>JADLZN010007908.1:0-600000 GCA_018155175.1 Sinocyclocheilus anophthalmus
CAAGACCTTGAGGGATTGGGTTGTTGTAGGGGTCCACAATGGCCAGGATGCAGACAATCAGAGATGCTGTGCCTATCACCTGTGAAGATGGTTATATTTTATAGATGTAAATATAAAAGATAATAAATATAGCACATTTATTATAAACTACAGAGCTCCTAAGGGGACATGGTGATGGGGGAAAATTATATTTCAATGAAGTGCGTTCACTCAAAAATAGCACTGAAATAGTTAAAAGCTTGCAGTTACTGACCTGGTCAAAAAATCCATTCAAGATGGTGAGATGAGGGTTTGGGTACGTAGCAAAAATACCAGCAGTGGCTTTCTCCCCAGTTACAAGCAACTCATTTTTTTCTCCAGCATAATCATACATTGCATCTAAAATCAAAAATTTTAAAAAGTGTAAGAAAAAGAAGAAACATAATATACACTTTCAACAAGAAAGAGAATTAATATTACATAACATGTACCATGGTATTCAGCAAAGATAATTGCGGCACCCAAGAAGGCTCCAATTGTTTGGAACAGAAAGTACACAGGGAACTTTCTCCATTTTTCTCTTCCCAAGAGGCAGAGAGCAAATGTAACTGCTGGATTTAAATGTCCGCCTAAAAAAAGAAGAAGAAAAAAAAAGTTATTTCTTCCCATAAGTTCATCCACAAAGAAGTTTTTTATAAAAACTCAGTCCAACAGCTTAGGATGCAATTTTAGAGGAGTTTACCAACCTGACACCTGGCCACAAACCAAGATTCCAAGGGTAGCAGCAAAACCAAAAGCAAGGTTTACAGAGAGAAAGCGACCGTGGCTTTCTCCACTTAGTACCATTTGGGCCACCGCACCACAGCCAAACATCTGAAAACGTTGTTAGATAAGAACATGTGTTAATCACTATTTGAAAACAACACAATTTTTATGTGTACCATTTATATCAGGACAATGAAGAGTCCAGGTGAAAATAAATGCTTTTTTGGCTCATTTTACCAACTAAGTGTAGGCCTTTCACATCATTGTGAGTCGCAACATATACTTTAACCAGTCAAATCATGGTGTATGTTATTCCGCTTCTCGAATTGCATTCACAAAGGGTCCTGCTTGACAAATACTGTATATTTTCCTCAGCAGTCAAACACGCTCAAATTAACTCGAGTAGGTCATAATCGCACACATTTTACGAGCTATGCTAGCCGAGAAGGGCATTCTTTGTGAGGACAAGGCACGACAATTTTTGGGCGGCACTTGCATGCTATCACTCAAAATAGTCAGCTGTTTCACTGCGCTTCAACAACAGTCAAATTCTGACTCCATAAAACATGAGCTCAGTGTATGCAATATGCCCGAGATAGCTAGTTTAACTTTTACATAGTTTAGGCATAGTATTGTGTTTTGGAGGCAAAACATTCATGTTCATTCGTGTAGACAACAATGGCACAATTTTGGTGACAAAAATGCATATTTAAGACACGGAGTGCGTAATGCCCCCCCAGCCGAATTACCATTGCTGATTAGTCCATAATCAGTCCAAGGTGTATCTTTGATTTGCATTATTTTCATTTTTCAGTTTCTTTGCTGACTATGTCCAACAGAACAATTATTTATTTGAAAGCAATTGTTGAAAACAGTCACTACACGCATATATCCGTGTTAAGGATACTTACTGGAATAATTATAATAAATACTTAATAATAATAATACATTTTTGAACAATATTGTATTTATGATTATTTGAAAGTCATTTTATTTTAAGATTTTTTTTTTCAAATATCATTTTTAGTGCATTATCATTATGAATATGTTTAATATCACATTTCCATATTCTTTTTTGAATCTGCAGTGTTAAATTGTTTGATTATTAGTATTATGCTCATTTTTATCACACTGCCTTTGACAAAATAAAATAAAAAACCTTTGTTAACAAACATGTTATCAGTAATTGTGTTGATAATATTAACAGTAATCAAGGGTTTAATTCACAGTGAGCACACACACACACTCTCAAATGCCAAATGCGTGCATGTAAATACAGTGTCTTACATTAATCAGTCGTAATGCTTGTTAGTCCAGGGTCTAGAGAGATCGAAGGTAATTGTCTGAGCTGAGTTCATGCAGGCCAGAGTTGAGTTTATATATCAGATGAGTCTTCTCTCAGTCTGACACAGAAAAAATCTATTCATAGAGAACCCCTCTGCATGGCTTGACAACTTCCAGGTATAGATGAGAGTGAATATGTATGGGTGATATTGATGTGATACTTTGGGGCGTTTGTCTGAAAGTAGCATCTCTAATGCTTTGAAGTCGCTTCATTGATTTTGTTTAGTCACCGCTTGTGGCTGAGACTCTCTCCTTGTCGCCCCTTCTTCCCTCTACGCTTCCTCTTATTTTTATTGTTTTTGCACAACAACCACTTCAAGCTTTTGATCATTCAGCAGAATTCAGCCTTTGTGTTTTCCATACTATCCCTTCTGCCATTCAGAAAGGGTAAAATAGAAAGAAGGAGAAGAGTCACAGAGAGAGCGAGAGACTGTAATATGGCTGGGGGAAAATAGTCAGAGCACATCTCAGAGGACCATTAGACTCTTCCCCACTTCCCCCCATCTGTAAACTAATAGTCATTCACCTGGTTGACAGGAAATCTTTCCCCTGGTGCCAATGGGCAATGGCTGGGTTATGTTTAAGGTTACAAAGCCTCAGAGGAGAGCATCAGTTCTGCAGGCCTCCTCTAGCATTCCCGTGAGCCGTGGGGCTTCACCGCCGACCCCAGACTGATGAATGCAGCTAAAGCGGTAAGAGGGATGTGCTGCACAAATGTCTGTCAGTCTGAGAGGATATATTGCTGGCTGCAAAGAAGAGCTGTTGAGAGTTTATCTGGAGGCCGATTACTAGCCTCTGCCTCAGCCAGCACACCCACAGAGAGTCTGATGCATATTGCGTACAAGAAAAAAACAAAAAGTGTGAGTGAGTTCCAAAACCGTAGGTCTAGTCTGATTGGCCATGAATGTCAAAGCATATCTATCATTATCTATCTATCTAGCTATCTATCTAATCTATCTATCTATCTATCTATCTATCTATCTGTATATCTATCTATCTATCACTGTCTGTCTGTCTGTCTGTCTGTCGTTCTGTTTCCTAGTGTATCTATCTATCTATCTTCTATCTATCTATCATCTATTATCTATCTATCATCTATCTATCTATCTGCGTTGCTTGTCAGTGTGTCTATCAGCTATCATATACCGATATATCTTACTATCTATCTAGCTATCTACCTATCGATATCTAATCTATCTATAATGACTATGTGAGTGATCTGTCTGTCTGCGTCTGTTTCATAGGGTGTAATATCTATTATCCATCTTATTAGGATATCAAGTCTATCTATCTATCTATCTATCATCAACAATCAATCTATCTATCTATCTATCTGTCGTCTGTCGTTCGATCATAGTGTGTCTATCGATCTATCTATCTACCTATGTGTCTATCTCATCTATAGATCTCTTCATCTGTCTGTCTGTATGTTGTCTGTCTGGTCGTTCTGTTTCCCTAGGGGCTATCTATCTATCTATCTATCCTATCTATCGATAGATCTATTATCTATCATCTATCTATCTATCCATATCTATCATCTATCATCTATCTATCAATCTATCATCTATCCATCTATCATCTATCCATCCATCCATCCATCCACCATCCATCCATCCATCCATCCATCCATCCCTCCATCCATCCATCCAGCCGTCGTCTGTCTGTCTGTTACTAGAGTGTCTATTCTACCTATCTATCTATCTTTCCATCCTCCATCCGTCCGTCCGTCGTCGTCCGTCCTCAGTCTGTCTGTTCGTATGTCGTTCGTGCATAGGTGTCTATCTAAACTATCTATCGATCTATCTATCTATCTATCGTCTATCTGTCTTGTCTGGATCTGTCTGTTGTATGTCTGTCTGTGTCTGTCGTCTGTATATCTATTATCTATTCTATCTAATCTATCTCTCTGTCTTCGTCTGTTGTCTGCTCTGTCTGGCTGTCGTTCTGTTTCCTAGGTATTCTATCTATCTATGATCATCTATAATCGCGCACTCTGGCTAGGGGAGATGCGCTAACGCTGCAAATCCAATGTTGAATGGCTCCGCCATTGTCTGGTCTGGCTAGTCTGTCTTGTCGTCTGTCTGTCGTTCTGTCTGATCTATCTAGCTATTTCTATCTATCTATCATCTATCTATCGTCTGTCTGTCTATCATCTGTCTGTCTGTCTGTCTGTTTGTCTGTCTGTCTGTCTATCTATCTACTATCTGTCTGTCTGTCTGTGTCGGTCTGTATGCTTTCTGTCTTCTGTCGTTCTGTTTCATAGTGTTGCGCTCTATCTATCATCTAACTATCGATCTATCTATTATATCTTAAATATCTACTATCGGCTGTGTTCAGTGTAGCTATCTAACTATCTACATCTATCCTCATCTATCTATCTATCATTATCTTATCTATTATCTATCTATAATCACCTATCTATCTGTCGTCTGTCTGTCTGCTTTCGTCTGTCATGTCTGTCTGGCGTTTGGTTCCTAGTGTGTCTATCTATCATCTATCTATCTATCTCTCTATCATCTATCTATCATCTATCTATCGATCTATCTATCTGTCGTGTTCCTGCACTTGTCTATCTATCTATCATCTATCTATATATCTATCTATCTATCTATTTTTTTTTCTATCTATCTATCTATCTATCTACCCCCCAAATTCTCCAAATCAGCAAGCTTTGCTTTTCTTGTTCAACATTTTTGAAGTTCAGTTAAATTTTACTTCCTTTAATTCACATTTAAATAGTAATTTCTATCCTGTTTGCTACCTCAATTCAATCCAAATTTCGTTTCAATTCAAAATTCAAATAAAATTAATTTCCATATCAATTCAGAATGGCACACAACCCTGTTGCACGTTGTTTCATCACATTTGCTTGCTTCTAGTGTAAGTGATACTGCAAGGTTAACTCTAATACTGTCTATATGGATAGAGTTCAGTGTATGTTTGGAAATGCCATGCTGAGATTGATCCAAATGCAGCATATGTGACAGTATATGCAGAATGATACACAATAACTCTCTCTCTATTTTACACATGAGTGCTCACACATTTTCTGTCCCTGCTGCAGAGGTGGTGTTTTCTACATGGATCTGGTAGGACTTCAGCCAGTTCGTTTCTGTCTGGATGTTGTTTCACTGCGTGGGTTTCACTTCGGCCCAGGAAAACCCTGAATATACATTTTGATATATTCAAAATTTATTCTACAGCCTGAACCCATCATCCATTCAAATGGCACTTTGGCACCAAACGGTCCTTTGACATATATTCAA
Organism: Sinocyclocheilus anophthalmus; assembly: GCA_018155175.1. NCBI lineage: Eukaryota > Metazoa > Chordata > Actinopteri > Cypriniformes > Cyprinidae > Sinocyclocheilus > Sinocyclocheilus anophthalmus. Next base: position 5,355 of record JADLZN010007908.1, read on the forward strand.
ATATGGCGAAAAACTCATAAATTACACCTCATGCAATTTCAGCGTGTTGGAAGAGAAAAAAGAAATTATTCATGTAAAACACTGAAAAGTATCAAAGCCACGCAGAGATATGAGTTAACAGTATTATGACAGAACAAGTGGAGAATGTCACTGCACACAGAGCATCCACAGAAAGAAGAGAGGAAGATTTAAAAAGGAGATATATCATGGCACGGCATGTGAACTGCATGCTGTTGAACAGAAATTAACCATGCAGAGAGGAATGCAAATGATAGAATCACATGGTGATCACAATTTTTTAACTTCCATATTCTGACACATTTACAACTAAAACTGAATATTTAGTGATAAATAATGCAAGTTGGGACTTTATTTTATCTGTCTGGGTTTGATTGTATTGAAAGAATTGGTGAATAACAATTCTACTAACCTAGTTGTATTTTGACAAAGGCTTGCTTGAAAGTAAAAAAAAAAAGAAATCTAAAAGGGATAGTTAATCCAAAAATAAAAATTGTCTTTATTTACTCAACCTCCTGCTGTTCCAAGCCTGTATGAGTGTTGGTAACCAAACAGTCTATTGGCTAAGGATTTTTTCCCCCCGACTATGGAAGTCAATGGTTACCAGCAACTGTTTGGTTACAACGTTCTTCAAAATATTTTCTTTTATGTTCCACACAAGAAAGAAACTTATACAGGTTTGGCACAACCTCAGAGTGAGAATTCTTTGGTATATGAGATTTTTGGATATGTTATTATATGTCCTCATCTGTGCAACCTTGATTACATAAGAAAAGTTGTTTCAAAAGCTGAGAAGAAGACATATGAGAAAGGTTATGAAAAATTTTCTTAAAAAAAAAAAAAAAAAAAAACTACTTATGAATCATGCACAAAAATACCGGAATGTGTTAGACTATATATTATATATATATATATATATATATATATATATATACTATAACTAATAGATATATATATACCCTCTATATATAACTAAAATAAAGAGGCGTCAAGGATCTACCATTTATCTTTTCGCATTGAAGAATATGTTTTTTTTGCCTCTTTTTTGTTTATGTTGAAATGTCTTTAACTTGCTTTATTCGTATTCCAATCCACCTCTGCATTGGCAAAGGATTTCTTTACATCCCACCTTGTCTTGCTTTTCTTTCTCTCGATGGAAATGCAATAACGTGAGTTCTTCATTGTCTGCAAACCCTTGGAGAAAATGCAGAGAACGAGAAAAAGGGATTAAAAAGGGGGGGAAATGGTTGACGCTTAGTTGAAGCGTTAGAAGTGTTTATCTATTACACAAAGGTATCAGAGTGAAATTGTAGTTAGTATGCAGATGCGTTGAAGCCTTAGTGTTCATGCTACTGCCATGCAGTGTGTGTACGAGTAGCTGCTGGAAACAAGCAGGGAGGATGGAGACAAATCAATATAAACGATGGGGAGAAGTGGCTATCATTCAGGGGGGAAACAGGTGCAATATCTCTCTCAGATAGGAGCCCATCCATCACAGCCAGACTTTAATTTGAGATGTTTAGGCCCCCTTCTGCTGATTGTCTCACAGCGTGTGCGTGTGTTGTGTGTGTGTGTGTGTGTGTAGGGGTGGCAGGTGGAGAGTGACAGTGAGGGGTTACATGTTTAAAATAAAGCAAAAAATCTTGAAATGGTAGAAAAGCTGAGGTCTTATGGCGGAAAGAGACACATGTGAAAGTGATGGAAATTAGGGGGGAAAAACAGTGGCTCTGTTCTAAAGCCAAGTGAACTGCCTTTCCGTTTGCTACAAAGAGAGTATCTGAACTGTAATGGACTGATTTGAAATGTTCCAAATACAAGGCACCTCTCTTTGTTAGACAAATAGCACTCTTCTTGCGAAATAGCACCCTTCTTACACTCTTCTGTAGCTAAGGTAAAACATCTTATTACATTCGCACTGTCATTGAAAGGTTTGGGGTCAGTAAATGTTTTTGAAAATTATTTTATACTCACTAATATTGTATTTCTTTGCATCTTGCAAAAATACAGTGAAAGTAGTAGAGCATAAATGAAATGGCAGAAAAAGGGGGAGGTTTACAAACTAACTAGATTGCACTTCATTTTTTTATGTAATATATCTTTAAAAATGTAATAATTAATTAATTTAAAAATGCAATTATTAAAAGTTTGGCCAGATCACAAATAAGAGAAGTCGTCTTACCTTCTTTGTGTTCAGCAAGGCTACGCATTTATTTGATAAATACAGTAAAAAAGTAATATTGTGAATTATTATTGCAATTTAAAATAACTTTTTTCTTTTTTAATATATTTTAAAATATAATTATCCTGTGTGGGCAACGTGAATTTAAGTAGCCATTACATCCAGTGTCACTGATACATCAGAAATATTAATTTGCTTGAATTTGGTGCTCAAGAAACATTTCTTATCAGTGTTGAAAACTGTTTTTTTCTGCTTAATATTTTTGTGGAAACTTTCTCCAACATTATACATGTCTTTACTGTCTCTTTTAACCAATTTAATGTATTATTGTTGAATACAAGTATTAATAGCTTTCAAATAAATAAATAGCTTCCAAATCCCCAAAATTTTGAACCACTACCGCTGCAAGAACACACAATTATACAATATAGGTAGAACAGACCGCATATATATTAAGAATAGCAGTCACAGTATGCCAGGCAGCGGACCGATTATCTGGTAACTGTACAAAGGTGACATCTCTGTTCAGACGTGTGCACACAAATGCACACACGCAAGCAGCTCTGCCTGTGATAAAACACTGTAGAAATGAGTCCCTTTATTGAAGCTTTAAACTACATATGGCCCAAGGTGAAAGGAGTCCAAATAATCTCAATTATTGATCGGCGTTGGGCAGAAGGCTCTCCGCAGGAGTGTTTGCGGCACTGAGTGTTGATGACAGGCATATCCGGATGAGTGATCTGGTCGGATCTCTCGCTCTGGATGAAAATGATAATGGATACTCAGATGCACAAACGCACACAACCCAAGTTCAATACCAGGAGCTATCATCACTGTGGGCACGAAGGAGGGTGAGAGCTGCTGCTCTTTCCTTCCATTAAAATTACATGGGTGAAGAGAAAAGAATAGAGACGGGAAAGCAAGTAGTAAGATGGAAATAAATGGTGACTTAAGCTTTCAAGCTACAAAAAAGCATCATAAAATAGGTCCATATGATTCATGCAGTATAGATGAATCTTCTGGATTCATATGATATGTAGCATGGTGTGATTAAAAATACCTTTGCCAATCTTTTCCTCCAATAAGCTGTTATTCGTTGTGACTAGAATATTAAGTGAGTGGGTTGAACCGGATCAGTCAGATTCATTAATGCATCATCTAGACAGGATTCCGATTTACATTATGAATCAAATACTGATGATTCAAGTTATTCATTCAGCAATTGAACATATCTATTTTCCAGTCAGCTATGATGTGGCATCAGAATATAGCACATGAGTCATATGGAGCACTTTTATGATTTTTTTTGAAGCTTGAAACCTGCAGTGCTCGTGTATTGTAATTTATTGAAAAAGAGCATTGAAAACATTCTTTACATTTTCCCTTTTGTTTTCTGCAGAAGAACATTACGCAGTTCTGGGATAACTTGAGGGTGAGTAAATGATGAAGAGGGGGTCATTTTGGAGAAATATCCGTGAACTAGGCCTGATCTGTAAGATATGTATTATTTTGTGGTAATAATCCCAAAAGTATTCATTTACAGACAATCTTTCCCATCTGTTAACCATTGTAACTAGAATATTAAGTGAATTGAACCAGATCTGTGTGATTCATTATTGAATCATTCAAACCGAACTCCGATTCTCATTTTTGAACCAAATTCTAATGATTCCTTCAGGAATTGAATTGTGTAACTAGATGATTTTTGTTAAATAATGAGTTTAATTTCAATCTCCTTACCAGTGATTTATTGTGTTGCGTCAGAATACAGCACACCTGTCATATGGAACACTTTTATGATGCATTTTTCTAAAGCTTAAAAGATTCTGTGCAATTTTATTGCAATTTAATCTAAAGAGCATAGAAAATATTCTTAAACTGTTTCCCTTGTGTGTTCTGCATAAAAAAAAACACATACAGTTTTGGGACAACATGATGACATATCTGTCCTTTTTGGATGAACTGTCTAAGGCCTTTTTAACTTAGCATTTTGTGATTCAAAATATGAAAGAAAAAAAGTATTCATTTACTGAAATTCTTTCCCTTAAGTAGGCTGCTATTTGTTGTAACTATAATATTAAGTAAGTGAGTTAAACCAGATCAGTCTGATTCATTTATAATCATTCAGACTGAATTACAATTCTCATTCTGAACCGAATCTCCTGATGATTCCAATGATTCATTCATAAACTGAACATTGTGACTACATGCCAACTTTTTCAGTGAATAGTAAGTTAAACTTCAGCAGCCTCTTCCAGTCAGCTATTGGGTGGCACACGAGTCATATAAAGCACTTTAAAGAGCCTTTTTCTGAAGCTTGAAAGCTTCACTGCCCATTTAGTGTAATTTAATAGAAAAGAGCATTCCTTTCGTGTTCTGCAGAAGAAAGTTATATAGTTGTAGAATGACATGAACGTGTGAGTGAGTGATGACAGAGCTGTCATTTTGGATAACTATTCCTTGACTGTCTGAGACCTTGTTGACTTTGGCATTAGAAAGGTTCAGCTGGTCTGTCGCATCACCTTTCTGCCACCCATTCAGTCTCCATGATATCTGAAGGCCCTGGTCAATCACACAATAAGTACACGGGATTACCGTGGATATTTCCTGAAGCCCACGGCGGCGTGCGGCACACCAGAGAGGATATCCTCCTCTGTACAGCACTGCCCAGCCATTCACTCCCTCAATGCTCTTGCACTGCATCAGCGATGGCTTTCTTAAAAAGAGAGAGCTTATTCAGCTGCATTATGCATTGAGATCGCTTTAAGAGAGAACCAGAGATAAGCGGCTCAGGTTTGTGTGAATGAAAAGAGCCATTGGGCTGGTTGAAATAAGGAACTTGTTGCTTTGGAGTGTAAAGGGAGTGTGAAGTAACTAAGACGTGTGTAAAGGACGTGTTGGGACGTATCTCTAGGCCATATCATATACTTTAGCAGCATTTGCTTTTCTCTAAAGTCCACTTATGTTAAAGGTTTCTTGCAGCATAAACAGTAATATTTTAGTTGTTCATGACCATTTGTCTCCCTCTTTGTGACCTTTAGAATTAATAAACACTACAAATTTTAGCTACTGTTCCATTAGTATTTCTACAGTACATAAATGCCCTTTTTGAATGCGAAATGAGTAACTGCATGCACGTTTGGGTTTGCTGTTATTCTACTATATTTGATGGATACAAATCTTATTTACATTTACATTTAAGGTGTTTCAAAGTATCTTAGCGCACCAAGCCTGCCTTTATTCAAAACTACAGTAAAACAGTAATCCGTGAAATATTATTGCAATTTAAGACCTTTTTCTATTAATTTTGTTTTAATGCAATTTATTCTGTGAAGGCAAAGCCGATTTTTCAGTGTTCATTTTTTTACACGTTCTTCAGTGTCACATGGACTTTCTGAAATCATTCTACTATACTGATTTGTTGATCAAGAAGCATGATACATTTTTAAAGAATTTAAAAAGGACAGCATTTGTTTGAAATATAATAATGCAAAATCATTACTGTCTCTTTTGTCAATTTAATTGGTCCTTGATGAATAATAGTATTGATTTCTTAAAAAAAATACAAATACAAATCTGACTGAACCCAAACAAAACAATGCATGCAGAAATATGAAAAAAAATGTAGATTACATTTTTAGTAAACATTGTTTTAAATGAGAGAATCTGCCAAATCAGATGATATCTGTTTGATAATTTAATCTAATTTTAACTCAACATTTACTTTATTCTAATTTATTTTATTTTTATTTTAGTATAATTTATTCATTCATTTATTTTCCATTTTCAGGAGGATAGTGATGATGTTTAATAGTGATTTCATCCATGCACTTAATTTCGAAGTAGTTTTACTTTGTTACAGCAATTACTGGTCTTTAATTGCTCATCTCTAAGATTAGGATCCTTCAGAAGAGCACGGAGAGCCACAAAAGAACAAAATCTAATGGACTTCCCGTCATCTGAATACACTATCAGGAAAATAAATGTGCAAAAAGTATCAGCTGGACAATGTATCAGCTGGAATGTTTCTTGCGTTTGGGAATAATAGACGAGTTGCTTACCTGCAAATAGGTGTTATGAATATACGGGCTGTCAAATGTGTATATGTGCTTTCTGAATGACCCATTTTTTCAGCTTATTTCCATAATGGTCTGGTTGGACTGGGAACAGAGCGTCTACATAGTGCATTGAATTATTTTATTTCAAAAGCGCACGTAAAAACTTTGGTCCATGATATGGTGTTTAATTTGATTGTTTTATGGAGATGGATAGGCTGTGGGTTTTATGGGAATGGTGAAGGGGTTCAAGGTTATTCTGGACATTTGGGTCTATAGTACACACACACACACACACACACACACACACTCAAATATATCAGTGTGTCCAGCTGTTATTGACCCTTGTGTCCATGTCCATGGACCCGTGCCACTTCATGTCATCACTCCTTCTCAATTCCAATTGAATTCTGATGAGAGGGACATAGGGACATGTCAAATCTTGCGTTCTCGATCCCCTCCATCTCAGGGTTCCCATCTGCTTTGAGCTGATTAGGCCTCATTTAGATCACCCTTAAAGCCGTCTCTCCCTCAGAGCTGTCTCCCTCCCTCTGTGCTGATCGTCTCTCTCGGATCTGTCTGTCTCTTGTGTTACAACTGGGCAAAAGAGGATTCCTCATTAAACCCAATGCTAGCGCATCTGCTATAGCTCGCTCTGGGGAATTAGACTCTTGTTGGGACACGGTTTTGTTTTCACCAGTAGCTCAGATCACTAGGAGCTCTGCTTCTTCTACTATCTGCTCTGATCTTTAGCACAAAAAGCAAACCAAGACCTGCCAGCTCGGGGTTTCTAAAATAAGTTCAGGAGGGATCTTTGGATTGTCCCTGCCTACTGATTTCAGACACTGATTGAAGCCCGCCATTCCTCGTCTTTGTAAAGGCTGGCTTGATCCCGGGAAGAGATAGGATGCATTTTGGCATCATCTGTGAGTTCAATTCTGTCCACTGACTGTTAGGCATTTATCTTTTTTTTTTTTTGTCCTAGAGTGTCCCACAAATCCGTGCAACCTTTAACAGATGGACAAGATCAGCTTTTTTTTACTGTGGGATGTTTGCAATGCCGCAACGGATTAAATGAAAATAGGTGGATAATACAGTTTGAGATGGGCCGATATTGTGTCATATTCCTAGCACATCACGTCCTCTCATTTATGACAGCTAGAGACGGAGTCTCTAAATATATTTAGATAAATTTAAGTAGATGTCACAGCTCACCTCCTATTATTTTCAATGCCGTTTTCTACTTTGTGGTTTATTCTAAGAATGCTGATGCAGAATTGTACTATTCAGAAGGGATTATGCCACACTGCCCCTGACACACACACATAACAGCTGCCACAATACGGTTGTACAAACAACCAATGAAAATTATAGATATGTTGTCTCTGAGGGAAATCTCAACGCCAGAGTGTGATTCTATATTTGGTTACACTTGCCATAACAATGAGTAATTATGACACTCATGATGTGCTTTCCAAACAGATTTCTAACATGAATTATGGGTTTGATCTATATATTAAATCTACGGATGATGTTAATTTTGCATCAGTGCAAAATGAGATTCTGAAGTGTTTCCCACAAGGTAATATGATGTTAGAACAGTGCAACTCCCATAAGGGGTTTCATTGGTGCAACAGCTTGTACAATGGGGTAATATCTAAGACCACTTGTGAAAACTACTCCGTTTTGCATTTTTCGTCATCTAATACAAGCTTTTTTCTTATAAATTATATTATCAGCATAACAATCTGACTTTAACTGGAACATTTGATAAACATCTGTATGAACTCAACAAGAGAAAAACCTGATGATCATGCTCTCCAGCATGTTTTCAAATGTTCCAAAGAGCATCTTGTGCTTCATTGAAAGCAAGAACATCTGGTATTTGCACATTGGTTAATTTAACAAATTTGCTTACATTTGATGAGAAGGTGACTAAAAAAATATTTGTATTTGCAAAAACTGCTTTACTACTCCATTTAAGTTTTAACTTTTTTATGATTTCTAGGTTTAAATGGAGGTACATTTTTATTATTAGTATTATTTTTTTTAAATGTTGAGATTTTTTCCAGGCGTAAATCAAGAATAATAATAAATAGTATTATTCCTCTGTTGTTGTCAGGGTATTGTAAAAGGCAGACTGTGTATTATCAGCTATCACATTATTATTGCATAATTTGTATAATGAATTCTAATTAATTAATTAATTACAATTATAATGAATTCTGATTAATTTTTATAAATAATTATCATAATTCTTGGTTTGTCCAGAAAGGCAAGGCACGTCTGCCTCACTAGAAACACAGAAATACAGCAGACTGCATATTTTCTTTCCTTTTTTTTGGACTCTGTGTGATTCATATACCTCAGCAACACAGAGACCGCTTGAGGTCTAATCCCTCTCGCATGTCACAAATTCCATAATCTCTGTGAGATTAAATTAACATGTATATAAACACCAGACCCCGGCGCTTAGTACATGAATATCTCTATTAATATTATGACAATGATATGTGAGAAACAAAGACTTAACAAGTGCATTATGCGGATTAAATCTCTTGCTCTTTCATAATTCACAACATGCCGAAACTGTTCATTGCACTGCTGTTTCATCTGGGAACAAACTGTCAGGGAAACACTGCATTTTAGAGTCACTTGAGATATCCAGCGTTGCTAGTAATTTGTCTGTCTTTTTGCGTCCTCAAAAGCACTTGAAGCATGTCCTTGATGTTGCCCAAACGTCTCTTGGTAGCAGCTCATTTAAAAAAAAAACCCTGTGATTCACTACTTTGTGGCGGTGAGAAGCGAAGCGCACACCTGCTTTTATATGTAAATGTTGGCTCACACTCATAATTGAGGCTCACACACACTTCAGGTATGAGTGTTTGCACTGGTGGGTTGCAATCAGGACATCCACTCCAATCTCTGCAAGCATCAAGCCAGTTTTCATCCTTCCCTCATCTCAGCCTCCACAGTCAAGCTCTCATGTCTTTCCAAAAAACGAGGGCAAAAACTGTTAGTTCTAAAGGGTGCAAGGATTAATCAAGGGCTTGTTTCCTTCCGGAGTCTTAGCACTGAAAGTATTGCAGCTTACAAGGCTATACGATTGGGGATAAGCGCTCATAATTGAAGATGCTGACAGGTCAGTGATTTAGCTGGAGCTTGAGAGGAACCCAACACTTACACCAAGAGTTATGAGCTCTCTGTTTTTGCTCCACGCTCCCTAACTCTTCGCTACTGCCCTGATAAGAAAGTCCACATCAGCAAAACACACACAGATTCAAGGGATTTGAGCACAGAAAACGTCCTACCTTAATTGAGTCCTTTTCCACCAGCAGAGATAGATGGATGGAGGCTTGAAATCAGTAAAATCCAAATGCTTCACAAACTCTGTTCCTTCATCTGTCCTCAACCTCTTTCTCCTCTTCGTTTCACCTTGCCTTCGTTGTTTTAGTTCCTTGTTTTCTCATCTACTCTCTCTCAGGAGTCTACCGTTCTTGTTCATCCTATACAGTACAGAAGCGGAGACAGATGCGCGTGCCGCTAGTGAGGAATGGAAAAAAGAGAGGTGAGCGAACGCGCGAGCGAGAGAGAGAGTGCCAAAGTGTATGTCCCTGCGGTTTAGAATGAACAGAGTGTGTGTGTGAGAGAGAGAGTGACAGTGAGTGAGCTGGTCAGAGAGAAAAAGACTGAGCGGAATGAGGGAACGCTTTGCTGACTGGTTCGCTGGCTCGCGTGATTGGAGAGAGTGCGACCCCTGTCTGGTCTCCGGAGTGAGGGATCTTCATCAGCTAGATTATAGAGATGGAGCCTCCCCTTCATCCCTCGTTGCCTCCCTTCATCCCTCCCTCTCTCCCTCCCTTCAGTCCCGCAGAGAAGCAACGATTGGTGCGGTCATCGCAGGGATATGCTAATCATCCTGTTCTCACGGGAACCGTGTCTCTTCCAAACTAATGCACTTGCAGATGTCCTGTGTTAGTCTGGTTTATTGGTCTCTCTGTGTACTATTTTGTTTTTGTGTGCAGGTAAATAGTGGCCAGCGAGCTTGTGTGGGAAAGATTTTGGCTCGAGGCTTGGAACAATGACTTTAAATTCCAGTTCAGTTCCAGAATTTAAATTGATGAAATTGGATGCATTTGAATTTGAACTTGAAGTGAAATGCAAATCAAAAGAAACTCTGCATTTGTTTATTTATTTATTTATTTATTAATTCATTCTTTTTTAAAACGCAAACATTTTCCCACAGTTTAATTTAACATCAAACAAAAATTATTTTATAAAATGTATATTTTATATAATAATTTCAGATACATTTTTATGCAGATACTTATTTTTATAATGCTATCTGAATATATTTATCATAATACTGCATTGTGTAATTTATAGCCAAAGTATAATTTAACAGTATTGATGGCTGGGTTAATTGTTTTGACAGTGTAGAACTCAATTTAGAGAATTCTGTTCATAGAAATGTATATTTAGGGAAAGTTTTGAGAAATTGTTGTGCATATAAACAGGCATAATTAGTCAAAATGTATAATTATGTTCTGTCATGAAAGTTGTGTTGGGATAATGAAATGTCCTGTAAATTCATCTTCCTGTCAATCCAATGCAATATCTGATGTAGATCATGAATTAAAAAGGAGCTTAAAGGAATTTTCCCTACTACAACCACATGGTATCATTGTTCACAAAAAACAGTACTGAAGTGATTTCAAATGCGATAAAACCCTTCCCCCACCGTCCTACAATACTGAATCTGTGTTTGTGTGTGTGTGTGTATTTATTTATTTATGTGTCTCTGCGAAATATTTAAACCATTACTCTTCAGAAGTGGCAGGTCTTCATTAATGCTGACCTATTTTTGAGGGATTCCTGCTGCTCAGCAGAGTCAGTACATTGATGCATGTGGGGAGCATTCATGCGCAAAAATATTATACAGTGGGGGGCTGAGACCACTAGGGGAAATTATTCAGTTTTTCTAATTTGAACCTTTTCCACAAACTATATGCATAATATTTTTACTGAAAAGTCTGATATTTTACTTTCCCTTCATAATTTGGGGAGTGCCCACTATAGACTACACTGTAAAAAAAATGACCCTGAATTTAAGGGTTAAAGACTGTAAAAATGCTACAGTAAAAAAATTTTAAATGGTTAACGGTAAATTCCCCTACTATATGCGGTGAAAAACTATATTGGACATTACATGTAATTTTACGGTAGTATAGTTTTTGGAAATGAAAAAGACTGTATAATTTACAGTGAATAACCATAAATTGACATTCCCAGAATTCTCTGCCTTACATTTAAAATTTTATGTTTTTTTTTGTTGAAATAACTATGTTTCTTAGTTTTTTTCTTATCAGTTTTGTATATTAGGGTTGTATGTTACACCTAATGTTGTTAAATTAATGTTTATTGCAGTATTTCAGTTTCATGTGTGTTACCATGATGCTGTTTAGTCTTTGTGTGAATGACACTGTGCATCTTCTATATATGTTATTATTTAAAAGCTGCTTGTGATGGGCTTTGGTTCATCATGTGACTTTCTCATCACCACCTGCATTTGGTGGTTATCAGTGTATTACAAAGGTACAAAACAGATTTTAGTACTTCAATAGGTTGGTATATTAACAATATATCAGTTAATGAAACACGGTATTTTACTGTGAATTTTAGTTAAAACCGTAAAACCTAAAACGTCGCAACCGTATTTTTTACGATAAAATTCCGGCAACCACAGCTGCCGTTTTTTTACCATAAATTTTACTGAATTTTTTTACAGTGTAGTTGGCATGATGGCTGAATGTATGAAGTTAGGCTGGAGTCTTTTACACTCAGCTCCAACTCCTACTCTCATAAAGTGACAGGCAAATATAGATGGTGATATGTAACCTTTAAAGATTTTTAAAAAAAATAAGTTTTGTCATGAAGAGGAGCTGTGTTCCTTGACGGCCATCACTCATATGAAAGGTTAACTTCTCCGTTCACATTTCTCCTGCATCACAAATAACCAGACCTATGATTCTTGAATGCAACACAGAATAATGTGTTTTTTTAAAGTGTACCTACAAGTTTTTTTTGGAGCTGAAGTAAACCAACTTTTGCAATTTTCACGGTCAGAAAGAAAATAAGTGAATATCTGTAAACTTCTCTTTGAATTTAAGATGCTTGTTTGTTTTGTTTTTTTTCAGCATGTCTGACAACATGTCTTATTCTTCCTTTCATAACCTTGTTCAGTTTTTGTGCAGAAAAAAAGCAATAACATCATAGATGCCTGAAGTTTTCAATGGGTTGTCCTTCAGGATGGCATAGAGGGAAGATAGAACATGGTTTTTATCACTGTCCATCACTGTCCTCCACCATATTCATCTTTCAGGACTGCCACATATATTTTATTTACTTTTTTAATGTTAAAAACCCATGTAATGTCTAAAACTGATGCATTTTACAGTATAATAAGGAACAACTTTTTTTTCTTGTTTTTCATTGTATTTGCTTGTCACAGGCAAATTAAAGTTCGGTTTGTAGCCTTTTCTGTTCCAGTTTTTTTATTTTTTTTATGCATACAGTATCTAGATAATTTCTCCTTTAAATAAAGAAACAAACATGCATGCCTTACATGCTTACATGATCTGTTTTACTGTATGGTACTGTAGGTAATGTCAGGGAAACAGACATTTCTAGATCCATGTCATTGGCACGTATATTTAAATGTTTTCTGATTATGGCTATTTTCTTTACATTGTTTTAGTGCAGTAAATGATTGATAGGTGAGGAGGCAGTCCATTAATGCTGTATGAGAGCCATCAAAACTTGTTCACATTTACTCTAGAAATGGGATCACATGCATTTCAAAACCTGCTTAATTAACCAATAATCCAATCTTTGGGAGTTCCAAATCAGGAGAAACTGTCCAAGTGAATCTCAACAGTCAACAGCTTTCTTAATGCTAGCTCTCTTTTTATAAACCGAGACTATGTTGGTAAGCTCAGAGATTGCTAAAGGCAAACACAAAACACCCCAAATGCAAATTATCAAGAGATCCAAGAGAGTTCAGATCACAAACCCCCTTTTCGGACATCTTTTACACCTGCATTTCTTGTGAACACCTGAGAATAATGTTAATACTAAATGGTGCCTATGTTTTGTTGTGGCACTTTCAGCAATCATTGCGAATGAGCTAATAATAATTACCTCATTACAACTTAATACCTGACAGGGATATTCTACAGAACTTCAAATGAACTTTCTCGGATCTCTTGATAATTTTCATTTTCAAGTGTTTTTATTTGCCTTAAGCGATCTCTGATCTAACTGAACGAGTCAATGCTGGTAATCAGAGCGATAGCGTTAAGGAAGCAGTTGTTCATAGTGATTCATTGGGACAGCTCCCCCTCTGCTGGAACAGGGAGTGATCAGAGATTAATTAAGCAGGTGTACAGCTGTGACAGAGCAGCGTCCAAACATATGGACATGAATAGAGCGAGAAGGAGACAGGCACACGGGGACAGCTGGGCTAAACGATCCCGCGTAGTCTTCCCATCTCCCTGAATTATTAAATCCCCTGACTGCTTAGTTCAGATGTGTGGGGAGCTACATTCAGTATGCTTTCATCGAATTGTAACATTATTGGACAGGAGGGTTGGATTGGAGGACGCACACACATACCGTCAACGTCCTAACAGCTCCAGACGTGCCCCATCCCCACTCAGGGTCACCTCCCATCCAGATGGTGTGTAACCCTCAGTGGGGCATGAAGATAATCCTCTCAGAAAACACACACACATACACAAATATAAAACACATGCTGAGGAGGGAGAAGGTAAAGATGAACGGTCAACCCTTTTGCTTAAGTGTACTTGTGATTTTGGTTGTAGACCATTGCTATGCTGACCATAGGGATTTCCACATATCTGCTCTTTTATCTGTGCTTGTGCAGCTGAACGAAGCTCTACATAGTCCCTTGGGTGCCCTACGAGAGGTTTTACATCTAAACTTGTCTTTCAACCAGTCTGTCTTTGTGTCTGTCTCACTCAACATTTTTAGATTTCTAGACCTGTTGAGTTCAGAGAGTCCTGCTAGTTTTTCACATATCTGATGCTGTCTGACAGAAAACTGCACGAGGGTATCATGCCCACCACTGAAATCGCTCTGTGAATATGAAATTATCTGTACATTTCTGTTTGCAGAGAATGAGCAAGTTGAGACACTGGATTTCCTAGACAATGTGGAGATAAATCAAATGATCAGGGTTAACACTTAAGTGGATTGAGGTCAATTCACCCAATGCACAGTAATTCAGCATGGTATTTTTCACTAATCACTCACAATCCAATTTAATCAGGCCTTAAATGTGCTTAAACAGCACTGTGAGTGTTTAAAATTAAGTCATTGTCTTTGTTTGCATTGCACATGGCCTTTCAGCCAATATATCGTTGTGTCTGTCTCAATCAACAGTTCCTCAGTAGAGTTCAGAGTTCCTTTCTCTCAAATATCTGATGCTGTCTGACAGAAAACTGCACAAGGGTATCATGACCACCACTGAAATTGCTTGGTGGACACAAAATTGCAAAGCAAGGCATTGCAGTTCCTAGACAATGTGGAGATAAATCAAGTGATCAGGGTTGCAAATTCACACCATGCACAGTAATGCAGCACATTATTATTCACTAATCACCCACAATCCAGTTTAGTCAGGCTTTAAATGTGCTTAAATAGGACAGTGGGTATTTAAAATTAAGTCATTGTCTTTGTTTGCATTGCATACACTCTTAAAAATAAAGATCACAGTGTTGCAGCGATGCCATAGAAACATTTTTGAACCCCCAAAGAACCTTTCAGTAAACACTTCTTAAAATATTTTTTTTTTAGCACAAAGAACATTAAAAAAAAAAATAAATAAATAAAAATAACCTTTTGTGGAATGGAAAGGTTTCATGGATGTTAAAGGTTTTTCATGGAACCATAGATGCAAATAAATAATCAATATGTCTTTATGTCTGTCTCACTCACGAGTTTCTAGATTTCTGGAGCTCTTTCGTTCGGAGAGTCCACTTACCTTTAAAGTACTATTGTGCACCTTTTAGGGGTAATGTGCAAAGGTGTATCTTTTGTAAGGGTATTGTCACAGTGATAGCTTTTGTACCTTATTTTCTGAGAGTATGTGCAAGTTGCTCAAATATTTGATGCTGTCTAACTGCACGAGGGTTTCATGCCCACCACTGAAATTGTTCTGTGCAAATGAAATTGCATGCAAATTTCTGTTTAGAGAGAAAATGAGCAATGCAAGGCATTAGTATTCCTACACAATGTGGAGATAAATCAAGTGATTAGGGTCGAGAATCAAGTGGTTGGAGGATGATTAAATTAGAAATGAACAAAGGTAATTAATTCAATGATGCCTAAAACACTGAATGTATGTAGAGTAGTCTTGAGTGTCAGAGTCAGGGGCGAGTTTACACAATGCACAGTAATTCAGCACAGTCTTATTCACATAATTGGCCAATGTCTTTGTGTCTGTCTCACTCAACAGTTTCTAGACCTGTTGAATTTAGAGAGTCCTGTGCATTCTTTTCCCTCAAATATCTGAGCAATCCGACAGAAAACTGCACAAGGGTATCGTGCCTGCAGATGAAATTGCTGTTTGCAGAGAACGAGCAAAGCAAGGCATTGCAACTCCTAGACAATGTGAAGATAAATTAAATGATCAGGTTTGAGAATCAAGTGGTCGGAGGCGAATTCACACAATGCAGTGTGAATCAGCACAGTCTTATTCACTAATCACCCACAATCCAGTTTAACCAGGTGCTAAATGTGCTTAAACACCACCACAAGTATTTAAAATTAAGTAATTGTCTTGATTGCATTGCAAATACATGTCAACTTTCTATGCAGGGCTTATTATTCATTGCACCTTGTTTGGAGTACTTAGCACTATATTTGCCAGGTGTAGTTTGCATTGTTACTGTCTGCAGAAAGCAGGAGATAAATACATGCATTAAAAATATATTGTTTTTGCACATTTGTTTTCATCACGGCAACGGTAATTTATCAAGCAGTGGTTACTGAGCATTTATTCAGATTTGTGGTGTAATCAAAAACACTTTGGGCATTTTAAAGAGGCGATTGGGTTCCCTGGATCACTGCGGTCGAGCTATACTGTTAAGTACTAGTAAAATATGCCATCACTTAGCAAGACTGCACTGTGCAAACGACGTTTACAACACAATTTTTGGGTGTGAATTGGGTGCTAAAACACTGCATGCAAATAACTGTAACAAAACTGTCATGGGAAGCTATTCACATTTAGAGAATGCCGTAACAGAAGAAATGCTTTGCAGTCATTATGAAAACACACCAGCTAATTGTGATGTGCAACAGATTATATTGTTCAAATGTTTGGGCACAGATGTAACATACATGTACATTTACAGTTATTACAAAACATACGCCATAAAAGTATAGAATCATGTGCTATGTTCCAAGTCTTCTGAAACCATATGATAGCTTTGTTTGAGAAACAGAGAGGAAATCTAAGTTATTATCTGCTGAAAATCTTCTGTCGTGTCTCTAAAATCTAATCTAAAACGATACATACAAACTCAGAACCCTGCAATCAGTTACAAAACACGCTAGAGCTAATTGCATTTGGCAATTGATGTCAAACATCTTGCAATGCATCTTGTGGCATTGCAATGTTGAGTAAAACATTGGAGTGCAGTAGTGGACAAGACGATTACATTTCAGTCTCTTCTTCACACAAAGGTATCATATGGCTTCTGTCTTGAAATATAATTCCCAAGCCATGTGGGCTGGTTTTATGGTACTTGCATTGTTCTTCTGTCATTTTAAGAGCAAGAGCTTGGGGGAAAAATGAATCAGGCTTAGTTTGTTTTCCACAGAAGACAGAAATACAGGTTTGCAAATTAGAATGAGTAAATTATTATATAATTTTGACTATAAATGTTTAGCCTTGGGTAAAGTAAAAATCTAAAAAAGCTTGGAAAATCCACTATAAACTTGATGTAAGTGCATCTTGGTGGTGGATTAAAAATCACAAAGTTTCCTTATTGAGAAGTATGTTGATCATTTATCACCACCTTACAAACACCACACACACACACACACACACAACCATAAACATGACTGGTATAAGACGAAAATGTAGTTTAGTTTGTTTTGGCACCTCAAGTCATCACAAGCTGCCTCTCTCAGAGAGTTTAGATGGTAAAACATGGAGGTGTTGTGATCGGTAGCTGCTTTCCCTTCCGGGAAGGAAAAACAAAGGATGAGTCATGCTGTGAGACGTCGTCCCGACTGCTGTGCCATTGTATGCACAGAAACAATTATTCTGACTGGAGATTGTTTTAAAAGTCAGCTATCAGCGAGCTCAATTCCCTTTCACTCAGATTGACAAATCGACTTTGAGAATGAGTGACCACTAAGTGACTCCATTAGGCGCAGATGTTCACTGCAGGATAGAGAAAATACACCTCTTTTGTTTCTGTCTTCGAAGGTCCCAATCTCTTTCTCATTATGTCTCTCTAGTTTGCGCAGACAAAACAGCATTGGAATGGAGTTTCATTGAGGCCACACGTGGTAGTTAGTGTAGAGTTAAAGAACTGTGCTGTTAATCTGAAGGTTCAGATCCTTGAAGTGAGAAAGCAGAATACTCAAGCATATCCTGTCTAATTGCATGTAAGTCCCTTAAAGAAAACTCATTAGATGATTCAGTGCTGCAAACCTTGGCAAAAGTCAGTCTTGGTAGTGTTTATTGTTAAAGCATTACATTTTTAAAGAAACAATTTTTTGTTTTGTTTTGCAATGCAAATCCACTGTCTCCATTCAGACCCATTCAGAAATTGCTAGTAAATTTCATTAGAAACCGCAAGTAACACATTGAATTAAGCATGAAATGTGTAACTTTTTTTATATATGCGTGTCCCCATAGGTTTGAGCTGCAAGACACTTGCAAGCATCTGTAAAATGTTCAATAAATAAAAAAAAGCTTAGTTGTGCACAGATAAGTTTTTCCTTGCCCTTGTGAACAGCTTGATGTACCACTTCTTCTCAGAATTGCTGCACAGATAGCTGGTCTTGTTATCTTGCCACAACACTGTGTTAAAAAATACAGTTATAGGGTTTTCCATGAATTTGTTCCTTCACTGATTTTGAATATCCATCGAGTGACAAGTGAGACTCATTGGGGAGCACTGACTACAACACAGTTGCAGAGTTTGAACGCTTTTGCTATGCAGGGAGTCTGGTTAAAATCTGCTCTCTGAACGATTATTAGGGCTGTGCGATATGATGTATATATCTTAGGGATACTCCACCCAAAAATGAAAATTTTGTCATTAATTTCTCACCCTCATGTCGTCCAAACCAGTAAGACCTTCGTTCATCTTCGAACACAATTTAAGATATTTTTGATGAAAATGTCCTGGAGCTTGTGACTGTCCCTTGACTACCAAGTAAATTACCCTGTCAAGGTCCGAAAAGTATGAAAGACAATCGGTTAGAATAGTCCATCAGCGGTATTTCTCTAAAATGGCGCTACAGGGTGATGCGGAGACGACGATTGTTGAATAAAGTCGTTTTTTTTTTTTCTTTGCGTACAAAAAGTATTCTTTTCGCTTCATGAAATTCAGATTGAACCATTGATGGCAGATGGACTTTTCTGACGATGTCTTTCATACTTTCTGGACCTTGACAGTGTAATTTACTTGGCAGTCAATGGGACTGTCACAAGCCTCCCGGTTTTCATCCAAATATCTTAAATTGTGTTCCGAAGAAGAACTAAGCTTTTACGGAGTTGGAACGTCATGGGGGTAAGTGATTAATGACAAAATTTTCATTTTGGGTGGAGTAACCCTCTTTAATATATAACTATCATTATACGGGCTTGACAGGCCTAATTTTAACCACACCAAAGCACAAAAACTAAACAAAAAAGGAACATTAACAGATGTGATTCTTTAAAGTTACTATACAGCATGACAGTTATTTTTTTGCTAGAAATTAACTATATTAGATCATTACTATTATTTTGCTTTGTGTTTATATACTGTATAATTTTGACAAAACAAAATAATATTAGTTATGTATTCTTATTTATCTGTTTTGTTATTTTTAATGATACGATAATTAACAATATTTGTTAAAACAGGTAATTAATATTTTTAATTTTGTGTTTGAAATATTATATATATGTATATATATACACACACGTTAAATTTGTTTTTTGTTATACTATTTATTATAAATGTTTGAATTAAATAATCAAAAAGGTTATAAATAAATAATAATCTAAAAAAAAACAAATAATGTAATGTGTTGTATTGTTAATATTTTTACATTTATGTTTAAATTAGGACTGTCAGTGTCAAATAGCTTTGCATGTAAAATATCAATGTATTTAATACATTATTGTTATACCCAGTTTGAATAATAGATACAATTAAACAATATTGTATTGTTAATGTTTTTACATTTGTGTTTAAATGAGGACTGTCATTGTCAAATAATTTATATATCTAGTAATTAATAATTATTGATATCTCTATTGTTAAATGTTATTTTACTTAATACATTATTTTTATATAATACCTAGTTGAAGACCATCATAGTTACATCTCTTTTTAAGACCCCTGTCCCTAAGATAACTCTTTCTCAGTTTATTAATGCTTTCTCATTTATTGTATGTGGTCCTTCTTATTCTCTGTCCCTTTAAGTGTGAGTTCAAATGGGACATAAGATGAGTGTCTGTATTGGGTTGACAGTGTCCATGTGTGTCCTGTGTGTTTATCAGTGTGTTTCTCTCTAGGGGGGAAAAGGACATTGAGGACTCAGGTGTGTTAGTGTCATTAGTGAGCAAGCTAATCGAAGGCCCCTGCTGTCTGCTGCGGACCACAGCCCTCTTATAACAAGACCGCTTTGCTCTCTCAGGACCAGCTGCATGTCTGTCTGTGTCTGTGCGCTCATGAGTTTCAACAATCTGTGCTTTCTTTGTTCCTGCCTCATTATGTAGCACAGTCTGATCCCTTAATTCACTTCTATTCCTTTCAATTATCTCACCATCAGTGTCTTTAAATGTGATATTGTGACACTGTTCCCTTTTCAACCTTAAAAAAAGACCTTCATTCGAATCAGGTGCAAAACACACGTTTCTCATAAGCGCCTGTTCATCTTGATGTATTTGCCATGTATTTATAGTATGCATAATTAAAATGACAAAGGCACGATTTTGTCTTTTTATATGCACTTGCAAGATTGTTTTATAATTTCGTGCATGCATACTGTATGTACATGCTACATAACGGCTGTGGAAAGCAATACAAACTTTTAATTGTCTTTCAAATGCATGAGAGCGAGATAATTATCTTTTTAAATGTTTGTTTAAAAGAGCTTTTGTTTGAAATCAAGATGGTTTTCTTATAGATTATAGTCGCTGAAAGCTAAAATGAGTTGTATGATTTTTTTATTAAGAAAATGGCTAGTCTGTAAAATTATCCAGCCTTTGTTGGTTCCGATATTTTTAAAGCTCTAGTGTAAAACTCTAATGTAAGTAGTTTTTTACATTTTAGGTTTACTTGAATACATTATAATCAGTGTTGGGGGTAACGCATTACAAGTAACGCGAGTTACGTAATCAGATTACTTTTTCAAGTAACTAGTAAAGTAACTCATTACTTTTTAATTTAGAAGGAAATGTCTGAGTTACTTTTTCAAATTAGTAACGCAAGTTACTTTTTTTTTCCAATTATGATTGACAGCTCTCCGGTCCCCATGTTGAGAAATCAGAAGATGTTACTGTAGTTCTAAAATAAATATGAATAAGCGTTAATTAATCTCACTCACAAAAAAAACAGATTCCGTTTTACTCGAAATTAATAAAAATAATGCAACTGGCGCACACCTGGCATAATTAAATGTTAAACAACACAAATGTGCTTTATGTATTTAATCCCATTCTATTAACCAATGTCTTTGTTTCTGACCTTCGATGATCCAGTTCAACCGTACTAATAAGCAAAATTTACTCTAGACAAACATTTGTGTGTCTTTTTTTTATTGCTGAAGAGTGTTGAACTTTCTTATTCTGTGTTCTACTGTACAAACGTGAATTTACTTTTCCTTCAGCATGAGGTTTATTCATTTCACTTTTGGTTTGAAAAGACTTTTATATTTGCCAAAAATAGAATTTTTAAAATCAAACAAGCAAGCCCTGTCCAAATTTAAAAAGTAACGCAAAAGTAACAATGCATACTTTCCATAAAAAGTAACTAGTAATGTAATTAGTTACGTTTTTATGGAGTAACGCAATATTGTAATATTACTTTTAAAAGTAACTTTCCCCAACATTATAATTTATAATGCATTTGAGCAACAAAAAAAAAATCATATGGCAAAAAAAACAGTGGGAGAAGACACTGAAAAAACTTGACTGATGCCACATAGACAGACTGTTCTGATTCCTGTTAGACTGACAGTTGCTCTTCCATATTGACATACTGTGGTATACAAGGCTAAAAAAATCCACTCTTCCACTTGGGAAAACACTCAGAAGTGGAAATGACACATTTTTCAATCCCAAACTGCATTTTAGAATTTTCTAAAAAAAGAAAAGAAAATGTGAGTGGTGCAAAACCTCTGTGAAACTCGCCGCCAAGACGGTAGGGTGTTGTGGGTGGTTGTGAACGCATTGCTGTTTGGTTGCTAGGGTGTTCTGAATGGTTTCTAGGTGGTTATTTAGTAACTAAAGTCTAAAGAGCCCACCTCCAAATCCCTATGATAATCTCATTCCTGTATATGGCTGCTAAATTGTCCTAAATGTTTTTTAGCATGTTGGCATGCAGTTGCTAGGGTGTTTTGAATGGTTGTGAAGGTGTTCTGAATGGTTGCTAGATGGTTACTTACCAACTACTTTATTCAATGCAAGTGTATTGCATTTGTGTTGCCCATTGTATCGCCCATCAGGTGAAAATTGTAAATAGGATGCCATATGTCTCCTCAAAAGGAAACTTTTTGATGAAATGACTTGAACATACAGTAGGTAACTGGATAATACAATACTGGATAAGTTACATGCTTAATTTTAATACTTTTTAGGATCTTATTCTTGTTGACATAGGGTAAACATGGTAAAACAAGTTGTAAACTCTATCTCTGTAGTTCCACATTTGGGAGAAGCACAGACAAATAAGAAAAATACAAAGTGGAAAACAGTACAGCCTCAGAAACACATCAGCAGTAAGGCCATTGACTGTAATTATCTTCACAGACCAAATAAATTGCACTGCTAATCAGACCGGAATGAACCCTAATTCTGAACTAATATGAGGCAGAATTGGCTTGTTTAGACACAATTCTCATGAACAATCAGGGGAGCTTCAGTTTCTAAATAACACAGCCACATATGTGTAATGACTGCTCAAACAAGAAAATGTCCATTGTCAGTATTTTCAAACCTTGCGAGGGATTTCCACTGCATTGTTGGAAAGAAAATGGCCTCAGGGACACAGATGTAGGTTTTGTGTGTGAGCAGAAGATAGAGAGGATCCACAATGCAGTGATAGTCTGGCCTGTGGGCCAAATCCAGCCCACCGAGTGGTTATTCTTGGCCCGCTACCACAATCCGGACTTTTCTGAGGATTAATTTTCCACCTTTTGTCTATATACTGCAAGTGGGTCACATGGCATGGCATTAAGTAGACCTGAATGAACCCTAATTTTGGCTTAACAGACAGAATTGGCTTATTTAGACATGATTCGTATGAACAGTCAGAGCATCTGCTTCTAAATTGCAAAGCCATATGAACATTTTCCCTGATGCTTTAAGCAGGGCTTAAAAATGAGAGAAAAAAAAATTGGTTCACTCCGAGCAGAATTGGTATTTTACCGGTTTCTGTTCATGCGTTTCTCTGTATTATTACCGTTCTGAAACCAGTTTGAGTAGCAAAAATGATTAGCGTTATTTTTTTTAACTTTGTCTTTGCCAATAATAATAATAATAATAATAATAAAGCACAGCGTTTTCTTTTGGCTACTCAAAAAGAAAAAGAAAAGAAAAAAAACCAGGAAGAGATCTTGATCCCTTAGCCTAAATTGCGCTTGTCATAGCAGCATCACCTTTTCTGATTTGGCCAAATTTTAAAACAAAAAAAAAAACATTCATACAATTTATTCTACTTTTATAAAATTGGCATTTTGAGAGTAAAATATACGACGCAGTTTAATTATTACATTCAGAATAATGTACTAAAATGCCGGGAAACAAAAGTTTACAAAAGTATGAAACACAGGCATTTTATTCCTTCCCCTCCACAACAATTCCTCTAAAGTTAACAGTATTTAGTCTAGATCAAACGTCAAGCCAAAACCAATTTAAGTTAAAGGGAACTGAGCTACCTCTCTCGTTCGGGCACGAACCAAATGTTTCCATATTCGGAACTATTTGGATGCATGCCCCCGTAACCAGCTATGAGACCAGTAAATGAGTACATTTTTCATCTTCAAAAATAAAATTTGTTCTTTGAATGACTAATTTGCTGTTAAACTCATATGAATGCCTGCATGACATGCATAATTCAGTTTAGACAGTTTGCAAGAATATTTAGCGTCCCTGGTATGAAAATGATCGCTGCGAGACGCTGGCGGTGTGAACGAGGCTTGAGAGAGTTGTGAGTGAGGGCGCGGGCGCAGCCTCCGTGTTTTTGGATTTGTCTTTGAAAACTTTAGAAAGTTAATAAAGTAGGAAGTTGCAGTTTAGAGTCAGCGATGTATATTTATCTTATCTTATTTTCAAAAGATTGGAAATAATTTCGACATTTTGTTTGTTTTAGGATCAATATCTTGCAACACTGCATCGCCGGCACAATCAAAAAAGCCCATGGACAGGTTTTTGCTGACAGGATACGACATTCAGTAAGGAAAACGCTAAAATTATCATGATATTATCTGTCATAAACGTTATCAACGCTGTCAAAAACAGCAGCATTTAACACTAGTACACACAGATCTGTAGAACAAGTAGGTTACAGAATAAAATGAAATACGCAAAAGCTAAGAAGTCTGTGCTATGTCATTCAGTATAGTTACATTTTTACAAATCATGCTATAAACATTCATAAGAGCAATAGACAAAGTTATTGTAGTTATATATTGTTGCAATAAACAACTGATAAAATTATCCACCCTAACCTATGTAAAAGTATTAACACATTTTTTTGATGCAGTAAATAGGGTATGATTTAAAAATGATCATCCCTTCTAAAACAGAGAAAACATCTTTCACAAACATGTCTGTTTCCTTTAAAGTGTTTATAGTGTATATACTGAGTTGTATTTGTAGGGGTTGTAGTGTCTGGACCACTCAAACACACAATATATATCTATATATATATTGTTAGCTAGATTTAACAAATACTCTGTAACACCCAAGGAAGCCGAACAGGCCCCTGGTTCCATAGCACACTGACACAGATACATTTACGATCTAGGAATTTGAACAGATAGACTCCCTCATTTTACTCATGAGAAAGACACACAATGCCCAGAGAAATGTACTGTTCTCTAATTAATTCATAGGAATACCTTTCTTTGAATGAACAGTGTATCTTTCAGGTCATTGTGTATATTATTGTCATGGTGTATGTTGTCTTTTATATTTTTATACTGTTTTATGCAGGCTTATGATCTAAATACTCACTCCTGTCAGCTTACATATATATAACCTACCATGTTTAGTATCTATGAATTTGTATTCGGATGATCTAATTGAGTGTGTATATTGTATGTTTACACCTACGTAACATATTAGTGTTCTAAGAGTCTTTTTTATACAAGTTTCATATGCAAATTACTATGCTTTCAAACAAAGGGTCATAAAAATGCCCCAGTATCTCAGAAGTCCCACTTGAGATTCCGGACTTCCCCTTTGGGCAAGCCCATCTTGAGAGGCGTGACTCTTTGCAGACTTTAAAGGCCGCACTTCATGTGACCCGCCCAGGAGTCGGTGGTTTTTTTTTAAATTCTGAGAGGATGTGAGAAAAACGCTCCTGGAAACCCTAAGCTTGTGCCAGGCTTTGGCCTTGACTTTTCCATTCATCATGATTCTCTGACGCAAACTGGTTCTTTTTCATCAACCAACTTCAGCAAGATCTTGGGCCTTACGATTTGCATCAGGAATCTCTTTCAGACCGCCTAGACTCGCTAAGTATCAAACTTAGTCGTATTAATTGATACATTAAGTATCAGTTACACCTTTTTACAAGTTTTGTTTGAACTAAGAATCTGACGTTTTCATTCAGGTTTTAGATCTGCTGAATATGCCAAATGGTTCCATAAATGTCATTCCTATGTCTCTTTCTGTTAAGCTCTAAAACCCTTGTCCTATACCAATGTATGTGTGTGTGTGGTGTGTTATGTGATGTTAAGACCAGTTTTACAGTGTTTATGTAGTATGTTAGACTAGTTTTTAAGTGTTTATGTAGTTAATAAAACCTTACTTGTATCACACTTGACGTTGTTCATTGTTTGCTCATACCTGGAGTCACTTAATCATGCAGATTTATGCTACAGACTATGTGTAGAGTTGTACAGTAAGAAAGTTATTTCCCTTAACCAGAAAAGAAACCCGTTTGATGTTCTTAGAATTGACAGACAGTTGACCCTGAGAGGTTAAGTAAATATTTACAGCGGATCTAAATATTCATAATTACTTATGACTAGTTATGATTAATTATTCATATTACCCCATGAGCTGATTCGCTACAAACAGGGTATTAGAACACAATTCTTTAACAGGCACCCCCCATACACCCCAGCACCCCACGCGGGTTATGATTGGTCGATCGACAGGCTCAAATCTGATTGGCTAAAGAGTACGAGTGTCCCCCCTCGGAGGTGTTCGCTGCCAGGAAAGCTCAAAAACACACACAACATCACCACGCCCCCTCTGCTCTTAGTTGGGACACTTCTTTCCATCGATACCGGTTACAATATTGCAAAGATACTATTTAAACTGAGTTGGATGTTGACATCACTGAATTCAATTATGAACTGTCTTTAACTGAAAAATGAATGTTTACTTTTGTGATTTTGCATTATTGACACACTATTTTCCTAATTAATGCTGTTCAGTTGCTTTGACACAATCTGTGTTGTTAAAAGCGCTATATAAATAAAGGTGACTTGACTTGCCGTTGCAATCCAGGCGATTCACACATTCACAGTCCACATGACTTTGACTTTAAACATTCAACAATTTTGTACACAGTTGTACATCTGTGAATTGTGTTTTGCATTTGTGAAATGTATTTTATGAAAAATATAAAAAAAATACAAATTCTTAATTTGTGCACTTGAATTGTTTTTTTGTGAATATATATTTTTTATTTTGTATGTGAATTTGGGATACGCATGTGTACATCGTGTCTTTTGCGTGAATTATTATTGAGTCTAATCTGCTTCCATAATAATGCTTCCACATTCCACCATAACCAGACCTGTCCTTTACTTCACCAGAGCATTAGTGCATATGATTATGGTGTGTGTGTGTGTGTATGTGTGTGATAACTGTCATGGTCAATGTTCCCTCTTAGCTAATGTTGCTCCAGCACAGACCAAAAAAAAAAAAAGTCAGCACAGAAGGCAGACTCAAATGTGTGGAAAAAGCTAGCGAGTTATTGAGTCAGAGCTAAAATAATGGGCATCGTTTCAACTGGAGTCCATCCACGTGTCCATTGACTTTCAGTATGGAACAGAAACTGTGGGAAATATGATGCGTGCCGTGGAAGTATGCAGCGATGATTAATTAATAAAATAAGGGATGCATCCTAAAATAGTACTAGGATTTCAAGATCATATAAGCACCATATTGCAAGATTTTTTTTTTATTATATATTATATGTTTCAATTTGTGTGTCTGTGTAATTACATATAAAATATTATTATACATTATTAGAAGTCAATATCATATATTTATTATAGGGTTTTGTTATCATATCTGAGTGGATTTATTTATTTAGGCTATTCAGTGCATTTCTGGATGGTTGCTCTTTGACCATATATTTATTCTCTCTCTCTCTCTCTCTCTTTATAATATAACATACAATATATCAATAGCTCCAACAGTCTTTGAAGCACAACAACTACTATAAAATGTTTTTTTTTTTAAATGAACCAAAAGGGGCAAACAATCTAAAATGTTCACAAGCAGCTAAAAATCTGAAAGCTATTTCCCCTTTCTCTCTTGTTCTCCACCTACTGGCTTACTCAGCTGTGGTGCATTGTGGTATTGGCATAAATTGACTGATGTCTGAGTAATGTTTGTGTTTATTTTTAAAAATAGAAACTCTGTCATGTTCTCATTGCCTGCGCCATTCCATTTTGGTAAAGCTCTACTGTGCAACACATTTGACTACAGATAATCTGATTATCATTGCTGTAATTATTTATTATTTTTCAGTTATAAAAAAATAATTGATCCGACTAATATTTTATGATTATTGGTTATAATGCATTCAGTGGTTTGCATGTCACTGGAAAGATTCACCAAGCTGTTTTATTGATAGTGTGCATGATTGTGTATGTGCATACAGAAACGCATGCAGTTAATATGATGCAATTATAAAATATATATGATTACCCCTTATAATAGACTGTGTCGTTAGAAATGTACACTTGCATTTGAACTGGAAGAAACGTAGCCTTTGTTTAAAAGTCATAAAAGTCCATAATCTGACATATTCAAATCTTGAATGAGAATTGATTTTATCTATGGGGATTGATTTGATTGGCTGTTACGTACCAGACTGGAGGGAATAGGTTGAAACGTAATGGGAATTCAAATTCTAATTGTTGCCGATAAGAGCTGCAATGCATTCAAAAGGTAAATGGGGTGAAATTTGATTTGTGTGTTTGCATATCATTGTTGTATTCTCTTGAATTCTCAGGTGCCATAGCAGGAGGTTTGTACAGAGAAAGGGGTTCTGGGTGATCTTACTGCATAGCTTTGTGCCAAACATAAGTCTTTCTCATCTGCGTCCTGAGCTTTCATTCATAGGCTGGACACTTGTGGGATATGATCACGTGGTGAGCGCAACAGACGTCCCTCTATCCTCTCTCTGCTCAACTCTCTTCTCACTGAAGGTATTCATTCAGAGGTCACATTGATTCGAACTGTCTGGATACTGTAATCCTGTTTTATATGCTCTGGGAAAGCCGGGCCGGGAACTGTCCTTGCACAGACATTTGTCATCTAGGACTGTCAATGTTAATACGTTTACTTATGAGATGCATTCATGTTTAATGGCGTTACATTTGTTTATTCTGTTCAGTGGGATTTCTGTTAAAACAAATTGCATTTTCTTTCACATGTTAGTCTGTCTACCATTCAATTATTTAAAAAAAAAGATGGGTAATTTGTTTTATAAAATTAATCTAAATTGGATTTTAAATAATTAGCATTCTTCTTAGGGTATATGATTGTTTCTAAATAATATAAATATAATGCATAAAAATTATGTATATAACAGATGGACGGTTAGATGAATACATACTTTTTTTTTTAATAAACGTGAAAGTTTGTTGTAGTATTTTAATGATGATATCAAATGATGTAATCTCATCTTTCATGGACTGAATGTTCAGGCTCAGATGAGAATGATCCTTTTCGGGCAGTTAGTTTTGACCTAATGAATCGCATGACATATGATCAGACTTTTAATCTCTCCAGAACATGAGGTAGCTTATTTTGAACGGTTATGATCCCGAAAGTAATTTAGACGACGGAATAAGCGGATTTCTGTCTTCATGTCCACTGAAAATTGGGTCAGTAAATTGATGTGGCCTTTGCCAAGCAATTCATTTTTGTAGTGGTCCGCTGTCAATACAGTGAGAAGCATCATCATAGTGCAGATGAATGCTTGTTTTGGCAGATGTGCCCAGAATGAATATTAATTTTGTTTGTGTGGAGTGTAATGTGGAGCAAACATGCATTTAAAAGAAAACTAAACTTTTAAATGAAGTTTCTAATGATTACTGTTTGTCTGAGGGAGCTGTAACGCCGTATATATTTTTGGCAGGTTCATAACACAGATGTATTTGATAAAGATGGCTCAAAAATGTTTTAAACTGTGCTTAGGTTTGGCATTATTCCATAATTCCAAAAGGTCAGAGATTAAGCTCAAATATATTTCATCAAATTCTTTCAGATTCAAATTCTGGACTATCAGTTTTAATTGTATAGCTCTATACTGTGTTTTTTTCTTTAGTGTATGCCAATTTGTTTATGTTAGGATAGGAATTTTAGGAGAAATGTTTGAGATAAAGTTGATCAAATCAAACTCCAAACTCTGAGCAATTACATTTTCCTCTGAGGTCAAGTGAATGGCTTCAAATGTGTTTCAATAAATTACATTTGATCCTTTTTAATTACCCAGTATCCTCTCATAGCGTTTCTAAATCTGAGCAGCCTGGCTCATATTTAAACAGCCTGACATCTAGCCGATGTTAAATCACAAGTCAATGCTGGATCAAAGCTACATCCGCCTTGTTTATACGGTGAGAGTGGTGTCTTAGTGTGCATTCTCTGTGCCTAATGTTGTTATAATTGTTATAGCAATGATAAGTCGCTGTGACACTGGAGGAGAGCGGTGCTTTACCACAGAACACAAAGCTGGATTATCTCCAAATATATGCAGAGTTCACAGACACATCCACCAGGATATTTTCCTTTAGTTTTGTTTCTTTGTTTCTTTTTTTTTTCATACTCTTTGAACACCAAGGGAAATCAAACCCACATATTTATGGACTTGGGTATGTGGATGTATGTGTGTGTGTGTGTGTGTGTGTGGGGGGTGGGTGTTAAAACCTCAGAGGGATTACTGTTCATATAAACACTCATTGCTCCAGCAGCAGAGGACTGCTGTCATTATCAGCTTTTGATGAGACAGCCGCCCTCTCTGGGAATGAAAGCAAAACATCTAAAGTGTTTTTATATGGTTTATGTGAGGAGAAAGGTGTAAGCGATATGGAATTTGTACAAAAGGACTGGTTTTATGATACAATCTTTGGTTACAGGAAGACATGTCATCATTTTTACCTATAAAGATTTAAATTAATCGTGTAACCCAAAAGTAAAAACCTGTCGTTGTTTACTTAAATGATGCAACCTTATATTCAAGGATGTTCATCTTTATGTCATTCAGAACCTGTATCCTAGAGCTGCACGATTCTGTATAAATTGAGAATCACAATTTTTTTTTTTTTTTGTCTCAAGAAGATCACGATTTCCCCACGATTCTGAACTAAATAAAATTGCTAAATTGCTTTAGTCTATTTAAAAGTGTTTAATTAATTAGAATGAATTATTAAACATTTTAATATAAAATATATGTATTTAATATAATATATTTACGACACCAAAAACAAAGTGGTTTGAATGAATGATTAAATGACTCGCTCATAAATACTTCACTCGTTTCATTACTGGATGAATCAGTGTTTTTTTAATGAATCTCTTGAATGAATGATTCAGTGACAAATGCATTTATTAAAAGTCACTTGTCGATGTGTGCACGAACGATGCAATCGACACAAACATTATTTGAAGCACCAATTACGTTTAAAAGGTGATTTGCTCTATTTTGATCACTACTATAGACATCAATGTTTATATCCGAGCTATAAACGTTCATTCCAGTATTTCTGTAATAATATGAATGACTGTAAGACAGTAATAATACTATGTAGTTGAAAAACTTTTTATGAAGCTGTTTCTTACATAAACAAGCTCACTGCCTGCTCTCTGTGTCAGCGGAAGCGCGAACGCAGATTTGAATGTTTTGGTAAAACTTTTCCAGATAATAATAGACATGTGCGAATGTTGTCATTTAGAAAATAGATGGAGTGGGTGTTTGAATCGAGATCACAATCTGTTAACGATTAATCGTGCAGCTCTAATGTATCCTTCATATGTTTGCAAATACATATGTTGACAGGCAGGTAGGACAGCCTATCATAGCCCTTGAACAAAGGGATGTGATTGGACGAACATTTTATGGTCCTGCTCCTTCCACAGCCTATAAAAATAAAATTGGACCACTTAACTCAGTGATTGCTATCAGGATGTAAAGATACTTTCAACCAGCATAACAGTAAAGCTAATAGAACTAGATGTTTCAATCTCTGTCCCCACCTCTACTGGGAAGATGCTAGTCTTCCAGCCGTTCTGGGATGCTTCAGCTGCCAGGTCGGAATATTTGTTATTTTTCCTCTCATAAGCCTCTTCAACCCCCTCTTCCCATGGTACTGTTAATTCGACGACATATACCAGCTTTGTTGTTGGAGACCACAGGACCATGTCTGGCCGGATTGTTGTAGCCACTATTTCTGGGGGAAACACAAGCTTCTTATTAAGGTCCACTTCCAATTTCCAATCCCTCACTGATTGCAGGAAGCTTGCATCCTTAGGTGATGTACGATTCTCTTGATGTTGGCCAGCTGGTACGAAATTTGTGAAGTTAACCTGTCCTGCCAATGTTTGTGGGAGGTTGTTTGTGGTGGTTAGTTTCTGTTCCAGTATTGATGCCAGCTCTCTAAGTACTTGGTTATGCCGCCAAGTATAGTGCCCTTGGGTGAGACTTGTAGTGCACCCTGATAGAATGTGCCTTAGGGATGCAGGTACTTGACACAGAGAACAGGCGGAATCTTCTCCATACCACACTTTCAGATTTTGAGGGGAGGGTAGCAGGTCGTATGTGGCTCTGATGACAAAACTCAGCCGCGCTCCATCCATCTGCCAGATGTCACGCCAGCTGAGCTTCTTCTTCTCCAGGTCCTCCCAGTTGGTCCATTTCCCCTGCTTGGCCATTGAGACGGCTTTGGCATGTCGCTCACCCTCCTCCTGTCTCCTGACTTCTTCTACCACTAGACATTTAGTCATTTAGTCATTTAGCTGTCTCTTCTGCACTGATGTTGCTTTGTGCCACAGAGGAGTTTTTGGGATGAGTCCGAACCCTGCCCTCCCATGCTGTACTTGTCCAACCACATCTCTGAAGTGAAGCGCAGACTTTGCACTCTGAACAGCTTCTGATGGAGTCCACTTCCTTCCTGCTACCACCCGGGGGGCCGCTGATCGAATGACTGCATCCTCGGATTCAGTTACGGTCATGACGAGCCTTGCCTTGGTGCATTTGAACTCTTCCACGAGCTCTGTAATAGGTAATTCCAATTTGCCATGTCCATAAAGTCCAACGGAACTTAAACAACATGGAATTCCAAGCCACTGCTTCAGCTGTATGCTTATCAGCCGTTCCAACTTTTCAACTTTGGTGATGGGGATCTCATACACAGTTAACAGCCACAAGAGTCTTGGGAGTATGCCAAACTGAAAGCACCACAACTTGAGTTTTCCTGGTAACAATGTCTTGTTAATGCTGTCCATGTACATGCTGGTATCATTTTTTAGATGTTCAAACTGCTCGGTGTCTTTGAGTGTCGCATCATACCATCTCCCCAAGCTCTTTATTGGCATTTCTGAGACAGTTGGGATGGGTGTTCCGCCGACATAAAATCTTTGGTCTGTGACTTGGCCTTTCACGATGGAGATACTTCTGCACTTACTGGGCTTTAACTTCATCCTCGCCCATGTTATATTTTGATGAAGTTTCTCCAGCAGTCTCTTGGTGCAGGGGACAGATGTTGTGAGTGTTGTTAGATCGTCCATATAGGCTCGAATTGGTGGTAACCTCTGATTACATTGTAGTCGTTCTCCTCCCACAACCCATTTTGAGGCTCTGATAACAATCTCCATTGCCATCGTAAAGGCCAATGGGGAGATGGTGCACCCCGCCATGATGCCTACCTCCAGCGGTTGCCAACTTGTGGTGAAGCCTGATGTTGTAAGGCAAAACTGTAGATCCTGGAAGTAGTGTTTCACTAGATTTGTGATTATAGTCGGCACCTGGAAGAAATCAAAAGCAGCCCACAAAAACAAATGAGGGACTGAACCATAGGCATTGGCCAGATCGAGGAACAAGACGTGAAGATCTTTCCCTTCTTAAATACTGTGTCAGTTGTTGTGCCAACACACTGAAAAAAATAAAATAAAAAATCTTGCCTTCAATGTTCAGCAGATTTATCTGGCGGAACTGTTCAATGGTGGTTGAGTTCTTTTATTTTGGGATGAACACCCCTTGCCAGGCTTTTGGGATGATTTGCTTGTCCCATACCACTTTCATGTTTCTCCACAGACTTTTCAAAACATCTGGAGCGTTCTTATAGACACTATACGGTACGCCATTAGGGCCTGGTGCAGATGCCGATCTTGACTTTTTCACTGCCTGCTTCACCTCGCTCAGCTTAGGAGGGCTGATATCAAACTGATGTTGTGGTGGCGATATTGGAGGGATGTCAGTGGGGACAACGATCGGTTAATCTTTTTTTTCATCAGTATAGATGGTTCTCAAATGCTCTTCAACCTGATCTTTTGATGTTTTCAGGAATCCACTCTTCTCCTTTGTGAATATACCTTTCACAAACTTAAAAAGGGTCTTTGTAGAAATCGGTTCTGGCTTTTTCTTTCTTCTTCCGACGCATCCGTAGGCTTTCTGCTCGACGAAGTTTTGAGAGCCTGTGCTTTAGGTCCTCTTGAAGGAAGTTAATGCCTTCCCTGTCGTCTTTCTCCACAACTTTCTTAGCCGTCGCCTCTCTTTCACAAGTTGTTGAATTTCTTGCAGCCGACGGGACTTGAGGGCTGGAAGCATGTCTTTTTTTCTTACTTGCTCCTTCATTCCACATTTCTCCTCTCCGTAGCTGTAGATAAGGTCGCCCATCTTCTCCAGCTTCTTCTCGGCTGATCCTTTGATGTTACTTAGGATAAGGCTTAAGTCTGTGTTGATGGTTTCCCACTCTTTGCTGTTAGACTTCGGCCATTTCACCAACGGCTTACGTCCTTGCATGTTTTCTTTTTTGCGGTGGGCTGGTTGTTGTCTTGGACTGGTGGTTCTGCCTGAAGCTTCCTCCTCGTTCCCTGGGGTGCTGATTCTCTGCGGACTGTTGGTTTCTTCCTGCTGCTGAGTTTCATCCGACTGATTTAACCTTTTTCTTGACAGATTCTGGTCAATGCGGGGCCCTGGGTTGGTGGTTTTCGGGCATTTCTTCCATCCTTGATGTACCTTAAGACCATGGGTTGATGTTACTTCCGCTCTTGTAACTCCTGATAGTAGCAATCGGTGTGAAGTGGTTAAAAAGGAGGGTAAAGTATGTCATTGGGGTCATCAGATGGGCACCCTGCTTCATCAACGTTTCGTTGATTGAAGCCCATAATGTCTCCAGAAGGCTCAATGGTGTACCCAGCTTCCCAGGTACACCCCCCTCCATGCCATACCCTCTATATCCCTGATGGGCTCTGCATGGATCCTTCTTTATAACAAAAAATATGTTGATGATGAAACAAATCTCACCAAGTCCATTTACCATTCCAAAGTTTGGGTTCAGTATTGTTTTCCCATGTACACGTCACTGATTATTGCATGACAGGTTGTATATTTGATTTGAGAGTCCATGGGAAGGGGATTTTTGTGTCATTAAAAAAAAATTGTCACACACTTGGAATATAGTTAAAACTTGTTAGATCTGCTATGAAAGAACTGGAATGACAGAATGTTTTGTTAGTGAACTGTTACTTTAATCTCTGCTTGAAATCTTAATAAATTAAAATCTATCATCTGAGTTTGGCTTGAGTAAACTGTGATCTGAAGTGAGTTAATCGTTGTCTCTGGGTGTGTTCAGGTGTGAGTGTAAGCAGAAACAACATTAAGATGTTTCCTGCAGCTTGACGTTCCTTAGTGTGGGAGAGATAAAAGGTGATAGACCCATTCACCTGCTGCAGGAGGGTCTCAGAGGGGAAGGCCTGTGCTCTCTCAGCAGGTGTGTTTTGCCACCGCTGCTCCTTTTAGATGAAGTCTTGCTGATGTATTTCTTAGACTTACTTAGGTGGATGGGGAGACTGATAAAGAGGAAATACACTTTTGAAACTATGAATGGAGTTTGTTTAAAGGGGTCATATGATGCTTTTTTAAAGATCATTATTTTGTGTATTTGGTGTAACAGAATATGTTGACATGCTTTGTTGTTCAAAAACAACATTATTTTTCAAATACTGTACATTTTGGTAGGTCCTATATCCCCCGCCTCTCTCAAACGCTTCGTTTTCTACAAAGTCCCTCCTTCTGACAAGCGCAGTCTGCTCTGATTGGCCAGCTGACCCAGTGCATTGTGATTGGCCGAACACCGCAAGCACTCGTCGGAAATGTAACGCCCCTTACCATAATCGCGAGCTTCATCTTTCAAAATAAATGTAAAGACAGAGCCTGAAAGTGGAACAGAGTCTCGTGACAGACACCGTGATGAATATGTGTTTGCAGTACACAGCCACGGTTAAGACAGCTGACTCCACTGGGATGTTTCCTCACTAACGCTCCTTTCTCTCCCCCCCCCTTCCCTCCCTCCGCACGCGCACGCACGCGCACACACACACACACCGCTCTCTCGCTCGCTCGCGCGCACGCACACACACACACCACTCTCTATCTCTCTCTCGCTCGCGCACACACACACACACAATGTGCAAAATTCCGCATTTGAGCAGTCAATAGCAAATACTAAAACTATACCAACAGTAGCTGATTCGAAGCGCCAGATGTCATATCAAAGTCAGAATTACCTCATCTCCTAGGTTCACGAAATGGTCGTCCATATAATGCATTGCTGTTCTGTTGTAAGTAATCTTAAAGATTCCTAAATGCATCTACTTTCGGAAGGCCAAATAAAGTGCTTTTGCTTTTCCTTTTGCACTGAAACACACAGCGTCTCACTGACATGGCTGCTTCAACACTAACTGCGGTTACTGAAACCATGCCTTCTTTCTTTGCGTGCACATTTGGGCTGCATTATGGAAATATTTCCACATAGTGAGGTAGATATGTGGGGGCGTGTTAGAACAAGCCGTTTTAGATAGGCGTGGTTGACTCTTAAATTTTATAAATAATATATCTCTTTGGTTTTTAGATTTTAGTCTTTGCAACTTCAGGGATCTTATCTATGCACAATCAGCTTGTAACACTCCAAAGAGAAAGGAAAACTTGAAATTGCATCATATGACCCCTTTAAAGCTGTAGCAAGTCTTTAAAGATGATGTAATAGTTTTAATAACACTTCAATGACCAGTTCAGGGAATAATTGAAGAAAGCTAACCAGCTAAATCATAGTGATGCAGAGATCCTTCATGTACTTCATTTCAAAAAGTTGTGTCCAACCAAAAGGGAAATAGAAAGAAGTGATGACCTGCACAGTAAACATAGTTGGCAGACTTACAAGTGGTTTAGATTTAGCTGGTTAGCTGATTAGTTGGCCCCAGCTAACTAGTATATAGCATTGATTTATGCCTGCAGAGGTAAAAATGTATATGCTGTTATATGCTGCTATACTGTTTATATGATTTTTTGTTTCATAGTTTTGAAAAACGGCTTTTTTAATGTGTCATCAAATCCATTTTAGATTATTAGTTTTGCTGTTTAAAATATTTTGTCTGAAGTGTTACTTAATGTGAAGCTATTTTTGTGTTTATGCCAGGCAGACTTAATATTCATTTAAATGTTATCTTTTCGGCTCCAAACCATAAAAAAGTCAAATTAGATGAAAGGCCTTCAATTTGTAGAATATTTAACTGACCTTCAAAAAATAGGCAGCGCTACATATAAAAAGTGGAAGTCCAACTTCTCATTTATATTTAAATACAAATAAATTCTGCTCCTAAATGATTCATGCATTTTTGAAACCTAGAATATCCGCAGAGCTTAAAATTAATACTTCTAATACAAATGAAAACAGGGGATACAGTTCTAAAATTTATTTTTTTCGTCTGAAGTGTGACGAGTCAGTGGATCAATAAAGAGAAGAAATGGAGGGGTAATAAAAAGTGAGAGGAGTGTTTATTTATCTTGATTTCTCTTTCCGTGCATTTAGCCTGTTGGGTCTCTGCGGTTCACAGTGAGAGCAGGAACTATGGCATTTTGGGAGATTTTATTTTTTCTTGCATGAATGCCTCAGCCAAGTCCATCAGATAGGGTGCTTTCCTCTTTTTTCACTTTATTTCCTGTATTTTTTCCTTCACTGAACAGCAAGCGGTACAAAAGACCTGAGACTCTTCAAAATGTATGATGCATGTCTCATAAGCCTTTTGTGATTTGAAAAGCAATTATTTCCCATGGTGTTATTAGAACGCCAAATCAAGGGAAAGAGATCCAATCAGATATTAAAGAACAAATGACAGTTTTATTAATTTATTTATTTAATTCAAAAGAAGGTTGAAATGAATGTGATTATCAGTAACTGCTTTATTTATTTTGGTTATAATTTATTCTCACTACAGGTAAAATAATGATATGAAAATAGCACTAGCACTTAATGATAAGAGCTATTATAAATGCACTGAATGTATATGCATATAGTATGCATTCATGGGGGCTCATTATACCTCACACATAGAATTATAATGTTACAGTTATTGACTTTGAAAAAAATGAATTCTTACATACTAAGAATATCCTGGAACAAATTTTCAGTTATTTACATTTCTCTTGTGCCGTTAAATCCTATTACTTGTGTCATTTCTAATGCTGAAATGCTTCTACCTTTATATGGTGGAAACGGGGGAATTGACTCACTTTTAACGTCAAGAAGAGCAACAAGGCAGAAATGAGGAGAGGGGAACAGTTGCAATTTACGCTTTGATTCTGGAGTGGCAGTTCCTATTGAGAGGAAGTTAGGAGAAGGAAAACTGATCCCTTTCCCCAGGAAATGATGATTAAATAATGGACACCCATGTCCTTGGTGAATTCATGAGCTGTCAGCAGTTTTTCCTCTGTTGGTACCGGATTTGTGATCAATAGCTGGCTCGCAGCCAAGCCACCTAACAGCGCCAAACTTCAGTATTTACACCATTCCTGACAAACTACTGGAGTAATTGAATTACGACTTGTGATTGAACAAAGTTACGATTCTGTTTATTGTCATTTTTTTGTTTTTGTTTATTTAAATGTGCAGTCCTTTTGAAAAAAACAGTATTGGTAAACAAGTAAACAAGGCAAACTATTAACTTAAAGGAATAGTTCACCCACAAAAAAGTCTGCATCCACAATATTGCTGTGAAAAATCTTGTCCAAATCAGGAGAGAAATATGCACAGATCAAGCACTGTTTACAAGCGAAGACAGTCCAAGATAGTTTTAAACAAATATGTTGAATATATTTCATAATGTTAATATTATTATAAATTATAGACCGTAATTTGGCCAAAAGTGATGGTTTAAAGTTAAAACGCCTTAATGATGGATTTGTTTCTTACCAAACACGCAGCTTTTCACTTCACAATACATTCATTGATGACTGGAGTGGTGTGGATTATTGTGATGTTTTTTATCAGCTGTTTGGACTCTCATTTTGACGGCACCCATTCACTGCAAAGGATCCATTGGTGAGCAAGTGATATAATGCTAAATTTCTCCAACTCTGTTCTCCAAATCCACATCTATATCTTGGATGGCCTCCAAATTTTCATTTTTGGGTGAATTAGTCTTACTATAACTAGTAGTATGATAGTAGTTAAGTTACTTTTCCAACACTTAACAGTGTAGCATGACAAAATGCATTTCAGCATTTCAGATACTTTAATGAATGTCCAAACTATAGTGCAATGTAACTTGACCCATTTTTTAACAATTTATGATATTGCCATTCCAGTAAATAACATTTAAATTGTTCAGCTTTAATATCAGTAAGCTGATCATAACTGTCTGTCTGTCTGTGCAGAGAGCAGTAACAGCAGCTCTAAATGACTCCATATGGAACTGCAGTCTGATGTTTTTTATTTAACGGTAAGAATAGACACAAGAGTCCCTGTGCAACGATTGTTGTTCTCTTATGTTTAGCCGATGTTTCCTTTTAGCTGAAGGCCCGCTGATGGATCCTTTAGTGTCTAGGTTCACTTGTCTCTTTCTCACAGGAAGACTTAGAAACCTTCATCCGAGGAAAGAGATGGATCTTTCGGCTGAGCTGTGGCATCATTAGATACTTTAAAGAATGTGCTCAGGCTAATCCTTACATTGCAAACATGGATTTTCGTCAGTGATTTCTTATGCTAAATTGCATCCCAAAACAGTGGAAGCACCTCTTTCATTTAACGAGTTATTGTGTTTTAATGGGCTTGGCTTTAAAGCATTTAAAGCTTGTGATTCTGCTGAGTCGGGCTGAGCTGAGAGGAGGCAGCTAGGCATTGAGATCAATGGTGTTTGAATCAGGAAACAGGGTTTAACCTTTGATGGTTCACCAAAACAGCATCTCTAGACGTTGGAGAAAATAATGACTGCAAGGAAGTAAAGGCTGTGTCCCACTAGCTGACTCGAAACAACTCGATTTTGATCTCTGTCTCCTACCTACTGAAATCTCGCCCTTTTCTGTCAGAGGTCTGGCACACTCACTAATTAAAGAAGGAAGAGGGCTGACAGATTAAACGACTGCCTCTTGACATTTTTTCTACGATTTGCTGTCACGTGTAGCTCACTGAAATATGAAAGGAACTGCCGCGTGGACATAAGTGATTCTTTTAGACTAGAGCATTATAGACTGTTTTATTTATTGCATGCATTTTATTTCTCTTGTGCACTGAAATAAAAGTGGTGTATAGAAACAGTTTTGACCTTGAAATTGTTAGTACATTTAACAAATATTAATGGCCAGTAACACATTGAATTAAACATAACCTTTTGAAACTGAAGTTATACTTTTCTTGTAAAACATACTACAATAATCCTTGCTTTATTTACAACTTTTTTTTTCACGGTGTATTTGTGAGAGTTATATTTTTTCCAGTTAACGTTTATAAAAGGAAGTTGGCTGTAGGCATGAATATGTTTTTTATTCTAATGGTTTAAAGTAATATTTAACATTAATTCAATGATGTTCTGAAGACTATTTGGTGTCTTTTGAAGCTTGTAGAGATGCAGACTTTTAAGGTGAATATTTATGTATTTATTATGATTTTATTTATAACTGTAGGTACTGTATGTATGTATGTATGTATGTATGTATGTATGGCTAAAAAAATTTGCTTGCTTTCAGTATTATGAAGATATTGAAAAATCTAGCAATTTATTATAGTAGTTTTATATATATATAATATATATAGTATATATAATTTATACTATAGTATTTTTAATTTCTTTCATTATTCATT
This sequence comes from Sinocyclocheilus anophthalmus, assembly GCA_018155175.1. NCBI lineage: Eukaryota > Metazoa > Chordata > Actinopteri > Cypriniformes > Cyprinidae > Sinocyclocheilus > Sinocyclocheilus anophthalmus. The sequence goes on from JADLZN010007908.1 coordinate 45,912, forward strand.
CATTCATTTATGCAATTTTTGAAAAATTCCTTACATCAGAACTTGCATGAATTCACTGTGATTCACTTTTGAAAGTTTTGATAAAAATAATAAATTATTAATTTCTTAAATAAATAATTTGATCACAAATAAATAAATAAATAGTCTTATCCAAAAGGTTTGAATGGTATTGCATTTATTATTTTATTTTATATATTTTATTTTATACCAAATTTTCAAAATACTATGGTTTTAACCAATGCAGTGATTTCCTTTGAAAAACGTTGATATGAGAATGCAAGTAGGGGAAGGAAAAGTTTCTCAGCTTCTTGGATCAGAGTATAAAACAAGTGATCTGAAAGGTTACGGTTTTACCTAATCGGAGAAGCTAAAAATACATCCCTGTTTTCTTTGAAATCTGGCAAAAAGAAGGTGAATTTGAGGAAGAAGGCGCCTGAAGATCACAAAGGAACAGCCGATGTGAGACCGTGTATCATCATCAAAGACAATAACTTTGAAGTCAGCTTTCACTGGGTAATAATTAGACTCAGTTGAGCATAACATTTTTCAAAAAGCTCGCTAATGACTTTATGTACAGCAAATTTAATTAAATGCCTAACCATTCACATCAGTTGGGAGAGGAATATGGAAAGTGTTCTCTCTACTCTAATGACTTGAAATTTTGAAGAGAAAGTAAAAGTGTGGCCTTTCCCCTGCAGAGAATGACTTCGATAATAGCAACATTTAAGGAATGGAGATTATAATTGATGAATAATTTGCAAGCCCTTGGTGCACATATTAAGGGGTTATATTTATGTATGCAAATGAAGGTATTACACCCTATGGATGGGGATGGACTCTTCTCAAACCGGACATCAAAGTCTGGTACGGAGAGAATGTTAACCGGTAATTAGCACACTAGCGTAATCTGTAGTTGGGTTTGCTGAAATGTTTCTCAGAACTGTTGATGTTATTGCATCAGCCAATACAAATGTTCCACTTAAACCAAGTGAAGTTATGTTGAAGCTCAGTGTCTGGCACTGTTAAAAGAGGCCAGGTATTTCCATATACACTGAGACATCTGTTCATTCCCTTTCATTTCAATGGTGGTTGCTCATCTACAATATTTAGCCAGTAGCCGTCTTTGCTTTACAGACAAACAGTTGGATTTTTTAAGATCGTTTTAAGTCATAAACAGAGCAGCAGGTAAATAACATCCTGATTGACATCACTGATTGGCTGATAGCACTATGACAATGCACACAGTCTCAAGCCCTTGACTAGTATATAAAAACTCCTTGCTCCAGGCTAGTGCATAAGCTATGATGTCAACAACAGCAGACAGGATAGATATATATTTGTTTTTATGTATATATACATATATATATACGTGGGAAATAAGTATTTGATACACTGCCGATTTTTCAAGTTTTCCCACTTACAAAGAATGGAGAGATCTGTAATTTTCATCGTAGGTACACCTCAACTGTGAAAGACCGAATCAAAAAAATTTTTTTTTAAATAACATTGTATGATGTTTTAATAATTAATTTCCATTTTATTGCATGAAATCAGTATTTGATACAATAGAAAATAGAACTTAATATTTGGTACAGAAACTTTTGTTTACAATTACAGAGGTCAGACGTTTCCTGTAGTTCTTGACCATGTTTGCACACACTGCAGCAGGGATTTTAGCCCACTCCTCCATACAGGTGTTCTCCACATCTTTCAGGTTTTGGGGCTGTCGCTGGGCAACACAGATTTTCAGCTCCCTCCATAGATTTTCTATTGGGTTCAGGTCTGGAGACTGGCTAGGCCACTCCAGGACCTTGAAATGCTTCTTACGGAGCCGCTCCTTAGTTTCCCTGGCTGTGTGTTTGGGGTCATTGTCATGCTGGAATACCCATCCACGACCCATTTTCAATGCCCTCGCTGAGGGAAGGAGGTTTTTGCCCAAAATCTCACGATACATGGCCCCATCCATCCTCCCCTCAATACGGTGCAGTCGTCCTGTCCCCTTTGCAGAAAAGCACCCCCAAAGCATGATGTTTCCCCCCCCCATGCTTCACGGTTGGGATGGTGTTCTTGGGATTTTACTCATCTCTTCCTCCAACACGTGAGTGGAGTTTATAACCAAAAACTTCTATTTTGGGCTCCTCTGACCACATGACCTTCTCCCATGCCTCCTCTGGATCATCCAGATGGTCTTTGGCAAACTTCAGACGGGCCTGGACATGTGCTGGCTTGAGCAGGGGGACCTTGCCCACGCTGCAGAATTTTAATCCATGACGTTGTAGTGTGTTACTAATGGTAACCGTTTAGACTGTGGTCCCAGCTCTCTTCAGGTCATTGACCAGGTCCTCCCATGTAGTTCTAGGCTGATCCCTCACCTTTCTCAGGATCATTGATACTCCACGAGGCGAAATCTTGCATGGAGCCCCAGTCCGAGGGAGATTGACAGTCATCTTGAGTTTCTTCCATTTTCTAATAATTGCGCCCACAATTGTGGCCTTCTCACTAAGCTGTTTGCCTATTGTCCTGTAGCCCATCCCAGCCTTGTGCAGGTCTACAATTTTGTCCCTGGTGTCCTTAGACAGCTCTTTGGTCTTGCCCATAGTGGAGAGGTTGGAGTCTGATTGATTGAGTGTGTGGACAGGTGTCTTTTATACAGGTAACATGTTCAAACAGGTGCAATTAATACAGGTAATGAGTGGGGGATAGGAGGGCTTCTTAAAGACAAACTAACAGGTCTGTGAGAGCCAGAAATCTTGATTGTTTGTAGGTGACCGAATACTTATTTTACTGAGGAATTTACTAATTAATTCTTTAAAAGTCCTATAATGTGATTTTCTGGATTTTTTTTTTATTTTGTCTCTCACAGTTGAGGTGTACCTACGATGAAAATTACAGATCTCTCCATTCTTTGTAAGTGGGAAAACTTGAAAAATCGGCAGTGTATCAAATACTTATTTGCCCCACTGTATAAAATAGTGATATTGTGATTTTCCTTAGACATTTTGTAACAATGTGAAACACTTTACTATCACTTTTGAGCAATGTATCGTGTCCTTAATATATATTTAAATCTTTTTTTAATTCTAAAATTTGCTGATTAATTATCTAAATAAATACATAATAAATAAAAATAAAATACTTCCGACTGACCCCAGTTTGTTTGTTTGTTTGTTTGTTTCTTTATTTTATTGTACTGACTATTCTAAGTGTCAGAAGTGTTTTTCAATAAATATTAAAGCGATATCTGTGTCTTTTTGGTTGGCTTTTGACTGCACATAATTGCATAAGTTACACTTTTCACCATGTAAACATTCACAGTGCAAGGTGAAAATGTATGTAAACACTTTAAGAATTGGTTGACTGTATTTTGGCAGCTATAAATTGAACTCCACCAAACTTTTCCTCTAATTTTGGATCCAATTTGCAGAAATTAAGCGCATACAGAGTATTTTTACGAAATCACTAATTTCTGCAGTAGCAGACCAGCACAAGGGAGTGTTTCCTCAGCAGTCTCACTAATCCTCTCAGTCTGCTTCCACATGCACACTCTGTCCGCACTGAAATATGCTAATATTAAGCCGAACAGGTGTAGGGGAGAAAGGCCAGCCTGTTTGGACACATTTACTAAGAAAAACAGACTCTTTCACACTCCTCAAGGTCATGCAGATGGAAGACACTTCCTGTGATTGGGAGATACAGCGTGACACGGGTGTTACCTGTAATCAGGCACGTGCACACATAGACATAAAAGGGGGCTTGAGCACCTGCCCTTTTTCTTCCTCAAGAGAAAGTGCCCTTTTTTTCTGGGGAGTGTCCCTTTTTTTGATAAAGTAATTATAGGTGCGCATGTGTATGTTTTCTTTTTTGCGCACAGCTTCCCTGTCAAAAAACTAATAAAAATCAAAAAATATCATGCAGTGGGGGACAGTACGAAGTAGTTTTCTTATTTACGTACTTAAGTACACATGTTCAAAGTACTTTACTTTACTGGAGGTTAGTTTTATTTTGAGTAACTTTTGCGGAAATTCCATTAAAGCGCTAATAGGAGGGGAAAATGCTGGCCCATAATCATCCTGTTTCCCTGCATGTCTATCAACAGCATGCAATGTTTGTCACATATAATGTTCATGCTGTGGAAACCAGAGCATGAAGCTCCACGGCGGTACACACCTGTCAGCCGTGTTCCCTTGAGGGATCTTAAAGTCCATTATATTGAGTGTTTGGCATTAAAAAAGCCTTATCTATGCTAATGAAAGTGTTGAAATATAAATTATAATACAAAAAAGGTCAGGTGGTGCTGCTGCAAGGGTTTCCTGCTAAGCTGCCTTCACAGACATTATAGTTTAAATATTATTCATATAGCCATATACGCATGGAGAAATCATGGGGCGAATGAGTCACTTAGCTAATATCTTGCATTGTCATAAAAATCGGCTGGTGGCAGTTTGGTAAACTGCCTATGGCAAGTCTTATTTAAAAATACACTATTCCTCAGGAACACTTGTTTCGCATCATTAGCAATTGGATTAAGAATTCCCTTTGTGCTTTTTGCCATATTTTCCTGTGAAGTATAATCTTTGAAAACATTTTTTTTCCTTTCTTTTTTTGAAGGTGAAGGTGTCTAATCTGTAAGGTATTTTGATATGAGGCGCAGCAGCAAACCTGAAGCGACAAAGATTTGAACTATAAAAGCAAATCCCCGCTGAGCCTTCATGCAAAGCCAAACCTGATGTGGAGAAGATGAGGATAAATGTATTTAGTGAGGCAGATCGGACAGGTAAAGGGAGTGATCATCAGGTGTTTTTACAGCCAGAACATGAAAGCAGTGTAGATATTATAAGCCTGGCTAGCTATCTGTGTCTCACATAGATTATTTACAGGGATACGTTCACATTGATGTGTAAACAAATTAGCACAGCGGCCACCTTCGTAGAGGAGATTTAGCGAGCAGGAATTACAGTATATCTTCCGTCAAATGTGTTTTTAGGAAACCACTGCTTGTTAAAAACATTGGGAATTTGGAAAAGTTGCAAAAGTGCATGGCTGCCTTGAAAATTTGAGCTGTTATAATGCCTGTGGATAAACTAGTAGAGCTTGACGCCAACAACGTCAAGGTCGTGGGTCATTTTCAGGGATAAAATAGATAGCTTGAATGATCTGTGAGTCATTGTGAACAACAGTGTATGCCAAACACTTCGATAGTTAGACAATGGCTTAACTTGATACAAAGTTAGCAGTGGTTTTAGTTTACAGTGACCTGAAGGGTTTTAAACTGTAAATGTGTTGCTGCTAAACTTAATACTGTTGTACATTTGACATTCTAACATTCTCATTTTGGTTAAAACATGCATTATTTATTTATTTAAATTAGTGTTGGTTTGCTACAGTCCACTTTTTGCAGCTTTATTGTGGTTTTAGTAATGATGATTATTCATTCTCTCTCTGATCTTTAAATTAACAATTTATGTTTGGAAATCCATCAGGGCAGAATGAATACTCAAATAAGATATTCTTAATTGATTGAATCTATAGCATTTTGCAGTTTAAAATCCAATTTACTGTGTGTGTGTGTGTGCGTGTGCGTGTGCATGTGAGTGTGAGTGTGTGTGAGTGTAATGGGTAGTGGCGTGTGCGTTTCGTGTTGCTGGTGTGAGGGACGGTGTGCGTGGGCATTTTTCTAGTATAAGATGTAGAGTACTGGTAAAACATTCCTTTGATGGTGTTGGGGAATATATTTTCCCAGAATGTACAAAGGTGGATCTTTTCTTTTTTTTTATATTATTATATATTATTCTGATTCTTATTAGTATGATCTTATTATTTAGCCTGAAACTACTCACTCTGTTGTTGAAAAAACTGTATACAAAACCATATATTATAAGACCTAGATGTATATATAGAATAGATATTTATATATAGTAGAAGATACAGATATAGATACATATACATATTATATATAGGTATAGAGACCTCTAATATAACCATTACTGGAGATAACATATAGAGATTAGACCCTATATATATATATATATATATTATTCTATATAGAATAGTAAGAATCTATTATTATATATCCATCTATAACTATTTACATATAATGTATCTAGCACATCTAGAATATGATTAATATAGTCGTGATCTATAGAATATATATTATATATATAATTATATTATTACATATATACCTATAATACAGATATCATATGATTTAGACAAGATATATATATAAATTAATCAGGATATATATATGCTCTTTGATATTGCAATTACAGATTTTTCAACTGTTTCCAGCTAAACGTGAGCTATTTTACATGTGGCAGTTCAAGCTGCACATTCTGTGAAAAATGGCATTTTATATGGAATCACTGTCGGTTTTCGCAGTGCATTTCTGGGGGTTAAAGAGGTGACGTTGTACACAACATGTAACTTTTTGTCAGTCCACTTATTGTGTTCATCAAAGCTCAAAATTAAATTTTCTGATATTTAAATGAATATTTTGGCAATCCATCAGGGCAAGCTGAATACTCAGTAGGATTTTTAATATGTAAATATGCTCTGTCATATGTTAATATGCTTACGGTTTTCGCCAGGGGCGGATTTAGTGATTTGCGGGGCCCCAGGCAAAATACAGGAATGAGGCCCTATACAATTTCACACATTTACAACCATGAGGTTTCTTTCACTGTTGCTCGCTGCTTCACGACCGTGTCCCATAGTTGTGTCTAATCTTATAGATTGTTCATGTACATGTTATAAATAAAGGATTTCTTTAATGTTGTAAATCCCTTTTTCATATTTAAACAGGTTATGCTAGTATTAGAGTAGGTTGGACACTAGATGGTGCGTTGGGGTAATTTTCACTATGCAAATGTCTACACAACGTAAGGCTGTCTAATTCTAAACTTTAAACTATAAATATATTTATTTTAATTGCACATTTAAATTAAACTGACGGACATTTTAAATTTACATGCTTAAGGATTATTTTAACCAAATATGAAGTGTGCCTGTGTGGAAAGTGATTGTGCATGGTCCTTCTTGGGTCTTTCACAAAAACGAGTGAGCGCCATTTAAAAAAATGTAAATAGACCCTATATAATATGCACTGTTGCTTAGTATTAAAATTATAGCTTCAGATGCATGATATTTGCAGGGCCCTATGAAATCCGTTTTATTTTTCCCAAATTAGCATAAGTTACATTTTTTCAAAATCTTTTTTCCGTTTAAATGTTTCTGATCAGTTTTTTTTTTTCGTTTAATTTTCTGGAGATTTATTAAATTTACCAAAAACCATGTCTAATTATTTAAAATCACGAACTGTTAATTTAACAGCAATTTGGGCCTATTAAAAGTTTAACAAAAATTACATTCAGGGCCCAAATTGTGCGCTTTCTTTTTTTTTATTTAATTTTTTTTGTATTCCATTTTAATGGTTTAATCAAAAACATATCTAATTAATTGAATTCATAAAAACAACTTAATTTATTAATTTGTATACAATAATAGGGCCCTATGAAATTTAAATTTTATTTACTTATTTTTTTTTAGAAATTCTGTGTTGTGTATTATCATTTTTCTGGTAATCAAATGAAGGCAAAACATTAATCTATCTTTTATTCCAATGAAAATTAAACAAACCCTATAATTTTTGTACATTCAAAATGCTACACAACAGAAGTTACTGTGTAACGAGCAATGTCACGGAATTAGTCAAATATTGAATGAATAAATCAAATGCAATTCAGTACACTTCAATCAAACCGCGATATGGACTAGTGTATGTGAATATTAAATGGCAAAAATACTATTTAGCTACTACAGACGACAACCGCGAGCGTTGCGCGTGCAATAGCAAACGAAACGCGCGTCTGCGCCGTTCATTCCGTCACAGTCCGCGTTACACAGTAAATTCCGTTTTTATGAATATATTCCGGGATCGTTCAACGCGGACGCACAGGCGGTTGCCGTGGTAATGAACACCACGCAAACTACTTGTGAGTCCAATGAACGGCATCCGCATATAAAATCATTGTTATATGCCTTGACCTACTTTTTGGGGGCCCAAGGCGGTCGCCTACCTTTGCCTAATGGTTAAGTCCGCCTCTGGTTTCACCTTGTGGCATGAACTTCGCGTTGGGAATATTATAGTGAAGTGACGTGTGGCCAAGTATGGTGACCCATTCTCAGAATTAGTGCTCTGCATTTACCATCCAAAGTGCACACACACAGCAGAACACACACAAACATGCTGAAGCAGTGGGCAGCCATTATGCTGCGCGCCCCGGGGGAGCATTGAAGGTGGGAGAGAGCACTGTACATTTACTCCCCCCACCTACAATCCCTGACGGTACGAGATTCGAACCCACAACCTTTGGGTTACGAGTCCGACTCTCTAACCATTAGGCCACGACTTCCCGATTAGAGAAGGTCTGTACAGAATATATCCTCTTTTTATGCAGATCTGTATAATTATTAAGTACTGTACATTATCTCTTTTTCTTATTTGTCCTAACTTAATAGCTTTTTCAAAAAAAAAAAAAAAGCGAACAGAAAGAAAAAGAAACTTCTGAAACTTCCTTTTGCACACGGAACTGTAATGAATCAGGGTGATTTCCACCTGCAGTCGTCTTGTGGTTCGCACCCATTCTGGCTAACAGAGACTCATTATCTTCTGGAAAACTCTCTCGGGCTCGTTTTGCACATGAAGATACCCATGAAAAATGATTGCCATTAGGTTCAGACCTAGTTGACCATTGCAGACCAGATTCAAACCTGCATGAACGCAGCAGATCTTCATGTATCGCATGTTCTACCCATCAGCATTTGCTCAAAAAAGAAACACGCATTTATCCGAAGGCCACAATCAAATTTGAAGAAAATTAAATGGCTTCATATGCATCACATTCTTCATTAGGATAATGCACTTGGGTATAGAAACAATCCCGTGTTTCTGTTTCCCCAGAAAGAAGTGCCTAATGTATGCAAATGCATGCATCAGCCTTCAGGTGGCTCTAAAATTAAAATGTCCCTAAACAGGCGTATACAAGCGCGTATAATTCTCTTCCTCTCTAACTATTCTGAGGTCATAAGTTTGTAACACCACGCTATCATTATTAAGCGGCGAGAGTTTCAAGGGTACGGTTGAGTCGAAGGGAATCCTTGCGTTAGGCCAAATATTCTGACTAACGAGATCTTTTGGGTGCCTCGTGGCAAGGTGTTGCCATTTAGTGTCAGGATCTTCAGCAGCGGGTTCAAGGAGAGCTGCTCTCACTGATTTATGAAAGAGGAGGAAGGATGTACCGTATCCTCGGCTCCTCGGCTATACGTCCGCATTCTCGGCCCTGTTTTTCACCCAGGGAGAGTGCATTATGTGTGAAGAGCGGCATTCACTGCGGGGTGAGCCCTTTCGGGTCAACAGAGATGATTTCGAACACAAAAGCTCTTCGGGCTGTCTGGAGGAAGTCATGCGGTAAGTCCTGCATCCACTGTGAATCACAAACGCTCTCCATTCCAGCCAAATTGTGACCCTCACAGGCTGATTTGTCAAACAGAAGGGTTTCTTTCACCTGCTCTCTCTCCTTCCTCACTGTCACTACAGTCTCCGAGCTGCCTATTTGACAGTATTGATCTGTTTTTTTCGCCTCAGGACTGTCTACATGCTTGTAGCTTGATAGACCAGGCTCTGGGTTGGTTTTTAGTCAGAAGGTGTAGGAGATAAGCCTTTAAGACAGCATTGGAATAATCAAACTCTTGTGTCAGACGGGATGAGGTGAGAGACATTTCGAAGAAACCCATGCAGATGTAGTGCATCCTGACATGCGGCAATGCTCCTGCTAGGATTTGAGACATATCCCTGAATACTGAAAATTAATTTGAATTTTAATTGATTTAATGTAGTTTGTACTTTAGAATCAAATTTACACTACAATATATGTTTCCACTAATATACAAAATGTTAGAATATCTAATGGTTTTTGTGTGAATAATTCCCTAACATACACTTTTGTTGTTTCAAACCTGTATATTTTTAATTAAACTTACTATATATATTAGGCTAGTGCTGTTTAGGATTATTTAACATATTGTTATTCGCTATTTTAATTGATTTAAAATATTTTCCTATTTTTCATTGTTTTAATTTAGTTGTAGAAATGTTTGCTTCATAGATATATATATATATAGATATTCTATATTATACAGCAGTACTACTTACGTATATGGGGTGTGTGTGGGGTGTGTGTGTGTGTGTGTGGTGTGTGTGTAGCATAGCTGTAGGCTAGTAGAAGATCCTATTATATAACACTTCATTTATTTATTTATTTACGTTTTCATAAAAGAAACAGTTATGCTCCATAAAAATAAAATAAATAAAATAAAACAAAGTGGCTATATCAAGATTCATTCATTCATTTGAGCAGTTGTGGTTACACAAAACTTCTTTTATGAAAACATTTTTTTTTCTCTCCTCCACACAGACCTTCATTATAATTTATTTCAGCCAACTCCTGCTCACAAAAAAGAATTAGAATAATTTGCAGGTCCTTCAGCCCAGACTGTTTGATTCAAGCCTTGTACCAGCAGCTCTATAGGCCCTATTAGGTATTGAAAAGAAAATCTAGTCTAGCAAGGGTCAACCATTTTTACACAGCTTTTTGTATGGAGAACTAATAAATACCTGAATAAATGAGTTTATAAATTAGCTCAATGATGTGACTCATTGGAATGAGTCACAAGAACGTTGGGATGTCTTAGAGAGTTTCATAAATGTGACCTGTAATCATCCTGTTTTCCTCTCTGTTCACCTATTCCTACCTTTTTTTCTGCAAGTTTTTGTTCCTGTACAATAATAAGGAGTGATTTAGTGAGTTGGACTCATGTTGCGTTAGTTGATTCCCTGTTATCTGCATGTCAAAACCTCTCTGATTACTCACACATAGTGAGACGGAGGAAATCAAGCTAGAGAGTTTATAAGGTGCTTCCTGTCCTGATGAATTATGCATTTGCCTCTTTTACACATTTCCTTTTTTAATTATTTAGTCAGTCATGCATACCTGGAGCTGTTTTACAGTCCACAATAACAAAGTACTTGATTTTCAGTTTGATTATTCTTTTTAATATTATTCTTTATTTATTTTTTCTATCTATCTTTTTTTTTACTACCATCACAACAATCACTATCACTCTATGCATTTATTAACTGAGGTAACAGATAATGTTTTACCATTTAATGTCAATTATTAAACATTTAATTTGATGTTTTAATGCAATTAATTATTAACACAATTTAAAATATATAAATGCACAATGCATTTTAATTTACAATTTTAATGCACTACAGTTAAAAAAGTTCGGGATTACAAATTTTTTAAAGAAGTATTTTATGCTGCATTTATGTAATCGAGAATAGAGTAAAACAGTAATTTCATGAAATAAAACTACAATTTAAAGGAACTGTTTTCTATTTCAGTATATTGCAAAAGTGTAATGCATTCCTGTGATGACAAAGCTGAATTTTCAGCACCATAACTCCAGTCTTCAGTGTCACACGGTCCTTCTGAAATCATTCTAATATGCTGATTTGCTGCTACCCCAAACTTTTGAATGGCAGTGTATTTAAACTAAGTTTTAAAATAAAGTTTTCTATGATATATTTTAAATTGTATGTTGATAATGTGTTACAATTAGTGCTGTCAAATGATTAAAATGATATTTTGTTTACAAATGTGTGTGTACTGTGTATATTTATTAGGTATACACAGTATGTAATTTGAAAATATTTACATGTATACATTTTGTCTGGATTTTACCAGCGATATATTAAAGAAATTCATATATAAACATAATCTTTTCTAAAGATATACATGCAGGGGTGGTATTTCATATCAAAGATACAGATACACCACAACTATATCATGTAAACAAAAACTTTTATTTTGGATGCGATTAATCGCGATTAATCATTTGACAGCACTAGTTACAATTAAAATAGCCTAAACTTTTTGTGTACTCTTCAATTTCCGCATGTGTACACTTCTAGAACATTTCTAACAAAAAGTCTGACTACACTTTAAATAGTTTTGCAATAGTCTGTTACGCAGAGGTCATATTTTTATAATTTACGGAGAATACAATAAATCCTGATTAGTTTGTTCTATATGGCCAGAGGGTCTGTAAGCTATTGATTAAACCTTTCGCCCTTTGGCAGTTGTCGTGAGAAGTGTGTGTGCTTCCTTGGTTTTCTCCCATCCGCTTACTGGCTGGAAATGTATTACTGCAACCCTGTGCAAGATATCCAGCATCCATAATTGAGGAGCATTTGATAAATAGCTGGTATTTTCCATTTGCCAACTGTGGATGGCTAAAGACTGTTTTGCAGGAGGAAGCTCACCCTGGCCACATCCTTGTGTAGAGAACGGTTTCAACCTGATAATTTAGCATGCAAATCATGTGAGGAGAAATGTGACTTATTTATTTCCCATAAAGCAGTGTCTGTGCTCAGAATGCAAAGAGAGAAGTTCTTCCAACTGCTGTATGTTAATATAAACTCCAAGGTGGTCAAACTTTAGTTTGGGGACCAATTCTCACTATACTACTGTAACAGAACTACAACTAACTCTTAATTTGCTGTTAATTAAATAGTAAGTTAGTTGTTAAATTTAGGTATGGGATATGATATGGTCAATGAAAAATTACATGAAAAGTGATCTTAGATTTAGTAGCTTTTAAAGAAGTTAGTTCATATTAGCTCGACCTTTAAAGGCAAAATATTGACCAGAAATGCTGTTTTATATAACATGGAGTTCTACTGTAACATTTTGCTCACCCGCCAGAAGTGTGTAGACAGTTCTGTCATGGATGCTTCTTTATGTCCCCGCAAAACCGGCAGCCATGTACCGAACTTTGCCACACACACAATCATCTCCCCGTACTGCCTCAAATTTCTCTTGAAGGTACATGACAGTTGAATGGTCTAAAACTTAAAGTAAAAATATTTATGAAATTGCTTTTTTAAATTGCTTTTATAGTTTCTAATTTCAAGGTAAACTTCACAAATCCGAAACAATAAATAAATGATACACCGACACGTAAATGACATATTGTATTATATAATCTAAATATTTTGATTTTATTTGCATACACTCATTTTGCATTTAATGTATGCTGTTATAAACTTCATAAAGTGACTTTGACTCTGCTCGTTAATTAATGCGCATACATAGGAAGAAGATCCACAATGAGCTCAGTATAAGAGATTTTTTTATGTTTGTTAAAAAACATTTATCAATGCTGTTCTATCTTCTTTATTTGTGCGTCAGTATTATGAGCGAAAATAATGCACATTTTTAAACAACAAATACAAAAAAAAAAGTGTATGACTGATTGACTAGTTGTCCTTCATCATCTTTTACATTATAAAAACCAATTCAAGCTGTGAGAACATGAGAAACAAAGGTGTTCTGGAGAAATCAGATTTATCTCCAGCTGTCTGACAGGAATCATCTGTGCACTGTTGATGTATTATGCTCAGTCTAAATGAATTTAACTTGGCAGCACTGGACAGCATGTATAAGAATTTACATCACAGAATGAAATGGTCACTTGTTATGAAATACGAGATTTATGGGCTGCATAAACCTCTTTCAGAACAAGTGACCATTTCATTCCATTGTCTATTAAGAGTATAAAAGTTGGACCCTTGTGATCTGTCTTGTCATAATAAGGATGAGGAGCATTTATAATTACATCAAGGGATCCTCCCAAGGACACACACACAGTCTTTTTTTTTATCTCTCTCACTTTCATTCTCTCATCCACTTCCTGGCATGATCATTTATTAGAAGAGTGCTCTCACTTGATTAAAAAATGATTTAGTTGAACATCTCGATTCTAGAGACACTTTGACTGCTTTATTTATTTATTTTTTAATGGCTTTCCTGCAAGAGCTATCACAGGTAGAGCATGTGGATGGTTCTCTTAAAGGGATAGTTCACTCAAAAATGCTAATTATTGACTCATGTTACTTCAAACCTGTTTGACTTACTTTCTTTCACACAAAGACAAATTCTAAACACTTATATTTTTTATCTGTTTCTCATATAGCACTATTGTATGACTTTAGAAGACATCTAGACCACTTGTATGGTGCTTTTTGAAGCTTGAAAGCCTCAGTCCCTATTCACTGTAATTACATGAAAAGAGCAACCAGTACAATTCCTCATTTTTTCCTTTTTGTGCTCTACAGAAGAACATCATATGGATTTGACAGGACATAGGGGTCAGTAAATAATGACAGGTTTTTATTTATTTATTTGGGGTGAACTATTACGTGGAGGGTTTGGTAGGAAGCCATGGTGGAGCTGCATTGACTTAAGACACCAGTCAATAACCCTGACCACTATAAGAGCGGCCATCACTCAAAGCTTATTGCGAGTTAGCAGATTCTGGCCTGTGAAAGAGATGACAAGCATGAACTAAATAGGATATTACCTCAGCTGAAGGAGATTGAGGTCTGCTGTAAGACATTAACTTAAACTGTCAGGGCACAGACTGATCAATATAACAATGAACACATTATCCCACGCCGCACACATCTTCATGACTTATATAATCTTTCATGACTTGGTGTGCTGTCAAAGAGTGTGTGGCTCTGGAAACTGGCAGGGGCTGAGTAATTTACCCAAACATGAAAATTATCTGAAAACGTACTCACCCTCAGGCCATCCAAATTGTTGAAGAGTTTATTTCTTTATCAGAAGAGATTTGGAGAAATTTAGCATTACATCACTTGCTCACCAATGGATCCTCTGCAGTGAATGGGTGCCGTCAGAATGAGAGTCCAAACTGCTAAAAACTTCACAGTGATCCAAATAAGTAATTCACACGACTCCACATGAAGTTAAAAACATATTGATGATGGATTTGTTTCTTACAGACAGACAGCTATTCACTTCACAAGATGTTAATTGATGGACTGGAGTGGTGTGGATTACTTTTTTGTTTTTTTATCAGCTGTTTGGACTCTAATTTCTGACCGCACCCATTCACTGCAGAGGATCCATTTGGTGAGCAAGTGATATAATGCTAAATCTTTGTAAATTTTCAGCAAACTTTCATTTTTGATTGAACTATTCCTGAAACTTGTCCCCTCCCCTCCCTCCCCCCCCCTCCTTCAATTCCTCCTTCTCTTGCCCCCCTCTCCCCCTCCCTCTGCCATCCTCATTATGCCCTCCTTTTTTACATATGTAATATGGTCTGGGGGTTACCCAGAATGTGTCTGGACGTGTCAGCCAAATACAAACAGTAATTTAATTATAAACAGCGGGAAAGTCATTTTTGGGGTGTGTCATAAAAAAGAGCTGTTTTGGTGTATCGCTTAATGCAAAGAGGATATTCCCACCTGTCTCCAGAAAAAGGGCGCGCGGATATGTTGATATGCCATTGAAATAAACAGCCAGTAGAAGCAGCATAACTGAGAGGAGAGAACCGGTGTTCAGCCATACATAAGGAATAGCCAAATGCACTGAAAGTGGGACGATACAGCACAATGTTACAGAGCTCGCGCCGCGCTGACCTGTCATCGGTGCGGATCAATTGATCGAGCTACCGCGCTACCGAACAAATCTCGAACCGCGCTACCGAACAAATCTCGAGCTACGAACGGTGCAAACTAATCTCACAAGCATGGCTGATCAGTTAAAAATACTTAATGTACGCACACATATAAGGTTATAACGCTAAGCACTATAACGACATGATATTCACAAATGGAGTCTGGAGGGTGATACACGTATTAGTGATTCTGAGGCGCATACTTGAAATAAAACTAATCCACTGCGTCCTCAGTGGCTTTGATGTTGGGAGAAAATTAAGACTCTTGTGTTCAGTCTTACATCCAAACACAGAGCATCGGGATTTCTTGCGAGACATTGTTGACGTTACAGCTGCTCGAGCCCGGAGAAAATGGAGGACAGCGTACAACCGCTAAGGACGGAAACTATAGCAATGCAGGGCTGTCAATCAACCCCCGTAGCCCGGCCCTATACAATGTGATGTCACACTGCATGAAAATCAAAACGGCAGGCCTAGTGAGACTGATTTGGTTTAAAAGGTATTAAAAAATGAGGAGTGGGTGGATTTGTATCATTGTAGGGTGGTTGTGTTCACACACGGCCAACACACATTTATGCCCAAACATCCTGTAAAAGTGGATTTTGCATAACAGGTACCCTTTAAACACATCAGATACCCACTTTTAAAATTTATATTTTGGCTGGGTGCTATGTTTTACCCTAAATTGACATAATTAAAAAAAATGTCTGGAAAAAAATGTACTCAATTATGCTGTTAAGGGTATTTCTGATGAAGAGACTGAGTGAACCCAGCACAATGCAAATAAGCACATTTGAAATTTAAAAGCCTGCCTAAACATATCACTCTCTTCCCAGCATGCACTCTGGCATAAATAATCAATATAGTCGCATTGTGTAATTGTGTTGTTTACACTGTTGTTGTTGATTATGTGATGTGATGTCAGAAATGGTTGTTAATCTACGTAAAATGATAGTTGATTGTTACTATTGTTTTTTTGGTTGACCAACTGACCAATTTGGAATGTTTCATGAGTGCTTTATGTATCATGTTTCTCGTCTGATAATTAATCATCTGTCACGCTGCGCTACTGTGTTGGACTGAGGAACTAGGAGCACGCAGGAGAATTACCATAAACACAATCTTTATTATCTGTAACCACAAGGAACATGGAACACACACGTAGTGGGAGATCGACGAACAATACCGGACACCAGACTGGAAACAACACAGGGCTTAAGTAATAAGGGAACTAATGGGACACACCTGGGATCAATAGAACTATACAAGGAACACCTGGAAACAAATTACATAATCAGGACAGGAACAGGAAGGAAACCAAACATGGACATAAAATGAACATGGAGCACGTGGGGGAGGAAAACACAAGACACAGGACTGACATCATCTCTGCATAATAATAATACATTTTCTCAGCATATTATTTAATGAACATGAGATGAAGCACTTAACATCAAATACATAATACATTTTTTGTAGAAGATTAGAACAAATACAATATATATATTAGCTCTGTCTCCATTCTGAATATATTTTGTAAATGATATTTGATGATCATAATTGTTATAACATATAAATCAGTTTTTAAAACTGAATTCCGACATGTTCTTAATTTTGTTTGTTTGTTTGTTTGTTTGTTTGGTTGGTTGGTTGGTTGGTTGGTTGGTAGGTAGGTAGGTAGGTAGGTAGGTAGGTAGGTAGATAGATAGATAGATAGATAAGATAACACTTTATTTATCTGTTTGATCATTAATTTGTAATTTCTTATTCCACGTAATGAGCGCTGAATTAAACATAACTTTGAATAAATAGAGAAACTGAAATAGTATTTTCTTGTAAAACGTACTCCAGCAATCATTGTTTTAGTCACAACTTTGAAAAACAAAATAAAAAATACAGCATTTGACGTTGACAGTCAATTTTTTTTAAAAGGTTGAGGCTATCCTTTTACTGAAATTTCCTTTTGTTCAGGCTCTATTTTGTACCTAGAATAGTGACTCATGCCGTAGTCTGTTGAGTTTTGCTTTTGAAATGACCATTACACTCGTGCTGCTATGGAACATGTTGATGTGATGTTCCTATTTGTAACATGTTCAAGTGTGTCCGCAGCTGACGATTCAAAGTTATGTGTATGACAAGGTCATGGTGCTGTTTAGAATAATGTAAAACTTTTAAATTCTTTAGACCAAAGTTGGAAATTTCATCACTGTTTCCCATCGGTACTGAAAGACATTTCAAGGGTATGAATGAATGTCAAGAGAAAAGCTTTCCAAGCTACAACAGCAACAAATATCAGAGAACCGGCCATGAACTGGCTTCAAAGACAATCCCTCAAAGAGATGTTGTGTTTGACAACACCATGACTGTTTTTTTTCAAATCCGTCTTTTTGATTGACAGTGTCATCGCTTTGAAACGCAAGTAAGTCATAACTGCAACATGTCAGCTTGCCCGGCATATGTATGCATTTATACGAACACATTATTAGCCCAACCCCCCACCATATAGAGCGGTACACTAAGTCCTTGTATCTTGAGACGTTTTATACTCATGAATCTTGGATGTTCAGATGGAATCAGAATTGGAGGATTACTTTGAAGAGGTGTCTTGGATCAATAGGCTTTGGTCAACCTGTTTTTACTGATTGTGACCTATTCGAAACTTTCAAAGTAAACCAAGGTGCCAAGTACATCAAAACAATGCACTGTTTCGATTTGTAGGGATTAAATGTCTTTACGATAGGGATTGGGCTAATTAAATAAGTAAATGGATAAAAGGGAATATAGTTTTTAGCATGTGTCCAAAGTGTGTCCCAAGTAACATGGGTCAATTTAGGCATGCTTTGTAACTTTTTAAGATGTAAAATTAGGAATAAGTTATATACATAAGGGAACAATACTTGACATTTATAGTGGCAAAACTCTGTTTTTACATCCTAAATGACCTTTTCTAAATCAGCCATGCATATGGAAGCTAGCAAATACTATAGCATTACTTTGCTAAATGTATTATGCGTCTTAATTAAATTGTATTGTGTGTTCTCATCTTTATATATGTTGGGAATTCCACAAACACTCTTGTTCAAATCAAGTCTTAAAATCATGGACTCTTGATATTTTCCACAATCCTCTCAACAAAAGCTTTAATTGGAAATGTCTGTTGAATGAACAATATCAGCTAATTTAAGTCAGCCCATCCTCAAGCTCTTATCTCTCTTTTACAGCCACTCATCCACCTCTTTTCATCAGCTTGAATAGGCATGATTTGTTTTTCTGTTGATTTATTTGTTTAATTTAGCTTATGAACTGTTGCATTATGCAACATTATGCACTGGGAAAGGATCCCAGGTTCTGGGATGCATTTTACATTGATTCCCCAACTTCAGTGTGTCATTATGCAAAGTTTGTTTTAATTAAAATGCCATATAAAGAAAGTGTTTTGAAGAAACTAAATAATCTCAACTCAGCTACATAGTAGCATGACAGTCATTTTGGTCACACTTTAGTTTGGAGAACAATTCTCATTATTATCTAACTATTAACAATGACTTTTGCCTCAATAAACTCCTAATTTGCTGCTTATTTGTTGCTTAGTTGTTTTTATTTAGTAATTGTATTTATACTTGCATGTTTTCTAGTTGTAGATGTTTGTTAGTGTACATTCTTGTTTACATAAGCATGTTTTCTAGTTTTATTAGTTGTTTAGTGTAAATTTGTTTACATTAGTACGTTTTCTAGTTGTATTAGTTATTTTTATTTAGTAATTTTATTTATACATGCGTGTTTTCTAGTTTTATTAGTCTACATTTTGTTTAAATAAACATGTCTTCTAGTTCTTCAGTTGTTTTTTACTGTTACCATAGCATGTTTTCGAGTTTTATTAGTTTTTTTTTATTTATATTTTATATTTATATTAGTGCCAATTTTGTTACAATTACCTTGTTTTCTGGTTTTATTAGTTGTTTTATTATTAATTTTGATTTACACTGTTTTATTTACACTGTTTTCAGTTTTATTAGATGTTGAGTAAACTGGTATGTGTACATTATCAATGTTTTCCTAGTTGTTGCTTTGTTCTACTTTAGCACGTTTTATAATTTAATTACTTTTAGTGAGAATCTTTCTGATTCCTTGTTTTACAAGTTGTTTATTATATAAAATGTTTTAAATAAAATGTATTAAATAAAAAAAGTTTACACTAACTTGTTTTCTAGTTGTAATTATTTATTAGCGCAAGTTTTAGACTAGAATGTTTTTTGTTTGTTTGTTTTTGTTACTGTAAATTTGTTTATAGTACGCCTACTGAATTTGTTGAATTTGCCGTCAGCTGAATTCAAATACTCACTGCTTTTGTGTTGGATTGCTTTGACTTCTTAATAGAAACTATAAAGAAATTGTAAAAAAAAGATTTCGGTGCTAACTACTTTGTCTTTAAATGTAAAAATTGCTTGTGGCTTTCTACAGTTTCCAAGTAGTTTCTCCAGCATTGTTATACACAAGTACACAAATCAGTACATCTTTGATTGACATTGGGCTCCACACAAAGGTTGTTCAGTTACTGTATATTTTAAGCATCCATATAATCTTTCTTTCGTACTCTTTTGACTGCGCAATGACAGCTAAACAATATCATTACCACAGTCCACTGTATATTTATAGGCACGTTCTGCCTCCCACGATCAGGTTATTGTAAGTCGGCGAGTTCAGAAACTGTAGAGTTGTGAGTACTCAACATCCAATCATCAGGGCCGTATCTCAGCAAAGCTGACACTAATGCACCATCGGATGAGGAAAGTGACACACGATAGACCGATATCAGCATGCTCCCAGGCTAAGATTGTTGGGGCTCATGCGCAGACAGGTCTGAAACGGGCCAAACATCCCATAATTAGATCTGTGGGTGGAGAAGGAAATGGCCTCATCGTCTGATCGGATAACTGGAGAGCATGGCTGAGAGATTAGAGCCGTGTAATGGTGCAGCCATCTCGCTTAACACAAGCAGCCGAGCTGTGATAGACTTTCCAGTCCGATCAGATAGCATCTCATAAACGGTGCCACAGATGGCAACGCTAGAGGTGAGGATTGCAAACTGATGGGACATATGCACAGTCATGTTGGGCCTGTTTCATTAAGAAACCTGCCACGGCGGGACGATGCACTGCCAAATCTCATTTGCTGAGTGTGCTTAAAAGGTTTAAGAACAGTGATTGCTTTGGTTTCTTTTGAACAGCCTGCTAAATGGCCTGAGCGTTTCTATAGCTTCTCATGTTATGTATTATTTTTACAGTGTAAGGCGCAAAAGTAAATGAGGGCAAATTAAATGAGTCATGGAAATTAGCTGCCCGCTCTGGTTCAGCTGCAAGTGATTTTACATTGACCTTTTAAACTGGGCATTTTATATGTAGCCTATATATAAAGCGGTCGAACATTTTGAATAATTAAGTTTGTAACATATTTTTGAAAGAAGTCTCTAATGCAAAACTGCATTTATTTGATTAAAATCATTTTAAATTTTTAGAATATTTCACTTTTTTAATCTATTTTATATATGTATTTTATTCCTGTGATGTAAAACTGAATTTTCAGCACCCATTATTCCAGTCTTCAGTGTCACATTCATTTTCATTCTTATTCAGAATTTCTGCTCAGCTATTATCAGTTTTGGGATGCTTAATATTTTTGTGGAAACCATGATACAGTTTATTTTTTTCCAGGATTATTTGTTGAAACTGCGTTTATTTGAAATTGAAATCTTTTATAACATTGAAATGGATGGTAGTGTCAGTTTCCACGCAAAAAAAAAAAAAAAAACTACGATGATATAGTACTAAGTAGTTCTGGGATGGCAATGCATCCTAATCAAAAAAAAAACTAAACATTGTCAAATCTGTTACTCATAATGAGGTCTTATGTACAGTTTATGAATTGCTCATTAAATAAATGCTAGGGCCTTGAGTAATTTAAACATCCAAGTGAAAAGATACAGTACAGAGAATTGAAAGGACAAAGGTGAGGATTTTGAGGGCAGAGGTGGTTATTTCAAAACCAGCTAATGAGGACCAAAGCTGGAATGCAACTTAAAGACTTAAGAAAATAAAATTAATATTGAGTATAAACTTCCCAATAGGACCATACTCAGATATTATAACAAGGTATTGGAAAGGATAATTCCATAAATCTATTAAATACATTCATGAGTTTGACAAGAGTGTTTGTAGTCAAGTAAATTTAGTAGGTTAAACTAGACTTTTTACAGTTTCAGTTGAACATGTTGTGTTATGGTAGTTTGGCGTGGATTATGTACTGCTTCTGAATATTCTGGTTTGTACATATGACTCAGATCCCTTCTTCAATGCAAGTCTAATAATTTGAAGTATCAATCATGTCTGTATTGCAGTTTAATTCGAGATTATTGCCTTAGCAATCAACAATAATATGTCCTGTTTTATTTTTCTATTAATACATTTATTCAGAAAAGATGCATTAAATTGATTAAAAGTGACAGTAAAGATTTGCATTGTTACTAAAAATTAAATTAAATGCTGTTAAATGCAGAAAAATGTTACCAACCTCAAACTTTTGAAAAGTAGTGCACATATGTAGAAATTGACATTAGCCTATATTATTAAAGGGATAGTTGACCCTTAAATTGTCATCGTTTACTCACCCTCATATTGTTCCAAACCTATGGCGTTATTTTCATGACAAATGTCGAGAGTGCATTGAAAAAAAATGCATTGATATGAATATCTTTAAATGATATAAAAGATACGTAAATATTTTAAAGTTTTTTAGCTAAAAATACGTAGCGATTTGTACGTTTTAAACGTTGAAATACGTCTAAATTGTACGTTTTAGCATGACTAAAAACTTACAAAAGTGTACGTTTTGTGCTTGTAAATGTTACGTATTAATACCTACGTATAAACATGAGACCAGGCTGGTTAAAACAAGGAAAGGCCTTTAGTGAACAAACCTGTTTTGAGATACTTTTTAAAAGTGCATAATGATAACTTTTGACAATGTTTAATTCAGGTGTGAAAATAATTAATATCTAGCGCATGAGCACAGAGAGATTTGCGAGTGCACAGGACAGTTTGAGTGAGAGGATAGACACGTTTTATGTGCGCACACTCTCTGGGCGAGAGCAGCGTGTATCTGAGCGTCCGGTTTTGTGTGAGAGCAAAGGAAATCCGAGCGGGGAGATTCGTGCTTGCGCATTATATTAATATGCTTTTGTGCGCTCTCGAAATTTGTCATTAAAATAACGCCATACAAACCTGTTTCTTGAACTTAAAAGACAAACTCATACCATTGAGTTTTCATTCAACGCTGCAAGATGCTCAACTGAGCAAATGTTGATAGAGCCACAGTATTTACACTTTTCAGGAAAATCAGCTTGCAAATAGCTTACTTACAGTTGTGTCTGCATATTAAACTAAGAGAAGAAAGTTTTTCAACAGTTTTTCAATTGCACACATCACTTTTTAATTCAATGGGAAATTATGCTGCAGTTCAGCCTTAGCAGTTCCTGGAGTGCACTTTTCCTGACGTCAGACAGATATGAAAGATACGGTAATATAATTAGTTTCCACTCACCAATTAAGTATTTTTACAATCCCCTCCCTGCTGTTGATGTGGTTGGGGAAAAAAAAGAGAAGTGGTTTGTTAATTGAGCATGTGCTAGGAGAAACAGTGATGTCATACATATTTAACCGTCTCCTCCTCCTCCCTTGCTCCTCTTATCATCTCTTTCTCCCGTTTCAGTCTCAGCTAATGAGCCGGCAGCAGAAGTGATTGTCTTATCGTTCTCATTAACACTGGGCCTCTTTCTTCTGAGTGCTTTAACTCACTGATTTTGTTGCACCAGGAGAGCAGCTCATGTGATTTGATGTCGTATATTGAACGGGGTCTGAGGTTTGGACCGGAGGCTCCGTGAAGTTAATGAGTGAGGATAAGAATGATCTGGTGACACTGTAATTATACACCCAGCCCTTCCTCCTTCATCAGACTTCTTTCTCTGTAGCTCTGCATCAAAACAATGCAACATTTTCAGACATCATATACACACATCTGATGTAATGGCTGTTCCAAAAATTACCTTTGTTTTATCTTATAATAATATATATATATATATATTATATATAATATATATATATATAAATATATATCGATATATCTCGTCTCTAGTTTACGTATGTACCATGGGTTCCCCGAGGAACGAGACGCTGCGTCGAGATTAGCTTTGGGAGCGCCCTTGCGTGACCGCGTTCTGAAGAACGTGTCAAATCCGTCCAATGGAGCAGCGAGACGTCACGAGCAGGTTGACGTAAGCACCAGAAAGCATAAAAGTGTATCCGGCCGGGCGCAAACCAGCTTCGGTGAAGTAGCGCCTGCAGGGATGCAGGAGTATGGCAAAGAGACGCAGCGTCCCGTTCCCTCGGGGAACCATGGTTACAAACGTAACCTAGAGACGTTCCCCTTCAAGAACTCGAGCTGCGTCGAGTCGCTTTGGGAACGAGAATACCCACTGCGCCATACTACCAAGTCCCTGCCTGTGTGTGTGTATCCTATGAGCACATCACTAAGAGAGAACTTGGGAACCTGGGGTAGATGCCAGGTCTAGGTTATAGAAGTGGACAAAAGTGTGCGGTGAGGACCAGCCCGCCGCAGCACAAATTTCCTGCAAGGCCACACCCAAGCTGAACGCCTTGGAGGCCGCCATACTCCTGGTCGAGTGTGCTCTGACACCCATAGGTGGTGTGAGGCCAGAGGACTCGTAGGCTAGTGAGATGCCTCTACCACCCACCTACTCATAGTCTGCTTGGAAATCCCTTCTTTGGCGGACCAAATACAAACAAAAAGCTGATCTGCCTTACGGCGACGGGGCAACTCTGTGTGCGTAAGCGTTTTGTAGCGTCTGGACCACTCCAACACACAATATATAATTTGTTAGCTAGATTTCACAAATACTTGGTAACACCCGGAACGCCGAACAATACCCTGGTTTCATGGTAACCCGATACATTTACAACCTTGTGGAATGCGAGCCGACTACTTAGCTGCATTCTCCAGAAACAAGGGGCACAAATGCACAGTGGAAATTGACTTTTCTACTAATTAATTCCTAGGAAAACCTTCTTTGAATGAACACACATTTTCTTCAGGCCATTGTGTATATTATTGCCGTGTTGTATTTAATCTGTTGTATTATATACTATTTTTATTCATGCTTACGATAACCACTCATTCATATAACCTTACATATAGCTTTTTTAGTATCTATGAATTCGCCTTCTTTTGATCGAAACAAGTGTGTATATTATATTCTGATACCTATGCAACATATTGATGTCTTAAGAATCTTTACTAATTTGTGCATCAGCACCCAAGCGAATTACATATGCAAAACACCATGCTTACAGACAAAGAGTCATAAAAATCCCCTGTATTTCCAACCTCCCGCTTGGGATTTCAGCCTTCCTCATTGGACGAACCCATCTTGAGAGGCGTGAATCTCTGCAGGCTTTAAAAGGCCACACTCCATGTGACCCGCCCCTGTCGGTGGTTCAGTGAGATGCTAAGATGAAGATGTGAGAAACGCTCCAGGATACCAAAGCTCGTGCCAGGCTCCGGCCTATTCCTTTTCATTCATCAAGTGATTCTGAATCAAACTAGCTCTTTCTCATCAACCAAATTCAGCAAGATCTTGGGCCTTAAGATTGCATCAGGTAATCTTTTTCCAGCCATACGCAAGTTTTCAAACTTAGTCTTATTAATTGATATTTTAAGTATCAGTTACACCTTTTTACAAGGTTTGTTTGAACTAAGAATCTGACGTTTTCCCTCAGGTTTTAGATCTGCTGAATATGCAAAATGGTTCCATAAATGTCATTCCTTATGTCTCTTTCTTTAGTGCTAAACTTTAACCCTTTCCTATACCAACTGTATGTGTGTGTGTGTGTGTGTGTGTGTGTTAGACCAGTTTATGTGTTTGTGTGTTAGACCAGTTTATGTGTTTGTGTAGTTAATAAAACCTTACGTGTATCACACTTGACGTGTTCATTGTTTACTCATACCCGGAGTCAATAATCATGCAGATTTACGTTACAAACTTATAGAATTGTACAGTAAGAAGGTTATTTCCTTTAACCAGGAAATTAACGTTCTTAGAATTGACAAGACGGTTGACCCTGAGTGGTCAGCTAAATATCTACAGTGGATCTAAAATATGAATAGTTAATTATAACTAGTTATGGTTAATTATTCATATTTCCCATGAGCTGATTCGCTACAGATTGGTGGAGAGTATGCGGGCATGATAAAACGAAAGTTATGAGTTTAAACACTGGCAACTTAAAAGTGTGTGTTTGATAGCCCAGGTTAAAATAGGACGTGGCTTCAGATGCCCGGTGTCCCTATTTGCTGTCTTGTTGAGATGCAGATAAAGTGGGGTTTTGAATTGGTACCGCTATTATAATTGTGAGAGTCTTTATGTATTTCATGCTTAATGGTATCTGTGTAAGGTTAATCTGATTTTAGCAAAGAAACCCTAATTTCATTATTAAAGCATAAATCTGTCTTGACAAAGCGTAAGTCTGAATCTCAGCTCAGCGGCATGTCCAAACTGTACCATAATGTAATATGCTTTAGTGAAGAAATCACAAAATTGCAGTATTGTTTAAATTGTTTCTTTGAAGAAATCTCAGTACAGTTATATCAAGGTAGATTTGAGTGTTGCTCTTCTTTCTACAGCATAAAGGCCTTATATTTTATAATTAGATTGAAGCAATTCATCTACACTTTTACTGTATATATATAAGCCGAGCAACCTGGTGGTCATTACTGTGTTTCACTCGCTGAGTGAAATTAAAGGTGTAATACTGTACTTTAGTACTCATATGTGAGGCAAACATAACTACATATATGTTTAAACCGGTTTTAACTTACAGTAAACACGTTCTGTAATTCTGTAAACAAGTGCAAGAAATTTATTGTTAAATTAGAGAAGCACTCACAAATGCTTATATGCAACAAGTCTTGAAGGACTGAAAACACCACATTCTAAAACTGTGGGCAACTTTTAAAATAGACAGACACTAAACTGCNTGACTGTTTATCATAGACAGACATTAAACTGCGTTAATTACACTTGCATGCATTGGTTACCGTGACAACAAATTGTCACAGGAAGTGCTAACTTCACATAGCACAACACGCCATGTTTGTAAACGAACCATTTGAAGCAGCTAAGCTAACACGACTTAGCATAGTTTCCTTTTAGGCTAAGCTACTCAAATAGCTTTAACAATTAGGGGTTAACACTCTTTATGTGAAGTTTTTAAATACAGATGTGTGTGTGCAGTGTGAAGCCATTTGAATTTAACCTAATCCCTGGTTTCTGATTTTTTCCATTTCTCTTCCTTCTTTTTCTTCTCTTTCTATGTTTCCCGATCTTTAATTCGTCTCAGCGAATTTAACTATCGTAGATCTATCCTTCCTGAATGCTATTGCTCAGTTACTAGTTAATTAACTCTAAATTTAATTAAATCTTAACTGTATATCGAGGAAAGACTCATTAAGGTATTGGGTGCTTTTAGTAACACAGTGAATAACGCGCTACGGAGGGCGGGGGGTGCGGGGCACACACATGGATGGCCTCAGCATGGGAGCTGAACACGCAGCAGTTGTGACCAGACATGGTGTGTTGCCCAACTCAAATCAGTTAATCACGAGTGCTACTGATTGATCCTAATATCAGATTGATTACCCTGTGTTAATAATAGAAGTCAGCTAATTTTAAATCCATTTACATGGTAAATGGTCCACTTTGTTTTGATGTTCTTTCTGATCCTCAAAAGGAACCAGATACATTTTTATTTTTGATTTGTTTATTTTCAAAATAATCAGCATAATCTGAATAGAAATGATCTCCTTTTCCTTCTCCTTTTCCCTTTTCTCCTTCATACCTCAAAGATTAAGCCTGTTTGGGGAACCTTCATCAAATTCTGAGTGATAATTTGACAATAAGAGCAGTCTTAAGTCATCAATCAGAACTCCGTTTACGCCCTTTTCAGCAAACATATGGTGACCCAAAACTATTTTAGCATTCACCCTCTGTTTTGATCTTGTAGTAGTCTCTAGCACTTACTCTCAACACCAGTGTGTCAAAACGGTGCAGATGCTCAGACTAACTGCCCAGAATGCAGACCGAAGAGGGCTGGGCAGGCGTTGTGAGGAACACCCCCTTTACCCAGGGCCGACGACCACCTACTGAGCCGAAAGCAACTGGACACAGAGAGAGAAGTGTGTCTCAGACTCAGGACTCGGGCGAGAGTTGTGGCTACAAAAAGCTCGCCAAGGTCATGGCCCACAACCTCATGGGTCTGAAACAGGAGGTAAATGGTCTCAAGCAACAGATCACGGCGGTATCACAAAAGGACCCCAGCAGAATGGAGTTGCAGGAGGAAATCAATAGGCTTCAAAAGGCTCTGACGACTGCTGAACAGCAAGAGCACCTGGAAAAGGTAGCCAGAAAGGACCTGGAAAGGAAACATCCCACACAAAATTACCATTAAAGCAGCAAATTCTGAGCTCTTAGACAAAGTTGCCAGAATTGAGACTCTGATCCAGCAGCTGAACAACACTCAAGACAAACTTGACATGGTCCAAAGAGAACTCAGGTACTCTTATAGGCTGCAAAAGGAAACACAGTGGGAGAAACACCCTACTCCTGCAACCTCACTCAGCAGTGCAAAACTCCCTAAGGTGCACGAAGCTACGAAGGGGGGAGCCAACACTATCTGCTTAACAACTGACAGAACAGAACTGTAATACTTCCAAGCATCCCCTCAGCAGCGCATGATGTGACCCCCAGAGATTTTGACAAGCTAGCCAGAAAAATCCCAGCTTTCACATGGCCAGGAAAATAATAGTTTCCTATTTTATGCAGTACGAGCAGTAATTTAGAATGGTGGAGTCGTTTTTAAACATTGCTTGCAAGCAGACCCTGTAATCAATCTTATGTGTCTGTCTCACAAGTTAGTAACTTCTTCTCCATGCGCATACCAGTTCCTGATCAAAACCAGATAAATTATAGTTTGAATGCGCCTTCCTGCGAGCAGTAAGAAGTTTTCAGTGCTATAATGTTTAAAATCGTACGATAAGAAACTAACCTGACTTTAGCGAAGAAATCCTAATTTCTGTGTTAGTAGAGCACAAGTCTATTTTCTGACGACGAAATCTCAGGATTAGCAGCTCATATAAATGGTACCAGAATAAATCGGTCTGATTTTGGGCGAAGAAATCCCCTTCTTCAGTACTGTGTAGGTGATCTGAGCGATGCTCCTCATTTCACTGATTTAAGGCCTTATTATGTGTTATGTATCATTGTATTCATATCGACCCACTCATGTGAAACATTTACGTAACTCTTATACATGCGCGCACCAGGTTCTGAATATAATCAGATAAAACTATAGCTTGAAGGTGTCTTCCTACAGGTATTAGAAAGTTTCATTGCTATAATGTTTTTAAATCGTACGAGAAGAAACTAACCTGATTTTAGCGAAGAAATCCTAATCTCTGTTGTTATTGGAGCATAAGTCTATTTTCTGACGACGCAATCTCAGTATTAGCAGCTCATATAAATGGTACCAGAATGAATCGGTCTGATCTTGGGCGAAGAAATCCCCTTTTTCAGCACTGTGTAGGTGATCTGAGCTATACTCCTCATTTCATTAATTTAAGGCCTTATTATGTGTTTCGTATCATTGTATTTCATTATGACTCGCTTATTTGAAACATTTACGTAAAATTAATTGTTTATTCTAGCGTAGCTAACTACGAATCCACCATTGCCTGTGAAGTGAAGGTGCTGTTTTGAGTAATGAATGAATTTGTACGGGACATGCATGAGTTTCCCATGCATGCTCACAGCAGTGCAAGTCTGCTCCACCTGCACCTGTTGTGAGCTTGCATTGGTCTCCTAGCAACACGTGACCCCGGAAGTGTGAGCAGACTCTTCCGGTTAATCTGACAACAGCATTCACGTCACAGACCTGTGTGTCAACAAAGAATTGCGTGTAACTAACGCTAACTCTTAAGCTAAGCCCTTTACCTTAACTGCTAGCTGTTAGCATCTGACTACCACTTAGATAGGCTGTAAAGTGTAACTTTCTAACCACACCTCTCTCTCCCTCTCTTTCTCCCTCTCTCTCTTTATTTTTGTTTTTACTTTATTCTACCCTTTTTTTATTTTATTGCATTTATTTACATTTTTTTAGCACAAATGTACCAATTCAGCTAAACTGATTTGTATTAAATTTGAGATTTAAATTAAATCAAATTTTTATTTATTTTATTTTATTTTCTTCCATTTTTAAATTTTTATTTTTTATTTTGATTTTATTTACTTTCCCCTTTTAACTTCCTACAGCTCTTAGGACCCCCTTTTTTTTTTTTTTTTTTTTTTTTATTTAATTTTTTTTTGTTGTGTTTTTTACTTTTACCTTATTTTAGTTATTTCACCATCACCATCGTCGTTTTTGGATAGGATTACAGTAGTTCGAGCAACTGTTGTTTCCTTAGCGAGTTATACAGGTTATTAGTAGCATAATCCCTGTTTCCTCTCTACTTCTCCTCACGCCTCAGTGCCAGGTCTAATACATTGAAGGGCAGCTACTGTTCAACACAATGTAGGCTAAGATAGAACTATGAACAATTCCCACTGTTTCTTTTTTCTTTTGACGAGGTATTTGGTGGGTCCCTGCTAGTTTAGCTAACAGCCTAATCCTAGGGTTATGAAGTCTATTGCAGCATCACACACAAGTGAAACCTGCTTAGCCATATCTCTTAGAAACAAAACTAAAATAGGTAAAAATGTTCCTTTTTTTTTTTTGAGTTCATCTTATTTTATTTCAGTTTCGTCATAGTGACCAAACCCGTGAACCATCAGTAGTATAGCCCGGTCATCAGCTGACCCCTGCTTACGGCCCCTCAACAAAGTTACTCAAAATCTCCCTTTGTGTTCACGAACACAAAACATAGCACCCTACCTCACTAGCTGCCTCCCACCAGCTATTCATACCTTACACGGCCTACCCAGCCGTTCCCCTTAGAGATAGTTTAACACCTCTGTACGTACCTGCATTTGCCTTGTGTCTCTCTCTCTCTGGTGTTCCCACAAGTGTGCCAGTATGTCGCAGACATTCCACAGACATCCAGCCCTGGCAGCTCACCAGGACCACCTGGACACTCAGTAGAGCACTGTAATGGACATCATTCAGCTCAAAGCAGCCAACGACCTGCCATGGCAAAGAAAGGAACAGCGAGACTGCGACATAAGCGAACACATGACCAGCATCATCCTCTCCTCGGCCACACCCTCAAGGGCCTCAGACAGGAGGTATATTAGCTGAAACTGCAAGTCACAGAGTTCTGCAGAGAACTGACACCTGCTTAATGAGAGAAAGCACAGAACGGATGCAAAGAACCTCACCGAATGGTGCGACAGAAAGAAATCACCAGTCTTCACAGAGGCTCTAACAGCTGCTCAACACCAAGCGCCGCTGGAAAAAGCCATCACACAGGACTTGGAAAGAGAACTGTTTCACACATAGTCACTCTTAAAACAACATATGTGGAAGTAAATGAGAGAGACACCACATCTTAGTCCTTACAAGGCCACCTGCATACAGACTGAGCTGAGGTCCAAACCCTGACTCAGGAATTAGAAAGGAGCTTGACTTGGTTCAGAAAGAATTTAAACAGTCCTACCGACTGCGCATAGACTTAAGCAAAAGACAGCCGGCTGAATATCGGTCGCCAGCAGTGCAAGCCCTCCACTCCTGTGCACAGCTACGAAGGGGGAAGGAGCCAAAGTCCCCCCCCCCCCCCCCCTGCTGCTTGACACTTTCACAATCAGCTCCCTGAAAACCTCGCAGCTGCAACAAAAAAAAAAAAAAAAGTTCAGGCGAACCGCAGCAACGCAACGAGGTGAATTCAGTGTCACAAATTAACTGAAATATGCTTGCAGACCACAATGCGAACAGATAGGGAAAACACGAAACTGAACTTCCCCTGACAAGCAGGCTCAGACCCCCTCAGCCAAGAGTCCGAATCTGCGCGGGGGGGGGCGAGAGCCCACTTTTCACACGTCACCAACCAGCAGCCACATGGGGGTGGGGCAGGGACCTTTCCAGAGGATTACTGCAGACACACACACCGTGTGACCCCACAGACCCCAACGAGCTGGCCAGAGACAACACATCTGGCAACCTAAATACTCTCAGACCCAGAGTCTGAACACGGACTGATCGCTGCCCCAGACACCAAGCAGGGCCGGCGTGAAACTCCCCATGCTTACTACCACAGACTTTGACAAACTTACTCCAAAGCTCACAATTACCCTGGGATGGCGGAGGACACCTGCTGCAAGAAGTCATCTAGGCATTAGGTCCTGCCGCACAATGCCTAATCAACAGTTGCGTAACCTGACACAGAAGGCCTTTTACAAGCACAAGGCCTCCACTAAAGGTTTTTGTCAAACCCCACTGAGTCTGAACTTCACAACTCAGAATGCAAAGCGGGCACCAGAAGGCACCCAGTATTGCCACAATGCAAGGCCCTTCTACAGAAAGCCCTTAGCCAGAAGAGGACAGAGCCATCACTATGGCAACAGACCCAGGTTCCAGACCTACCACTGGGAAAAGGCGTCCTCATCCTGCAACCACCACGGTATGTCCAACAGCAGTCCACCACAACATCCTCCTCCACACCCTTCAAACGGGTGCTGAACGGAGGCTACACAAGGGCAGCTGGACACGCCTACCTCTGGGTTACAGGAGCTGCGGACACTCGCAAAAGAGCTCCTTGAACAAAACTCAACTAAGGAGTATTGAGAAGGACAAACTCTGACTCCTTGCCTGCTGCAACACAGCATCTGGCCCCTCCAAGGGAGGAGCATCCCTTGAAACCGGTCGA
This sequence comes from Sinocyclocheilus anophthalmus, assembly GCA_018155175.1. Classification (NCBI taxonomy): domain Eukaryota; kingdom Metazoa; phylum Chordata; class Actinopteri; order Cypriniformes; family Cyprinidae; genus Sinocyclocheilus; species Sinocyclocheilus anophthalmus. The sequence continues at coordinate 78,498 of JADLZN010007908.1, forward strand.
CAGCCCTAGAAGCAGCCAGACAACGTTGGATTGAGCAGTGGGCCCACATGCCCAACGGCGAAAGCTCTACCAACACGACTCAGGCAAGCTCAAGTCGGTGCCGCCACAAGAGCCAAGCGACACCGCAAGCATCGGATTTCTAGTGACGTTGAGCAGAGCAGAGAGCTCACAACCACCTGCCGTTTTCCTGCCATCATCACTAGGTCAGTCTTAAACTCTCTGCACACTACAACATCTCCATAACAATTACCTGCAATCCATGGAACCACCTGCACTCTCACCAGTGAAAGTCTAACCCGACTGTTCCACATCGCAGGTACCACAGATAGCCTACTGGCTAACAGCATCAACAAAAACATCCTACCCGGACTAACTCACTTCAGGATGACAGGTGACACAGCCTCGACACCTGCTGCATAAGCTCGAGGACCCACACCCTGCTACAGCCTACATCACCACAGCACACCACCAGACAGCATCCATCACGGCACCAACAGCCAAAAAGCCACCTCTGGCTCCCAGCCGTGAGTGGCAGGTTTGTGTTCGATTGTTCTGCACCTTGACTTCGCTCGTTGTTGTCTATTCTACGGACAACAACTCTCGAAAGGGGGGAAATATGTAGCGTATCGACCAATCTGACACACTAATTTTTTATTTTGGATTTAACAAATCAATTATTCATTAGATTACCAAATCGTCACAGACCCCTCACCCAATACGGGATGTCAGGTTCGCTGTACCCATCCCCCAACCGATCACCATGACAACTAATAATGATATCACTGGTTTTATGGCCTAAAGGAATGTAGGGGAGAAACTCCCTCATTTTACTCTTGAGAAAGACACACAATGCCCAGAGAATTGGACTGTTCTCTAATTAATTCATAGGGAAACCTTTCTTTGATTGAATACCCATATCCTTGGGTCATTGTGTATACCATTACTGTTCTTGTATATTGTCTGTTTTAGTGTATGCTGTTTTATTCATGTTATGATAGACCACTAGTTAATTTAACCTCACCTATTTCATGTCTAGTAGCTATGAATTCGCCTTCTTATGATCGAAAAAAAAGCGTGTATATTATATATTGGTACATAGGCAATATATTAGTGTACTAAGAATCTTTAGTAGTTTTTGCATCAACACCCAGTCGAATTACATATGCAAATTACCATGCTTACAGACAAAGAGTCATACAAATCCCCAGTATTTCCAACCTCCCGCTTGGGATTTCAGCCTTCCTCATTGGACAACCCCATCTTGAGAGGCGTGAATCTCTGCAGGCTTGAAAGGCCACACTCCATGTGACCCGCCCATTGTCGGTGGTTCAGGGAGATGCTAAAAAGAAGATGTGAGAAACGCTCCAGGATACCAAAGCATCTGTGCCAGGACTTTTCTTCGGCCTAGTCCTTTCCATTCATCAAGTAACACTGACTCACACTGGTTCTTCTCATCGACCCGAATTAAGCAAAGATCTACGGGAAGCTTTAAGAATTGCATCAGGAATCTCTTTCAGACAACCGAGACTCGCAAGTATCAAACTTAGTCTTATTAATTGATACATTACGTATCAGTCACACCTTTTTACAAAGGTGTGTTTGAACTCAGAATCTGACGTATCCTTGAAGGCTTAGATCTGTTGAATATGCAAAAGTGTTCCATAAAATTCATTCTTTATGCCTCTTTCTGTGCTGAGTTTAACTTTATCCCTTTCCTATACCAACTTTATGTGTGTGTGTATGTGTATGTTAGACAAGCTTAATGTGTTTATGTAGTATGTTAAACTACTTTAAGTGTTTATGTAGTTAATAAAAACCTTACTTTTATCACACTTGACATGTTCATTGTTTACTCATAACCGGAGACAATAATCATGCAGATTTACGTTACAAGCTTATAGAATTGTACAGTAAGAAAGTTATTTCCCTTAACCAGGAAATTAACGTTCTTAGAATTGACAAGACAGTTGACCCTGAGTGGTCAGCTAAATATTTACAGTGGATCTAAAATATTAATAATTTATCATAATTAGTTATGGTTAATTATTTATATTTCCCCATGAGCTAATTCGCTACAGTTCACATTAGTCTTGTGCACTAAATTTAGAATTTTCTGAAGCCATTCAGTAACTTTGTGTGTAGAACACAAATTTTAAGTCCTTTATTATAATATTTCTATATAATCTTTAGTGGCATTCACACGACACCATTTTCAACTATAAACAGAAAACGTTTTGTTTTTTGGCCTTTCATTTACATGACAATGGCAGTTTTGGGGGCCTGAAATGCAAACTTTTGAAAACACATTTTTGAAAATAATGTTGTTGTTGTCTCTGTGTGAACTACAGTGAAAACAATGACGTCATATGTCTGTGCATTACTTGTGTTCGGTCTATAGACATGCACAAGTACTTGACAACAATAATGTAGCATTTTTAGTTGTTTTCGCAGGTCAGTTTGAAAGGGGATCATTTTGACAACATTGTCGTCTGTATGCGGAACTTTTAAAAAATGCAAAGAATTTTTTTTACACTTTTAATACATTATTGTTGTGCAAACGTTTCCTTAGTTACACTGAACAAAATTATAAACGCAACACTTTTGTTTTTGCCCCCATTTTTCCATGAGCTGAACTCAAAGATCGAAGACTTTTTCTATGTACACAAAAGGCTTATTTCTCTCAAATATTGTTCACAAAATCTGTCTAAATCTGTGTTAGTGAGCACTTCTCCTGTGCCGAGATAATCCATCCACCTCACAGTTGTGGCATATCAAGACGCTGATTAGACAACATGATTATTGCACAAGTGTGCCTTAGGCTGGGCACAATAAAAGGCCACTCTAAAATGTGCCGTTTTATTACACAGCACAATGCCACAGATTTGGCAAGTTTTGAAGGAACGCGCAATTGGCATGCTGACTGCAGGAATGTCCACTAGAGCTGTTGCCCGTGAATTGAATGTTCATTTCTCTACCATAAACCGTCTCCAAAGGCGTTTCAGAGAATTTGGCATTACATCCAACCGGCCTCACGACCGCAGACCACGTGTAACCACACCAGACTAGGACTTCCACATCCAGCATCTTCACCTCCTAGATCGTCTGAGACCAGCCACCCGGAATGCTGCTGCAACAATCGGTTTGCATAATCAAAGAATTTCTGCACAAACTGTGAGAAACCATCTTGGGGAAGCTCATCTGCATGCTCGTCGTCCTCATCGGGTCTCGACCTGACTGCAGTTCGTCGTCTTAACCGACTTGAGTGGGCAAATGCTCACATTCGATGATGTCTGGCACTTTGGAGAGGTGTTCTCTTCACGTATGAATCCCGGTTTTCACTGTACAGGCAGATGGCAGACAGCGTGTATGGCGTTGTATGGGTGAGCTGTTTGCTGATGTCAACGTTGTGGATCGAGTGGCCCATGGTGGCGTTGGGGTTATGGTATGGGCAGGCGTATGTTATGGACAACGAACACAGGTGCATTTTATTGATGGCTTTTGGCAAAGGAGAAGTGCTCACTAACACAGATTTTAGACAGATTTGTGAACAATATTTGAGAGAAATAGGCCTTTTGGTGTACATAGAAAAAGTCTTAGGTCTTTGAGTTCAGCTCATGAAAAATACGGGCAAAAACAAATGTGTTGCGTTTATAATTTTGTTCAGTGTATTTATGCACATGCAAAAACTCTCTTTATGTTACACAAAAAAATATAGTCATACACAAAGTCATACACAGTTAGAACAACATAATGCTAGATTGTTATCAAGCTGATGATACATGGGGCAACTTTTTTTGAGCAATGTTGCTTGGGCACTTTCCCACTGAGAATGGGTAACAAATTTCTATCTGGTTACTTTAGATCTGTCATGGGCCTTGTGTTTCACCAACTGAACTTTTGATGCCTACGGCATTTTATACGCTTATATTATGCTCTTGCCCCTCCATGCAAGAATGCGGTTATTAGAATTACTTTTTTTTTTTTTAGAACATTAAAATTGCTCAGGTAATTTCAGTGGTAGGCTAGGATACATATTCATGTAGCCTACTCCCCGTAACTAGCAAACTCCCCGTGATAGCGCGCGATTATATCTGCCAGTTTTCGCTCGTTGTCATGCCTATGCTTTTCTGCAACAAACTGAAGCCGCGTGAATTCAGCCTGCCTTGCATTCAGCTAATAAAAGAAAAATGCTGCTATTTTCTGGTGTTATTTTATTATTGTTGGGGCAGTCTCCAGCTATATCTTAAACTTCTCAAAATACAGTCCACTTCAGATTGGTTTTAATCACTGCATCAAAAAATGTATGCAATCTTTATCTAATTCTGATTGGGTGGTCAAGACAGTCATTTGCCCACCTGCCCATGCCTGGAGCCAGTGTCGTGGCCCCGCTTAGGCTAAACTATTCCTTAGTTTTGGATACACAACATTATTTGGCACTTTTATCCAAAGTGACTTATATTGCATTCACATTGGTATTGCTAGCACCATGTTTTATGATTTAAGCTACAGGACTATCTTAGTCAGGTTTGAATCTAATGTGTATGAAAACAAGGCTGTGAGGAATTTTTCAGCTGTCTTTTCAGTGGCACACACTGTATAAAAGTCACAGCTTTCAAAACTGTTTTATGGAGGTTTTGTCTGCTGAACGTTTTTCGTCTAACATTGTTGTTAAACAACAATCCATTGAACATGCTGTAGCCTACTTCTATCCCTCACAGCATCGTTTTCATTCCTGTCAAAAATTAAATAAAGTGCTACACTGACAGAGGTCTATGCAGCCAGTTACTTTATGATAGCTTGTTATTACTCTATGGGATCTCACAAGAATAATTTTATCTTTACTTTGAATTATTTGCTGGCTTTTTAGTTTAAATTAATTAAGTTACAACTACGACATGATCACTGTTGCTAACTCTCCCGAGACAAATAAGCAACCGCTGAAGTGCTATTTTACAAAAATCAGCAAACTGCAACAAAAATGGGAACAAAACTCATCTCCAATGCACCTGTGTGCAGAATATGATTGGAGAGATGGAAAAGGTGAAAAACACAAGAGCTTCAAAGAGGAGCTGTAACATAGCCACACATTTATAGCTTACTAAAATATAGGCTATTCGAACCATATTTACTCTTAGTCTTACTACTTGTTTTTTTTATTACAGCCCGTGATAATTAATACATTACAAAAGCATTGTAAAATAAAAAAAAAATAGGCTAAAAGAAAGTCATCCCACTCCTCTACGTCTCCTTCTGTCATCGCACGCGCCTTCTTTTTGAACGTGATTTTCTCCAATGAGGGCGAGGAGGGGGCGGGACATTTGGCAAATTACGCTGCAGCACTTATTATTGCACTGGTTGGCTATTAACTGCCAGCAGACAGAGTGTCATTCAATACATTGGGGAATACGGCGAAAATAAATAAAGAAACAAAGTTGCTTGTCAGATTTCCCTAACAAGCAACCATATTTTTTAAAATAAGCCCAAAAAAAAGCAACCTGGGACCTGGGATTTTTTCAAGCAACTTTAAAAAAAAAAGAGCCCAAAGTCGCGTATAATACGCGGACTTGGCAACTATGGACATGATTAATACATCCAGCTATTTAGTTAGCAGCCGTTGAGTAAACCATGGGTCATTACTGCCCCCCAGAGGCCTCAACAAGTATCGTCTCACAGGTAGAGTGCAAACGAATGTACCTGGAAGGACAAATTTGAGGTAGCCGATATAGAAAGACCAGGCCAAACCATGTGCCACATTCATCTTCTTCATTTCACAGATTTCTGAGATCTCAACCGGAGCAGGGCCCTGCAAAAACACAGAAATATACAATTTTGATAAATATGTATTCTTGTTTCATTTGCACATTTTCAATTGTTTTATTTTTGATCGTCCACAGCTAAGTTGCAGCACAAACACATAGTTGTTTGCAAGACATTATAAGTGAAGTTGAGATAAATGTATGGCTGGAATGGGAATTTTAGCTTCCACAGTAATCCTGATGGTACGAACAAGGAATGAACCAAGTTGCTGTGGAGGATGACATTGTGTAATATTCAATGTTAATAGTAATTTATAAATATAAAAAATGAGATGTGGTTTTATTTGGAAACCCGAACTGAAGAGAGAAACTGCCATCAGAAAACCACAGGGCTATTCTGAACATATCTGAGCTATTAATATCAGTATTAAATATCAGAATCGGGTGTCCTGATAAACCCCACCAGACTCTGTGAAAGCAAAAGTGAAGCTGAGATTATACAGCACCTTAAGTTGATCATTATATAATGCATACAGTGTACTTTGAATGCTTTTCTGTCAGTGACCTGCATGTGTTAAATGAGTACTGAGTGTGGTTTATGTTTCCCGTGTAGCATTTCAAATCAAGGCTGAATGTCTTTTATCTTCCAAACTGTGCTTTTTGAGTGTGACGATCTGATATTTTTGAAGATCCTTATAGACTCAACTGTGTAGACCACTTGAAAACCACTGCAAATGTAAAGTGCTGTGCCACATTGCATACTGTTCCTTTAGCATGTAACTGAACCAGTTGAACAAGTATGTACTGAATATTATTCACATAATCATTTGATTTAGACATTGCTCTCCTGGCATGTGATGAATCTTACCAGAAACCCCAAGCTTCTGAGTAACAGGTAAACGGCACACTTGAGGGCTATGGTGCTCCACTGTTCTCCAGAGAAAGAAACTCCACCCAACATTAGCATCAGGAATACTGAACACATTCCGAAAACGACATGCCCTCTAAAGCAAGCCTGAAAGATCTCATTTATTCTGCCATGATACCTAGAAAAGAGCATATTATATATTGAGTCAATACATTTTTGAATACTTTCATCCAACCCTTTTTTATTTTTTATTTTTTTTTGGCATATGATTCCATGAAGAACTTTTAACATCCATGGAAACTTCCCATTCCACAAAATAGTGGGAAAGGTTCTTTAGTTTGTTTTTTTTAAGGTTCTTTGGGGAATCAAAAATGGCATTGCTGCACAAAAAACCCTTTCACAATAGACAATATTTCATCCCATTCTGCAACTAAATTAATAACATAATACAAGGACATACATGGTATACAAATGGTTTTCTAACCTTTGCCTTAAATGGAAGAGCCACTCCTCTGCAAACAAGCACATACTGTGAATAAACGTTTCAACTGTGATGCAAAAAGCGATCAGTCCAGCTCTCTCACTGAACCTGTCAGAGTCCAGCAGCCAAGCAACCGGCAGCATGAGAAGCCCCAGTCCAGCAGAACACACCACCGGCAGCCTGCTGCGCACTCTGGGGACCAGACCATCCTCTCCCATCACACCAGACATCTGAACACATCACATTCACAGTGTATCCTTGACTCCACAGATATACTGCACTTTCATGCCCCAGAGGTTGATTTTTATCAAAACTGATAGGTTTAAACCCTTATGCCTTCATTATTTATATATTTTTCATGAATATAATTTCTTCGATTTTAATGTGATTGTTTTTTTTGTTATTATTATTATTATTATTAAGGACATCTAAAAGGAAATTATTCTTAGCAAGGCAGTTGGCTGTTGGCCGTTTTATTCCAAAAATGTCATTTCCATCACTAACATTTCCACTACAGAATGCTTTTAAAAACAACAAATGTTAATGGTTTTCATAACAGAATTCCCCTGTGATGAAACACCCATCTAAATATATTTTTATTGTGCTTTATACTTCTAAATTTCAGAGAAATTCTTCTTTTACTTTCAATTCTGAACTGGTTCTTGTTTTGGACATTGTACAGATGTGCAATGGATTTCATCATACAGATGACTTAGGTTTATGGGAACTACAAGCTTTCTATTACGAATAAATAAATGCCACTCCTTGTTATGCCACTGTCGTCTCTAAAGCTTCATTTGGACATACAGACTTAATTTAGTGGAGCTTGTTTGCATTTCAGATATGACAGATGGAGAGCTTCGGACAACGGAAATCACAAGTGAGGGGAAAAACACCTGCTGCAGTTGTGTGAGAGATTCTCGGCACCTGATGCTTTATTTCGCTATCCAACTACTGTAACCACAGAAATTACCCTGATCGAACCCTGACGCGTACAAACGGCTTTATCGGTGTTCACTATCAGTAGCAGTGCCATTATCTTACAGTCGAAAGGGGTGTGAGTCTTTGGGGTTGATTCGCTTCAGTTCAAACGCAAAAAGGTTTAGCAAATTTAGAAAGATTTGATTCGCAGTATATATATTAAACGATGTAGTTTCTCCTTTCTTTTATCTATCCCCGTTTTAGAAAGTGTAGTTGTCATACCTCCGCGGTGACCAGACGCTCAGCTAATAAAACAAATTATATAGCTACATTGGTCCACAAAAATATTTTGACTCTGAAAGCCATATGAATAGCTATTAATTTTAGTGCATCAGATAAAATGTTTAAAAGTAGCCTATGCTTGTGCTTTCTTTCACCTATTATGCTGCTTGCTTTTGATATTTTGCCCTTTAATACAATTACTCTACATTTAAAATTATAAGAAGATTGATTATAAGAAATGATAATACATGTTCAAGCTTACCTTAGCTTTGATTGTGATTTTATCATCTCTCTTCCGAGCAATCTTCTGATCTCGCTTTCTCTCTCGCTCTTTGTCTTTATCGGTTGGTTCTGTCTTCGCTTTCACAGCACACCTTATTTTTCTTTGTCTGGCCATTCACTTTCACTTTCAGTAATAGAAATATATAATGCCCTTGTCCAAACAAGTTTGGAGTTCTGTGTCTCAAATTATTTTTTAATGCACACTACAAGTAGGCTAATCTATAAACAATATAAGATATATAGGCCTACACAAATATATGTTGCCTTCAAAAATAAATGTAATAGCCTGTAAAGCAGTATAAAATAGTTAACATATTTAGAGTCTATATTTACATGTGGATAGGGAAGTACAGTGGGGTCCATAAGTGTAAGTGAAGACCACATTGAAAATCTGGGACTCAAACCTGCAAAAGTTTTAGGGCTTAATGTAAGATGAAAAAAGCAATGATTTGCATTTTTGGGCACTAATCAAATAATTAAATTCATGATATTGATAATGTGAACTGTACAGAAGGGCAGTTGTCCTTCCAGTGAGGACATATCGAACGATATTTTCATGCAGCTCCAGAGAATCATACTGTCTTGAGTAGGTAACTACTTTTGTGAAAAGCAATTATTTCGCAACCGCAAAGAGCACGTTCTAGCTTGAGTAGGTTTGATATTCGCTGGATATTCGCCAAGGATGCTTTAGGGACCGTCTGCAAATTTACCTCTCAGTACAAAACGAAGTCCAATAATTAATACAAATTATGTTTACAACGCCATAGTAAATGCCTTGTGGGCAAACTGACAGAAAATATTTAACCAATATGACGGCATAGACAATATCTCCCTTACTGTATGTACAGTACACAACTACTTTCTTAAAAAATTACTATAATTCACCAAAATGGGTTTTTTATGTTCTAAAGGTTGTAGTACATTTGTAGTTACAAAACTGACTTACTACAGGTGAAATTTTGCCAATATCTCCCTTACTGTACATACAGTACATAATTATTCTTAGATAACAATTACTGTAATTCACCAAAAGTGTTTTTTTTTCATGTTCCAAAGGCTGTAGTACATTCCTAGTGGCCAGACTGAGTTACTACAGGTGGAATTTTGCCAATATCGCTATTACTGTATGTACAGTACGTAACTATTTTTTTGAAAAATTACTGTAATTCACCAAAAGGTTTTTTTTATGTTCCAAATGTTGTAGTACGTTTGTAGTTACAAGACTCACTCACTACAGGTGAAAGTTTGCAAATATCTCCCTTACTGTACGTACAGTGTATAATTATTCTTAGAAAACAATTACTATAATTGCCCAAAGTTTATATTTTTATTTTACAAAGGTTGTAGTACATCACTAGTGGCCAGACTGACTCACTACAGGTGAAATGTTGCCAATATCACACTTACTGTACATACAGTACATAATTAATAAAAAAAACATTACTGTAATTGACCAAAAGGGTTTTTATGTTCCAAAGGCTGTAGTACATTCCTAGTGACCAGACTGACTTACTACATGTGAAATTTTGCCAATACCTCCCTTACTGTATGTACAGTACACACATTTTCTTTTAAAAATTACTATAATTCACCAAAAGGTGTTTTTGTGTTCCAAAGGTTGTAGTACATTTGTAGTTACAAGACTGAGTTACTACAGGTGATATTTTGCCAATATCTTCCTTACTGTACATAAAGTACATCATCTTTAAAAAAAATTACTGTAATTCACCAAAATATTTTTTCATGTTCCAAAGGTTGTAGTACATTCATAGTTACAAAACTGACCTTCTACAGGTGAAATTTTGCCAATATCACCCTTACTGTACATACAGTACATAATTATTATTAGGAAACAATTACTGTAATTGCCCAAAAGGGTTTTTTTATTTTCCAAAGGTTGTAGTACATCACTAGTGGCCAGACTGAATACAGAGTGAAATGTTCCAATATCGCCCTACTGTAATTATTCTTAGAAAACAAGTACTGTAATTCACCAAAAGTGTTTTTTTCATGTTCCAAAGGCTGTATTACATTTGTAGTTATGAGACTGACTTACTAAAGGTGAAAGTTTTCCAATATCACCCTTACTGTACATACAATACATAATTAATCTTAGAAAAAAATTACTGTAATTCACCAAAATATTTTTTCATGTTCCAAAGGTTGTAGTACATTCCTAGTGGCCAGACTGACTTACTAAAGGTGAACTCGTTGCCAATATCTCTCTTACTGTACATACAGTACATAATTATTCTTAGAAAATAATTACTGTAATTCACCAAAAGTTTTTTTTTTCATGTTCCAAAGATTGTAGTACATTCCTAGTGACCATACTGACTTACTACACATGACATTTTGCCAATATCTCTCTTACTGTACGTACAGTACATAGTTATTCTTAGAAAAAAATTACTGTAATTCACCATAAGGGTTTTTTTTATGTTCCAAAGGTTTAGTATGTTTGTAGTTACAAGGCTGACTTACTACAGGTGAAATTTTGCTAATTTCTTTCTTACTGTACGTACAGTGCATAATTAATCTTTGAAAACAATTACTGTTTTTCACCAAAAGGGTTTTTTATGTTCCAAATGTTGTAGTACGTTTGTAGTTACAAGACTCACTCACTACAGGTGAAAGTTTGCAAATATCTCCCTTACTGTACGTACAGTACACAAATATTTTGATGAAAATAATTACAGTAATTCACCAAAAGGGTTTTTTACATGTTCCACTGGTTGTAGTACGTTGCTAGTTACAAGACTAACTTCATGTGAAATTTTGCCAATATCTCCCTTACTGTACATACAGTACATAATTAATCTTATAAAAAAATTACTGTAATTCACCAAAATGGTTTTTCCATGTGCAAAGGCTGTAGTACGTTGTAGTTACAAGACGGTAAAAAAAAAATGAAAAAACATGGTGGTGGAACAAAAAATTCGGGGTGGGAGAAAAATCTTTTTTAAAATGTTTTGTTCTCTTGAGAAAAGTTGCGTTCTCTCGCAAAGATTTGCATTCCCTCGCAAAACCAGTTGAGTTCGGACAAACTCTTCCTGTTTACTTTACAGCCTGCAGTGGTTCATACTAGGGGTGACCCCGAATAGTCGAAGAATCAATGCTTTGATAGGAGGAGCCTGATTCAACTACCAATCTCACAGTCGAATATTCACGGGGTATGGAAGTTTTGGCTATATGGGGGTGCTCAAATGTTTGATTTCACATAGAACTACTGGTTTTTATCCCAATAAGTTAATATACAGCCTATTGTGATAATGCTGTAAATAAGAATCTGAAAGGAAAGAAGCTTCAAATAAATATTTTAACGTGCAAATCCAACCACCCCTATATATTTAAGTTTCACTTTCCACAATCTGCGACCAAGAGAGGAGCATCTTGGCGGCAGGCAGGGGCTATTCTAGGATTTTCATTTTAGGGGGGCTCAGCCCCCAATGAGGGTATAATATATATATTTAGATATAGATATATATATACATAAACAATATATATATATATATTAATATATATATATATATATATATATATAATATATATATCTATAAAAGTTATTTTAAACGGTTAATATTTCACAGTATTACTGTTTTTGACTATGTTTGAAAAAAATGCAGCCTGGGTGAACATAAAAATCTTTTAAACATAATTTTTACTTTTACTTTTTAACGCTCATGTGATTTATGCAGTGTGACCTGGTCATATCTTCATGATTTTCACTCACTAATGCGGCATATGTTGAAAATGTTTTGTTTTATGGAGATGCTGATGTCCATGCTGATTTATAGTTTACTGTTTGTGAGACACGCTGGCAATGCGAGTTGAATAAATCAGAAAAATCCAAAAGGTTCATGCATATTTTATTCAAGAGTAAAAAAAGAGATTTGTCCCATAGGGCATGCTCACACTGTCCGTACTGTAGGTCAGGAAATCATGATGCTCAGAATGAATCTCCAGAGAAAAATACAAGATATAGAATCACAAATAACTCATGAACATTTTCATTATTCATAAAGTAAAGCACAATGAGCAACCAAAACAAGGATGAAGCAAAGTGGAATAAACCAGCAGAACTCTTAATAATAATCATAAGTAACCAGAATATTGTTTAGAATAATGATCAGAATATACTTCTCCTTAAAAATGTGAGACACGTTAAGGTGTGTCCATATTGGATTTACATGTGAAATAACCATGCAGTCATGCTTTGGCAGCCCGGATGTCTTTTCACAGAATTATATGTTCCTTCACACTACTGGATAACTTCTGTACATCGATAAAGAAATGCAAAAGGTTTAACACCTCATCGGAGCTTAATTAACTGTACAGCAATGTAAACAAACAAAAAAGAACCCAACAAACAATAAATAAATAAATAGCTTGAATACAAAACAAAATAACATGAAAATAAGCGATAACAAAACGGTCCTTAAAAATATACGCCATTTATATACAAAATAAACTCCCATGAATTATGCGTGGTTGGAAATCCGTTCTGTCTAGTGCGCCAACACAAGACAAGGACCTGTTTGAAACCACTCATAACAGCTCAGCTCAAATCACCCCCCTGTTTCTGGCACACACACTTCCCCCTGCTCAGCTCCGGAGCACCAGAGGAGGCGGGAAAGTGTCAGACTGCCATAGCAACCGCAGCACGACGTGACAACGGCGGATTTACACAACACAGCGAGCACACAGCATGAGGGGCGTTACGGCGACTCCAAACCCTCTGTTATTAGTGGGTTAATCGTGATAACCTGCGTGAAGTTATTCTGTGTAATATTAGTTATTCCATAGATATAGTGATTACTAGTTGCAAAATATAGAACTGCAAGAGAAGTGTGAAAGTAAACGGTTACAAGCTTCTCGCACACGTACGCTCCGACGCTTTCGAATAAATAGTGCGTCGGCCTTGTGTTTTATGTTTCACAGCAGGCCAAGAAAAAAAAGGTAAGCGTTTGTGAAAACCTACTTATTATCATCATCATCATCATCATCGTATAGTAATTATATAACCCATGTCGCCCACGCACGCAAAGTGCAAACACGCATAAACAAACATCTCTTCGGACAAAGGAACAGGAAATGCACTCCGTGTTCATATTTCCATTACATAGCCCCATATCCATAAAACTACATATCCCATCATGCAACTCGCACGCATGATCATCTTCGCGCGGCCCGTCTCGAGTTTGTCGTTGAGGCCGCTGAACGTCAAGCAGGGAGTTCTGTCTAAATATATCACATAATCCATCTGCTACATAGACAGTAGCAGTGAAAATGAGGGGAGAGGGGAGAATTGTATTAAAGGAGCAGGGGCGAGCGAGGGACGGGAGGAGGAGGAGGAGGAGGAGGAGGAGGAGATGAATCACTGGATATTGCTGTTGTCATCCGTGCCGTTGGATTCGGCCATGTTCATCTTGCCCATCGACAGCCCCACGCTGTTGACCACGTCTCGGCGAGGCGGCATGCGCTCGTTTATGCGGTCCAGACCCTTCGCTTCCGCGAAACTGTTGATCTTGTGCTGTGGAGAAAAGCCACGGATGGCTACGAGAAAAAAAAGAAAGAGAAAAGGAGAGCAGTCACCAATTGCGCATGGGCAAAATCTAAACCAGACTAGCAGACATACCACAGATGATCACATACTGTTAGACAGATGAGTGGATTATTCTACAAATTGGATACAGTCACCGAAGTGTTCTCTTGACATGATGATATATCTATATCCAGAGATACACACATACACATGTCTGGGTCATATTTCACTTCAAAATCATATTTTGCAGTTATTTTGTGATTTCCCCCCTCCAAACTATTATTACTGTAATGTGAAAAAAAGTTCAAAAATACAATATATAGCCTGCAGTATTTAAAAATATATATTTATTTTAAATAAATAAATGCAGTATGTGTATACATAAAAAAAAGATACTTTTAAATTGTCCTCACAAAATGAGTACTGTAAGTAAAAAAAAACAACTTTTTGTTTCCCAGGGGGTCTTTGTTGTACAACATTTAATTTATTTTTCGAATTTCTAAATAGTAAATTCATTATTTTACAATATTGGACAAATTATAGTAATGAATATTTAAGGGGCAGATATTGCAATATAAATAAATATATTAAGATTCAACATAGTAATTTCTTATTTTCTTTATGCAAACTTTTTTTTTCTTTTGATTACTGGAGTGAAATGTGATCTGGTATGATTTAAAATGTCACTCATACACATATCTCTTCAAACACTCGACTGTTTCACTCTGTTATGTAATAGTCACATTATAAACACAAATTCACAACTGCACATATTTCACAACCAGTCACACACAATATACGGCCAGTGTTGGGAAGGTTACTTTGGAAAATAGGTGATAGTTTAAAGATTAGTTACCCTATTTAAAATGCAATAAGTTGTGTAACTATTTCAATTACTTTATTAAAGTAATGTAAATGATTACATTTGATTACTTTTCCAAATTTCTAACAAATGTTTTCAACTGTTAATCATTTTCAGACATTTAAACCAGGCAGGGTTAACCTTACAGTAGAACTCAACACTGATTACTGTCAGACTTTCAAAATCCCTCATCACTTAGATTAAGATAATAATAATAATTTATATTTAAAGCCCAGCCATCACAAAATCAGACTTTAGCACTGATTTTTAATTTGAGATTGTTTGAGGTTAAAAACAGATGTGAAATAATAAAAATAATTAGTTTAATAGATACTGTTTTTGAAATTAAATCATTGCATAGCAATGACAGGAAACACTGGCATCTAACGATGCCTTGGGAAAAAAAGTTAAACTTAAAAAAAAATTAAAAAGCATATACATAAAGCCAAATAGGAAATAAAACAGCTATCAAATAAGCATTTGTCCTATTCTGTGTCCGAATCTCCTGAAACACTGGTGTCTCATAATTCAGAACAATCAATCAAAAACGGCAAATTAAAATTATTCAACATATCCTAGCTTTTTACAGAAAATTTTGATGTAACCCCTTTGTAATCATTAACATTTTCATAAGTAACTGTAATTTAATTACACATTTTTTCTCAGTAACTGTAACGGGATTTTGTATTTTGTAATTCAATTATGCCGTTACATGTAGTTACTCCCCAACACTGTATGTGGTGGACAAGGGAACAGCTGTGGCGATGATAATGGATGTTACATCTTATCACTTTCACTCCCACTTCAACTGGAAAACCTCACAAGGACCAATAGCACAGTCAATGTTTCCATTAGAAAACAAACCCATTTCACCAGCATCAAAATAGTTTTTTTGTAAAGGTAATTTTTAATGTACTTTGATCCATTCTGATGGAAACATAGTGCCTTATCCCACAGTCAGAGATAATGTGAGACTCTCTCTTGGGTTTGCTCTCAGACAACAGAGATGCTTTTTGGCTTTCAAATACATTGAAGCTCTTCCTGTCTCACCCTGTGTGCTGGAAAAAGAGTTTTGGAAGTATTTTTGCCACTGATTGTCTCCATAGGTATTCTTTGATAAGTAGCTATAAACCTTGAAGTTAACCAACTTGCTCTGATATGAATAATGATGCTAAAACATTAATAACTATTTGACTATTATATAAAAAAACAGACAGTGCACCAGTGTTATTAACTAGAAACTCTACTACTTATAAAAATAATTTTAATTCATTCAAATAAAGCTGAAATAAATCAGGAAACATTAAAACACATTATGAAAATAAGAAATGTTTCCTTGGAAACTAACTGAAATAAGTTGAATTTGAAGTACTAAAATTCTAAACTAAAAAAATAACAAAAAAGACAAAAGCACATAACCAAATTACCAAAAACTAAAATGAAAATAAAAAATATAAAAAAGCTTATTCAAAATATGAATAAATGCTATAATACAATAGAAATAATCTTAAAAGAAAACTGCTGTGTACTTAATATCTTCCACTAAGAAATTAAGTATTTATTCCAAGTATTGCTGAAGAACAAAACATTTTGTATATATTTCTTTTACTTTTATCTTTGCAATTTGAATATTTACTGGGCCTCATGAAAAGTTCTGTGCAAACTTTTTCTAAAACAATTCCTAAATAAATGTTCTCATTTCATGATTTTTTTTTAAATGAAAGCTCTACACAGAAATTTTTTCAATTTGTTTTGTATTATATTGTCGTCATGAATGCAACATAATGAAGGATTTCAGATGTGAAACATGTTTTGGTTTCAAGTAAGAGTCACTTCTACAGAAGTGTATCTCATTGTTTCACAACCTTGGAACTCTAGGTCAATCTCACAAGGCTAATATGTTATTGATTTAAAGCCAATTTTTCTATATGGAGATTTTAAATGGCATTTAATATTCAGAACCCTCATTGACCTTTAAGTGATTGTTTACCAGATTTAAGCAAAGGCCATTTAGAATGAGTCTAAAAAACAAACCCTGTAATAGAGAGGTTACATGATCCCTGCAGATCACATGGTCATGATAGACCAAACCCAGTGTGAGTGTGCGAGGAGCGGCGCTGGGGTGATCAGCGTTTGGGGCAGGGTGCTGTAAGAATACTGGGTCATTAGTGAGAGGCAGGGGTGCGCGCCCTCACCCGCCCATGGCCCAGATTCTTGCCCAGAGTCTGCTGAGTCATTCTGAAACCTTGCTGATTAGGTACATAAAAATGTGTGCCGTTGGAAAAACGGGTGGAGCAAAACAGCAGAGCAGAATCCAGCATTTGCATAAGCAGGAAGACACAGGTGTGTGTGTGTGTGTGTTTGTGTTGGTTATGTGTGTGCACATGTCTATGTATGTCTAAACACTATTCAGACTAGCTTTTTAAACAACCGCTGAGTTACAATTATCAACAGAGGACATATTTTATTATACTGATTTAAACAGGAAAGGGATCTAGTTTTTACTGAAATGAGATTGTTTGTTGGCTGGATGTCGTTACAATGTATACTAATTATATCCATGCTGAAAAAACAGCTTAAACTGTGCTGGTTTTGGCTGGTTTATGCAGGTCTAGTTATTCTCCCAGCCTCTCAAGTGCCCCAAACCCCTCTAAAACTAGCAAAACAGATCAGCTTGGGCTGGCACGGGAGACATGAAAAACTATTTAGGCTGGATTAAATGGTTTCTTTTAGCGGGGATATGATTATGACATTATGTATATTATTATGGGAAGAAATTCATTAAAATGATAATCAAACCTGATGCTACATATTCCTAGCTGGACTTATTAGTTGAAAAATGGAGAAAACGTAAGTCTTTGAAACAAATTTACCTCAGAGAAAACTAATTGTGCCTGAAAATTGTTCTAAGATATTAACAAAACCTCCATTAGGAATGCCCTCAAAGGTAAAAAATAAATAATATTTTTTTAACTCTAGAAATTAAATTTGTCATTTCTAGTCTGTAGTCTTTGTAATTAACATTAATGTAGCTTAAAGACAATACAAGCGTATGGTTAATGTTTTTGAAAGAAGTCTCCTGTGCTCCCCAAGGTTACATTTATTTGGTTAAAAATACAGTAAAAACAGTCAAATTGTAAAATATTATTACAATTTAAAATAACCATTTTCATTTTATATATATTTTAAAATGTAGTTTATTCCTGTGATGCAAAGCTGTATTTTCAGCATCATTACTCCAGTCTTCAGTGTCACACGACCCTTCAGAAATCATTCTAATATGCTGATCTGATGCTCAAAAAACATTTCTGATTATTATCAATGTTGAAAACAGTTGTGCAGCGTCATATTTTTGTGGAAACTGTGAAACTTTTTTCACATTCTTTGATGAATATAAAGTTCAAATGAACAGTATTTATTTGAAATAGAAATCTTCAGTAACATTATAAATGTTTTTATTGTCATTTTTGATCAGTTTAATGTATCCTTGCTGAATAAATGTATTCATTTATTTAAAAAAATTTAGAACCCAAAGTTTTAAATAGTGTATGTTCCCATTTAGACATCTAGATAAATGTGTGTGTATGTGTGTGTCTGTGAGAAATACACAATCCCTGACCAGTCATAGCACCCCACACGCTCAGTTAGCTAGGCTCGCTGTCTAGCTAGCTTGCTAGCGTGTTACAGCGGTCGCTATGAAACCTCTGAGCGGCACAGAGAGATAGAGGCCGGCCAGTTTACCTTCTCCATCCTCATCCGTCTCCACAGCTTCAATGGCCTCGGTGGTAGCTGAGGAGGCACAGAAAGACAGACGGAGAGAGGGAGAGAGGGAGGATGGATGGGAGTTTATTGTGACAGTCATGCACGCAGCAGTCCCCCAGCATTAGCTGCCGCGGACAGTTAGCAGTTAGCGTTAGCCGGTTAGTGTCCCTGTATGTGTGCGCACATTTCTGATGGTTTAATTAGTGAAGAGAATGAACAAAAGTGTTTGGCTAAAAGAGAGGGGTTAGCATACATGTCCATGAGTTTGTAAGTCATTGTCTTGGTGACCTTGAAAGAGAAAAGAGGCTGTGATGGGAAAGAGAAAAGAGCGATGTTTGCTTTTGTAACTCACCGCTCTGCAAGGTCTGTTTTCCTCCAGACAGTACGCCGCTCGGCAGCATGCCGGTGGGGGTCAGACCTTTCAGGGTTAACACATTCTCACTCTCCTCTCTGTCGAAACGCAATCACACGTCTGCGATTAAACACTCATATACGCCACACAAACTCAAACTTTTAAAAATCTATTTTGTTAATTGAAATAAAACTGAAATTAAAAAATTAAATCCATATTAGATGAAAAACCTGAAAATGACCTGAAGCGAAACAAAATAAGTACTAAAACTACAAAAACTAAAACAAAAATAAATGAAAGAAAATGAAATGAAAAATAAATGAAATGAAAAAAATATATATTTAAAATGATTCAAAATATGAATAAACACTGTAATATTATATAAATAACTCTTAACCCATGGCAATTTTTTATTATTTAACATTCTTATGAGCATAATTAAGCGGTTAATGACATTAATTGGACAAGCTCAGCATGCAACTGCTTGTCCATTTGTGGAAATGTGTCTTCTGAAACTTACTACAATAATACAACACATGGATTTTTAATGATGTAAGTCTTGCTTAGTTTGTGATTGGTCACCTTTGGCACCTGCATTAGACATGTGATTTAAAATCAGTGTTATTTAAAAGTGGCTTTAACCCATGATTTAAAAAGTAGTCAAACCGGTTCATTAGAAGGGGATGTCCCAATAATTTTGTCCATATAGCGTATTTCAGTTGGTAGCCAAGGCAACATTTCTAATCTTCATTTGAGATTAAATTCAAGTTTTTCATTTTAAATGTTTTTTTTTCTAGCTTTTTTCAATTAATAAAAATTATTTTAATGGTACACTCTTAAAAATAAAGGTGCTTAAAAAAAGGTTCTTCACAGCGATGCCATAAAATAACAATTTTTGGTTCCACAAAGAACCATTCAAAGGTTCTTTAAAGAACCATCTCTTCTTACCTTTTTATAATCTGAAGAACCCTTTTTCACCACAAAGAACCTTTTGTGAAACAGAAAGGTTCTTCAGATGTTAAAGGTTCTTTATGGAACCATTTAGACAAAAAGGTTCTTCTATGGCATCGTGAAGCACCTTTATTTTTAAGAGTGTAGTAATGACAACACTGTTACACACACACACACACATATACATGTATATATACACACACATATACAGTGGGGAAAAAAAGTATTTAGTCAGCCACCAATTGTGCAAGTTCTCCCACTTAAAAAGATGAGAGAGGCCTGTAATTTTCATCATAGGCATACCTCGAATATGAGAGACAAAATGAGAAAAAAAAATCCAGAAAATCACATTGTAGGATTTTTAAAGAATTTATTTGCAAATTATGGTGGAAAATAAGTATTTGGTCACCTACAAACAAGCAAGATTTCTGGCTCTCACAGACTTGTAACAACTTCTTTAAGAGGCTCCTCTGTCCTCCACTCGTTACCTGTATTAATGGCATCTGTTTGAACTCGTTATCAGTATAAAAGACACCTGTCCACAACCTCAAACAGTCACACTCCAAACTCCACCATGGCCAAGACCAAAGAACTGTCAAAGAACACCAGAAACAAAATTGTAGACATGCACCAGGCTGGGAAGACTGAATCTGCAATAGGTAAGCAGCTTGGTGTGAAGAAATCAACTGTGGGAGCAATTATTAGAAAATGGAAGACATACAAGACCACTGATAATCTCCCTCGATCTGGGGCTCCACGCAAGATCTCACCCCGTGGGGTCAAAATGATCACAAGAACTGTGAGCAAAAATCACAGAACCACACGGGGGGACCTAGTGAATGACCTGCAGAGAGCTGGGACCAAAGTAAAAAAGGCTACCATCAGTAACACACTGCGCCGCCAGGGACTCAAATCCTGCAGTGCCAGACGTGTCCCCCTGCTTAAGCCAGAACATGTCCAGGCCCGTCTGAAGTTTGCTTGAGAGCATTTGGATGATCCAGAAGAGATTGGGAGAATGTCATATGGTCAGATGAAACCAAAATAGAACTTTTTGGTAAAAACTCAACTTGTCGTGTTTGGAGGAGAAAGAATGCTGAGTTGCATCCAAAGAACACCATAACTACTGAGAAGCATGGGGGTGGAAACATCATGCATTGGGACTGTTTTTCTGCAAAGGGACCAGGACGACTGATCCGTGTAAACGAAAGAATGAATGGGGCCATGTATCGTGAGATTTTGAGTGAAAACCTCCTTCCATCAGCAAGGGCATTGAAGATGAAACGTGGCTGGGTCTTTCAGCATGACAATGATCCCAAAAACACCGCCCGGGCAACGAAGGAGTGGCATCGTAAGGAGCATTTCAAGGTCCTGGTGTGGCCTAGCCAGTCTCCAGATCTCAAACCCATTTAAAATCTTTGGAGGGAGTTGAAAATCGTGTTGCCCAGCGACAGCCCCAAAAAAATTACTGCTCTAGAGGAGATCTGCATATAGGAATGGGCCAAAATACCAGCAACAATATGTGAAAACCTTGTGAAGACTTACAGAAAACGTTTGACCTCTGTCATTGCCAACAAAGGGTATATAACAAAGTATTGAGATGAAATTTTGTTATTGACCAAATACTTATTTTCCACCATAATTTGCAAATAAATCTTTAAAAATCCTACAATGTGATTTCTGGATTTTTTTTTCTCATTTTGTCTCTCATAGGTGAGGTATACCTATGATGAAAATTACAGGCCTCTCTCATCTTTTTAAGTGGGAGAACTTGCACATTGGTGGCTGACTAAATACTTTTTTTTCCCCACTGTATATATATATATATATCTTATATAATAGTATAGATATATATACATAGCTATATATATATATATTTTTTTTTTTAATGTCCTCCACACCCAAACACAAACATGTTCCCAACCCCTTCCAGACTCACCGCAGGACTGAGAACATTTTGGCCATTTTACCGATGGCACCGGATTCTTGTGTCGGATGACATCTTCGGCGCGCCCGCAGCATTTAGCTAAGGGAACAGGAAAACAAACTTCGATTTCCTAAACAACATTGCTGAAGCTGATATTTACGTAACAGATTTAAAATTGAAGCAAGTTTTTTGCTAGGGAATCTGGGACGTCTAATTCTTACTTTTAAAGCTACAGTACATCAGTGTTCATTGTTCAGTTGCTAAACAATTTAAGTTGTTAGAGAATGCCAACAATTAAGCAAAATGCATTTTTAGTTGTCATTTAGTTGTATTTGACTTTAAAAACTATAGGTGTAATAATTTAAATGATCTAGTCCTGTGCGTTTTAGAAAACAGAGGAAAAACGTATGTGCAATAATGTGCAGTCCTCACCATCAAAGATCTCATCTTCATCGTTCATAAGCTCATCATCAGAGCAGATACTGAGGACATTCACCAACATTTCTGTCACTGGAGTCAAAGGTAAAAAAAAAAAAAAAAGGCAAGATCTTTTGACAAAGCATACACTATGATAATTTTGAACAAATAAATTCACAACACCACCATAACAAGAAATGCTAGGGTCATATTGATATCCTGCATAAACTTGGTCCTTTAATCTCCATCTCTATCAAGCGAAATATTTTTGGATGGCTCATTTGCTTCATTCTAGTTCGACTTGTTAGGACAGAATAGATGGAGCTATTCCATCTGCTTTGTTTTAACAAGTCAGCAGAAGAGCGCATCCACTTTCCTCACACACCCAGAATGAAGAAAACAAGGAATTTGTCTCCAGGCAGATTGAGCAACATTGTTCAAGAAGATGTTTCCTATAATTTCCCACCTTTCTCTCCAACGAACGGAAGAGACCAGGTGAAGACGTCCATGAAGTTGGGCAGCCAGTATGGATGTGGCGAGCAGTTGAACTGTCGTATGTTCATTACGTTGTTCTCGTATTTAAGCACGGCCGCTGCGGACAGGCATTAAGGCAGTTATATTCACACACAAAAAAACATTTACATAAGTATCTCTACTTCTCTAATGAACATCTTTAACTTACTTTTTTTTTGTACATGATTGACACACAACAAAAACACAAAGCCTTGCATTACATACAATGGCCTCTGACATACTTGAGTGTTTATAAATCTTAAAAAACAGGTTTGTGTAAGAGAGCCATATGAAAACCTATCAACAACATGCCTGGGTTACATTTCATATTTCAGACAAAGATAAGAAAAAATATTTTGCACAGAAAATTAAGCCTTTTCAGGACAATCAGGAAGTTGATATGCTGTATATGAATAATATATCTATCTATCTATCTATCTATCTATCTATCATACACTTCTCACATACAATTAGTTGACTTTATCATTAGTCCAATAATAAAAGTATACAGAAAATGCAGCTTAAATAATCAAATATATAAAAATATAGGCTACAACCAACTGTATTTAATGTATTGTGCCCAAAATGTAAGAACTTTTTAAAAAGTCATAAAAACATTTAACAGTTTAAACATTGGTGATACGGGCGCATTCAGTTGATCGCAGTTTCTAGCCATGCAGCCTTTCTATCTGTTTTTATGATAGATGTGACTTTTATGGTTAGTAGTAGAACATTTAAACATTACAATCCAAAATTGCTCTTTAAAACATTAAAACACTAAATTAAAAGTTAAAATCAATGAATTAAAAATTAAAATAAATAATAGAAATCAGACTACATTTTAACTGATAAGTAGAATACACATTTAACTCATTTGAGCTAGTAATTAGGGCGTAAATGCGTTAAAGTTTGATGTACAGGTACTGCTATCATAAAATACACTTAATAGATTAAATTGTACATGTCACTTTCATGTCCAACAACAAATATTTGTAGCAGAATGTATATTTTACTCAGAATTATTGCACTATTATATTTAGCACGCATGTTCACTCATGAAGCCCCGCCCACTCCTGACAGTAAAATGGATATATTTGCATGACTTTCTAACATTTAAAATGTGGAAAAAAAAAATTACGTGAGTGTCAGTATGCCACTGGGAAAAACACAACGTCTCAAATGCATTAAACAGCACAAATATTCGCTGTTTGCCATAGGGCTGCTTAATGTACGGAGTGTGAACTCAAATGATCTTGACTCACTGAACCTGGATCGAATTAGTGAGACTGCATGAACTTAAATTGTCGTTTATGAAACCGCTTTAGTCCCGATTGATTTCCTAGGTTATTTCAAGTCAGGTTTTGGACTTTAATCCCCACTTTTCTTAGCGTCTTTTATGAAAAAGCCCCCTGAATTCAGACCTTTGTTGTTGTAAACGTCCAGATAGTTTGGAGCCGAGAAGATGGTGATGAGAGAAGGGAAACCTGTAGTCTGACTCTTCCTGTACATACGGTAACTGAGAGAGCAAGAAAACAAAGAAAAGAAGGAAGATAATTACAGTATGGCAATCAGAAACTTAAATCAAAATCACAATAGGAAATAAGTGAGGGAAAAATAATCTCCTTCCTCAGATTTAGCTAAACATTAAGTACTTATTTGTGGTGGACCCGTTTAAAACCCTCAAAAAGTTTAGTTTCTCAAAGCATATAGTCTCAGTTCATAATAAATGATTGTTTGGAAGCCTTTATTCACTGTTTATTTGAAAGAACTTAATGTGCCTTTAATGTTCAAAGGCATGCAATACAACAAAATTATGAACATAAAATGCTTTAAATATGTTTAAAGAACATTAATATTATTAGTCTGTGTAAAATTAATGTACTCAGCTAACATGCTGTCTGTTGTTGTCGTCTGGTGTACTGAATATTGTAGATGCATTACTGACTGTTGTTCTGCTGTAGGGTATAGTTCACTATTGTGGAGTATTGTAGAGTATCTTTGCAGATTTAAAGCTACACTGACCGATAAGTGGGCCTGGGCTGAGGTGAATAGGTGAATGTTTGTGCACTGGTGGCATTTCAGATCAATAAACACTACTGTACTGTAATGTATGTGGATTATGGAGAATCAATGGCTCTATGCGTCTGTCAGTCTGCTGTATTTGATCGTCCATCAACACAAACTCCAACAGCCTGTCAATATACACGTACTGCTTTTGTGTGGGTGTTTCATCAGGCATATTTGTAGGAGGTGAGGAAGGCCAAAAAACAGCCATATAAAAAGAAACAAGAGGTCAAAGGTGATATTGGTGTTGGTTTCTCACCCGGCATCCTGTGCCTCATGTGCCCTGATGACAGACAGTAAGTTGTTGGTCTGTAAAAACTCACACACTGCAGGATAGCTGTAAAAAATGATAAAACCAACGTTAACGAGGCTTGATAAGCACTTTTTACAGTCCTTCACTGATAACACAACTCATTTGACTAAATAACTAGCTAAATACATACTTAGTCAGGCTAAAACCAGCTAAGCTCAGCAAACCACCATAGACTGCTTTTTTCCAACAGGATGTTAGTGTGTCATTGCTAATAGTCCAGTTAGCACTTGTGATTTAGATCTAGCATATCTGTTGAAACCTCATTGCCAGTTCATTAGGTTTTATTTGATTACACAGCCTTCTGATATTTATGATAGAGGACTTTACCCGTTGCTAGCGTGTTTATTATTGTCTTTACCGCTATCAGCCACCAGGGGATAGCAGTGATGAAAATGTGCAGCTTACTGAGAAAATCATCATTTTCTGCTCAAAATATCTGAAGGGTCTAAATGTGATACTAGTAAAGAGATGAGCACTCAGACTCGGTGGTGTATGATTGCATGTTGAAGAATAGTCCTGCATGTTATTTGTTAGTTTAACTTAGCAGTCTATTATTTTCTTTTTTATACTGGTATATTGAAAGTAACAGGCCTAAAGCGCACACAGACACACCGATCATCCACTGTGTTTCATTGATTTCAGAAGGTTTCATGAGAAGCGAAAACAGTGAGGATTGTGGGTAACGTTCACACCCGAGGCTCTCACTCACATTCTGCGCAAGTGGTCTCCCTTCTCTTTCTCTCATTTTCTCTCTCTATATATTTTCCAGTAAGCCTGAATCTAAAAGTAATTTTAAAAAGTACAAATGCTATCTATTTGTTTATTTGATTTGATTGCTTGCTGCAGGTTTGCTGTGATTCCTTGTAATTTCGCCAAAAAAAATCATATCAATGACTATAAAAATAATTTGTATTATTATTATCATGTTATATTTTCTTAAATACTATTTTATTTATAATAGTAATGTATTTCTTATTTTGTTTGATATTTATTTTGTATTTTTTATATTTTGTTTATTATTATTATTATAATTTCATTTCATTGTATTATTCAATTATTAAATAAAAACAAAATACGAACCCATGACATTCTACGTTATTACCTATTCTACATCATATTTTACAGTATAACAGAAAAATAATAATTAAATATTATATACATAGATGTGATAGCATATTATATAATATACTCTATTTATGTCTAAATGTCTTTATTTTCAAATGTTAAGCCATCGTACATTCATTTGGTGGAAAACTGCTTCTCCTTTGTTGGCTACAGGGTTAAAAATGCTTCTCATTACAAAATGCTTCACTATTTATTTAATTAAATAGGAGCCTTCGTGATTTGATAATCGCACTAAGCCATATCACGATTTCAGTTTCATTTCGATTAATCGCTTGGCCCTCTTTTCTATCTCCTCTTCCTTTTCTGCTCCATCATTTCTGTCTTTCTCTCAGGTTCTCACTATATCTCTGTATCTTCATATCTCAGCGGATCTGGCAGTAGTAGCCAGTTGTCATGGTAACAGCAGAGCGCAGATTCCCGTGGGATTGTGGGGATTCTGTGTTGTTCTGAGGCTGGTTACTGTTTGGACTGCTTTACAATTCCAATTAAACTCATGCAGCACTTCAGGCGCTGGACTTTCATCTGCACCTTTATTTCACTGTACAAACAGTCCCAGAGGAACATCGTTTGCTCAGTGGTTGCTCGTTCATAGCGCAGAAGACTTAAAATTTAAGATGGTTCTCCTAAAATTCCTTAGAGGTAATATAAAGATACATAAATGACACAATTGTTGACATACAGTAAGAGTATAGCGTTATAAAATAAATGTGGATCAGCATGGAGGCATTGTTGAGACTAGGGCTGCAAAAACGAATCGATAAAATCGATTATTATCGATAATGAAAATAATCGACAACGATTTTCATTATCGATTAGTTGGGTCTGTCCACAGTGCACGTCCAACTTCAGCCGGTCATGTCAAATTACAGCACTGAATTACAAAATGCATCTAAAAATAGTGGAGGAAACAGAATGAGATGCTGTGGGAGAAGTACGGTATGTGAACCTGCCCACAACATGAGAATTCTTTATTTTAAGCTTTAAACAAACTTAAAGGGTATGTTCACCCAAAAATGAAAATTGTTTTACTCACCCTCGAACACTAGTGTACATGACTTTCTTCTTTCAGACTAATCCAGTTGGAGTTATATAAAAAATTGTCCTGATATTCCAAGCTCTATCATGGCAGTCATCGGGTGTTGCAGTTGAACAGTCCACAAATCCTCAAATAAAGCGCGCGCATTCATAATAAAACATGCCTCACATGGCTCCGGGGGGTGAATAAAGGCCTCCTGTAGTGAATGCATGCGTTTTTGTAAGAAAAATATTTCAAATGTAATAAACATTTTTCTCTCACTTTCGTTATCTTTCATATGCGGAAGGCGTTCTGGCGGATGACGCAGCACGTATATGCGCAGCGCGCGCGCCTCTGATGTATGCTAGTCTCATGAGTTTGTTTACAGGAGCAAAGGAAGCAAAATTCCTTACTT
The DNA here is from genome assembly GCA_018155175.1 of Sinocyclocheilus anophthalmus. Classification (NCBI taxonomy): domain Eukaryota; kingdom Metazoa; phylum Chordata; class Actinopteri; order Cypriniformes; family Cyprinidae; genus Sinocyclocheilus; species Sinocyclocheilus anophthalmus. The sequence goes on from JADLZN010007908.1 coordinate 106,346, forward strand.
TAGCAAAGGAAAACCAGTCTACCCTTGGTTTATATCGAAATCCTCCGACGTTTTCTTGTTCTAATCCAGCCGGTGTTTTGTTTTGTTCTCCCCGCATTTCGTCACTATTACGCAACGCCGACGTACTACGTCATCCGCCGGAATGGCTTCCATGGAAAGTGATTATTACGTTTGAAATATGGATATTTTTCTTACAAAAACACATGGATTCGCTTCAGGAGGCCTTTATTCACCCTCCGGAGCTGTGTGAAGTACGTTTTATTATGAATGCCCGTGCTTTATTTGACGACTTGTGGACTGTTCAACTGCAACACCGCTGACTGCAATGATAGAGCTTGGCATAGCCATGACAATTTTTAATATAACTCAGACTGAATTCGACTGAAAGAAGAAATGAAAAAAGAAAGTCTATCACTAGATGCTTGAAGGGTTAGTAAACACACAGAATTTATTTTTTTTTGGGTGAACTATCCCTTTAAGCTAATGCATTAGCGTAATGGCTTGCCCTGTCAGGCAGTTTGACATGCGTGTGCGTCCTGCACACAGTAAAACGTGAAGAAATGACAGTAAGACGTGACTGTGATCAAAGTGAACTTGTGTTCCTGCAGAACATTACTTTAACCTGTTGGTTACAACTGAGTTTGTGATTTTATTCGTCTTTATTATCTAATGTAGAGATTTAAACTATATTCACTATAGGCTACAGTGCTTACATTTATTAAAAGAAAATTTATGTAAGGTTTTTAACAAATTATTGTTTGTGCCACTGCTGCTCTAAACTAACAATATTGGTGATTACCAAAATATTTTTTTAGCTTTCTGTATAGGTTAGTCCTCCAATTTGTGTAAGCTCTTTACTAACAGTAGTAGGCTATTTCTAATGCTATAATATAGTTATTGCTGTTGTCTATGAAAGAAAGGCAGAAAAAATAGTCAAGCACTTTATAGTGTTTTTTTTTCTCAAAATCCAGTCAAAAATACCTAAACAATGTCAGCAAGAATGCAAGCTGTTATGAAAGGCATAGGAGGCCATTTTTGTTATTATGTGAATAAATACTATTTATTTTTTTCAGTTTATTTGCCCAATAAATGACAATAACATTTTTAGATTTTTTTGACAGATTCCTAAAATATTTGTTTTCTCTTTATGACAGGTGGTCTAATCAATTCAGCACTGTACGTTTTCATAGCATTTAGTTGGACATTGGGCAGAATGTCAAATCATGTTTTTTTGTAATAAAACAAAAAAAAGAAAATTGGCCTTGTTTAAAATGCCGATTAAAAAAAGGAAATAATAATAATAATAATAATCGGCCAACTAATCGACTACCAAAATAATTGTTAGTTGCAGCCCTAGTTGAGATTTCAGGTTACTGGGGATTTTCTGAAGAGAAATGTGAGAACAGGAGAGTCTCAGTTTGTTGTGTGGTTTACCTGTAGAAGTAGGAGCATCCGCGGACACTGTTGTGGCTGAAGTAATCTTGACTCTTTTCATTGCCAAAGTCCTCCAGCGGGTCAGCCCAGAGCAGATCACACATGGGGCCAAATGCTGGTGGTTCCTTGAACCTGTCCAGCTGAGAGACAAACAGAGAGCCAGTGAGTTGTCTAGTAGTATAAGAAATGTGCTGTTTCAAGAATCAATACCGAATGCGATGACCTTCTCAAATGTGCATAACAATGAGCGCATGTTTAATATATCCATACTCTGGAGGCAAATTAATTGACAAATTTCCCCACAAATCTTTTTTTTTTTCCTAAAATAAAAAATACATGTAAAAATGTAAACAATGTTGCTGTATTTTATTCTAAATGCAAAAGAGTGGCTCTGTATTAGTTATAATTTACCAATTAAAATATTAAAATGTTTATCTTAAGTATTTACATAAATACAGTGAGTCATATGCTCAGTGTCAACATCACTAAAATTAAATATGCTAATAATACTAATAAATGAACAACATTATTCATATTTAACCATATTTTTCTGTATTATTATCTTATTTTACATCACACTGTTTTAATTTGTTAATACTACTTTTATACTCCATTTTTTTAAATGTATTTTGCATTCATTTTTTGTTTTTTCTACATTGAAAATAAAAATATACTTTGTTGTATAAAGTAAAGAAGACAAGAATAATAATAAAATAAAATAAACAATGTGGTGTGCTGTGTTTGTGCACAGCCTGCTCATTGCTAAAGAAAATACACCAGAAGCATAATGGGAGATTTACAGAAGATCCGTCAAACGTCTGTTGTTAGAGCTCAGTCTTAAGACATAAAACATTTTAAATCATCTAGGACTGCTTGATAAAGAATTTCTGGGGAACAGGAACTGGATTTACCGTTCAAAAGTTTGGGGTGGGTTAGATTTTTAGTGGTTTAGTCTCTTATGCTCACCAAGGCTGCATTTATATGATTAAAATAAAAATTATATTTATAAATAATATTACAGTATAAAATAGCTGTTATATTTTGCATTATATTTTAAAACTTAATTTATTCCTGTGATGCGAAGCTGAATTTTCAGCATCATTACTCCAGTCTTTAGTATCACATGATCCTTAAGGAATTCAGAAATCATTCTAATATGCTGATTTGCTGCTAAAGAAACATTACTTATTTTTGTTGAAAACAGTCATGCTGCTTACTATATTTGTGAAAACCATGACACATTTTTTATTATTTGAGTAGAAAGTTCAAAAGAACAAGCATTTATTTGAAACAAATATTTTGTAAAATTATGTCAAAAGTCACTTTTTGTCAATTAAATGCTGACCCAAACTTTTGAACGGTAGAATGATGTCATATATATATATATAATATACACACACATTCCTCCTCACCCTCTTAATGTCATCTAATGTGTGTATCTCTGGAGACAGGCCGCCATGAACACACAAAAACTGCTGATTCATCAGAGCAGCCAGAGGCAGACAGTCGAATGCATCCATGCACGCGTCGTACACCTGCTCCGAGTATTTGATTTTACCTGAAAGGAAGAGAGACAGAAATCACACACCTGCACGGAGCATCTAATTTCACCCGAGAGACAGAGAGTGAGACAAACAAAGAGAGCGCAGGAGAGATACGGATGAGAAGTAATGTCACTCCAGAGCTCAGAAATGAAGTGAGCTTCTTCTGAAAGGTTTATTTTCTCTGTATGAAACTAATTTGTACATTAAGCTCCTGCATTCATTTACACTTTCAGAGGACACTAAACCAGAGATGTGTGTGTGTGAGAGAGACAGTCTGTGCTGTGTCAATCTCACTGCTCCAAATCTACCAATCTGTTCAGCCACATCACTCTGCATTATCTCTCCATCGCTCGTCTTTCCTCTATTCACACATAAATACTGTCTCAACAATGAAGTTGGATCAATCAATATGTAAAAATTACAATCAATATGTAAAAATACACAACAATGTTGTAGTGTAGTAGTATAAGAATACAAATGTTCTCTGTGTCAAGAATCTACACTGAATGTGACGACCTTCTCAAATGTACGTCACAATGAGTGAATGTATATAGTCATATAAAATCAAATATAGTCATACTATGGAGGAAAATTAGTTGACAAATTATATAACAAAAATATATGACAAAATATATACATATACACATACATTTATATATATATATATATATATATATATATACTATATTTATCATATCATTCAGCTGGATCTAATTAAAATTAGTATTTTAATATTCAAATTTTCATTTTAATATCATCTTCATACTTCAAACATGAGGATGAGTAAATAATGACACAAAAAAAAATTTATTTTATAAAATAATCCATTAAATTAATTTTTTTGAATGATTATTTTAAATTATTTACTTTATTATTAGTAGTAGAAGTAGTAGTATTTAGTTTTATTTTAAACAAATTTTAGCTGTATGGTGTGTCCCAATTTAGAAAGCACAGTAAACATTTGTATATAAGTTTGAGCGTATTAATGTGTGTGTGTCCTGTCAGTCAGCAGATGGTAAAGGAGGGCACCCACTCCTCCTCACTCCCCTCATCAGGGAAATCACACTCACAGGCTCCCTGGGCCCAACATTAACAGGCAAATTAATTTTCTACTAATCATACTTTCTCTCTCTGCATCTCTGACAAGAGACTGCTCCAGAAAAAGACCTCCATCAGAGGAGAGGAGAGGTGAAATGTTGTGTTTATACAAATTGTATAGTTTCACACCTTAAATGTAAGTGTAGAGACACCATAAATGACAAGACAGAGTTTTCCTCGTGTCAGTACTCACATTCTTGTTTGAAAGTGAAATATTCAGTCAAATGTCTACATTCATGGTTTCCCCGCAGCAGAAACAGCGTCTTTGGGTAGAGGATTTTCAGCGACCAGAGGTAAAGGACACACTTAAGGACAGAATATAGATAGAAAGAAAGATGCTTTCACAGACCACATCAAGATATTTAGGCAAAGGTGGTGTGTACTACAAACTAGGGTCCTTAAGCAGGGAAGAAAAGAACCTTAGGATATACTCACCTCAATACTGAAGTACCCTCGGTCCACATAGTCCCCTAGAAACAGGTACCTCGTTGTCGCAGGAGACCCGCCAACCTCAAATAACTTCATCAGGTCGAAGAACTGCCCGTGAATATCCCCGCACACTGCAACAACACAAAAAAGATTGGCAATCACTGAAGGAAACAATAGTGCTTGCAAAAGAGTAAAAGAATAGAGTTAGAAGAGTAGGAAGAATTTAGCAGAATGACTGTTTGTGAAATTTGAAAAAGAGAGAGGGAATAATTGAGATTTCTTAACTGTAGTTGAGTTTCCATTAAATAAACTCTGATGTAACCCAAATGTTTGACAAAACAATTCAGTATGAAAATATATCAGTGACATCCCTGGCATAAGCTTATTTATCAGTGAAAATCAAAGGAAGATATTAAAACTTTTATCCCAAGTTCCTACTTAAAAGTTTTTTTTTTTAAGAAAAAAAAAACTAATAAATTGCAACAAACAAAAGTATTTTAGCATTAGAGATTATTATAGGATTTATTTATTTAACATTATTTAAAATATTTTTAAATAATAAATAAATAATATTGTATACAGTTAGTTAGAAGTGTTAGTTAGCATAGAAACCTTACAATTCTAATTTAAAAAACAAATTATTTTAGGATTAGATTTATTTATTAATTCATTAAATTGTCTAATAATTTACACACAGGTACATTAAATAAAATAATAATATATGATTGTTATACAGTTATTTGCCAGTGTAAATCAAAGGCCAAAATTAAAACTTCCATTTGAAATCTCTGCTTACAACATTGATGATAACCAAAACTACATAACAAACCTATGACAAGCAATTTAAATGTACAAAAAGTTTAAAGTGAGCCGTCATCCTGAAAGTCAACTTTTGTACTAGTTAAAAGTCACACAATAAGTATTTGTGCTTACATTTTCTGTCACGAACATGTAAAAATAAATTGTGGAGAAATTGGAATTTTTAAAAATAATTGACCTCATTTTTAGTATACAAGTATATATTAGAACATCAAAATGGCTCTTGCAATTATTCTGTGATGTACAAAGTATGGTTATTTTGTCAACACTGTAAGATCTTGTCTCTGGCTATGATGATAAAATCCAATAGTTATAGCTGAAATCAGTTTGAAACCATCCAATAAACATCATTAAGATGAGAATGAAAAAGCTGATCACCATCCTGACTGAAATGTGTGTAAAGAGACTGAAGAGTGTTGTTTTATATCTAATGAAGTCGTCTAATTGGAGCTATTCACCTGTGAGTGTGTGTTCCCAATGGGAGGTCAAAGGGTTAAAGGCCACGAGGTCTGAATGACTGAAAGCACACAAAGCTAACCATCTCTCTCTGTAATGGGTTCCAGGGAATTAAATCAGTTATCCAGCGAGCCATTAATGTTTAATGACTCCTGTGTGTGAAATTCACCAGGCCACCAGCTGATGAGGGTTCAGAAATGCATGCTGGAAGAGAGGGAGAGGTTCGGTCTCAGGTGTGAGGCCAGCGAGAGCAGGGAAAGGTGCTCGTGTTCAGCTTTTCTGCCTGCTAAATAATGGCATTTTCATAGCCGAGGAGCAACATCTTCGTCCTGCGTCAGACCTGCTGTCTGTGCCGAATGACGCTTTGACTCATGGGAAATTAAGTTCACAAGGTGCAGTTCATTATCTGACCTCTCCTAACAATGTAATTGATTCCCTAATGTCTTCTCAGCCTGTTTTTTCAAAAGTTTTCTCATTTATTAGGGTGAGAGAGATAATCACAAAATTCATTAGTATGTAGTGTAATTGCGTAAATACATGCACATGCATATCTTAAACTCCCTGTCTCTAGAGATATATTTTATATTCATATTATAGTATATTTATGTATTTGTGTATGTATCTTTTTAATCATCTGACACATGACTAAATTAAATCCCAAAGGACAAAATATCTCTTATTTTACACTAGAACGTGAATATAATAAATCCGTTTGTTCAAAATTATGAGTATATAAAGGTAAATATTCAGCCATGTTAAATTTTGGTTGTTATAAATAAAAAAAACATATGACACGATACTGTTTGAAAGTTTGAGGTTGGGAAGATTTTAAAATGTTTTTTGAAAGAAGTCTCTTATGCTCACCAAGGATGTATTTATGTGATTAAAAATATAGTAAAGGCAGTAATATTGTGAAATACTATTAAATATGTATATTGGTTTTCTATTTAAAATATTTAAAATTGTCATTTTTGCCTGTGATGCAAAGCTGAATTTTCAGAATCATTACTCCAGTCTTCACTGTCACATAATCCTAACGAGAATCCTTTTTTATAATGTGTTTTTCTGCTCAAGAAATCTAGTTTTATATCAAATGTTGAAAATATATTCTTTAAGTAAGTTCAAAAGAAGAGCATGTATTTGAAATACAAATCTTTTGTAACATTATACAAAATATATTTACTTTCATTTCTAAAAATAGTACAAACATATGGGTAACTGTAAACTTTACATTAAATACTGCAGACATTAATATTTTTAGTAATGAATAAATTATGTTTATATTTAAATTCAACATTATATTTCACAGACCTCTGCCAAATTTTCACAGAGCCCAACACAATGCATTCTGGGATTATCAGCTCAGTAGATTTTGATATAGAGCTAATAGACTATTGAATTTAATAACATAACATCAAATAATTATACATGGATGCCTTAATTTGGACAATTTTAATGCAGTGTCGCACATATTCTTTGTGGTGAAGGCAATCTCTGAATGCATTGTCTTTAGCTCAGAGTAAATACAAGATGGCAAGAACTGGCGATTTATATTTAGTTTAATGATGAAAAATAAAAATGTACTATTACACCCTATTCTTATGCATGCTGTATTTTTATTGCAATTAGAATATCAAGTTGCAAGTTTAGCAACATGCTAACGTCAAACTCTAGGCCTACTGGAATCAATTATGAGTTGAGTCTCCTGTGTGGACAGCTATTTGTGTGATGCATTGAGTTGCTGCCTATGTAGTGATCCAAATATGTCACTTGTCAGGTTACATCTCAGTTAGGATGTAAAAACCTAGATTAAGCTGTGTTTGGGAACAATAACAGTTTCTGTTTGTGTCTACCGATCATGCCCTGCTTTCTTCTCAGAGATGTCTGTATCAGTAACCTGTGACAGGGGCCTCTATGTCCAGCATGGTCTTCTCCTGACGGAGGATGGCGGCCCCCTCGTTGATGATGCGCAGAGCTACGGGCTCCTCCAAGCGGCCCTCTTTAGTGAGGTGAGCCTTCAGCAGGTCCACCCGCGGTTTCCCCTCGCAGTCGAACACCTCTCGCATGCTTAACCTGTGGCTCAGCGGAAATGGCACCGCTGCAGAGAAGGAAAGAGAAGGACAGAGAAAAGAACTGAGTTAATGGTGTAGAAAACAAAAAGGGAACCAGATTACAAAAAGAAAAACAAAGAACATCTATTGTACAATGACACATCCAGAATGCTGAGTGAAGCTAGAACGCATAAAACATACACGATGAAACACCTCCAGATGACTTCGTGAGGAACATGAGGATGAGAAACCAGATTGACTATACTATTTAAATCTCAGGAATATCCACCAACACAATCTCCAAAATAATATTGATAAAAATATTCTAGTATTGATTCTAATTGACAAAGGAAACAAAACAGGTTTAAAAAATCCCATACAATTCCACTGAAGGAAGGATCGAAACATGAGGGTGGGCATACTTAGACATGCATACCAGTAAATCTTACTGTACTGATTACACATTAAAACACACACTGACCAAAATGTCTAAACAGATTACTTATACACTGAAAAAAAGGTGTAGAATTTACTTTTGAAACTCAGAAATCTGTGGGAAATTTTACAAATAATTACAAACAAATGGCAAGTAACACAATGAATGGAACATGAAACTGAAGTAGAAATTGTATTTTCTTTTAAAACAAACCAATAATCTTTATTTACAATTTAGAAAAATCATTTTTAGAGCATTGTAAGTTAAAAAAAGAAGTTTAGTCAACTACCAAAGCTGTCACTTTCTACAACAATACATTTTTAAGTTGACTAAACTTAATATTTTAAGGCAGCAGTTGAAACAACACTTTATTTTTTACAGTGAGCATACATGTTTTAACACTATAATTCAACTGGGATTTTACCATAAAAAATACTAACTTCAACCTTAAATTGTGACTTCAAAAATATGTGGAGAAAAATGCTCATAAACAAATCCAAACATACGAATAATCATTTTGTGCAGGCATTTACAGATATTTTTTGAATAGACTCAGAAAAACTCCTATAAGTAAATCTCTTTAATATCTCTATTGTTTCTCCTCAGACAGAAATCAGATGAAATCAGATCATATTATCTCATGTGTGTTTCCGCTAGAGTTTCAAAAGAGACCTCAACAATGTCTCAAACTTTGCTCAGATATGCTGCAATACAAGACAAGGCTTAGATAAGTCTGCAATACACACCCCCATATTTATAATCAAAAGTTTTCCAGATTTTAAAAAAGAAACAAATTTTTTTAGGGAAATATATTTTAGGAAATATATTGTATAAATACTTTTTAAAACCACACACAAACTCTAGAGTTTATCGATTTTTAAAAAAGAGAGGGGAAAAGGTCAGGACAGGCAAATAATCCCAATAAAACAACAGTGATATTGGTTTATTATCATTTTCACATTATATAACATGCCGGAAACGATGATGAAAGGGGAAAAAAAGAAAAAAAAAAAAGGATAAAAAAAAAAAGAAAAAAGAGAAAAGGAAGGGAGGAAAAAAGATGGAAGGAAAAAGATAAAAAAAAAATTAGATACACAGAGAAATAATTTTAAATTTTCTCGCGGTTAGGGTTGGTGGAATTATGGTAGTCGTAAACGATTTTTTATTAAATATGGAGGAATATAAGCATTTTAATTTTAATTACTACTTAGTTCATGTACTATGTAACAATAAATGGTGGATTATATTTTTTTCATTTTTTTTTTTTATTTTTTTTGGATTTTTTTTGTTTAGTCCTTATTTTGTTTGTGTTTTTATACTTTTTTTATTTTTTGTTGATTTTTTTTGTTTAAATATTTTAGGCACCCCGTTTTTTGAGGTTTTTTATGTCCTATTATTTTTTTTTTTTGTTAATTTTTTTGCATTGATTTGTTTGGCTTTAGCACTTTTTTTCTTTTTAACTTGCCTCCCCAAACGGTGGTAAAGTGTTTCGGGCAACAGCAGCCAAGAGGTTGCATGCCGACCAGGTGAAGCGCATCACACACACACACACACACACAACACACACACTACACACACACACACACCACACACACACACACACACCACACAACACACGCACACACACACACACACAACACACACACACAAAAACACACCCCTGAGCATAGCAGCCCACATGCTAACCCATTTCCACATCCAAAAAATGTTTTCATAAACTTATTTTTCAAGCTTTCGAGCCATGCAGACGTGCTGCAGGAGCCAAAACAATAACTGTGAAGATGAATTCAGTCAGATAACATTTACATATTTCAGAAACAAAGGAATGGAGTCACTTCCATGATGCAGAACATCAGATCATACACAGAGAAAAGTTTTATTGCCCAAAAGTTTCTCTTTTGCTGCTCAGATGACTTCATTGATTTCTCAAGCATGTTAAATTGTCAACTTTGTCTCGGGGATTCTTCTTAAATTCCTTGCAAGCAATAAAACAAGACACAAATGAGACAGGGAAAGATTGACAGAGAAAATATAGAGCTATAAAACCAATGGGGATGGGTGAATTTGTTGAGAAAGTTTGAGTTCATATTAAAATCTCTGACTTTTGATTGCAGAACATTACAAATGAGATCTCTTTCATTTCTCAGTTGCTTCTTGATGAGATAAACAGAGAGCAAATGGAGTGTTTTGTTTGATGCTTCTCAGATGCTTCTCCTGAGAAAACAACCTCACATCTTCTAGAGTTTCAGAAGAGATCTCAGCAATGTCTCCATGAGTCAAGATTTCAATATGAACTCAAGGATTTTGCATAAAATTTCTCTAAGACCCATTAAGTCATAAAGGTGACATATCATGCAAAACTGACTTTTTTCATGTTTAAGTGCTATAATCGGGTCCTCTGTGCATCTACCAATCCAGAAAATGTGAAAAAGAACAACCCAGTACATTTTTGGTAATCCTTTCTCTGCAAGCTTGTGAAAAAACAAGCCGCTCAGATTTAGCTCCTGCCGTGACGTAGAAAGGGGAACTTATTATAATATTACCAACCCTTAATCTGCAAGTTTCTTCCCACGGCGCCGACATTGTGTTCTCTTTCATGTCTTATTGTGTTTAAACTGTCAAATACACACAGGTTTATGTTAAAAACAGCAGGTTACAAAAACAGGCGTTATGTCCCTGTGAATGGAAGGTTAAAACAGCTGGGAAAGAAATCACATGTTTATATGAGAGCTATGTGGTAAGCAGCAATAATATACTAAATCAATAATCCCACTGCTCTTCATCCTCCTTTTAAAAGAGCAGTATATGGGGTTTGTGAAAAAAATATCTCTTTTGCAGTTTATAACATAGCTGTCCTTAAATGAAAACAAAATTTTGTTAATCAAAAAAGTGCATGATAAATAAAGATATTGTCTCTCAAAAGAGAGAGTCGATTCTGAATCACCTTAACGAGTCGTCATATTTTCGAATCTTTTGCCTGTTACCGGTATACGTCACTGGGTAACACATTTGCATAATCACCACCTGCCCGCGAAATACGAACAGAGTCTGACCTGCCCACAAACACTTCCGCTAGTAGTTAGTGTGTTTACATCATGTTGAAAAGACGCTGTGTTCAAGATACGACAGAAATACAATTCAAACCTTTTGTTTTGTGCATGTCATTTTACCAAGGACTGCTTCTCTAATCTTGGCTTTGTTTGGCTTCTAATCTTCTTAATTTGGACTAACAAGCTCTCCGAACCACAACCTGTAAGTATGATTGATACGTTATGTGTACATTTTCAAAATATCAAGTTTTTGTGCTAATATGTGATGTATACCTAGTGCAGCTTTAGGTTTCCAGGTAAAGCACGATATTACTGTCTTACTGAAGTAGTTCAGATAATTTGCTGTGAACCCACTGTTTCCTAAGAATGTGTCGATTAATGTAGACTGACGTTGTTCTAATTACTTCGTTTAATAATAAAGAATGTAGTGTAGCACACAGACCTTATAATCATTGTGAAATTGCTGTTTATTTTGCTGCACCAGTAGTTATAGGGTTAATGCGGGAGAGACGAGCGAGTTAGTTAGGCTGGTACGCCTGTGATATAGCTATAGCTGTTCTGCGTTCTGATTAAAAGTTAAGACAGAGCGTCTTTTGTCTGTCGTTCTTCAAACATTACTGTAAACATATTTTGGTTTACAAACTGTATTGTTTCATCAGTTAGTCACATTAGCACTCGGCTAACGTATCCACCATTATTGTTTTAAGTGTTCACAGTTTAGCAGCTAAACTTTAGCTGTGGGCATTCGCTTGCATAAGTGTTTTGTATTTTATGTCATTATTATAAGAACGGATTGGAGCACTATATTATTGTTTTATGCAAAGGTGCTTTGTCAATGGTAGCGCTCGCTAACTTGCTCAAGGACTCCTCTCTGTGCCAATCACAACAGGCTAGGCCAGCTGACCAATCAGAGCAGAGTAAGCTTATGGAAGCGAGGAGTTTGCTCTGAACTTACTTGGAATTAATCGTTTCGAAATCATTGGCAAATGACTCTAATATCAAATGTATATTCTGAGAAAATTACAAATGTTTTCTGACCTAAGATGCATTTAAACCTGTTGTAGGGGGACTTCAACACAATATAGGATCACTTTAAAATACCAATGACCTGCTCTTTAAAGCTGGGGAATTCTAAATAGTGTTCTGTGCTCGTCCGTGAAGCCAAAGACAGAACAGTTAGCATGCTCTGCTAAAACTTTTGCCATGGCATTAGAACTGGTACACCGTTGTCACTTGCGAAAACTTAGTTTAGTACTCGCATGCCTTGTGACAGCCGCTTTCTGTGCGTGTGCTTCAGATGTGTGCTCTCAGAAAAAGTATAATAAGAGTTTAAAAAAACTAATATGGTTTAAAACGCATGATTTCAGAACGATAGACATGATAATCAAAACCAAACAGATGTTTTTTTGACAGAGTATCTGAGGTAAGAGCTGTAAAGGCACAGCCCTTTTCTAGAAAAAGGGGGCGGGAGGGGGAGCAGCAGCTCATTTGCATTAAATAGAACAATGGCACAAAAAAGCGTGTTTCTGCTTCCACTCAGAATTCCACTAGGCATTTTCAAAATGATATAAATGATCTGTGGGGCATTTTGAGCTGAAACTTCACAGACACATTCTGGGGACACCTGATTCCAACTAGTACTTAAAAAAGGGGCATGATAGGTCTCCTTTAAGGACTCTGAAAGGGCAACCTATAAGTATGACTTTCTCTGAATTCACATCTGAGCCTGATTCTGCTCAAATATGAGCATAGTCTGAGACACAGTTGAGATGTCTTCTAAAACCCTCAAAGTAACAGAGTCTGCATCTCTCCATTTATTCACCATTTAATCACAATCCAGTCTAGGAGAAACATTTGAAATATCAAAGAGATGTCATCTGTGATTTTTCTTTCCTGCTGGTGATAAGAACACTATGGCATTTTTTACTAGGTACAGTTTGTTAGGACAAGCTCTACAATGAGTGTCCTGAGAATCTGATCTGCTTTGTATATGATTTGTTATTGTATGTGTTTACAGTATGTGTGTGTGTGTGTCTTTATTTAGCCGTTTTGGTATATTATTGAAGTGCAGTATGCTGCAGAGATAACTTACATAACACGGTCTCCTCAGGCAAATGCACTGCACTCACACATACACACACACACACACACGCACAATGCCGACTCCACAAGCATTCACTTGCACGTGATAAATGCACACACACACTCACGAGAAAAGAAATATGCATGACTCGTGCAAAGCCAGACATGTGCATGCAATTATTTTGTGCATGCATTTGCACATATTTTTCAAAAAGACTAGAAAATAGGAAAATAAATCTCTTTAATGTCTCAATTGTTTCTCCTAATGAAAACAGAGAGAGAAAATGTAGACTCAAGACTCTTGCTTCTCTTATTGTTCTACTGAGAAATAGACCCCAGTAATCTCACATTTCCTTTAAAGTTTCAGAAGAGATCTCAACAATGTCTCAAACTGTGCTCAGATTTGCCAAGACACTAAAGTCTGCAATCAAAGGAGATTCAGTATCAACTCACATGATGTTTCTCATCAGATTTAGCTGCTATCCTCAATAATTTAAACCCTATAATCTTACTCCATGTCAACAGTTGTCTCATTTGTGTCTATTTTGATTTCACCTAAGAAATTATAGGACAAAACATCTTAAAACTTGAAAGAAATGCTCATTTGAGATCAAGAAAACTCTGAGTAACAACCTTTTTCTTCTGGTTACCTAAAACACTTCCAGCACACAAACGCACACCTTTACAGTACAGATATTTGCATACGTTCCTTCTGAATGAGAAAATACTATATGCTGTTCTCTTTCTGAACATGAGCATAATTATTGTTGTCATGGACACAGTCATAGAGTGATGGGCCTCACACACCCTCTCATGTCAATAAACACACATGTGGTGCATCTTTTCACAGGCATTTGAATGTAAATAAACATGTTGGATTATGAACCACAACAATGAAATGAAACTTCATGAATCATTGATTGGAGAGCGGAACGAACCCGTGCAAAACAATGTGAGCTAAATATAAACATGAGTGTTGCAGAGAAGCAGCACAAGCCTAAACAATAAACACACGAGTATAGCTGACATATAATGGGTCTATGAATCTGTGAATATGTATATATGGATATCAGGGCCGTGCACAGACATTTTGAGGGGCAGTGGCCCAAACCAAAAAAAAGGGGCACTAAGGGGATGGGTACTTGTTAATACATGGCTGTGGCTGCCTCACTCTCCATATCTTCCTGTTCTGCCTCTATTGTATGGCCTTTCTTTCTCAATTTGAACATTTTCTGTCTCTGGCTCAGTTCCAATACCTTCACTTTTACTTTGTTGAGTTGACTCTGGGGCAGTTTCATCTTAATATAGAGAATGAATAACAAATCTTTTACAAACATATGTGACCTGTGCTGTCAAAATGAGTCAGAATGCGCACAGGCTAATTTTGAGCTACAGACAAAATTGTGAAAAAATAATAGGTAAACGGGGGTTTTCACGAAGTAAATTCGATCATTAAAGCACCCTGGCTTGGTCTAAGAGCAATCGTTACAAAGCTCGCAAATAGTATTAAAGCATCTGAAAAATTATCTTTTATTTGTCGAACGCTTTCTGAAGGAGTACCTTTTCTTGCTTGCTTTCACTGGCGAGAAAGATTGTCATCCGAAGCGCCTGCATAAAGGCAGTTTCGACGGCACGTGATCCCGATACATAAACATACTGAATACACAAAATTAAAGTATTTAACCCTCTACAGCACACAGGCATGTTTTTTTATGCCCTAAGGTTTCAGTACATGTTTTTTAAAAATGATTGCAACCAATTAAAAATTGTTTGAAAAGTAATCAAAGATACAGTACAAATTAGGTGGGGAATATATCAATCAAGCATAGCATTTGAAACGGGAGGATTTCCTTTTAGGAGACACATGGTCACAGGAGCACATGGTGTGAGAAGAAGGCAAGATTATTTGCTTTAGTAATCTTGATAACTAAAATGACATGAACTGTACATAAAAAATATGTGTGTGTGTGTGTGTGTATGAAGGTGTAGAGAAGACTTTTGTCAGGTTTTATGATTTTTTTTATTTTGCATGTTCAGAAATTCAGTTTTTCTTTTTGTTGCCTCAGGGCAATGTTGTGCGATAAGGGGTAAGGAAGCAGGGGCCCACGACTCCAATCTCTAACCAGGATTTCCCATTGACAATACATACGGGCAAATAATGTGTGACAAAAAGGGAAGATGCAGGGTTCCTGGGTGCACAGGAACACCCAAAGTGATGTGCAAAAAGTGTAACGTGCACCTCTGTTTCACAGCAGAGAAGAAGTGCTTTTAGAAGTTTCACAAGGAGTAAAATCTCATTACATGAAGTACATGATATGACACAGTAACTTCGGTCCTGGAGGGCCACTGGCCTGCAGAGTTAGCTCCAACCCTAATCAAACACACCAGAACCAGCTAATGAATGTCTTTAAGATCACTAGAAAGCTACAGGCAGGTGTGTTTAATTAGGGTTGGAGCTAAACTCTGCAGGACAGTGGCCCTCCAGAACCGAAGTTTCTCAGCCCTGCACTATGATACAAACCTACGCAAGTATCAAATCTAATAGACAACGAAAAATATTTTGGGGTGAGGGGGGGTAAAAAAAAAAAGTTTTATCAATAAAATGTTCCCAAATAAACCAAGAAATTATGTGGAATAATTTTTATCATGTACCATCAAAATGTGTGTAGTAGAGGGTTAAGCAGGCTATTCATGCAAACATAATCTGTTATGTCTTAAGTGAACGTTTGGGGAACTGTTGGGGGGAAAACATCTGATGTGTAACATTATATTAGATCCGTGCAGTACAGTAGGTCTTAATATATAGACCGTCCGTCTCATTAACGTTAATCTAACAATAAAAGAAAAGATCACTCACTGCTCTTGATTGAACTGCTTTTGTAGTTTTAATAATCAATTTATTTGTAACAAACTCACTGAAGTGATTTTTACATTTGATTATTTGTTTTTCTTACTTGAATGCTTTTGTTTTAAATGTAAAATGAAAAAAAAGTAATGCACTAGGCCTATTTGTTTCTTGTATTTGTTCTACTGTTGTTTTTTTGCAACTGTTATTATTTTTAATAACAAAGATAAAAAAATGGCTATATTGTGATTATTAATATAGTAATTATTATTAAGAAAGGAAGTGGAGGAAACAATGCAATGTTGCTAGATGATTTTGCTTTGGAACCTTCAGAAAACTTTAACTCGATTTTTCTCAGAACTGACTTTGCTGACTTCATCGACTTCAAACAGGCGTAGCTCAGTCATTTTTTGTCCGATTCCAACAAATCATACATCATTTTGAAGGTCTTTTAATGGAGTATGTAAAAATAAAATTAACTCATTTTTGAAAATTTGCTCATTGTGACTAATTTGGCCAGCACAGGTCACATATTGTAAATACAATTGTTAGGCTTAGTGCTAGTTCAGTTTATGTTGTTGTAATGTATTACTCTTTCATTCGAATAATTTAATGTCTATCTTTCTTTTTATCACACTCTAGCATATTCCTTTGCTGTCAGCCAGTTTAACAGTCTTACCTGTACCTGTCTAAATTGGCTAATGCTCAGTGGGCTCTCCCTCACTCTCTGAGCTTGCTTCTGCCTCATCTTTAATGGAAGTATAAGTATTAGACATTTAATTTAATATTATACAGCATAAATCTATATTATATACCAATAAACAACTCATTTAGAACATTTATATTACCATTATTAACTATTTATAGGCCTACTATTAATATGGTTTTAAGAAAATATTATAAATATGATGTGTTATAGATTATTAGTATCAACTAAGGCAAGTTATTATAATGGGAAATATACTTAATTACAAGAATTAAAGTGTGACAAACTGCTAAATAATCTTCGCTAGTCAACATTTGAAGTGGATCAAAACCTTTCATCAAAGTTGTCCTAAAACCCTAAAACCAAAATGCGTTCTTGTCTTAGGACAACTTTGATGAACTTTTTCGATCCTCTTCTAATGTTGACTACTGTATATGTGTCACGTTTATGTTCTGTTTCTGTTTAGATTTCCCTGTGTGTCTGTTCTTCCTGCCGGTGACCTAGTTTTCCTGTGCTCCCTGATTAGTTCATTAGTTTCCACCTGTGTTGATTAATCATCTCATTAGTTCCCTTTGTTTGGTTCTTGCTTATAAGCCCTCAGTTCTCCCTTAGTCTTGGTCTGTTCTCTGTCATGTTTAGTTGTGTTATCATTGTCTCCTGGTTCCTGAGTTGTTTATTAAAGTATTCCTGTGTTTGAATCGCACTCTGATTCTTCAGTCCTGTTCCTGGTACACACTGTATGCTGATAATATGATGATTTACCTGCTGGCTTGCTGGAGCTTTGAATCCATGTTTGCAATGTTGAACTGCCTTTAGCAGCCTCCCTTCGCTCTTTCTCTCTCTGTCTCTGTCTTCCTTTTTTGTGAAGGCATTGTTTTTGGAATTTTTTTTTTGTCTACAAATTGTGCCAACAACAGCAAATTTGGTGTTATTTATATTAGATCTGATCGGTACAATAATTTGATTAGACATTCTAATTGTAAGAATGTGGATATTTTGTACTAGTTGTTAGCACTTTTTTGGTGAGAGGGGCACCTCAGCCGATGAGAGCAGAGAGGCAGTGGCTCTAGCCACCTGTGCACGGCCCTGTTGAATTAACATTTGTGATATGCTTTTTATCTAAAATCAAAACAATTTTATATCAACCACTTTAAAAGCTGAATTTAGTGCTGTTTTGGCATCACATCATTATAATGTACAGAATGAAAATTACTATTAATTCTATTAAAGACTATTAATCCATTACAGATTTTAAGTATTAACTTTAGGGTTATAAAATTGTCACTATTTTTATCCTTTCTTTTTGGCTTCAGTATTTTATTTTAAATGGTCCTAAACAATTAATTTTTAAAGTACAAATATTCCATATAGTCCCTCAATTGATTAAATAAAGCTGGTCTATACGTGATATTAAATCTAGATATTAAAATACTATATTATAATATCTATATTAAAACACAGTTTAAAGTCAACCCTTTTAAATGCTGAATTTAGTGAAATTCACTCAACATTCTAATGTGCAGAATATAAAACGTATATTCTTTTTAAAACTTAAAAAAAAAATAAAGTTGGACTTTCTTTAGTATTTTGGTTATTTTTTCTTCAGTAGTTTATTTGAAATAGTCCTGGAGTGAAAATAAATAAACTGGTGTTGACCTTTGACCTCTGGTATGGAAATTTAATGTCAGCATTTCATGAATACTCGCTGCGCCTTTATTTTCTTCTCTCCGTCAAACTTTCTTGCATGTGTGTGCGCACGTGTGATAGAGCAGGTCAAGGCAGGACAAGCAGCGGCAGTGTGAGGTCAGGATAACTGACCCACGTATGTGTGTATTTGTGTGTGTGACACCCTCCAGCTGCTGAGACAGATGCTGAGACTCCTTCTGCATCTACTAGAGACTGATCAAAACAAGCAGCAGATCGAACACACACACACAAACACTCTGATCCCTCTCTCTCACTCAAATGCACAAATACACTCAAAAAAGCCTCAAACGCACTCACAAACAAACAAAAAAAAACATTTCAGACTGTTCACATCTCATTTCTGACTGGTATTTTGCAGAATTTGGTATCTTGGCACACCCAAATTGTCATGATTTTCTCACTTTCCTGTATGACTTACTTTCTTCCATTGAACAGAAAAGGAGACATTTTGTTGAGTGTTTACGCTGCTCTTTTCTATACAATGAAAACATACGATCACCAGCGGCTGTAAAGCTTTTAAAAAGACAAAAAAAAAGCACCATGTGGTTCAATTTGAGCTATTGTTGTCTGAAGCTTAATTAAAAATTAATCTAACTAGCTTGCAAGAGGAAATGGAGATCAAAAACTTGTCAGTGTATGAATCTGTCCAGCGGTAGACATATAGTTTGTGCTTTATGAACAGTGCCACTTGGTACTTCAAGTTTTATGGGGAAGATGTAACTCTTTTATTGTGTTTGCTGTAGTACCATTTTTCATCCTGTCAGGAGCAGCACAATCTTCATCTGGAAACCAAAATGTATTTTATTATTATTTTTTTTTTTTATTGAGTTACTGCTGTTGTTCCTGCATCCTGTTTTCATTTGTATAGATAGAACTGCTTTGATAACGGAAAATATACTGTTCTAAATTAAGATACAAAAAAGTAGGCTATTTGGATTAGTATTGTGGTTGTCAAAACTTAGTGGAGCATGTCGATAGTTAAATTGATTGACTATTGTTTGATATTTTGATAGTTTGGATTCAGCAGGATTTTTTCATACTCTTATTCAGCAAGGATGTATTAAACTGATCAACAGTCACAGAAATCTTTTGTAGCATTCTAAATGTTTTTACTATTTCAAATAAATGGTGTCCTTTTGTGACACCGAGTGGAGTAATGGCTGCTGAAAATTCAACTTTGCATCACAGGATTAAATTACATTTACAAATTACATATTAGACATAAAACAGTTATTTTAATTTGTAATATTTCACAATATTACTGTTTTGATTGTATTTTCAATCAAGCAGCCTTGGTGAGCAAAGAGACATAAGATACACAAGGCTACTGTATGGCAGTTAAACTTGTTATTAAACTTGTTATTTCAGCTAAAATAACTGCTGAAATAACAAGTCAGTTGTTGACTCTGAGGAATATGACAGTATATTGACAGAGAGGACAGTGGCTCACATACAGTCTATGAACAAATTATCTGATTAGTCAGAAAGCTTAGGGATTGTCTATAAATTCTCTATCATGGTTGAACACAAACCTTAAAGGCACAGTTCAAACTCAAAAATGTCATCATTTACTCACCCTCATGTCATTCCAAATTACTTTCTGTCATTTGTGGAACACAAAGATACTTACAAAAATATACATTTATTGTATACACTGTTGTTTAGATCCAATTTATTTTCAAAATATAATTTTGTGTGTTTCAAAGAACAACGTTTTTATTTATAGACTCGGGTCAAACTTGTATGTACGTATACATTTCTTTGCATTATATAACAAAATATCAATGAACAGCAGTCCAACCACAATGTGCAGTAGTTTGGTTGATAATCTCTCTTCTTTTATCTCCCTGCTATTTTTTCTGTCTCTTTCTCTGTCCTCCTGCTCCTAGTAGTCGACCTCACCTTGACTCCCTCCTTTAAGATACGTTCCTCTCAGAGTAACACTTCCAAACAGCCGGCCCTCCCTCACGCATTCACGGGTGATGAAAAGGATTGTTCTGCGGATCCGTTGAGCCCGCTGGAGCCCCACCAGTGGTAACACAGATAATGGCCTAGAATCATACTTTGGGAAAGTAGGCCGCTGACAGGCTCGTGCTTGTTCCCGGACCCCAGAGGTACGAGGGGAGGAACTCATTCAGGTCACAGCTGTGCTAGAGCCTCTCTCACTCTCTCTCTCTATCTCACTCTTTCTTTCCCTCTCCTCTCTGACCGTTCACTCCTGCCCTCGCCCCGTCCTGACCCCCACTCTCAGGAAGACACTCACAAAGGTCTGCCTTCGATTCTGATGTGGAGGAGAAACTGTTGGTACACTTGTACCAATAAGTTGTAATAATGTTTTTAATAATGTAGAAAAAAAATGCATATTGATTTAATCGCACCTTTTTTATGACTGAAGGTGAGTGACACTGATACCAATACTACTGATGTCTCTAGGAAACTGTTCTTTTTATCCAAATATTTAACCATTGACTAGCCATTCAACATTACAAGAGCTATCAACTTTAACATTTATTAGACTTAAAAAAAATTACTTCTAATTTAATTGAACTTAAAACAATCTTCACATAAAACCATTATAATAAATAGCATATTTAGCTACCTGTACCCTTCAGCAAGTAGGAAATATACAAAAAATGAATAAAGTTATCAAACACTAAATTAAATATAGATAGATGGGAATCCGTAAAATTTGTCAGAACACTATGATTTCTCTTTATTGTCGTTTTGTTCTTGTTAACAGACTTCACAGCAGCTGGTTTATTAGGTTATTTGGCTGCTATTACTTTAAGAGCTGCCGCTGCTGAACGTGACGCAGATCTGACATGTAGTTTTACTCACACTTTAATATGAAATTATACAGGCTTCAGTGCACACCACCATATTTTTGCATGCAATTGAAGTGCACATGCTATGAGCACAGTATAATGGCTGATTGGACAGGAAAATTAGTTTTTACTGATATATGGCCTGACAAAATCTCATCTGACCGCAATTTACTGATGTTGTCTTGAAGCTCCTCGTTACCTGTACCGTTTCTGCGCTCGTTTGACTAGCGCCTGGCACTAAGGCAAAGAGGAGTGTGTCTAAAAAATGACCTGTTTGATATGGTGGTAAAGATGTTCTGTGTGTAAATAAATGCAATTCTTGTCAAGAAAAAAAGCGACAGAAGCAGCAGTTTTGAGTGGGGTGGCCAACCCTAGCTCCACCTCTGCATTAACTGTGTTAAATATTTTGAATGCCGTTGAGCTGGAAAAATTAATCGCCTGCATTAACACTTATTTTGGCAGAACTAGTTGAAACATACTCTAAAGTACATGAATACAGACACTTCTAGCTACACTAAGCTTGATTTCACACGTGTCATTGTGTAATTCTCAACTCAAGTGCATGGTGTATTCTCAGTGTTGCCACTAGAAGTGCTATTGTGGACATTTGTGTAAGCTGTCTTCTTCTACAATCAGTTTTCTCTTTTAAAGGCAGGGTAGGTGATTTGGTTCAAAAACATTTTTTGTTAAAGTCTGTTTACATCCTGATAGCAATCAATAAGTTAAGTGGTCTAAATGTATTTATACACTCTAAAAAATGCTGGGTTAAATATAACCCAGTGCTGGGTTAAAAAGGGACAAACCCAGCTATTGGGTTGTTTTGACCCAGCGGTTGGGTTCAAAACAACCCAACCGCTCGGTCAAAACAACCTAAGCGGAGTCAAACCCCCCCCCCCCAACCCAAAGGTATGGAACGATATTCCGGACAATTTTCAAATAGAATAGCAAATTGTATTTTCAATTGCGTTTTCAATATGTGGACGCATAAATTGTGACATAATCCAAATGCAATTGCAAATCCTGCGTTAGTGTTTGCATTTTCGCTTTCGCGAACGCACAGCTACTGCCAAATTTCAAATGAAAAAGCATAGTCCATTTGCAACTGTATTTCCCATTTCTTGGGAGTTACGAGCCTGTCATATTTAAAAGCAATATTAATTACCATGCCTGTTTTTTCACTCTCGCTGCGTCGCGCATGTAACCTGCCAAAACTCAAATGGAATCGCAATTCCTTTTGCATTTGAATTCCGACGTCTACATGGAAAGCTGTCAATCAATGTGAGGGGGCGGAGCTATACTAGGGGGCGTGTTTGTGTTGGGAGGTGACGGCACTCACAGACGACCGTGCCGAATGCTCAGATCAATGGAGGTAATCGGTAAAGGCACCGCTAAAGGCAGCTACCAATCAGTTCCGTACCTGTGTGAACGAACAGACAGTGCAACCTTCTTGGCACAGTACATAATTATGTCTTTTTTACCCCAAATGTAGGGATTATACTCTGCTAACAGCGGGAGCCACAACGGTAAGCACAATAGGTCAATATTCACTATAAACCAAACGCTTTTCACCTGTCTCTGCATCTCTCCCTGTTTACTCTCACTTACACTTAATCCGTAATAGAGTGTGTCACACCTGCCTCAAGACCTTTAACCGTTTGCACTCCACTTGATGCACTTAAGCAAACAAACAGAGCAAATCTACAATGTATTTACCTTTTTGCAACCTATATCTTATTCCTATCTAATAGCATATGTGCACCTGCCTCAAGATCTCTCAGTCTCTTTTACGATCTGATAGATGCATGTGACAACACAGTAAATGCTGCTACTCTTACTCTACCTTACCCAGATGACACTTCACCAGTCAGATCTAGACGCAGCTGTCACAGAACATGCAACAGACAAAGTGAGATAACTTAATATTAAAAATCACGGGCATCAATCGCGGTGTCCAGTGGCTGAAATAATGAGAGACCTTGAGTGGCCACCATCGCTTTGGTGCCACCTACAGGACGCAAACTCCATAACGGATTAAAACCGTTGAATAAAATATAAAGTAAGGTGGAAAATAAAAGTATAGATTAGTTTGTTTGCTTAAGTGCATCAAGTGGAGTGTAAAAGGTCTTTTTTTTAAAAAGGTTCTTGAGGCAGGGTGTGACACTATCTATTACGGATAAAAGTCGTAAGGAGAGTAAACAGTGAGCGCGAGGCTGTAGACAGGGAAGCGTTTTGGGTAATAGTGAAATATTGACCTATTGTGCGAGTACGTTGTGGGGCTCCCCCGCTGTTAGCAGGGGATATCACTGCATTTTGGGTAAAAAAGACAGAATTATGTATTTTGCCAAGAAGGTTGCACTGTCTGTTCATTCACACAGGTGCGAAACTGATTGGTAGCTGCCTTTAGTGGAGCCCTTACCGATTATCTCCATTGATCAGAGCATTCTGCACGATCGTCTGTGAGTGACGTCACCTCCCAACCCAAACACGCCCCCTAGTATAGCCCCGCCCCCCTCACATTGATTGACAGCTTTCCAAGTAGACATCGGAAATTCAAATGCAAAAAGAATTGCAATTGCATTTGAGTTTTGGCAGGTTACATGCAACGCAGCGAGAGTGAAAAAGCAGACTGGTAATTAATATAGCTATTTAAATATGACAGGCTCGTAACACCTAAGACATGGGAAATACAGCTGCAAATGGGCTTTGCTTTTTCATTTGAAATTTGGCCATAGCTGTGCGTTCGCGAAAGCGAAAATGCAAACACTAACGCAGGATTTGCAATTGCATTTGGATTATGTCACAATTTATGCGTCCACATATTGAAAACGCAATTGAAAATACAATTTGCTATTCTATTTGAAAATTGTCCGGAATATCGTTCCATAAGCTGGGTTTGTCCCTTTTTAACCCAGCGCTGGGTTATATTTAACCCAGCATTTTTTTTAGAGTGTAATATTACTAATTTTTTTTCCCCAAGTAGAAGGTGTAGAACCATAAATTGTTTGTCTGTTCAAGGGCTATGATAGGCTGTCCTACCTGCCTGTCAACATATGTATTGGCATATCTCCACACACCCGTTCAACGAAGACTCAAATGATATGTCATCAACGCATTCCATTACACTATTGCAGACAAAGTAAGAATGGAAGGTGTTATTGCTGTAATATTATGTGATTTGCACTGATATGTTTTCTTACCGGTGAATGAGACATGAGGCAATCTGACAGCAATGCATTCAACCCTTCACCAGTGGCGTTTCTCATTGTGTCGCTGTTTAGCCTCTGATTTGCTTGTGCGCTTTCATGTGTTTTGGAGGTGGTGTGGCTTTGGAGAGTGATTTGCAGAGAGTGTGGGATCTTATGCTTTCAAAGCTAGATTACTATTGATAGCCTCTCTGAAATCGCCTACCCTACCTTTAACTGTATATACTGTCATAGTGAAGGTTTATGAAGAATCTTGCTTTTCAAATCAGTGTAGTATTCAATTTTAAACCGACTATACCATAATACTGCTGTTTAGATGCAATCTGGGAATTTTTGTTGCGCAATAGCCTAGTGAGCTTATTTGTCAGACAAACCTCTTTAAACTAAAATATTCACTTGAAGTAATTCCTGCAACAACATTTTAAGCTGGAAAACAAAGTTATTGATTTTTACTAAGTACTTCTGTTGGTCTTGCACCCGTTGGTTTTTTTTTCCTGCGAATATGTGGATAGTTAAAATAGCTTATTTTTTATGGCCATTGGTATTAACATTTTTTTGACTGTAAATATGTCAAAATATAATAACTTTATGAAAACAGATTTTAAGTTAACATTTCAATAATTTAAGACATTCACAAGTTCAAGGTTTTCTGACGTTGGTTAATGGTCACATGACATGCAGGTAATTTGTTTTATTTTGATTAGTTTACATTTTTATTATTTAATAATTAGCTTTTCATCAACTCACAAACCCACTGCAGACTTTTGGTGAACACTAGTATGGGAGACCATAGACGCAAGGCAGCTTAAATAAACAAATTAAATCCAACATTTGAAATCAAGTAAGTAGACTGTTGAAGACAGTTTACACTAATATGCTACAGCCCCCCTTGCGGCAATAAATAGAGAGTGTGAGGAAAAAAAAAAAAAAAACCGAAACCGTGTCATTTTTGAGACAAAGGCAAACCATTACAACCAACAAGTGAAGTAATGAGATTAGCTGTTTATCCCGCTTATTAACATTCTCTACATTGTTCCTGCAGAGGTCTATTTCCTTTTCTGTGGTCCGTTTGTTTCGTAAAATGAGATAAGCTACAAACTCTGGTTGGCCGCACGCATCCATCCATCCACTCTTTTCAGACATTTTTTAATGCCGCCTTGTTGATTTGATTATCCAGGATGGGTGCTTGGAGCAAGATAGTTGAGTTGGCACAACATACAGTGCTTTGCGGGTGGATGATAATGTACCACTATGTACCCATACTACCCCCCCTCCCCAAAAAAAAAAACCTGGCATAGAACCACTGTAACTCTCCGTCCCATACACAGGGTGTGAAATGCGTTTTATAAAACTCTCAGTACACTGTTTTGTTCATATTTTTTGAGGGTGGGGGGGGGGGGGTGGTATTTATAATAATAAATCCAAGTTACTTTGCAAGAAATACCTTCTTTTCAAGATTACACTAATGTTCAAAGCATCGATTTCAAGGAAGGAAATGGTCATTTTGGGCATTTTGACAATATATATCTGTTTCTTGATCAGAAAATCAGCATATTAGAATGCTTTCTGAAGGATCATGTGACACTGAAGACTGGAGCAATGATGCTAAAAATTCAGCTTTGGCATTACAGGAATAAATTACATTTTAAAATATAACGATACATAAAAAAGTTATTTTAAACTGGAATAACATTTCACAATAGTAATGTTTTTACTGTATTTTCAAGTAAATGCAGCCTTGGTGAATATAAGAGACTTCTTTCAAAAACATAAATTTCTTGTAATGATCCCAAAATTTTTAACGGTAGTATTTACTTACAATTGAAAACCTAAACCTTTTATTTTTCATGAATGCAAGAATATATCGAATGAATGAAAACTGATATCAAAGTAAAAAAATGTAAAGCCAATTTTATACTTCTAGCATTAGCATAGTTTTTGTGTTTTGCCTTTTGCATTGTGGCATTTTAGCCAGTTTAACAGATGAAAAGTATTTAGTGCCATGTAATTTCAAACCTGTATGACTCTCTGCTATTGTCACGGATCAGCTACCGTGGAGGAGCGAGGAACGAGGAGACGTGAAGTACATCAACAAGGAGATTTTAATGAAATCAAGGGAACCAGGAAAACACACGTAGCTGAGAGGGTGGACATCAAACGGACCATCAACCAAAACAACGGAACAGAGGCGTG
Organism: Sinocyclocheilus anophthalmus; assembly: GCA_018155175.1. NCBI lineage: Eukaryota > Metazoa > Chordata > Actinopteri > Cypriniformes > Cyprinidae > Sinocyclocheilus > Sinocyclocheilus anophthalmus. The sequence continues at coordinate 133,224 of JADLZN010007908.1, forward strand.
ACATTACTCCCCCCTCCCGGAAAGCGCATTTGTGTTGTCCCGCACCATAACAATTCCACCAGGGAGGGGGGATAGGCGCCCTGGAGGCTGGTGCAGGACTGGAACACGAGGAATACCTCCAGGGCGGATCAGGCAGTCCAAGGTGCCATGGCGGCACAGGGAGCTCAGAGGCCATGGTGGAGCAAGGAGCTCTGGAATCCATGGCAGAGCAGGCAGACTAGGTGGAAAAAACCATGGCGGGCAGGCGGAACTAGCGAGGGCCATGGCGGAGCATAAAGTTTCAGGAGGCATGGCGGAAAACAGGAGCTCGGGGGAGCCCTGGGCGGAAGCAGGTAGCTCAGAAGCGCCATTGGGGATCGACAGTTCAGGAGGACATGGACGGAGCAGGGACTCAGAAGAAAGTCCAATGGGGACGGACGTGCCTCCGTGGCCCTTGGCCTCGCACAGGACCGGCCAATTACGGCACGGACCATTACTACCACCCCACCACCCCCCCCAAAAAAAAAAAAAAATCTTGGTGAGAAAGAATCTCCTTTTAGAGGCCAATCCGTAGGCCTAACTGGGCAACAGTGGCACCTCCTGGGCCCCTCCGTGGGCTCGACACATGGGAACTGGAGCCCTTTTCTGTGTACACTCGGGAACCTGGAGATCTTCTCTGGGTTTTAAACTTGTGGGATGGAAGCTTTTTGGGCTAAATTTATAAAATCGGGGACTGGAGCCCTCCACTGGGCTAAACTCTGGGACAAGGAGCCCTCAATGGGCTAAACTCGGGGACAGGGCCCTCAGGGGCTAAAACTCGGGGGAACATGGGAGCCCTCTGTGAGCTGGATTCGGGGACCGGAGCCGACACTGGAGCAGGCTCTGGGGCTGGAGCCCACACTGGAGCGAGCTCTGGGGCTGGAGCCGACACTGGAGGGAGAGTGCCTGAGCGGGGACTTAGAACCAACCGCCTTCTCCTCCTTAGATTTCTCTTTAGGTTCGGGGTGAAAGGCGTGGTCGGCGGACGTGACACTGGAGAGGGCCGCCGGGCTGACGAATGTGACGGCCAGCGGGCTTGGGGAAAGGCCGATGGCTGAGGGCTTGACCTGACCATGACCACGGTCAACGATACACACTCCAACGGTCACGGACGCTCTCCAGACACCGGAGGATCCCTTCCCTCCAGCTTAGTCCCATGGTGTCTGGGAGGTCCACGGGGCGATGGTAATTGGCCCTGAGCCAGAACAATGCGATGAAGCGTGCAGCGATTTACATAATCGTGGGGTGGGGGAACACAAGAAAACAAAATACTTTCAAAAACAGAAAAAAACTAGGGGAGAAGAGGCGCCGCTCACTTTCTGTTTGCGGTACGGTATTCTGTCACGGATCAGCCACTGTGGAAGAGCGCGGAGCGAGGAACGAGGAGATGTGGAGTACATCAACAAGGAAGTTTAATAGAAGAAAGGGAAACCAGGAAAACACACGTAGCTGAGGAGGTAGACATCAACAGACATTCACAAAACACGGAACAGAGTCTGACAGCTATGAAGCGCATTGCATTCAAAAAATTATTAGATTTTGATTTTCATTGGATAGAGAAAACTACTAACACATTTTCCAAACTTTTGTGTTCTACAGAATAAAGAAATGCAAACAAGGTATGACATGAGGGTGAGTAAATAATGACAAATTGTAATATTTGGGTGTACTAGTTTTTTTTTTTTTAAATGAGGAAACTCACTTAAATGATAAATTCAGCCTTTACATGTCAGACTTTGGACTACTCATTCACAGGTGAGGTATGATTCAAGCACAGTAACTTATGCAGAAGCAGAGTTTTCCTGTAATGAGGTCGTACTGAAGCCGTACTGGATTATTAGCGAACTCACTGTATAATACAACACTGCTGCTGTGGATGTTGTCAGTGGGAAGCTCACTTCTGGCTTAGGTGGGGAGGAAGTAGGACAAAGAATTTCAGAGATTTGTGATGTCGAACAACAAACTTGTGCAATCTGAAGCGGCTGTAACTGCAGCAAGCGAAGACCATCAGACACCCACGGTGCCGCTCCAGAAGCACTTCCAGTGTGCAAGCTGCAACATCCTGTAATTAAACTGCTGACAATCCTGTGATCACACAACCATGGGACGGCTCTGTTTCAGCCCCTGAGACCTAAAAGCGATGGAACACACATTTTGCTGTGTGTCAGACAGAAGCGTTGTATTGTTACTACAGGCGAGCTTCAAAAATACAACTGCCACATCCTTTGACAATCCTAGAATTCTGTATAGAGATGAGACAAAGAGAAAGAAAATGTAGAAGAAAATTGGAGAAAATTGACTAAAGGGATGGATAAGAGCGAGAGTCGCGCCTGACCCAGATCGGGAGAAGGTAACAGCATCACGCGCCTTTGACGGAGGGATTTTTACAAGCGCCGTTTGATGTTGCACAATTAATGCATGCTTCACACATGAAGGGGCCATCTGCACGTGCACAAAAGCAGGAGGCGAGACTTTAAGATGACAAACACACCAATGAACCAATCAGCAGAGTGAGCTGGGTTGACTGACAGGCCAGAAATGATGAGGTCATCCACTCAGGCAGCAGTAAATACATGTTAAAGATCCGTTCTACTGGATTTCTGGATCACAGAAGCGTTCCTGCTTTCGCGTGGCCTCATTAGGTCTCAGCTCTGCGCTATCCACTGTGTCCTCTGTGCTCCAAACTCACACCCAAAGTATTTATGTTAAAGAGGCTAAATTTAGTCTCACTCATTCTTTCTCTCTTCCTCTTCCACTCTTCCTCCTAGTTTCACCTTTAGTCTGTTTTGAACCAGATCTGCGTATGAGTATCTGTATGTGGCAGCATGTTATTTTTACCCTGGTCCACATCCTGTGTTGTGCACTAATGATTATCCTACAATTTCCTGGCAGTCACCCTGCTGCATTCTCATCCAGGTCTAGTGTCAGTTTAAAGTAGCAGTTTCTGCCCAAAAATGATCAATCTGGCCTTATTTCCTCACCCCTCATTTTGATACAAACCTGTATGTTGTGTTATGTTTTGTTCGTCAAACACAAAAGGAGATATTCTGATGCTGCTATACAGGAAAAAAAATCTAATTGTGAATTTTCTGATAAAAACAGTGATTAAAATATTTAAAATGTGATTAAAAACAATAAAAATAACAACAACAAAACTTATATTTATTAATTATAAATAATAATAATAAAATATTTTATCATATAATAATTATTATTAGTTATTAACAAATAATACATATTGTAAATATTTCCTGAAAATAGAATGAGTATTTAAAATAAACGATAATAATTGTATTCTACATTACAACTGTGAAATTACAATACTAATATTTATGTATATATTAATTTATTTATTTTCATATTTATTTTGGTGTAAGCCCTTAAAATGTTTCTTTTGTTGACAACAGCTGGTGCACTGGGCAATGATTTTTGGGTCATGATTTTTGTTTTATTTCAATGAATTATGCAGCCATATCATACAGGTTTGTAAATAAATAAACAATGTCAGAATTGTACTATTCCTTTAAAGGAAGTTATGACATATAAAAAGTAATGATGAATGACAGACTAGGGGGTGAGTGTAATTTTAGCAGGAGGTCCTGCCCAGAGCACAGATGACTGCATTTTGTTTTCCATCCTGTGTGTCTGTGTGTGCGAGACACAGATTGCGGTGTGTGAAGGTGGTCAAGCATGTGTGTATGTATCAGTGTGTGTGTGTGTGTGTGTGTGTGTGCTCAAGTTAACGTCTCTAGTGGCCCGTAACATATGTATGTGTGTGTGTGTGTGTGTGTGTTTGTGCATTTGTGTGGGAGGAAACAGTTTTCATAATTTTCCTGCAGTCCTGTATCACCGCATTTGATGGGAGATTGCCTCTCTTTCGCTCTCTCTCCATTGCATCATTCAGGTGGGCGATGAAGTTGATTAGCTCAGTATCTGGTTAGATGGGCACCACTTTAGTCCTTAATAAAAGCATTCTCACATGCTTGAAAGCAGAACTGAAGTGTGTGACACTGGCTACTTTCGGAATAGCATACTACATTACTTCATATTACAATACTAGTCTTAATATTTCTGCAGCATTCAAATATTCTGTATGCATGAACTACCTGGATGACCTACGACATTTGCCAAAATGTGCAGTATACAAAAGAGTACTGCAGTATGCAATGCACTGAGCACTATATCCCACAATGCAGTGTACTTGACCTTCCATTTCCAGTGTGACAAATCAAGCGAGTATTATCAGCTGCAATACTTTACATCTTTTTCTGGCCTCACTACTTGAACAGACTGCCAAGAGTTAAGATGACTTTATAGAAAATTGGACTAAAAATGCAAAAAACTGAAACTTGACTCCACTTACTGTAATAAGCTAATTTACTGCATATGAAAACATTTTGTAATTACCAGAAAGAGTGTCTGACTTTCTAAGTTGGGGGAATGTAAATTTAAAAATAATGGTGGAAACAAATTGATATTGGTTATGATTAAGTAATTGTGAATATTTTCTTTACAATTTTCATTTGTACACATTTTTTGTATTGTAAATGAATAAAAGCAAATCAATGTGCTTTTTGAAGCAACAGGCTTGTTTGACTAAATATTTCCCATCATTTTCTGTGGCAGAAGAAGACAATGCATCAGTTACACACTTAATGTGCAATTTTTTTTTCTTTAAATGGTTTTTGTCAGTAGTAAAATGTAAAGAATTTTTGAAATTGGCCAATGCATTCGTTTTTTTTCAAAACACAATCACTTAAATGAACACAATTACATTATAATTATGACTTCCAAACTCATAAGCAGGAACATCCCAAGAGGATCAAACATGCATGTAATGAGGTCATGTGACAAAGTTAATGAATAGGAGAAACCGCAATGCGCAATATGACGGCTCCAGTCCTGCCTTCTAAATAAAAGTCACTGCCATTAGAAGCTCTGGTTCCCATAGAAACCTGAGACTCGCATACACTTAGGACTGCACATGCGCATTGGTGGGACCGATCTGAAAAATATACTTTGTTAATGCTATTTATGTCACGTCTGTCTAAGGTTTTTGTTCATGTTTCATGTTTTCAGTTCAGGTCTATCAAGTCATGTCTTTTATGTCCTATCTTTTAGTTTGGTATCAGTTATGTTTCCTGATTCATGTCATGTGACGTCATATTCCAGCTTTTTTCTCGTGTCTTGTTTTCATTGTCTTTTCTCATGATTAGTTCTGTTCTCTCACTGGTTCATATCCATTTGTCTTGTTATCTTGTTAAGCAGTTCTTGTCTTGCATTTAAGTCCTCATGCTTGACATTTTTCCTTGTTGTGTATTGAAGCACTTTATTGTTCCATGCCAGGTCATTTTTTTGTCTTGTAAAGCTATAGTTTCTCATCTGGGATTAAGTTCAGAGTTTATGTTTTGGATCAAATCTATTCCATCTTCCCAACATTAGACACTGGACTACAGCATTACTATGGTTTCTATAATGTTTACAAGTATCATGGTAATACCATGGTATTCTTTGAAGAGTCTTTGAGTAATATGTAAAAAATATTCTTGTTGAAAAAACACCATTATCTTATCATGCCTTTTTAGGTTCAATGTTTTGGTATTATCATGTTTTTTCTGAACATAGTACTATGGTAATACTATGTTGTTTTGGACACGATACCATGGTAAAATTTAAATTATTCAAAATATCTTGGAGAAACATCTAATTATTGGAATTAATCTTCCCAACATTAGACACTAGTACCACAGTATTCCCATGGTTTCTAGGACACATAAAAGTATCATGGTAATACCATGGTTTTCTACAAAGTTTCTTAGAGTAAAGTGTAAATAATTATGAAAAGCCCACAATCTTCTTCACTAAAAGCACCATGATATTATCATGCTTTTTTGAAGTACATTGTAATGGTACTAACATGTTTTTGTATTTTTTTCTGGACACGGTACCAAGAAACATCTACATAATTATGCCAAGCATCCTATTTAACGCTATTGGCTTGCATTTATTTTATTGCTTATGGTTTTAATGCCTTTATAATGCTATTTCAGCATTCATCAGACAAGCCAGACTTTATTGCTTATTTGAAATATGCCATTTAAATGAGTTTGGCCAGAGATTTCAGTATTTCTCCTTTCAGATATATAAGAGGTGGTCTTGCATGCCTGAATTAGCTGCATTGTAAATATGGCCATCAAGTAAACTAATGTTCCTTAAAAAGTACTTTTATACTAAATTGTGAAACATGGGTTTGGCTAGTTAGCATAGTTCAGTTAGCTACACCATTCAGATAGTCATTCAAAAGTATCCATGGGATTTACAGATCAGGTTATTGGCTGATAAAATCCACTACAAAATGCTTTGAAATAAATTGGAATGTTAAATGATAGTGTCACAAATCAAGCCTCTGTGGCTCCCTCCGATTACCACCAGTGGGAACCATCACTGGAATATTAACCGGTTCTTTCGGACTTCATTTCCCATCACCCCATGCCTGAGATTGATCACCTGCACAGGTGTTAATCATTACCCAGACTATTTAAGCTGTGCCTTCTCTACCCTCTTTGCGAAGTCTTGTTTTGCTACTGCTGACATTGCCAAGCATTTGTTTCCTGTTTGATTTCCTGTTGCCTACCTGGATTGTTTATTCTCTTCTGATCGTTTGCTGCCTTATTGACCCCTGCCTGTCTAGTGGATTTACTCTATTCTCTCTCTGCCGCCTGCCTGACCATTTGCATGGACTCTGTTTATGATTCTGCCTAGCCTATACTTTGTTTTTAATGCTGCTAACTGAACTTTGCCTGTCTGACTTGTCTTGTGTATTAATAAAGCTGCACATGGATCCCAACGCCACTGACTCTTCGTCACAGATAGTTTTCTTCAAGTGTGATATAATAAACACAATTGGTTTGATTAGAATTGCATAATGTCCACATGCTATTTTTTAAACAAAGTTAGCAATATTCAGTATATACTGTGCAGTACTCTAAAATTCCATTCCAAACACTGCCTGAGCGTTTGCCCCTGTGTGCGAGAGAAAGAGATTGCTGGGACACAAGCGCATGCACATCCATCCATCCATCTATCTACTGTCAAGTGCCTAATTCCCCGTCTCTCCCACTTCTCATCCTCTGCACTTTTCACACATTCCCCCTCTCTTTTCTTTCACCTGCTCTCGTTTCATTTATCGCCAGGTTCATGTCAACACTCTCTCTTAGTTTCAGTGTTGGGCTTTAACATCCCGTTCATGTTGCGTGTCAGCGCTCGGCAGGAGGCGTGCATGAATTAATACAGGCACAAAATCTGGAGAAAACCGTTGATTTTTTAAGCTGTTTCGATAATGCCATGAAAGTGTGTGTTTATGACTGCATGCAAATAATATATTCCCGTTTCAAAACCTCTCCATTCCTAGGGGCCAAGAACACCTATTAGTACCAATCATAAAAAATACACCATGATGCAATTAGAATAATCTAGTCATTATTGTCGCATTACTACATTCCTTGAGGAGGCAGATGGCAGTGAGGCACATTCTGTCTCACGGAGAATGCAGCACATAATAACTTGTGAAAATGAGCAAATTCATCTCAAGCAATCTACTCGCTTATTTTGTGTTTGTCTCAAGCGTTCCATCTTCTATGCACCACTTTTACTCTCTGTTACTCCCTAGAACAATTTGCAAAAATTACTACAGTATTACCACAGACATGGTACAATAGTGATACTTTGGTTTTTTGGACATGGTCCCATGGTAAGATATCTTGGAGCAACATCTAAATAATTATGGAATCTTATTCCATCTTCCCAACTATGGACATTGGTAGTATAACCATTGTTTCTAGACTAGAACAAATATACAAGCATAATGGTAATACCATGGTATTCTTTGAAGTTTCTTTGAGTAATATGTGAATAATTATCCCAAGCACGCCATCTTCTAGACTAAAAAACACCATGGTATTATTTTCAATGTTTTGTTATTACCATTAATTTTTCTGAATATGGTACTATGATAATACTATGTTTTTTTAGACATGGTACAATGATAATACTTGGAGCTATGATATCTTGGAGCAACATCTAAATAATTATGCTAAGCATTTCATCTTCCCAGCACTGGACATTGGTACCATAGTATTACCATAGGACACATACAAGTATCATGGTAATACCATAGTATTCTTTGAAATTTATTGGAGTAAGCATGTAAATAATTATGCAAAGCACACAATTTAATTTAATAAAACACCTATTATGCTTTCTAAAGTACAATATAACCATGTTATTTTTTTCTCTTGACACAGTACAATATTAAAACGTTTGGAGGTCCAAGCAAAATCTAAATAGTAATTTCAAGAATCACATCCTCCAAATATTGGACATTGCCACACAGTATTACCATCGTTTATAGACTAGATCACATACATCTCAGGTTTGGTGTTTTCCAAACCTTACAAACAAGTTCTGTGGTTGTACCATAGTACAGTGATGTTATCAGATGATAATACCATAGTACTGAAATTCATGTACCCTGGTATCTACATGGTATATGTTCAAAATATCATAGTACTTTTTGGTACGTTTTAAAATATCATAGTACTTTTTGGTACATTTTTAGTATAACAAAACTGTACCATGGTAATGTCATGCTTTTTCGAACATGGTAGTATGTTTCTTGATTTTTTGGACATGTACCATGGTAATACCATAGTACTGTCAGACCTACACTGGAGTATATGTACATACCATGCAATATATGCATATATATCAAAAGCACCATGCTGCTTTTATAATCAAGGATAACCCACTGTACTTTTTTCCTAAAGGTTTCTATGAACCATCAGGCAGTTTCTCACTTCTGCTGTGTCCTCCTCATACCTTTCTCACCGTCACACTGGCTGCTTTGCCTTCCTCGTACACCAGCTATATCTGGACACGCTCTCACACAGACCTTCCCTAAAGCTTAGTACCCAAGATACCTAACGGTTAATATTACATAAATGTGACACATATGCTGCACTATGATTATTTAATGCAGAATGGCATATGTTGCTAAATAATTACAGGCGGCCACACTCCAGGGTTGAAGGGATAGCCCTTACAGTACACAACACCTCTCTCTCTGCCCAAACCACACTTGCTCACACACTATGGTGGTCCAAAACATGCCTCCCCTGTCCACTCTTATTGTTTTCCATAATCCAAACAAATTGATCACATATACACAGGGGATAGATGCTTTTGGGTAGCTTTTCAGTATGCACAGGCATTGCTGAAGTCTAATTAACCCCTCTCTCCACTGACCGCCCACACTATACATCCACATACACATATCCCATCATCCAGTGATGCTGTAGTGCCCACATCTTCACTACTTGGCATTCTAATGGTTATTATTTTTTTTATTATATATGTATTGTATATTGCAAAAACTGGAAATATAAATATGGCTTTAAATTTAGCTAAGCTTACAGTGCGTGCATGCATGCATTGGTATAGGCTAGTTATGATGGGTTTGCATAGTCTCAACGTATTTATGCATCACATCACATGAAATATATAGTACTGCAATGCAACTTGTTTGTCTGCAATAACATTTCGCTTTAATGCCACTGGGATTTCTGGATGCAGCGCATCCTCTATGTGCAAGCCTTGTTTACAGTGTGTAACGCTGTACCAACGAATCAATAAACTGCTTCGGAAAGATACACTAAAATACCCTCATAGGCCGTCTATGCAAGGATGTGTATGTCAGTGCACGAACTGACATTGCGAGGATCTCAGCGCATTTTCCCCGCATTACAAGAGTGTACTCGTGCAAGGTCTCGAGGCATTGCACATTTCACATCATTACACGCACAATCGATACGGTAACCCACAAGATCACCTCGTTATCCGAGCGTTGGTAGCTACCCGACAAGCGCGCGCACTGACATTGGAGTAAAAGATGCGAATGGGCGAGCGCAAGGAGATGCATGAAACAATGCAGGAATGCAATGCAAAAGCCACGCTACCTTTAAGTCGTCCTTTCGCTGTCATCCTCAAATTGCCAAAAATGTTTCATTGGATCGAGATGTTAATCTCTCTCTTTTGCTCTCCTCCCCCTCTATCTCTCTCTCTCTCTCTCTCTCTCTCTCTCGGGTAACCTGGCACTCTATAACAGTTCATCCATCCGCCATCAGGCGTGCGCAGCCGTGGATGCGCTCCACAGATGTGGCAAGCTGTTTGAGAAGGGTCTGGCTGCAGCCTCGCACTTACACTCTCAGACTTGCATTCTCAGACACTTGCGCTTCCGCTAGCGACGTCACTTGCAGGCTTTATTTTTTATTTTGGTCTATTTTTTTATCACTTTTTGTTTGAATCTCTCAACATTTTACAACAGTAGCCAGGTGGTGAAGACAAGAAAAAATAAACTAAATTACAATGTCACTTGCAATCGCCACTTGCACTCTCAGCTACCTGCGACATCACTTGCAATCGACACAAATGGCCAGTGTTGCCAATGGAGACAAGACGCTGTGGTGATTAAACGATTAAAACTAATTTAGTACTATAACATAAACATACAGGGTCCTGCAAGAAAAAGACAAGACCCGCAAACCCGTCGCCACAGAACAGCAGAATATGAAAGCAATGCACAAAGTATCTCGTTAAGCGTTTTCCTCCTGTAGAAAAACAAAAACACTTAATATGGCTTCTTCTTAAGTAATAGATGGGTATTAAAATATAAAATGAAATATACAATTTATTAATATAATTAATATGCATATAGTATTTTACTCCCATACCGCAAAACGTGGCATGATGTGGCATAAAAAGGCCAAACTCAGTATGCTCCTCTACATTATTAATTGGAATGCTCACGGTATCGGGCCCGATACTGGTCTCCTGTACTCGTACTCGTACTCGTTAAAATGCCCCGATACCAAACGCCGATACCAACACAGCATGTGATAAGTGCCATATTCAAACAAAGAAACACAGACAACAGACAGCAGAAAGGAGTTAAGGATGTCTACTACGAAGTATATGTATGCAATGAAAATAATGTTAAACATTCAGTATTAACGCCTGTATAGCTGACGTGCGCGAGCTGATAAGCAAAGCATGCTGAGTGGATTGAGCGCCCGGCGGCGCAGATGCACGAGCTTGTCGAGTGAATATACCTTTCTCACAGACATCACTGGAAAGTTTGTAGTTCGGTCAGATATGTCAACAACAAGTAAGTAAAACAATGCACAAGTTACTTAACGGTAGGGAGAGGGAGAGAGAGAGAGAGAGCGCAGCGCAAATTCTGTTGTGGATCTTTGCTGTCATCACGTAGCGCAGCATAATTGGGATTAAAACGAAAATCGTAAAAATTAAACCATTCATAGGAGCATTCACATAACATCATTATTTTCCACCTTAGGCTTACCACGACTTCTGGCAGAGTGAACTAGCAGCCTGTGTGAACTGCGCTAGGCTGTACTACTGTCCTCTCATTCTGCATCAGTACAAATACGTGCATGCGTTGCGCATGTTTTGCTTGCTTCAGGAGTGTTTCTGTATTATGTGAGTTGCTTTGTAATATAAATTGCAGCACGTTTCAGATGAAAAAACACTTCTATTTCTGAAAATATCACAGTTAGGAGATTTATAACGAGTGGTTCCCTGCATTATTACAGCAAAGCGCGTGATTACAGTACTAAGCCGCTGCAATGGAGCAGCTCTAAAGCTATTAAATTAAAGATGATGTACCAAAGAGCAAAAAAAAAGTGAAAGTAACAAAAACTTAAAAAATAAATTTTAATGGGCATAATTAAGTGAAAATAACCAAAGGATATACAGTCAAACCAAAAATGATTCAGAGACCAGATATAATTTTTGAATTTTTTTTACTATGGGTGCAGGACACTATAGTTCATTTAAGTAAAGTGAGGATAGCAAAATAAACTAAACTGTGACAAATCATACCCAAAATTTCTTCATACAGTGAACTACCAGTAAAATTGATACAAATTTGGGTCCAAAAATTATTCAGACCGAGTCTGGGAAAAAAAACTGAAGTTGAGGTTTGCATGAAGCTGGGTGACAGCATGCCCAGGAGACTACAGGCTGACATTAAGGCTAAGGGATTTCCGACTAAGTATTGACAGTTGTGTAAATACTGTCATACTAACAACTGTCTAATTTTTGGTTGATTGTAATTCATTACATACCTTTCTATCAAAATTATCAAGATTAATTTGTTCTGACACAGTGTAACTCTGAGTTCTTGTCATATTTTATTACCATTTTCTAAACTATAGCGAATAAACTGTGAGAAATGTTGAAGGTGTCTGAATAAATTTTGTTTTGACTGTATCTATTTGATAAATGAAGTTAACCAACTAACATTATACATAGCCTTTTGGTTTCTGTACCCAATATTTTTAAAATGTACAAATGCAATAAAAATATCGGTATCATACTCGGTATTGGCAGTAAATAAATAAAAGTATTGGTATCGGGGCGAGGAGTATGAGTACGGGAAAAGTGTACGGGATCCCTAATTATTAATATACCTAACTCATATTGTACAGGCAAGCAGTGGCCCAGAAGAAATGCAACGCACAGTTTCGTGTTAAGGTTTTCGGATATAGAACTAAAACTTGTCTACAAGTATTTATATCATTGTCTTTTCCATTAAGCTATATTACGCTTTATTTATAATGAATTTTTCTATAGGAGGAAAATGGTTAACGTGCATTTAACGCATTCGTTAGGGGCTTGTCTGCTTGCCTGTACGGAGTTGATCTTTTTAAAATCACTTAATGCATTTCAAAAATGCATTAAAGCATTTTACTGTAAAATTATATGAAATGTCTGGTTAGATATTTTACTGTTTTTCCCTGTATATAGTACGGGAACTTAATGTTAACCTATTAACAGTTTTTTCCCGTAGCGTTTTTACAAAAATGTACAGTTAAAATTACACTTATTTTTACAGTGTTAGGCTACTGGATTGTCTTTATCATAGTCCGTTATTATACAACATTAAGCGTTTTGCTGTATGGGAGGACAAGTGAAAGTTTGCGCATTGTGTTCATAGCCATCTGTTTGCCTTGTTGTACATTAAATAATAACTATATATCGAATTTGATCTTTTAATTGCACTTAATAGCATCTTAATACATTAAGCCATTTTAAGTGTTTGTTTTTCTACAGGAGGAAAATGCTTAACGAGAGACTTTGCACATTGCATTCATATTCTGCTGTTCTGTGGCGACGGATTTGCGGGTCTTGTCTTTTTCTTGCAGGACCCTGTATGTTTATGTTATAGTACTAAATTAGTTTTAATCGTTTAATCACCACAGCGTCTTGTCTCCATTGGCAACACGCACCATTTGTTTAGATTGCAAGTGACGTCGCAGGTATCGAAGAGTGCAAGTGGCGATTGCAATCGACATTTTAATTTAGTTTATTTTTTCTTGTCTTCACCACCTGGCTACTGTTGTAAAATGTTGAGAGATTCAAACAAAAAGTAATCAATAAATAGAACAAAATAAAAAAAGACTGCAAGTGGCATCGCTAGCGGAATTGGAAAAGAGCAAAGTGTCTAGGAGTGCAAGTCTGAGAGTGCAAGTCTGAGAGTGCAAGTGCGAGGCTGCAGCTAGACCCTCTTGAGCTGTTTCGCTTTTATTCTTTAAAAGTGTCTTAGATTTATGTGACTACTATTTAATTTTAATTACTACATGTGTACATGTAATATAGATTCTAGTACCTATTCCAATAGTGACTAGCCTTTATCTACAAAAAAGAGTAAAAACAATGTTCACTCAGAAATTGCTAGAAAATTTCACAAATAATTACAAAGGAATTGCAAGTAACACATTGAATTAAATGTGCCATTTTGAAGTAGAAACACTGATTGAAAATAGGTATTTCTTTTTTTTTTTTTAATGTCCTCCCAGTATCTTGTTTTTTTTTAACATATTCGAAAAAAATTATAGTGTATTTCAGTTTTATTGCACTTATTAGATACTAGTACCCATTTAGTTACTACCTCAGTTGTTGGTAATATTCATATTTCACTAGTTAAAACAAACTGATTTCCTTTATTTTTGAGATTACTATTGAGTACTTTTAAGCGGGCGATTCTTCTAGGGTGGTGCCCACTGTCAACAGCTTGGCCCCCCCCAAATTTGGAATCATATCACACCAAACAATTTTAGGTGAAATGCGCAGTTTGTCCTGTCACTATATTAATATATATTACATATTATCTATATAAAGAAAAACCAATCAACCCACGAACCTCGACCCCCCACCGACAAACATTCAACTCTGCATTCGCAGCTGGGCACAGAGGCCACAGGGACGACCTGTTTTTAAAGCGCTGGCACATTATAACCAATCCATAGATTACGTTGCGCCCTTATGAATGAAAGTCCAATCAGACGCGTTCAGATGAGTCATCGCTGAAACACGCTGTTTTGTCACTACGCGCTGGCTGACTGAACATTCTCTCATCAGAAAACAACAAAGAAGATGTACGATGTAATAGATAGTAATTCACAGTTGTATACAGCTTTAGCGATGATTAGGACTTTGAGAGTGCTGAACCGCTGGCTGAAAGTGAAACCTGTTCTTGCAGGGGCGGGGTCTGGTGTTTCTCTCTCTCATCACCAGAGGTCGCCATCTCCCATCCTCACGGACTCTTTCTCCGTCACCTTGACACCACACACCTGGGCACCCACTCACACACACACACAGCTGTCGCCCATCCGGGACTCCATCACCTGCACTCCACACACCTGTGCACACACTCACTCTCACACAGCTGTGGCCCGTCACGAGGACTATTTAGGCGCCTTCCCCACGCCACTCGGGGCGGATGATTAATGTTTGGTTGAGTTGTGTCACGAGTTTACTGTTTGTTTGTAGTCACGAGGGTTACGAGTGTTTCTAGTGTCTGTTCCGGGACTGATGCAAGCCAGTGGTTGGCCGCATTGCATCAGTGCCCATTTGCGTGTTCTAGCCTGTTTCAGAGTCTTAGCTCTGTTTATGTTCCGTTTTTTCCTTTGTTTTCCCTGGCAGTAAAATAAAACCTGCATTTGGACCCTAACCCACGTTCACACGGTGTGATTCCTGACCGCGCCGTGACAGAATCATCCGCCCAAACATGGGTCCAGCAGGAAGATTCCTCAATGTCCACCAGGGAGACCGGGGCATTGAGGAGTATGCCAGGGACTTCTTGGGAGTGGCTCGCCAGTCGGCGATGGAGAGCACCTGCGCGCTGGTCTGTTTCTGGGGTGGCCTCGCCGAGCCATTTAAGTCCCTTATGCCATTCTGGCACCCCGAGGAGCCGCTGGAGGACTACGTCAACCTGGCTCTGCAGTTGAGCGACTCAACCATCAGGATGGAGTTGGCTGCAGAGCCTGCTCAAAGTTCTCCCGAGGCGGCCATCCCAGGGTCATCACGGACCCCGTCTGCTGCACCCAGTACCTCCCGCCCATTCCTGGAGCATCGCGGGCTGGTACGCAGCATGCAGGAACCTCCGCTGATGTCGGTGCGAGCGGCAGGGGCTGCTCGCAGAGTTCCCGAGACAGCGGTGTCCGCTCGCAGTTCCCCCGAGGCGGCGGTGCCCGCGCACGATGTTCCCGCGCACGATGTCCCCGAGGCGGCGGTGGCCGCTCACGATGTTCAAGCGCCCGATTGGTCTCCGAGTGGCGACGTGCCAGCGCACGAACGTTTCCGCTCACGATGTCCCGGAGGCGGCGGTGCCCGAGCACGAGGGTGCCCGAGGCGGCGGTGCCAGCGCACGAGGTCCCGGCGGCGGCGGTGCCCGCGCACGATGTCCCCGAGGCGGCGGTGCCCGCGCACGATGTCCCGGAGGCGGCGGTGCCCGCTCACGATGTCCCGGAGGCGGCGGTGCCCGGGCACGAGGACCGGAGGCGGCGGGTGCACCGCTCACCATGTCGGAGGGCGGCGTGTTGCCCGTCACGGAGCTTTCCCGAGACAGCGGTGTCCGATGTCGTCCCCAAGCGGCGGGCCCGCGCACATGTTCCCGGCGCCGATGTCACGAGGAGACAGTGCCCTTTGGCGCCCGATTGTTCACGAGCACGATTGTCCCCGAAGCGGCGGGTTGCCCGCGCGCGATGTTCACGCCGGCAACGAGGTCTCACGAGGGGCGAAAGGCACGCGCCGATGTTCCCGCGCAACGATGTCCTGGAGGCGGTGGCGGTGCCCTGCGCACGAGGGTCCGGAGGCGGCGGTGCCCGGCACGAGGTCCGGCACTGGCGGCGGTTTCCCGCCCACGATGTCTCGGAGGCGGGCGGTGCTCGCTACGAGGGTTCCGAGACAGCGGTGTCCGCTAGGTGCCCCCAAACGCGGCGGGCCCGCGAAACGATGTTCCGCGCACCGGAGGTCCCCGAGGCGGCTGGGCCCGCGCACGATTTGTCCCGGAGGCGGCTGGTTGCCCGCGCACGATGTCCCCAGCTCCGGCGGGGGGCCGCCACGGATGTCCCGAGGGCGGCGGTGTAGTCACGAGCCCGATGGGCGGCGGTTGCCGCTCACGAGTCACCGAGGCGGCGGTGTACGAATCACGATGTCACGAGGGCGCGGTGTCCGCTCCCGATGTTCCCGAGCCGGCGGTGTCCGCTCACGATGTTCCCGAGCGGGCGGTGTCCGCTCACGATGTTCCCGAGGCGGCAGTGTCCGCTCACGATGTTCCCGAGCTGGCGATGTCCGCTCACGACGTTCCCGAGTGGCGTGGTGTCCGCTCACGATGTTCCGGAGGCGGCGGTGTCCGCTCACGATGTTCACGATGTTCCCGAGGTGGCGGTGTCCGCTCACGATGTTCCCGAGGCGGCGGTGCCTGCTCACGATGTTCCCGAGGCGGCGGTTTCCGCTCACGATGTTCCCGAGGCGGCGGTGTCCGCTCACGATGTTCACGATGTCCCCGGGCTGGCGGTGTCCGCTCACGATGTCCCCGAGCCGGCGGTGCCCGCTCACGATGTCCCCGAAGCAGCGGTGCCCGCTCACGATGTCCCCGAAGCAGCGGTGCCCGCTCACGATGTCCCCGAAGCGGCGGTGCCCGCGCACGATGTTCCCGAGGCGGCGGTGTCCGCTCACGATGTTCCCGAGCTGGCGGTGTCCGCTCACGATGTTCCCGAGCTGGCGGTGTCCGCTCACGATGTTCCCGAGTTGGCGGTGTCCGCTCACGATGTTCCCCAGCTGGCGGTGTCCGCTCACGATGTTCACGATGTCCCCGGGCTGGCGGTGTCCGCTCACGAGGTTCCCGAGCTGGCGGTGTCCGCTCACGATGTTCCCGAGCTGGCGGTGTCCGCTCACGATGTTCCCGAGGCGGCGGTGCCCGCTTACAAGGCTCCACACACACCGCTGTGTTGGCCGCTGGTTCTGCCCTGGGTCCCCGGCCCGCCGGCTCTGCCCGAGTCCCCAGGTCCCCCGCTACCACACGGCCCTGGGCCGTTCCCCTGGGGGGGGGGGGGGGGGGGGGGCGCTCTGGAACGTCTGGAACGTCTGGAAGCCGTTCCTTAGGGGAGGGGTCCTGTCAGGGGCTGGCGTCTGGTTTTCTCCCTCTCACCACCAGAGGTCGGCATTTCCCATCCTCCCGGACTCCTTTTCCGTCACCTTGACTCCACACACCTGGGCACCCACTCACACACACTCACAGCTGTCGCCCATCCGGGACTCCGTCACCTGCACTCCACACACCTGTGCACACTCTCACTCTCACACAGCTGTGGCCCGTCACGGGGACTATTTAGGCGCCTTCCCCACGCCACTCGGGGCGGATGGTTAATGTTTGGTTGAGTTGTGTCACGAGTATTCTGTTTGTTTGTAGTCACGAGGGTTACGAGTGTTTCCAGTGTCTGTTCCGGGACTGATGCAAGCCAGTGGTTGGCCGCATTGCATCAGTGCCCATTTGCGTGTTCTAGCCTGTTTCAGAGTCTTAGCTCTGTTTATGTTCCGTTTTTTCCTTTGTTTTCCCTGGCAGTAAAATAAACCTGCAATTGGACCCAAAACCCTTTGCTCACACGGTGTGTCTTTCCTGACGGTCCCGTGACAGTTCTTTGAAATGTAAACGTTATTTGCTCTCTTTTTGTACAATGAAAGTGTTATAATTAGTAACTTACAATGTTTTATTAAATCACATTAAATACAAAGTCAGTCGTATCAAAAATATTTTATGGTGTGACACCCATATCTGGTACTTAAGTAAAAAGATGGATTTTTATGCAAAGTTAATAGATTACACTATTAGGCTACTTTGCCCATCGCCCATTATAGATCAAATCTATAAAGGTGCAAAATGCATTTACTTACACATATTTGATAATCAAAATATTTCATGATATAGTTAACATGTTTGGGAATATTTTGAATAAAAAATAAATAATAAAACCCCGCTGAATAAAAACAATAGGACACCATTAGAAAATTTGTAATGGTTTTACTGGTTATAATGAGACTTGTATTGGTTTTAGTGGAAACTGTAATGGACCCTGTTGGTTTCTACTGATAATTGGTTGCCTTCTATTGGTGGCTTGTTAAAACCAATAAATCCTAATGGAATATGTCCCAAAACACACTACAGGAACCAATTTTTAATGGTTTTAATGGTTAAAAATGTTTAATGTTTGTAATGTTATTTGTTGTGGAAACCATTAAAATTTTCTGTGATGGTTTTATTATTTATTTATTTTCAGTAGGGACATAAGCCTATATCAGTTAATACAGTGGTATTGTGGCTGCTGTGTCACATGACAAGCATGACGAGCCCCCACCCCTCTCACTCGTGCCCCCTCAAAAATGATGCCCCTGACTCTACAATACAAAATTATTTGTCAAATAAATGAAACATGATGAAACATTCATTTTTGTTGAAATTGTTATAGATTACTTGTAGAGATTGCAGTGATACATGACGTTGAAAAATGACTGAATGAATAATGCTTAAAGGGTTAGTTCACCCAAAAACGAAAATTAGCCCATAAATTACTCACCCTCAAGGCATCCTAGGTGTATATGACTTTCTTCTTTCAGACGAATCCTGTCAGAGTTATATTAAAAATTGTCTTGATCTTTCAAGCTGTTTCATGGCAGTCAGCGGGTGTTGCAGTGCTTCAGTCCAAAAGAAGTTAAATAAAAAGCACCCATCCATAAAAAAAGTGTCTCACACGGCTAAAAGAAGAAAGTCATATACACCTAGGATGCCTTGAGGGTGAGTAATTTTTTAGCTAATTTAAATTTTGGGGTGAACTAACCCTTTAAAGTAGGTTAAGATTAATTTTAAATTTGTGCCCCCTGTGGTCACTGTGGTGTAGAACCGCCCCTGCTTTTAAGTGACTAGTTGCACAAAATAAATAATACACTGAAAAACAATTTTCACTCAGAAATTGCAAGTAAATCTCACATTACAAACACTGAATTAAGGAACACATTGAATTAAACTTGAAATTTTGAAATTTAAAAACTGAGTTTGTATTTTCTTGAAAAACTTGTACTTGTTACTAATTTGCTAACTTAAAAAATGTACGTTTTAGGGAAAACATGTTAAAATGGCTTGCCATACCTCTCCTGCATCAGCATCGCTGAGCATATAGGGAACCTTAATGGGTTGCCAATCTCATATAATGGAAAGAGTTTTTTTGGTTGCAAACACACCATCCGAAGCATTCTTTGATCAATCATCGATGCATGACGTATGAGGTTTTCAAAAAATATTCGATAAAAAGATTTTCCTTAAAGCGCATCATTACAGAAACAGAATCATCGCGAAACATGCACAATCGCACATAACGCTGCATGCTTAAAAATGCTGAGTACGATTAAAAAGGTACACAAAACAATGCACTTACATTTGATCACGCGGTCGGTAGGGTTTAAACCCACGATGTCTGCGCTGGACATTCTCATGGGTTGTTGTGGATAACGGGGAAAGTGAGCCTACTCCTAACGGGTGAGCGTGCGGTCTTCGGTGCTGCGGGATGCGCGGGCTGCAGAAGCCGCATCACTTGGTGCGTCTCTCCTCCGTCCACCGTCGGTCAGAGGGGAAGATGTGTCGCAGTTGATCCGGGGAAACTGTTATGTTGGAGATGCTGGACTCTGCCTGGTGCCGTGTGGGGGCGGATGGGTAGACAGATAGATGGATGGATGGATGGAGCAGCAGGAGGGGGGCTGGGAGACTTCTGCTCAGTTCAGGGTATCCTCAGCGCGTTGCAGCACCACCCCGACATGGCGAAGACAGGAACTCCCACTCTCTGGCTTGCAGGGACTGCCTCATACTGCCATCACGCGGAGGCTGATTCGGGGTTTCCCTGCGCACGAGATGAGAGAGCGCGAGCGCACCCAGGCCTTGTTGCTGCTTTATTGACGTCAGTCTTTTTAATGCTTCATGGCGTAGAAAGTCAGAAGGCGGCGTAGGAATCTTACTGTTTTGTGAATGTTATAAGAACAGATCTATCTTTCTATCTATCTATCTATCTATCTATCTATCTATCTATCTATCTATCTATCAATCAAACAAACCATTTTGGAATGCTGTTTTTATTAACATAAGTACAAAACAATTCTCGGTTTTCATTGTTTTTTGGCACTGCACCATAGTAATACCATGGACTTTTGAACATGTAGGCTGCCATGGTAATAAAACGTTATTCTTTTAATTTCCACAGAGTTGCATGTAAATAATGTAGGATAGTCATTCAATAGCAAGTTCTATATCAAATTCACCTTACCTTACCACTACTACATCAACACAGTAGCCTACATTTTAAATATACCACCTGGTCCATTTTGAAATGTTATGCTTTCATCACTCTCTATTTTGCACTATTTTGTTGCCATGTATTAAGAATCAGCATTATTTTGTGCTGTACCATTGACAATTTCCTTTGAACCCAGTGTGTCAGTACTGTTCTGTTCTATTCCACCGTTTTTGTTTTTTTTGTTGCAATGAATGTGATTGTCTGAATGGGGTAGAGGGCATAAACCTGTGCAACGGGATAAAGATATCACAATGAAACAAGGTATTTTAGGAATATAGGCCGATAGTTTGATCTTTTTTGGATTTGTGTAATCAGGATTATGTGAGGATCAGACAAAAGCAGCCTAAAATATTTGTTATTAATTGTTTGGACAATCAAATATTAGAAATGAGAACAAAAACAGGCAAGGCAATAAATAATTACAATGCATCAGATTAAGTCAAATCAGATAGATAGATAGATGATTTAAGGAAAAATATGCATGCTTGAATTTGAGCTATAGAGGTCATGCAGGAATAAACATAAAAACATACCTGTAAAGTGCATACAGATTAATGTGGCATGGTTAAAATAATTAAGTTCAAATGATAAAAATGTATGTACAGCAGTGGTTCTTATTTACGCACACATGCCCTCATCTATGAACGATAATCTCGTATTTTGCCGCGATAAACCATTATCAAATATCAAATATCCCTCCGCACTGGTGAAACTTCCTCTGAACGAGGGTATATGTGTTATTGCCATTCATGTTAGAATGGAATAAACTGTTTTGCTCATATGAATATGAGTCGCATGAACACCACTTACAGTAAACATCTCGACATATCATACTTATATCCTCCTTATTCTCCCCATTCTATTACTGAGCTGGCCATCAAGCTCGTTTGTCGGCTCTGAAATGGAAGCGATCAAATACAGGCTTTCATTTGGGCTCTATAAGCGTTGAAGTCGCTGAGCGCGATCCGCCATCTTGGCACCGCTATTGCATCAGTTTCGTGATTCACTACCGCACTATCTAGCAACTGGCGTCGGCGCGCAATCTGTCCCCGGCGACTGCGTCCATTGGCGGAAGGATCTGATTAGAGTAGCGCAGTGTGCGTGATGCGGTAGCTGCTCTCTGCCGCTGCTGCAGGAGGAAGACCGAACCGCTACCAGCACCACCTTTCAGTTTCGCCTTCAAATTACACCAACCGGCTCCGTCACACACAGAACACCGACTGAATTATTACCCCAAGGCGTCCCTTATTAAGACACCGGAGGGGTTGGTCGCGTCGAAATTGACGAAGCGCTGTTTTAATCGAGTATAAGGCGGGTTTTGTGTGTTTTTGACAGCAGTAACAGCACAACAATGGCTCTGAAAAGAATCCACAAGGTAAGAGAAGGAAGTCACGGGCGCCATTGCCCTATTCCGCATTGAAAACGCACCATCCTTAGTCATTTACGCCGGAAAGGCGATTTAAGGGATGTTATTGAGAAGTTAAACGTGTAAAGTGTGACACTGGTGGGATGACAAGTGTAGGAAAGCTCGACGGTTCGGTCCGGGTTAACGGTTAGCATGATAGCTAGCGACCCTCCGTCGAACTGTGTGTGACTGATATAAAATGTGTATTCGGTCATTGCTTTTGTATTTCCCTTCTCGTTTTTATCTTAAACGGATATAAATAGTCAATTGAAATTGGAGTAGGGTTGAAATGGTTCGCTTGAGGATTAATGTAAGATCATGATAACGTGTTAGCATGCTAACCCCTCGTTGCCACCAATGCTAAAGGCCCATTTGGAAACCTTGAACAAAGATCGTTTATATCCACCCCAACTTCATCAATTTACTGTATTTTTGCTATTAATATATTAGTGTACGGTATTATTATATTATACTAATTTATTTCGTGTTGGTTTGGGTTGTTGACTGGCTAACCGCTCCGGTAACGTTAGAGGCATCTAGCCTCAGTTTGCCATCGCGTTAATGTTTTAAATCATTTTCAGAATGTATTGGTGTTGTTGTTTATATTGTATATCTGTTTGAAGATTTGGTCCTTTAGTGCTTCTGTTTAATTTTTATAGGCAAACTCGCACATTATGTATCTGGAGATTTCAGGTTAGCTCGTGGCGCAAGCAAATTGGCTATATGACCGTGGTCCAAAGCATTTCAGACCCCTTATTGTGCTTTTCTGACAATTTGAACGTTTCAGTACTCTTGGGTTTCAGCAGAACAGACTGAGTTGCATAAGCTGTGGTCACCTCTCATGTCATTACAGCAGCAATAACTCCATTACACAGACTGTTATGTGTCTGATTTTATATTGACCTCTTTATTCTCTAAATTATACATCCATTGCGTTTGTTCTACGTATTTTACTGTAACTTTATCAAATGCAAAGATATTTGGAGTATTACGTTTCGGTGTCAGTTTCTCAGTTTCATTTTGGTGCTTCATTGTCAGCAGCATGCACTGCAGGTGTTTCAGGAAGGGATCGGGACAGGAGATTCAGAGTTTTACTTGCTGGTTTTAATAGGGGAACCGTTTTTAAACTGCAATTTTGTTTCTGGTGTGTTGCAGGAGCTGCATGATTTGGGCCGTGACCCACCTGCTCAGTGTTCAGCGGGCCCAGTAGGGGATGACAGTAAGTAACTTGCTTTGCCCACCAATGAATTTGATAAACTAGTGAGTTTATTTTTCAAATTCAAGTTACTGGTATTTTGAAGAAAATCATTGGTAATTTCAGCTTTGATTGTGTAACAAAATCAACTTTTAACTCTTGCTGTGCTGAAAATCCTTTACTTAATTTGGTGTTTCTGTCAAAAATTACTGTCCTTTTCCTTTTTTTTAGTGTAATAAAAATACTCTTATTCTATATTATCACCAAATCTAGAATGTAATGTTTTTGTCAACTTGTTTTCTTTCAATTAGCTTGGGTTTTGTATTTCTTTTTTTAGAATTGATTAGTTGTAGGTACACTAAGGGAATTCAGTAAGTTTTAGAACAATGCAATAACATAAACTAGCATGTTTGGAAAAATAAAATTGTTATAGATATAATTAGTTGTTTGAACGAACAAGTTCTCTTCTGGGGTGAGCCATGTCCCTCCTTTTTCAGATCTTCTTTATCAACCATATTATAATGTATAGTTAAAATATAGTAGAGGCCTCTATATGTATGTATGTTAAGTTTGAGGAGAAATACTGGTATGTTGTGGTGTATGGTAATACTGGTATGCTGAGATATATATTTTTAATTATTATTATTGCCTTGTTTAATAGAATCAGCTCTTCAAGGGGTCTTATGTATACAGCACTTATAGAAACTGACTGTCATAGTAGCTTCAAACACATTGTCAGAAGTGCTTTTTCCTGTCTGATCATTTTTTCTGTGTCCTGTGATAGATGGTGCTAATCAATATTTAGCGTGAAGCTCAGCCACAAGTTGACGGATTGTTTGAACCAATAAATAGCATATATAGCTTCCCTTAAAAGAGTCGCTATTTTATTAAACTGACTCATACAACCATCTGACCCACTTAGTGCCTCAGAGATTTGACAGAAATATGACAACATAATTGTACCCAAATTTGCTTCATCATATTTTATACTGTATTCCTCAGTGGGCTCTTTTAATTCTGACAAGACTGATTCTAAGCTGGCAAGCAAAAATTTTACCTCTTTGAGTTGAACAAAGACATCATGAACATGGTGTGACTGATATAGGCTTTCCCTGACAATTTTTTATTTTTTGTCTCGTTTCAGTGTTTCATTGGCAGGCCACAATAATGGGACCAGTAAGTATTTATTTTTTGTGTTTCCTATAGTAGACGGCAACATTACAGGAATCCCTTGGAGCATGATATTGTTGATATATAAATATAGATTATTTTGAAATACTATATATACATTTATTCATTCATTCATTCATACGTGTTTACCCTACAGAATGACAGTCCTTACCAGGGCGGAGTGTTCTTCTTGACCATACACTTTCCCACAGATTACCCCTTCAAACCACCAAAGGTCAGTAACATCCACACCTGTTTGACTCAGGCACAGCTTCGTGCTCAGCTGCTTAATTATTTGTCACTTTGTTTCCTCAGTTTACCAACCTGTACATTCTTTGTCATGACATAAGGAAATGTTTTTTCCTCCCACATATATTCAAATAATTCATCTTATCATGACTGTATATCATATGCAGTTGTAGAATGCTGGGAATCTTGTTGATGAATTTAAGGAATGTGTTCGAAGGAAGCCAGTGCTTGTGTTTAGATTACAATCTTCAGTTACTAGGAACTGTTCTAGAGTTGGCTGTTATTTTACTGTTTAGCTTGTAAAGGTTGTGATTTGCGTGCTTATTTTTCTCTTGCTCCTTTCTCAGGTTGCATTTACCACAAGAATCTATCACCCAAATATCAACAGCAATGGCAGCATTTGTCTGGATATTCTGAGGTCACAGTGGTCACCGGCACTCACCATCTCCAAAGGTACACCTCCGTTTTCAAAGATTGTTTTATGGCAATTAATTCCTCAGTCTACATCTTCCCATGATGTAGCATGTATGGGGTTTTAGTAGGATTTTGTTACCCACAAAATTTAGCATGTAGACAAAATATTAAAATGTGATGTTTGAATGCTCAAGTGCTGTGAGAACTGCTTTAATTAATGTAGCACCCAGAATCCTATTTTGTATTCAGATTCGTTCAAAGTTCAACTAAAAATGTTTTGTAGCATTGTCGTGCAGAATTGTTACCTTTTAAATATATGAAATTTTAGTTTGATTGTATATGCCATGACGTAGTCTTTGAAGATTTATATGGCAATAAACACAAATTGAAATATGTTATGCTTTTACACCAGAGGAGAGTTTAAGATGCTGCTGGTTTCTCATTGACATGACATTTGCTGCATAAGAATTGTTTCTAATAATAATCTCGTTCTTTAGTTTAAAACTCAAAATCTTTAACACAAGCAAAATGATAGTGATATTGGAGAATATTTTGAGTTTCTGAATTTACTGCAGTGTCTAAATGTAAATGCGTGCCGCTAGATCTGAATGTGATTAATTTGCTGCTATTCACATGTTTAGTGGCGATGGTAGGGACATTTCAGTGTTTTTGAGAGTATTTTCTGACTACATTGATTATATTTTTATTAATGTTTTCATGAATAAAAAGTCATGTTTAAGGTGCTTATAACAGGTTTTTGGTGCCTAAAATATTTAAGAAATGAGTGTCCTTATGAAAGATGACAGCTGTTTAAACAAGTATATTGTTCTTTTAATGTTTTTATCTTGCCCTTCAGTTCTCCTGTCCATCTGCTCCCTGCTGTGTGACCCCAATCCGGACGACCCCTTAGTACCTGAGATCGCCCGCATTTACAAGACTGACAGGGAAAAGTGAGTGTCCTCTTCTGCACCAGATCTGTACTGCGCACTGTTTGCCCTAATGCTCTTCCCCATAGGTGCTGTCATTTGCATTATTAGCTACGTTAATGTCTATGCAGTTTCCTGTTTTGACACTTGTCAACTTTCTTCCCTGGGGATGTTGTGTTTATACGCTGACACTCTGAAGTCCTGTTTTGTGAATAATTTACTTTTACTGTTGCTGAGCTTTGAAGTTGACTGAAGTAGAGACATAGCAAAAGTGAAAATGTTTTCAGCTTGCTGTAATTCCAAAAAGCAGGCTTCAATAGCTCAACGAGCAACAGTGTTTTGTTTTATCTATACCAGACTGAGCTGGGTGTAATAATTTGAACTGGAGGATGATTCTAATCAAATTCAACAGAAAAGAGAATTAAATGCGAGCAGACTCCCATTAGATCCTTATTGTTTTAAATTGGTGTTATTGGCAAATGTGGGTGGAAAAAGCAATTGAGGATGAGGGCTGGATCTTGTAAGAACTCAAGGGAATACTGAAGAGTTCCTTTGTAATAGATTGTAAATTATTGGCGATGCCCAACTTTTTCCAAATTTCCTTTAAAACATGAAGAGGGCTATTGACTGTGTCAAAGGAACAATTCATGTTTTTCTTTTAGATAACTTTTTCTTCATGTACACATGCTCAGGGCTCAGAAACAAAATTATTTGGGCCCTTTACTTTCCCACACTAATGTTTAATTCCATTATATTTTTGCCGGCCACACCTTTCACAACAGTTTGTTTTGCATACTTGGGGGGGGGGGGGGGGGGGGGGTTTCTTATTGGCATCTATAGGTGCCTTTCGCACCGGGGACAGACCTTTTCATAGTACCAGAACTAATTGTAAAACTACCCACTTTTTGGCGTTTTCGCACCGCCGGAACTGGGTGTGATTTTAGTACTGGACTGCCTTTTTCGAGAACCAAATTAGCTCCTACTCCGGAGCAGGGTCTAACCAGCACAACTGGTACTAATCGTGACATAAGTAGGCATTGATTGGCCAAACGCGTACGAAACCGCCCTCACCCGCCATGATTTAAAATGCCATGTAAACATACTGTAAACATTGTCAACCTATTTCGCAAGTATGGAGAACAGCGATAGATGGACGGACGCTGAAGTGCAGGCACTTGTAGCAAATGTAGCACTGCCAGTTGTCGTTGGAGATTCTTAGTCCTCCTTTCCGTTCTTTCAATCGCTTTACGTATACGTTGACTTTCCATGTCCATTATTGTGAAACCCGCGAGACACAACAAAACACAGCTCCGATCACAGCGTCCTCCATCCTCCTGTTGTTAATGTTGTTCTTCTTTGTTTCTGTAGTTGAACGCCACGCACAATTCAGCCTGCTTAGTCACTCTCCTAGTACAACCGCCGTTGTGAATGCCACCCTTAAATGGTACTGGGGAAATAAGTTTAGCGCAAAAGTCGTCGCCAGTACTTTAGTACTGTACATTTAGTTCTGGAACTAAAGCGGTGCGAAAGGGCCTTATGGTTCCATGAAGAACCTTCAAGCATTTTGACCTTCAAGTACGCTGGTACGATTTGTCACTCTAAACTATGCAAAAACCCAGTGACTTGTGCACGTGCAGTAAACAAGCAACAGAAAAAGATGAGTTCAATCAATCAGAGCGTTTTCTGTGTTTTTTTTCATTTTTTATTTCTCTCCAAACTGGCTCTGTTTGTGTGTCCGTGAGTCGTGCGCTGAGATGAGAAAACGGGTGTATGGTATTTCCTGGAGTCTTGAGCTCTATTTCTTTGGTGATGCATATGTGGACTTTCTGCGCAGAGGCGCCCTTTAGTATCTATCCAGTATGAATGAAACCGACATTGTGTTCATAGCACTAAATAATGGCCAACCTATAAAAATTATACTTCTCTCAAAATAAATTTAAGGTAGACATGTGATAATCCATGTTTTTCTACAGTGTACAACAATGTACTGGAGTTTTACTTAAAGTATAGTGGAGTTTTTTTTTTTTTTAAATAGCATTTAAAATCACTAAAAAGAACTCTGTTGTGCCAAACCATCAGAACCAAACTGAAAACTGTGTTTAAAAAACTGAGGTATTTATTGAACCGTGGGCTAATTGTATTGTTGCATCCGTACTGTTTACTCTGAAATACTGTATAACAGGAATATCACAAATTGAGTGCAGACTCTTGAGTACTAACCTATGAAAACTATTTAACATGAAGTCTAGCATTTTGCACATTGTGCAATTACGATTTTGACATTAGCCATCAAGGTGTTTCCAAGTAATGTAGGAATAGGCTATATGACCCCCGGTATCACCCCATACCGGGGTCATATGACCCACCCCCATTCACAATAATGGACATGGAAAGTCGACGTATACGTAAAGCAATTGAAAGAACGGAAAGGAGGACTAAGAATCTCCAACGACAACTGGCAGTGCTACATTTGCTACAAGCGCCTGCACTTCAGTATCCGTCCATCTATCGCTGTTCTCCATACTTGCGAAATAAGTTGACACAATGTTTACACAGTGTTTTAAATCATGGCGGATGAGGGTGTTTTCGTACGCGTTTGGCCAATCAATGTCTACTTGCGTCACGATTATTACCAGTTGTGCTGGTTAGACCCTGCTCCGGAGTAGGAGCTAATTTAGTTCTCGAAAAAGACAGTCCGGTACTAAAATCGCACCCAGTTCCGGCGGTGCGAAACGCCTACGGAACCTTCTATGGGCAAATGGTCTTTATGTGTGAAAAGATTTAGATATTTAAGATCTTCACACTAGGAAAATAATAGTTCTTTTAATCATTGCTCACTGAAATGTTTTTTGGGGAACCAAAATGGTTCTTTTATTTGCTTTTGGAGTTTTTATTTTTAAGAGCGTATGTGTCATGCAAATACCTTTCTGACATACGATGGTAATGTTTTTATTTCTCTTCCTTCACAGGTACAACAGAATAGCTCGGGAATGGACACAAAAGTATGCGATGTAGTTTTGGAGTTAGAATCATGATGGGAGAAAATTACAGCTCTCCATCTTAAGGTTAGGGGAGATTTTGAACGTTCAAAAGATAAAAGAAAAAAGCTTAAGAAAAAAACAGATCTTGTTGGTTTCCATTGGAGTGCTTTCTTTAAGCCACGCCTCCCCTCACCAGAGCACCCCCCCCACTCTTAGCCCTCTGGCAGCCATGGTGTACATACTCAAACTACAACTGTAGCCCCTTTTCCTCCCCAAATGCAAACCTCCACTCCACAGCTCCTGCTTTACCTTCTCCGTTGCTATTGCGACGTACCCGCTGCTTAGGATCAGTCCATATCAATTTTGCTGTAGAAGATGTTTATGGCTCTAAAAGCATTCCTTGTTGTTATTAAGAACTGGGAAGGGAGGGCTATATTATTATCATTTTGTTTTCTCTCTGCAATTTGTGATAGTCTGGACATAGAGGGATATGTTTTTTTACAGTTTACTTTTTCCATTTCCATTTCCTGGGCTTCCAACTGTACATTGGATCAGGAAGTTTTTTTCTTTATTTCTTTATTGCAGAGAAGGGAAGGGTATGCTGGCTATCTTTTTGTATAAAATCTATAAGGAATTCTTTTAAAATCATAGCAGTTAATTAAACGAAAATGGATGACCTGTCCTCTCCTCCGGAGTATTCTAATGGACTTGAAAACTATGAATATATATATTTTGTTTCCATTTGTCATTGCAAAGACTGTCTCTACCCCTTTCCTTAGCCATGACCAACTTCACAAACATTCACCACATGGGTTTCGGACCAGTTATTTAAAGCAGTCTCTATAACATGCATCTTATTGTTTTTTTTGTTTTGTTTTTTCTTCTCTCTCCCCCAAACCACCCTTGTAACTCTTAGGTTGCTTTTTCTTCTTCATTTTCCTGCCCTTGTTGAATTCGATGCTAACATGGTTCAGCCAAACTCGATTGGGTCCCTGGGTGAGAGGACACAAACTCCTCACAGACAAACTTCTGTATATTTAATTTCCTGACAGGCTCGTTGAGCTTTGTGTGTTGATTAAAACTGTGTAATAAAATGATTACTAAAGTCTGAAATGCTTTGTGTCTGCATGGTTTTTCCTAATGTAGGTGATGCAGGTCTTGATATAAACACTGCATGTGAGGAACTTTGTCCTCTTGGGGTTTTAATCCTCAAGTCTTTTGAAACCTCTGTTGAAAAAGGAAAATTTCTCTGATCTCTTCTGCTTGTCCATTGCATTTGGTGGTTCTTTTGATAGAAAACAAATGTGCAATGATTGTTTAATATGTGCCTCATGACAGCCGCTGTCACAGTTACTGTACTATAGTAAAACAAAGTTGCAAGGGACTTTTGAGCAGCAAGTTGTACATAAACCTTTTATAGGAGTGCTTAAAATGACTGAAACAATTGCACCATGTGTAATTTTCTTTAATATTTCATAAATGCCATTTTTCATTAAAAAAAAATCCAAATGGCACCTAATGGATAAATGTTTTTTTTTCCCCCCTGAAAACAAAGCCTTTTATTATCTGAAGTGACATCCAGAAATATTATGGAAAGAATAAATGAAGTATTTTTTGTGCAACTGGGTATCATGAAATGCTTTGTGTTAAATGGGCTATTACAAAATTAATTTATTTGTATTATATACCAAGTTATTACTGGTTGTTCATAGTTCAGGGACAAATAGTTTTTATTTAAATCTTTTCAGCCAGGTTCAAGTGAACGTTCTTTTAAAGGTTTGATATTTATGTAAAATGTTATATTATGAAACATTTAAATATCAGGGTTAAAAAGTGTATAATGAACAAACCCTCGCTACCAAACGGCCTGCTGCACAGTAAAGAGGGATTTGGGCCCCATGTTTACAGTAATCTGAGCTAGCAGCGCGAGTGAGTCACGCTCTCCAGCCATTGGTCAGATATCCAGTGACGCAATCACGCAGAGTTTCCGCAGTGACGGCGCCTCTCACGTTCAGCGTCTCAGACCTTGTGGTGCCCTTTAACTTGGAAGTCCAAACAACTGTACCGTCATGGCATCTCAAGTGCCAGGGCTTTCAGCTCTGACTAAACCCGGGTTAATACCGGGTTTTAAGGTTTCTAAAGGTAAGAGTAGTGTTTTAATTTAATATAAAGCCGATTGCAACCTTCATGGATTGCAGCAATTCCATAAAGCATCAACAAATATTTGTCAGCATGTTTGATTCTTGTGTATCGGAAAATTGTGTTCATTTCAGATTATACATTGTTTATGTTAGGTTATGCTTTCTAACATGTATACAGTACAGATGAGTTTTATGGCGCTTATTGCACGCACGCGTTATTAGGTCATAGGTTTGCAGGTATTTTTTGGATTGATTGATTGATAATGCATTTCGGATATTTAAATTAATGCACTGTTTTAGTAGGAAATAAAGCTGCATCTTCTTGCCATGTCTCTCTGCAGCATTTGTAATGCGCAGATCATGAGCCTGACCAACTCAATTGTTTTGATATCTCGGGAAACACAGCGATGAACGAAAAGTTGTTTTGAGTCGAATCTTTTAAATGAATCATTTGAACCGAATCTGTCGGTACGATTCGTCCACATTCACAAATAAAACAACGTGTTAAAATACGTTTACAACGTAATAACAGTATGACAGTTTAGTCTAGCTTTATAATATGCCACGACGAGATGTCAGTGATCACTTGATGATAGTTAAAGAATTGCGAAACGATTCGTTCTCAAGAACCGATTCGCGGAAATCAGTAGGACTACCATTAATAGAGTCAGAGTGAATCCTTCTCACCTGACCAGGATTTACAGTCTGAGATGAAAGACTCTTTGGATTTAGCCAGTCTGTGTCTGTGTTGACATACAGTATGTCGTGACTATATTTTAGTGCTGATTAAGTTTCATGAGTTTAGCTCACATGACACTGAAGACCAGACACACAAATACACCTCATAATGCCAATAAACAGTTTTATTCTGTACTGCATGTGTTTTATAGTGCACTTAAAGCTGTATAAGCGTAATGTGTGCTACAGATCATGTAATATTTATTTGCAAATCATTGATTTGATTTAAAGGCTGTAGACTAGACTGTGTTTCTGTTGTTTGGACACTGAGTTTGTTGGTTTACTGATATCAAATTGTAAAGTTATTTTGTCTAAAGTAGTTTGTTCCAAAGGGAAGCATTGCTTTGGTTGTATAGCTGTTAATTAATAACTACCGGGTGTGTTTCGGTGAAATTTAAATTCATGTCGATTTTCTTAATTAGAGAAAATAATATAGAAATTACATGGCGCTATTGGATCAGGCTGTATGAAATAGAAATATATAAATGAGTGATACTGAAGATAGAAAATCGTAGGTTTGAATAAATGATTTGGAACCAGGGAAATTAGAATATGATCACAAACTAGTATTCAGATTTATTTTCTGAGCTGAAGATTCACTTATTTCTAATGCTGAGGTAGTGCGGTATTCAGACCTGTGAAATAATTGCTTAATATAAGCTGCATGAGAGCCACTGTCAAAATTACTTTACTATTAGTTATAGTTATAACAGTGTAAGTTTTTTTCTCCAGGTGTGGAGGACCAAATTTACATTGTAATTTTTCATAAAGGCACAATTTCCAAATGACACGTAATGGATGAATCATGTTTAAGACATTTTAACAAATGTATTTTAATAAACAAAGCCTTTATTGTTACAAATAACATTTGGAAACACTAACAGTTGTGGGGAAAAAATAATGAAGTATGGTTTTGGGCAAGTGGATATTGTGAAATATTTTAACAGTTATGCTTTTTGTCCTTAATAGGACTTTTTATCGATGTCAAATGCAAGGTTGCTTTTCTCTGAACTTGGAAATGAACCTAAGTGCTTTGCCCATTTTCAAGTTCATATATGAAAAGCACTATTACTTAAACATTTTCAAGAAATTAGCCTACTGAAAAAAATAAAACAGAATTTGGAAGAAAAAAATAGATTCCATGGGGCCATTTCATAATTTCAAATAGTTAGAAATGCTTTTTGATTACTAACATTTATATTATCCATTAAAATGGAATTGAACAAACAAAAGGAATTTAATAACCACCTAGGTTATCATGTCCAAAATCCAGTTTCAACATGGCTGGGCTTGACCCAAAGATTAAACTAAATATTTTCTAGAAAATAGCAATGCTCGTAGAATAGTGTGTAGGAAGCTCCCGGCCCTGTCAAAAACGAGCGCCTCCTCATGTGTACATTTACAGATCAGCTGATCACCATCGTTCCCGTTGCAGTGGCCGCGGCTCTGAGCACCTACCTGCTGACACGCTACTTCAGTTCACAGAGCAGCCCCGAAAGCAGGGTCAACATGTCAATCAACAAAGACAGCCCCAAAGTAGTGCACAGCTTCGACATGGAGGACATCGGCAACAAGGCCGTCTACTGCCGCTGCTGGAGGTCCAAGAAGGTGAGTGAAACCTCCTCAGTGGATCACGTGTCTGAGTTCATATTAATAGGATGGTGTGGCTATTCTTCATCCCAATGGCCTGTTTGGAGATCATCTGTATGAACCATTTTTAAAAATTTGATGCATGAATTTTAAGGCCTCTAAATTATTAACAAGATTAAAACTTGACTGAAAAGCCTGTTATAAACAATCTTGTACATGTCTTCTGTCTGAATGTTCATTTGTACGTATTTAGCAAGTAAAAGGCCTTTTGGTATAATTTTAAAACACCCCCCTTCAGGATGTTTTGCACGTTTCTTGTTTTTAACGTTTAATGGACTAAAACAATTATCCAATCATAATCATGTTAAAATAAGAATATCAAATATCAGGCTTTTGAGGAACATTTATTTACCTCTCAGTCATCATTGCACTGTATTGCATTATATGTTTTCCACCTCAATAAAAACTACACAGCTTTGATCATAAAATTAAGCATTTAAATATCATCTTACTAAGACATATTATTAGGAGTGACAAATGATATTTATAAGTATTTTATGCAAGTAGTCTGTTATACTTTTATGAAAAAAAAAATCATTGTTTTACATAAAAATTAATGTTACCTTTTAGCCATATAAATAACATCTTCACCAAAATGCATGTCTTTGCTTAATTTTCTCACTGTAAAAAAATATACAAAGATATTTCTTCTTGCATAGATATAAAATTGAAAAATTGATTAAAATTGAGTTTATGCTTAAAACAAGAAAAGAATGTCTGTCAAGACAAATAAACTTAATTCAAAGAAAAAACAAGTTTATTTTTCTAACCCCATTGGCAGACTGATTTTCTTGTTTTAAGCATAAACTCACTTAATTTTGGTAACATTTTCAAAAAACAATGTTTTGTAACATGTTCACGTGTGTAATTTTGCTTCTTAATTGTATCTTCATTTAAGATTGGAAAGTAATACAAAAATAATAAGGAAGACATTTTTTTTTTTGCAGTTAGAACTTCTGAATAACATGGAGGTGTTTTTTCCCTTCTTCCTCAAGTGTGAGCTCCATAATCTCATTAATTCATTATTAGATAGCCATACAATCGGATGTATCAAATATGATATTCAACAACAAAAAAATACATATGCAGACTTTTCTCTAAAGGTTCAATACACTGTTCCATTTAAAAACGGTGATTTTATTTTTTTTGGCCATTATTCCATATGTCAGGCTTTACAGGGTTAATGGTATAATTCCCTCAGAATTGTTATTTCTCTCATTTATGCACCCTCATGTCACTGTTTGTCATATCCTGAAGCACCATAGTGATCTAGAAGAGCTTCCTGCAGATGTACCAATGCAAAGTTTAAACATTAAAACTGCAGGAAGCGTACAGATACGCCATCACACTCTGTGAATGATCATCATGTGTGGTTGTGAATTGTATGTATTTGTTTGTTCCCTGGACAGTTTCCATACTGTGACGGCGCACACACCAAACACAATGAGGAAACTGGTGATAATGTCGGACCTCTGATCATTAAGAAGAAAAACCCCTAAATACTCAGTGAGTGTGTGTGTTTGCATCAGTGTTTTCCATCCACTGGCGATGAGAGGAACTGGATGAGGATTTAATATTACAATTACTGTAATTCTCAATGTTAATGCATCTCATTCACACCAGGGCTTCCTGTAGCACTGCAGACATGCATCAGCAAACATACTGTATTTCCTGTAAACATGCAGTTTTACACTTGGTCTTCCTCTCGGCCTCTAACACAAACCATATCATTGAAATGTGCTTTAAATGTACTCAAAAATAACTTGGCACTACAATGCAGATGAATGTGGATGAGAGGGGGTCAGAGCTACTACGCACAGTTTGATGAACATTTTGGTAATTATGACTTGAACATTTGTGTAGTTTTTACTATATTAGGTGTCAAACTAAACCAGGTTCCATTTAAAAACAGTATAGAAATATAATTTCTATCATGATGTGTAATTCGGAGGCCATGTGTATTTTGCTGTACGATGAAGATGTACATTTTGAATAAATGTAATTTGAAATGTTCACCCTTTTTGTCAGGGTTGTGTTTTCACGCTCTATTTTCAGTAAGCAGGGTTATAACAGCCAGAGTTTTAAAACAGGATGTGGGAGATAATGTGTTTTACTTCCTGGTCTGCTGCAAAACACAGGAAATCAGAGATCGTCCTGCTGCAGTTCCGCTTACAGCCACCAGATGGAGCCACTGTATCAGTTCAATGCTCTTGAGTTTGTTTTGAAGGGATTTTGAGGCAGCTTCACCTCTTTGGCTCTGCAGGAAGTGTGAGGTTTATACACATCATGGTTTTTAAATGCTGGACACCCCAATCTTGGATGTTTACTAAGAAGTTATTCGGTGTTTTTGAGATTTATAGTCAGTTCTAAAGTATATATACCCACGGACTGTTATTTAGTGGGTTTATGTTGATATGTTTTATATTTAGCTGTTTTATGTAGCTTAAAAGTGCTGTGCATTTACTTTCTACAGTGTAGAGGCGCGGTCACGTTAGTGAATTTATTTTTCGCAACAAAAAAATTGTCTATTGTCAATGTATTGATGTATGAAGCACATTTTACACAGAAGTGACTTTCAAACCAAGCAGCTTTCTGTTGGTCAGCATGTGAACAGTTTAAACACGTTGTGAAATCTTCGTTGGCTCTTTTTCTGCGTTGAGTTTTTTGGCCTCATGCAAATCCTGATCATGTGGATTCCTTAAATCTGCAGGTAAAACTCCCTCATCTCAATAAGAATCCACACGATCTGGAATTTTGTGCGAGGGACATGCGAGTAAAAAATTTCCCCCATGCGAATTTCGCTCCTGATTCAAGTTTGTTAAACTTTTAACATGCATATTCACCATATTTACCAATATATTTATTAAAGGGGTCATATGATGCGATTTCAATTTTTCCTTTCTCTTTGAAGTGTTACAAGCTCTTAGTGCATAAAGAAGATCTGTAAAGTTGCAAAGACTAAAGTCTCAAATCCAAAGAGATATTCTTTATCTAAAAGAATATTTACCTAAAACGGCTCGTTCTAACACGCCCCCACATATCTACGTCATGATGTGGGAAGATTTGCATAACGCCGCCCAAATGTTCACACAAAGAAAGAAGGCATAACTTTTATTCTCGCTGTAGTATTGTTGCTGCCACCATGTCGTGAAGACGCTGTGTGTTTCGTTGTGAAAGCGAAACTACTTTGTTTGGCCTTCCAAAAGAGGACGATATCCACGTCATGCCTGGAGCTGATCCGTGCTACAACAACTTTGCGCTGTGGATCACCGGATCGGCTTACACCGTGGACGAAGCGGAGTTGCCACAAGCCGCCGGAAGCTCCTTCATCGAATACGCCGTTCGCCGCTCACGCTAGTCCGCCGTGGTGACGCTGTGTTTTTTTTCGTTGTGAAAGCAAAACTACTTTTTGGTCTTCCAAAAGAGGACACAACTATAAATCTGTGGTTAAGTTGTATTTTCAACACTGTTCGAGAACAGTTCAACCCAATATTCAGATGTGTGCAGCACATTTTATGGAGGACCGTTCCCTGATCCTGGTAGAGTAGAGGCAGTAGACTACATTTACGGCTGGTTCTGACTCACAGACTGTAAGTATGTTTTCATTTAAATGATTTGCCACTGATAATTCAAACGCGATTTTGAGCAGTGTAGAGTAGCACTTGTTTTTGTCATTGCTCTGATCACAAATGCAGACATGGTTTTATGTTTACGTGGCACAATGCAATGCATCAAAAGACAGTATAAGTCATTATAATCCGTAATTATGTCCCCACTGGATGCAACAAATGCCTCGTTTATAATGGGTTTTAATTTTTTGTCTCTTCGCTCCGGCCTGACAGGACATCACAATATGGTAAGTGGTGTAACATTTCCGTCACAAGCTTGAGGAATTCGGCCAATCACAACGCAATGGATAGCTGGCCAATCAGAGCACACCCCGCTTTTCAGACCAATGAGCTTTGTTAAAAATGTACGCGTTTCAGAAAGGCGAGGCATAGAGTAGAAACAATAATGTACAGTATGTAGAAAATAATGTGTTTTTTTAACCTTAAACCGCATAAACACATTTCATTACACCAAATACACAAAATAATGTTCTTTTTAGAAACATCATATGACCCATTTAATGTGGCCAGGACTTAAAGGGATATTTCACCCAAAACTGAAATTTCTGTCATTAATTACACACCCTCATGTCTTCCAAACCCGTAAGACCTTCATTCAACTTCGGAATAACAATTAAGGGTTAGAGGCTTTCTGAACTTTCTGACCAAAGCGTAGTAAGAACATCGTTAAAAAAAAATTTTTTAGTCCGGTGACATCTGGGTGTGGTTCAACTGTAATTTTACAAAGCTACGAGAATACTGTTTGTGTGTAAATAAAACAAATACGACTGATTCGGACAATCTCTCTTCCTCGCGTCACTGTTCCTCCGTCATTATCGAGAGTACAGTGACGCATGCCTGTGCATTCCTCTGCTCTTAAACAAGGTGCAGCGCATGTGTGTTCTACATCAGCAGGAACTTAGGTCTTACAGGTTTGGAAAGGCATGAGGGTCTGTAATTAATTACAGAATTTTCATTTTTGAGTGAACTATCCCTTTGAGTGTATAAGGGGATGTTCACACAGAATGTGATTTGTATTGCACTGCACAATTTTTCAATCTTTTTTTCTATGAAAACATGCACTAGATGGATTTGTTTGGCCGTAGCACTTGTGTCTTTTGTGCATGATGCAGCATTATAAAAACGTGATGCTAAAGTTAGGGGGAGTTCACACAGAAAGCGTTTTTCCATTTCAGGAACTCGCTCTACTCTTCCAAGTGTTTTTCTATGAAAATGTTAGAAGGATGTTTTTGACCACTGAATCTCGTGCATGACACGGTGTTCTAAAATGCGGCACTCAATTTTTTAATTTTCAACATTTAAAAAATGCGTCTCCAGACTTTTTTCTTCCATTCCACTCACTGTATCTTGCGTTTTTCAAAGCAAAAACACATTCTAAGTGAATAGCCCCTTAGAACTTCAGCTTAAAAAAATGATGTCATCATCCAGCTCAGTTCAGTTTAAATAGTATCTTTGCAATCATTTGCAATCAAGTCAACGATATCGCTGGAAAATAAGTGTACCCAACTAAGCAAGCCAGAGGCAACAGCGGCAAGGAACCAAAACTCCATCGGTGACAGAATGGAGAAAAAACCTTGGGAGAAACCAGGCTCAGTTGGGGGGCCAGTTCTCCTCTGACCAGACAAAACCAGCAGTTCAATTTCAGGCTGCAGCAAAGTCACATTGTGCAGAGGACTCATCTGGTTCCTGTGGTCTTGTCCCGGTGGTCGTCTGAGACAAGGTCTTACAGGGGATCTGTATATGGGCTCATCAGTGGTCCTTGTCTCGCTGTCTTTCAGGTCTGTGGGGTCCCCTTCTAGGTGCTGATCACCATTGGTGGAATACGTACGGAAACAGCTTTAAAGGGGTCATATGATGTTACATGCACTTTTACAAGTAGTTTGAACTGAAATGTGTGTTGGCAGTGTGTGTACGCAACCACCCTATAATGATAAAAATCCACCCGGTGGTTTTTTTTTTTATATCTGGTTAAATGTATTCCCCTTTCTCATATCGAGCCAATCTCAGATGCCTGTCTATGTGACGTCACAAAAACAGGCCCCTCCAACGATAGTTTGATTGACAGTAGCGTTCCAGCAAAGACTGGACTGGCGTCTTACCTCAGACCAGCCCTGAATGAGCCATCTTCAGTCCGCTATTGTTTCACCGCCGGAGCAGATGTAAACAAGAAAGACTCCTAAGTGATTGAGGTGTTCTGTTGTTGGATGTAATAATGAACATAGCAGTCGTCATTTACTCCTGACATCTGAGCCACTGAACTGGCAGTGTATTTCGTTTGTTTCTGAAGGGAATGCTCCCCCGATCTGTCTATGTTCGCGCGAATCATTCATAATCCAGCCTCATCTACAGAAGAAGTGAGTATAATGTTTTGTAATGAATTTTTGCCAATCGCCTTTCCTAATAATGTGCTAATTAGCAAGTTTCACGATGAATGCAGCTAAAGTAAACAGTGTCTCTGAGAGCAGCTCAGATGAGAGGGGTGGGGTCAGCAGAGTTCATTAACATTTAAAGGGAAATGCTACAAAAACAGCTTGATCTGAAAAGAACTGTTTTTGACAGGGTAAAAAAAGGCGTTTTTTACTACCATTGAGAAATTTTAACCAACTATGTTACAGACTTTTCATTAAGACCCTAAAGAATCAT
Source organism: Sinocyclocheilus anophthalmus (assembly GCA_018155175.1). Classification (NCBI taxonomy): domain Eukaryota; kingdom Metazoa; phylum Chordata; class Actinopteri; order Cypriniformes; family Cyprinidae; genus Sinocyclocheilus; species Sinocyclocheilus anophthalmus. Next base: position 173,139 of record JADLZN010007908.1, read on the forward strand.
ATCAACTTGTGGAAAATGGGCATCATATGACCCCTTTAAGTCTTACATTTTGACAGTTCTAGGGCCGTATTACAGAAACCTGTTTGTTACGATTATTAAGGATGGCATTCAGTGAGATATATTTTTGCCGAATTCTGGTGCCTATTTCAATGTAAATCTACAAAATTTTCACCATTTTATCATCTGCTATGTGAAAATTGCATGTCTAATTGCTTAGAAAAACACCAGCATAACTCTCCTGAAATACGCGCACAATTTTAGCTATAATTCATCTCCGAAGCTCAATTGGCATGGGACGAGTAAAGTCTCTAAACAAATCTCTAAAAAAGAAATTGCTTGTGAAAGAGAGACCAATAACAAGACTATTAACAGACTATTAAATATTTTTGAAGTAGTATGTGGATGGGGGGGCTGGAGATATTAGTCATTGAAGAACAGGAAGCTCTGACAACATGGTGCCCAAAACCACAGGTAACTCGCCGGAGTGAGAAACAGAAAGAGCAGAAGAAATAGGGAAATTATCTCATGGGGGAACGAGTCTACTGTATTTCTGCGTTCGAGAAGCAGGCCGACAGCATTCCTCAGTGTCTGAGAAAACCGGACGTTTGCTCCATCTCTTTCTCTTTTTTTCCCCTTCTCCTCTCCCTCGGTCTCTATGCCGTCGTCTTTCAAGTGGGTTTTATCCCCTCCTGTGGAGCGGGTCATGTGTCTAGCTGCCAGAGAGAACCATGTGACGTTAATCCAACGTCCTCATCCACCCCCCTCTTCCCACTCACCACCACACAATCCCCCCCAACTCAGAGAGGAGGGGGGCTGAGGTCTCAAAGTTATCTGGGAATTATGTGGCCACAAGGATAGGCAAGTGTTTGTTTATTTATTTGCCCATTTTAATGATCTATCATGTGGCTTCGTTTGGAGATGATCTGTTATCTGTCACATAGCAGGGACGTCTTGTCGTGATATACCAGCTCAATACTACAAGAACGTCCTCCAGGGTGAACTCAGGGTATGATGCAACTCAGGATCCAAAGGTCTGATCAATGAGCTCACAAACAAACCTGGTTCAAGTCAAGCATCCTGGAATAGTTCTCTGAATAGTCCACTTTCACATTGATTGGTACAAAATGCTAAAGAAAAAACAAGAAAAACAACAATATTTATATTTAAAAATATGATTATAAATTAGATTATAGGTGATCATTTTTATCATATATTAGCTATAGATATTTATGTTAAATATATATTGCATAAAAATATTCATTATTATATATAATATTATATATATATATAATATTTTTTTTTTTATTATATAGAAGTTATATTTGTAAGTGATAATAAATTATAATGCATGTATTAATTATATAAAACATTTGAGGTACTTTCAAGTGCCTTGTATATATGATATGTGAATATGCTATTCATGTACAAATTACCCAAGTACCATGTTTTTGGATACAACTGTGATGTAATACCATGGTATTCGTTGAAATATATACTATTGAGTGCCATTCCTTACAAAAAAGTACTGTGGCTGTACCATGGTACAGTTGTAGTATACTTCCAAGAATACAATGTTATTACCATGGTGAATGTCCAAAAACATGGTAGTACCATGGTACTGTTAGGTGTTTTAAACAATATTGTATATTAATATAGCAATATACATATGATATGAGACCATGTTTTAGAAAACTACCAAGTATTTAAATGGAATACGGATACATCCATACATTTGAGCACAACCATGTATGTGTCCAAAAAATGTTAGTAGCATTACCATGGTACTTTTTAGTATATTTTTGTGATGTAAATACCATGGCATATATGAATAATCATAGTATATTTCTAAGTCCCATATCACGATATTTTTGGACACAACCATGATGGTATAGGCGTATTTCTGAAGTGCTGAACATGTCGCCTAAATACCATGGTATATTAATCTGTTTACAGTACTACCATGGTATAGCCTACACAACGCCTTGTAAGTGAAAACTTTATCCCATACGCTTAGAATAGAGTTTAGCCTTTTGTGAATACAGATAAATGGAAAAAAAAACCATGATGGGAAGTACAGCCCTAAAGTAGTGTCATTTTACTCAAGCCTAAACTTTCCCGTTAATGCAATTGTGGAGGACTGTAACACGCAGCCCCGTCAAACCCACAGCCAGCAGCAGCGCCGCGCTGATCGATCCGCATTGATCGTCCCTGACGAGCTGCTCCACTTTCCAGCCAATGCACGCTCGCCCGTCTGCGACTGGGAAGAAGCCCGAAACGGAGGAAAATTTCTGCCGCCCTGGCGGTGTCACTTCCCCACACTTCAGCTGGCCGCCTGCCAGACACACAGGACGCTCACAAGAGGTGGAGTGGACTCCCGGCGACGAGGAGGAGCGTCTGCGAGCGACTGGACTGACGGACAAATGGAGCCACAGCACAACGGCTCCTCAGTCACAGAAAGTCAGCAAACACGACGACTGTGGTAAAGAGTCCAGTCCCTTTGATTTCTTCACAAAGATTAATGACTCTTTTTATGCTGACTGTTAGAGAATTAATGTATTTTTAGGGGTAGTTTATGGGTACTCATATTAAATACATTAATAAATGAACTATTAATTAAGCTATTATTAATTCAAATAATTCATTTAAAATGATACTTAATCTATAAACAATATGGGTAGCTGCTCCTATTAATTACATTAATAAGTTGATTTGAAATGATTTATAAAACAGTTAATCAAAAGTGAATATTAATATAATAAAACTAAGTAAAATAAACGATTACTAATACGGTGTGATGATTTTAAACGCATTCATAAAAACACATTAATAAAATAAAAGATTACTAAAAACGAATGTATGTCTATGTAGATTTAATAATTAATGCATAAATGATTAATAGCCTAATACGGATTAAATATTCAGTTTTATATCAAATATGCTAATTGCAAAAATACACCAATAATAATAGGAATAATTGTTTTATTGTTATTATTATTTAGTTTTCATGAACGTGCAATTATTATTTACAATTTGCATTTTATTTTCATTAACAGAGCAGCCAAAAGGATTATATTTCAGATGAGTGATTGGTGGAGCCGTGTTTTGCATATTAAAATACCAATCAGCCCCAAGTTCCTGGAAAGCGTAAATGTGCAAAAGTTCTGATATAATAAATCAATCCCGAGCGCAGCCAACAGCCATTAAGAATGGAGTCAACAATGGGCTGAGTGTCCAGCCCTCTCAAAACTATACTTCATTCATTATTCCGCTCTCATATGTACTGAGAGACAGATAGCCATCGCGCTCATCCACACCTCTTTAAGGTTTATTTATTTTTTCCCCGACGGAAAGTCCACTTCGGTTTTTGTGTGAAGCTCCAAAAATCTATGAAATGTGTTTGCATGTTCTTCTCCGGGCGCGAGGATGTGGAGGTGGGATAGAGAGACGCGAGAGGCTGGAGGAGCGCACGCGCTCGCTCTCGGACAAAGTGCGTTCTGCGTGTATCTGCCGGTGCTTGGGCTTTATTAAAGGAAACAGCGAGAATAATTCAGTTCGGGTGAGCATTTGCTTTCGTTTGGCTCTTTTACATTTTATTCTCTCTCTCTCTCTTATATAAATCTCCGCAGCGCGTGAGAGCACCGGACCGCTCGGACAGTCGGAACGCTCCCCTCGGCTCACGAGCGGCGCGAATGAAAAGACGCCTGTGTTTGCAAATATGCAGATTCCCTATGTTTATCAAAGGGAGGGCAATGAGACTTTGTTGAAGACTGTTCAAAGTTACAATGACATCCAGCCAAGATGAATAAGTTGGCAGTGAAATAATAAAGGAATGTGCTTAACCAACGCGACGTGTTGGCGCATACCGCGCGCTGTCACCATAGACACATCGGTCGAGATGAGACAAAAGGGATTTTGTTTTACTTTCTAAATGATCGGCGTTACATCTGCTTGACAATTTGGCCATATGCATTAGATGCATTGGTGCAACTTTGCCACGCGTAACCAAATAGGCGCACGGAATAGTTGCATTTACTGGTAGCCTGTTTGTTTGTTGTTGTAAACATACTATTGTGACATTTTCTGTTTTTACTGGTTGTCTGGATTAAAATATGAGGGATTTACCGAGCGAGAATGTCTGAATTATTCAGAATTCCTCTTGGAGAGAGGTAAGTATGAATGCAAGTTATATGTGCTGTTTATTATTAATCCATTATGAGTTACATGCAAACTTTTTGTGTGTGGTGCGCATTTGCATTCATATTCTTTAAATAATCTAACCTGAATATATGCAGTTAATCCAGGTCTGTGTTTGGGATTGATCTGGTAAGGGTTTCATTGAGGTGATTGTTTGACAGAACATGTAGATCTTGATAAGCAGGTCATCTTGTTTAGCCACAGTTGGGCTATTTGTGCAGGTTTGGCTATTGTTCCCTGGTGATGTCCAGATCTCTCTATGTCGCGTTATTGTCCCTCTGGCTGGCGCAATACTGGACACAGCAATTTCCATGTGCATGTGAGCCTCATATGTTTGACATGCATTTGACATCAGGCAATTGCTGAATGGGCATTTTAACTGTTGCTAGGAACTTATTTATCTGTAAGCTGGGTCAATAATTTACTGAAACCCTCAGTAGATGCAGCTTTTGTCTTGGTTTACCTGCAGATGAGGGCTACCTGTCTGCAGTAAATTTTTATTCCCATAATGACTCCTTGATGTGGATGTGATGTAATCGTAATTGATATGGTCATGTGTTTTGCTAACGGATAGAGAGCTCTGTAGAAGTGTTTTGGCAGGTAACTTACAGTAAAAGTCTGCCTCATATGGTTTTAATCAGGTCAGATATATTATTTAATATGACTGAATCAACCTTTAGACAATAGGATTCACCAATTATTGGAATTTTTTAGATTAGTAAGAAATAGCCCAAAGGAATGACCAGGGCTAGTTATCACTATAGACTCACAAACTTTATAGACTTTATTACAAAAGGGGGGGGGGGGGGCCTAAGTTTCCTCTGTTGTTAGCTGATATTATCACATGTTGACCTATTGTGACAGCATGCTCCTGTAGTGGGGCATGTTGTCACACTATGGGGTAGGTTGTCACAATGAAATCTGCCATTAAATAACAAAAGTCACACAGTAAAACAGTTATGAATCAAAAATTAATGAAACATCAAAATGGAAACATACAGTAGTTTTAAACCATTGTTTAGTCAACATTACTATGTTATACCATTTAAAACATGTGACAACTTACCCCAACCCATTTTTTATGAAAATATTTTGAATTAGATATTTGAAACCAACATTTAACACCTTATAGTTACTGAGACAACTTCCCTGTGAGACAACCAGCTCAACTCTCCCTTACATGCATCATTCATTCATTCATTCATGCATGCATGCTTGTATGAATGGAATGGCCAGTTACCACATCATCATGGGCAGTCACTCACAACCTAAACAATTTTTTTCTCCTCTAATTATTACCAGTAGCATGATTTACTGTGGCTTGGCAGTTAATTGAAATGTTAAGTCGTTGACGAGCGTGTGTACGTGTGTCAGTGCGGCTGAGCTTGCACCTAGACATCCTGATTTCACTGTCGGCTCACCCCAGGGGCTTTGCGCTTGAGCTCACGATTCCGGTTTCGTGATAGAACAGACTGCCTGTGGACCCTGATAGAGGTCTCTCACTGAAGGGGAATTGCTGTCACAAGGAACGGGCTTTTGCACGTAAAGGTTATGAAATATAACAATTTAACAGACTCAAACCGTCCAATTCAATATCCGCACAAAATCTTTTATTTTTTTGCCATGAGCTTCACAGTCAGTTTCAGTTCCTTGGAAGAACACCTAACAAAGTGTAATTGTCACTAAATCAGATATCTAGGACAGATATTATGTCTGAAACATAAATGTTGGCTAAGGAATCAAAATGGGTCAGATGAGGCCACAGCGAGCAGTAGATTATTTGTCATCATGAACTTGCGCCTATTTCAGCAGGGCAAAACAATAAACAAATAAAATGCGATTTGTTAATAGGCATGATTATTTTGGAAGAATTAGATACGTTAAAATGGTTTTTAGCAGTTAAGGATGAAGTGTGATGCTGTGCCGTGAGGAATCACACAGATAATTCATTTTGTGGTTGACGGGTGAGGCTGACGTAACGTGTTCTCTATGAAGGTATTTTTGGTGCAAAACAACTGAGTGACCGTGACAGTGGAATTTGTAGTTGTAGAGAATAGCCACACATGTGTATCAGTAAATCTGAAGTCACAGACAAAAGTTGCAAACTTGTAGATATTATTTTCTCTCCCACAAACACAACAACAGTTACACCTTCTCGAATCCTTCACTGCAGGTGCACAAATCCTAGTCTACGAATCACAAATCAAGAAACTCGTACGCTCACAAGTTTTGCTACTATTGCTGCAGTGAACACATTCACACACCTGCATCAAAAATGTCACAGACGAATTTTGTACATCCGCAATATCAGTTTGTGAATTCTTGCAATGAGTTTTGCACGCTTGTAGAATGTTTTCTTAAATATATATTTTTTCCTTGGAGGCTTTTTCTAGCAACAAACACAAGTGCAACAACGACAACGGCGAATCGCTGCTGACGAGTCTCACCAACACACTGTTTTTCGCTGCAAATGACAGGTTTCACGCTCTCTCCTTATGCCTACCTATCTGTGTGATAAATGTGCAAAATTGTTTGTTGCAATGCGTGTATAGGCAGACGGCCGACGCACTGTTTCAGAGAGCAGAGAATTGTCAGCCATCAGAAGAAGCTCATTTTGTGCGCCTGAAACCCCCCCGCCTCGTTTTAGCCACATCACCGAAAATCGCGAGCTGCGGCATCTTGCCAGCGACAAGTATCAAAAAAAGTACGTGCATTCTTTTTTTCTGAAATCTTTTGTTTATAGCTTAAATATAGCTACTTTGGTAAACAGTGTTTCTTAGTTAGGGTTAGCAAATCTTATTTCCCGAAGGTAAGCTAACGGTAGGCTACCTGCACTGTTAAGTGTGCTATTCATTCGTCTCGTATTAAATTACACTGTCTGCGATTTATTCCTTGTATTCTTTTATGCTTTACCTTATAGAAAAATGACAGGTCAGGGTGTATCTTCGCAGGTGAATAAGTTAAAACCAAAGGTACCATGTTTTTTTTCTTTGGTGAATAGTATTTTTTATTGGGATAGCCTACTATAGTAAACTAAATGTAATTTACAGCAGGCAATCTATAGTGGGTAATTTGCCTAGTAATTATTACTCTCATTGTTGGGTAGGATTACTAATTACTTTAGTTGTCTCAGTTTTCATTCCTTTGAGAATCCTTGTTTTGTGATTTGGCTCAATATCTACTACTATAGATATTTACCTACTATAGATTGCCTGCTGTAAATTCCTTTAGTTTACCTTTCGTTTTCTATCAGGTAAAGCATAACAGAATACAAGGAATAAATCGTTATATTAAACAGTGTAATTTAATACGAGACGATTAAATAGCAAACTTAACAGTGCAGGTAGCCTACCGTTAGCTTACCTTCGGGAAATAAGATTTGCTAACCCTAACTAAGAAACACTGTTTACCAAAGTAGCTATATTTAAGCTATAAACAAATTATTTCAGAAAGAAAAAATAGCCACGTACCTTTTCTGATACATTTTCGGGGTTGGTGGCTAAAACTAGGGGCGTGGTGTTCAGGCGCCCACATGAACTCTTCTGATTGGCCTGAAAGTCTCTGCCTCTGACAGTGCGCGCCGTTGCTCTACAAGCACAAATCACTTTGCACCATTTATCACACAGATCAGGTAGTGCTAAGGGAGAGGCGTGAAACTTGTCATTGGCAAGCGAAAAACAGTGTTTGAGACTCGTAGCAGCAGATTCACGCCGTTGTAGTTGTGCACTTGTGTTTGTGCTAGAAAAAGCATACAAGAAAAAAATATATATGTAAGAAATCATTCTACAAGCGTGCAAATCTCATTGCAAGAATTCACAAACTGATTTGCGGATGCACGAAATTCGTCTGTGACTTCACATTTTTGATGCAGGTGTGTGAATGTGTTTTGCACCATATTCATTGCAGCAATAGTAGCAAAACATGTGAGCCTAAGGGTTTCTTGATTTGTGATTCACTGAATATGATTTGTGCACTTGCAGTGAAGGATTCGAGAAGGTGTAACTGTTGTGTTGTGTTTTTTGGGAGAGAAAAAAAAAATCTACAAGTTTGCAAATTTTGTCTGTGACTTCAGATTTACTGATACACATGTGTGGCTATTCTCTACAACTACAAATTCCACTGTCACGGTCACTCAGTTGTTTTGCACCAAAAATACCTTCATAGTTCTCCATGTTCTTTAGGTTTGATTACACTACTGTAAAAGGTGTCCTTGTTACATGTATTTACTATTATAATAACAATTAATTATGCTTAATTACATGCAAGTAAATCAAAGCCAAACGCTAATCCTAACTCTAACCATAGAGTAAGTACATCTAGTTAATTAATATACTTAAATGTATCACTGTAACAAGGACACCTTAAGTAACCTATTTATTTTTTTAAAGTATTTCCTATGCTTACCAAAGCTGAATTTATTTAATCAAAAATACTGTAAAACAGTAATATTTTGAAATATTATTACAATTCATAAGAACTGTTTTCTATTTTAGTATATTTTAAAATGCAATTTATTCTGTGAAGAAAGCTGGATTTTCCAGCTATTAACTCCCGCCTTCAGTTTCAACAAATGCCTTCAGAAATTGTTCTAATACGATTTGATAATCAGAAATTATTTCTGAAACAGTTGCTTGCTTATTATTTTGTGGAAACTGTATAACCTACCATTCAAAAGTTTTTGGTTGAGAAGATTAAAATAACAAAAGATTTGTATTTCAAGTAAATGTTGTTCTTTTGAACATTTTATTAATCAAAAGATTCAGAAAAAAATGAGCAGGAAAATAGTTTTCAACAATGGCAATATTAAGACCCACAAATAATAATTTGGCGAAAATAATAATTGAGCACCCAATCAGAATCATGTCTGTAACACTGAGAACTGAAATTTCAGCTTTGCATCACAGAAATAAATAACATTTTAAAATATATTAAAAAATAAAACTTTTATTTTAAATTGTAATAATTTCACTGTTTTTACTGCTCTATTTTGATCAAATAAATGCAGCCTTGGTGAGCATAAGAAAAATCTGAATTATTCCTCTTTGCATGTACCATACATTTATTCAAACCACACTGGCTTTAACCTCACTGTGCATTATCTTCCCTTTCTAGGATTCTCAGGCCTTAGTGAACGGACCCGTGAGATGTTCTTGAGGCTCAACTAGTGTGGACTGCCGCTTCAGTGGTCTGATTCTCCTGCTGTGCACGCGTCAATCTCATCTTGGCTTCGGTCTTCGTAGGAACGTTGCAACTCTATCTTCTGCTCATCCTAAACTCCCCCATCTCCCTCTCCCTCCCCCTCCCCCTCACGCCGTGGCCCATGTCTGCCAGCGGAGGGTCCATGGAGGGAAGTCGAGCCATAGAGGATGAGGAGGCGCAGGACAGCTGCTGCGGGGACGAAGACTCATCCCCGGTGGTGGAACGGAGAAACCGCAGCGGTATCATCAGCGCTCCACTCAGCAAAAGCCTAAAGCGCTCACGAGCTCTCTCGCAGTACATCGCGACCTGCTCGGCTGCCGCTGTGGCCAGTGTCGCGAATGCTAACAGACTTGCCCAGAGCTCTATGGTGGCGGCGGGCGTCAAAGCTCACCCTACTGCCAGCCAGCACAGGTCACAAGTCGGGTATGCCAAACTGGACCGGGGTGCGTTAGTGTCCGGCCTTCTGGACTCTCCGAGCGGCCTGCATCTCGCCCAGGCCGCTGAGCTCCTGCGACGGGCGGGGATGCTGCTTCCTGTCAGTGACCCGTCCAATGTCAGTGTGGGCGGGGACATGGAGACGGTCTCGGCTTCTGATTCGCTGGGCAGTGTGATGGACTTCCCATTGCTTGGCAACGGCGGAGTGGGCGGGAGTTTTCCATATCACCCGGGGCTGTTCATAATGACGCCGGCAGGAGTGTTCCTCGCCGACGGGGCGCTCTCTCACGTGACGGGTGCGTCGGAACACCAGCAGATGCAGAGCGAGATTTCATCGGCCATCAGTGCCAACGGGAAGAAAAAGCGGAAGCGATGCGGCCTGTGTCCACCTTGCCGGCGCAGGATTAACTGCGAACAGTGCAGCAGCTGCCGCAACCGCAAAACCGGCCATCAGATCTGCAAGTTCCGCAAGTGCGAAGAGCTCAAAAAGAAACCTGCTGGCGGGCTGGAGGTAAGATGGTGAGCAATGCACAGTAAATTCATAAACATTATCCCTGAATGCTAGCCGGACGCAAGCTAGCATCATCTGCATGGGCACCACAGCATAATGCTTGTGCTAAATCAGTAGGCCACACTTCTGATACGTTGCACTGTGATGCTCCTGCAGGTGGTGCAAGTTTGCGTAATTTCTTGATTCTCTTCCCTCATCTGCTTATCGTTTCCTGTTCGCTCTACTAATCCTGTGGATAAAAGCAGCAAAAGTTGAAAATAAAAGTTGTGAAATACAAGCAGAGCAAATTTCTGTGTAAATAATTTGTGGAATCAGTTTTGTGTTAATGACTTATTTCAGTTCAGTGCAATGATTTACGTAATGGATTAATGGAAAATTATGGATTTTACTATGGATTTTTTTTAAATAATGGATTTCACTATAGTTTAATGAGTTAGTGCAGTTAAATTAAATAAGACTGTAAAACTATTAATGCTGTAAAATCATGACCTCTGACACATGTAAAATCTGTAAGAAAGTATTTTCTACCTTCTGAACAATTTACACTCTATTTAAACATTTGAGGTCTTCTTTTAAGAAATTAAAACTTTATTTAGCATGAATGCATTAAATTTATCTAAAGTGACAGTAAAGGCTTCATTTTTAATAATTCACTTTTAAACAAATGCTGTTCTTTACACAAAAATATTAAGCTGCACAACTGTGATTAACAACATTGATAACAAGAAATGTTATTTGAGCGGCAAATCAGCATATCAGAATGATTTCTGAAGGATCTTGTGAAACTGAAGACTGGAGTAATGATGTTGAAAATTTAGCTTTGCATCACAGGAATGAATTACATTTTAAAATATATTAATGTAGAAAACAGAATAAAACATGCTTCATTTTAAATTGTGATAATTCGCAATATTGCTATTTTTACTGTATTTAAAAAAAAAAGCAGACTTGTTGAGAATAAGAGACTTCAGAAAGAAAACAGTATGATCCAAACTTGATGTTTGTCTCACTAAATAACTGGTGACCAAATAGATCCATCTCACGCTTGTGCATATAGAGCAACATAATATCATGTAACTCTGTACATGACTTCTAAATCTATTATGTTTGTCCCAATGGCTTTAAATGTTTCAGCATATATTGTGATTAATTCAGTTAATTAATCTGTGTATTTCGTAATTAATTTGATTCGAATGTTTAATCGATTGACAAGCCCTAGTTTTTACAAACATTCCACATAGAAATTAATGCTGCTTGTGTTTCATACATTTTTGCATAGGAACATTACTCATCCTGACGAATGGCAAGCTGAATGCAGTTTCCCATCTCTCAGGCAGCGTAACTTGAGATGTTTCTGCCTTGTTTACAGGCAGGTTCAGGTGTGGGAAAATTAGCTCTGAGTCTGTGCTGATGTAAGCTAGTTAGGGTCTAACTTTGTGAGAATGGTGTCATGGTAAGATTGGTCTAGTTGGTTGCTTATTTTCTCTTGCAAGGAAAATGTTAAGGCATCATGATGTTCCACAGGTAAGGTTCCCCTTCACTGTCCGCTATGATGAGATGATTCAGAGTTTCAGCTATCAGATATAATGAATTTGAATGAATGTGATGAATATAAAATGTTGAAATAACACCATGTTCCAACCTGGCACAACGCACAAGTTTCCAGCATTAAGTGTTCTGTCTCTACTCAAAGTACTGAATGTGGGACTTTGGACCAATGAGATTTCACAGTGGGTGGTGCTACACAACACATCAAGACAATAGAATATGGTGCTTTCAAGTCATGTCAGAAAGATTGTATTTACGAGCTCAATGCACATGAACGCCACCACAAAGTTGTAATTACAACTGGGAAACCAAGAATTGGGGCGTGTCAGTGAGAAAACCTGTCGGATGCAATGGATGCAGCATCTTTATTAATGGTAACTTCCTTCAAATGAATGTAATTATTATTGGTTTATTTACAATAAACATAACTTGCATATACAAAATCCCATATTATTGTACAATTAAGAATCAGTTTGCTGAAAAATCCCAGTGTGTTCATTTTGTAGATGTAGAGTTTAAAAATAATTTTATATAACTTTGTAATTATTTTATCATTTTTTAATAATTTTTTAATATATATTTTTTAGATTTTTTAAAATATATTTTTAAAAGATAATATGTTTTAGATTTTTAGCCAAGACTAAGTAAAAAACAAGACTGTGATATATATATATACTATATATAATATATATATATATATATATATATAGTATATATAATATATATATAGATATATGTAATTTTAATATAATTTATATATCACAAATCCAACAAAAAAAGTACATCACTGTCTTGCTGCGACCAAAGTGTTGAACGCACTTAACATCGTAATTACAAATTTCCCAGGAGGACTTGAACACACCAAAACCTTTGGTGAAAGACTTTGGAAATAGCATACCACTCATATTTATTACATATCTTCTATTTCTATTCATTACATACCATGTATATTTTTGACATGGAAAACTAGCATACTATTTATTGAAAAGTGTGTACTGAAAACTGTAGACATTATTCCACAATAAACCATTCAAACAGTAGTAAGCTAATCAGTTGTCACATTGCATATGACTGGAAATAAAATGGTAATTTTGTCTTTTTAATTAAATTTATGATAAAAAAAAAACCTTCACACTTGAAATAGAAGGTCAAGTACATTGCATTGTGGGAGACAATACTCTTTACTGTAATAGTTGTAGTATTGTAGGAAACTGTACGTAGTGTTTATAGTATACATACTATATACTAAGTGGCCCCGCTCACAAGAGAAATATCAATGGCTCAGAATCCTGCTCCATATATCTGTATGCTAAATATTAAATAGGTGCTGATATTGTTGCATGTGACCATATTTTTACTTAATGCTGCAAACTTGTTCTAAATGTTTGACTCAGGAACAGTTAATGAAAATAATTTGTGAATGTACACGTGGGGCCTTTCATACATGTTGTGTGACTGTTTGTTTTTTGCAGCATGATGGTTTTTATTTGTGCATATGAGTTTGTTTTCATGCATGTTCACGTACACGTACACGCATGTGCATGTGTGTGTCTCTGTGTGCGAGTGGCAGCCTCTTACGGTCCATCTGGCCTTTGCGTCCGTCATCTGGAGCACCAGGTGTCAATGTGTCCCAGAACCCCTCTCTTTCTCGTCCTCCAGAGGCCCTGAACCGCATGTGTGTGTGTGTGTGTGTGTGTGTGTGTGTCTGTTTGTGTGTATAGCGTTGCAGGAAGAGGCAAACACAGCCCCGGTGAAAGTCATTATGAACTGCGTGTGTGTGAGAGGGGTTGTGTTTACGTGTGTGTACTGACCACTGACTAGGTTTCTTTGAGAATTACAGTAGTGAAGAGGTAAAGATTGTGGTATTGGTGTGCGCCAGAGCTTAGAGGGCTCAGTTTGTGTGTGTTTGTGTTTGTGTCTCTATGAAGTCTAAGGCCCAAAATACATGCAGTTTGTGAATACAAACGTTTCTAGCTGTTTTCACATTTTGTAGAATTTGTAATATATAATGTAAAACAAATGTTACCACAAGGGGCACTATAGAGGATTAGCATAAATCTGTAGTGAGTTTTGACTATCAGGTCAACTACTGTCATGGCAGGCAACAGTTTCAAGATAATCTCACTAAACAATTTAAAGTTAGTCAAACTGGACAAATGATTATGGATAGGTAATTCTTAAGAGGTCATTCACACAGAATTTTTTATTTTTCCAAAAACATGGGAATCAGGGCAGTGGAATAAAAAAAGATGCATTTTTAAAGCTACACCATGTAATTTTTTGTTGTTAAGATTTAACAAAATTTAAATAATGAGTGAGCACATCTTAAAACTGTTTTGCCTTGCCCTAAATCACTAAACTAAATAAATTTATATTTTAAGAGCCATCGGGACGGATTTCTTAGGAAACTACATACTTTTGTCATTCTCCTGTGCTTATTTTTTATGTCATATCTTTAAATAAATAAGTTCAAGCTACTACTATATGCAGTGGAAGTAGCTTGAAGCTAAAACAACATTGAATCCAGAACCAAAATGAGTTTGCAAGCTGAAAGGCAAAGCAATAATATTCGTAATAAAACATGAATCAACATATATGAACAGCGTCACATTTGCTGTGCACTTGGTTCACAAAACAATGTTTGTTGGTAACAGTGCCAGTTTTTAAATCAGTTTCTACTTTGGTCTGTTTGCCTATATTTCTATATTGTTTGCCTATATTTTATATGGGCAATATTTTTTGCCAGATTATATAGGCTTATATATTTCTCACACTGATAAGGCGATCATCTGTAACCATGAGCACAGTGGAGCGCCTAAACCCATCAGATTCATCCGTGCAGAGCTGAAGCACAACTCACATAATGACCAACATAATGTTTCTCTGTAAGTTAGTAGGTTTATGCTTCAAAATTGCTGGAGGGCCAAAAGTTACATAGTGTAACTTTAATTTCAGTGTCACATTTTAGAATGCTGTGTCATGCGCAAGCGCTTTGGGACAGTGCGCTTGTGATGCATTTGCATACTCGTGTAGTGCATACTTTTTTGCCTAAAACCCGGTTCATATTCTCAGTGATTGTCTCTTCATGTTGCTAGTTCCTGTACTGGTTGGTCACTAGCTGGTGTTGAGTTCTTGTAGCTCTAACAGTAGACCATGGCACTAGCAACATCAAGGTCATGGGTTTGATTCCCAGAGAATGCATGAACTGATATCATGTGTGCCTTGAATGCAATGTAAATCGTGTTGAATAAAAGCACCTGCCTAGTTTATAAATGTAAATGCAGTTACCCTAATAACACATATGAACATCACTACCATTAAGATGACATTACATGATATCATTGAATCAGTTTTTTAGTTCTAAAAATGAATATTCTGGAGAAAGCAAATGCAAACAAATTGCATATATTTCTTTGTGTGTGTGTGTGTATTGTGTGCTTTTATTGACAGTGGGGTTGGTTTGGTTGAATAAGGCATAGAGGACTTACAGAGTTTAAAGAGCCGTTATTGACAGGTCACAGTCAGTGGTGCGGGGGTCTATTGACTTCTTGATTCGTGTTTGCGCGCGCATGTGTGTTTGGGATGGATAGATGTGTTTTCATATGTAGGGCCCTTTTATGTGTTTTGAGCCAGGTTAGGCGTGTTTTTTTGTGCAAATCCCATTCGATTTCTGGCCATTGATCTTACCTTGCATGTCATTACTTGAAACTTTTGTTGATGTGTGTGTACTGCATGATGACACATCTCACTGCGTCTGTGTGGCGGCCAGTATCTCGGAAAGTCCCTGATATAGCTGGAAGCAGAAGGAGATTGAGTGGGCGGGGCCTCAAACATTGCCTGCCAGGCCCCACCCCTTCCTCTTGTAGAGGAATCTCAGTCTCACAGCCGGACGGCTAAAATTATTTTAGGAACAGCGTGTGTGTCGGTGTCTGTGTGAGAGAGCCAAAAACAGTCCGACACACAATATATCAACATATATCAGTACCTGCTTACATTTACATACTCTTTGGACACTTTAGTGGTGTTTGCTAAACCAAAAACCAACTGTTAAACCAAAAAGTTTGCTAAACCAACTGTTACTCATACTGTTTGTACTACAGACATAACTGTTGTCTCAAATCATGATTTGTTAAGAAGAGTGAAAAACATTTAAAAATACTAGCAAGTCCTTAGCACTGCATAGCAACACCCAAGCAACCACCCATAACACCTTAGCATTGCGGCGATGAATTCTGCATTTTATCTACTGTATGTCCATCAAAGACAGACTTTTAAAAAAAATTGGTAATTGGTCTAATATATATATATATATAGGTCTACTGATAAAAAACATTTGGTGGATCTCTTTTTAAAAAACTACTAAAAAAGTAGGTATTCACATAATAGTAATAATAAAAAAAAATATGAATAATAATAATAATAGTTCGTTGTCAAAAAATTGACAAATTAACGGAAAAATGTAATTTGCATAAATAATAAAGTTAGTATTAATAATAAACAATTACAACAGTATACTACACGCATAGTCGACATTATGAATATTTTATTAATATTATTATTATTTATAAATTATATAATGTATATATTCAAAATACTTGTTTGTATTTTGTTGATAACAATCATTTATTTTGTCCAAAATTTGAACATAAATGAATTGCATGAAAAAATAAGAATTAATTGTATTATTATGTTGTTGTGTTTTATCATTCTTGTAAGTTCATTAGGATTATAAAAATATCATAAGGCATACTGGTGTTGTATTGGTATACAATTGTCATTTAATTATTATTGTCAAAAATCTGAAATAAACAATAAATATGACTGCAGAAATTATTTAGTTGTTGTGTTAAAAAGTGGAAATAAAACAGAAATCAGATCTGTTTATTGATTAAAATAACTGTATCCAGTCCTGACAGTTTAAAAAAAAATGTCTGTGTGTAATGTTTATAGTGCTCTTGATCCTCTATTCTTACAGTCATTCTTGTGTATTGTTTATGTGTTTGTGTTGAGTATGAGACTAGGAGGTGGATGGGTTATAAAAAATAACCTTCGAAATTAATCTGGTGAGTGTTTGTGTGTGAGTGTGTGACTGTCCATGCACTCACGCTCTGTCTGATTGGCCATGTGCATGGGCCGACAGCCCATCTGTGTTGGCTTGTCTATGGGGTCGATGAGGGAAAAGGGGGTCTGGATGTGTGTGTGCGTGCGTACAAACGCCAAAGCCCTGTCAGAGAGTAATGAGAGAGTGGGAGAGTGTGTTTGGGAAACAGAGAGAGGGACTAGGTCATGTAAGGTGAAATCATTGCCTGTGCATGTTACTTCATGATGAAGGGAACGCTCCCCTCCCTCTTTTTCTCCCTCGGTCCTTCGTTCTTTCATTCTGGACGTCTTCCCAGGAAACGCTGCCGTTGTCTCCACTCTCCCAAAGTCCCACAGCCATAGACTACCCCTGCCCAGTCCCAAAGCAGCCTGGGAAAAAATCTGCCATTTGCTCCACTGCGGTATTTCAGCCCTTTACGGTCTTAGCAAGCCTGGCTCCGCAGAAAGAGAGGGATTTGAGACGGAAAATGTCTAGAGATGAGGCTTGAGAGTCCAGTTTAATGAGACATTTCCCATTTTCTTACTGCTCCATTGTTGGTGTTAATGTTGAATTATCAATGACTCACACGGTTTTCTTTCCTTGTTTCCTTCCTCTGTCTTTCCTGTCTTTCCAAGAAGGTGATGCTGCCAACCGGAGCTCCTTTCCGATGGTTTCCGTAGGGCAGCTGGACCCTCCCCCCCATGACTTCCATCCCATAATGAAGGACTCCCAATGGACAGTGACGCCACTCCCACTCGGAAAGCTGTGGCACTTGTAAACACTGGGTGCAAACAAACAAATAAAACAAATGAAGAGCGGAATGAAAGCACTATTTGAGAACGAACATGTCCTGAACCAAAAATAAACAGTGAATGGCAGAATGTCATTCCGTTTTTCTTTTTTCCTGTGTTCCATTTCGGAACCATCTGAGTTCTACTCCGGATTCTTGCCCTTTATTGGATGCTCTGGAACTATTTGCCGCCAAATGGAAAATGGACAATCATTTTTATTTGTGTTTTTAGTGGTTTTGTTTGTCCATGTGTGGAGAAATGCCGTAATTTTGTTTAGAGAATGTAATCCCAAGGCTCTGTTTTAAAGCTTGTGATAATTAAGGAGCACTATTGTAATTTAGCACAGTGGTTCTTACTGACTGCCTCAATGTTACGATTGGCCTTTTATGTACGGGATTTTTGGGGTGCCGGGGTGGGGGGGGGGTTGTGGACGGAGAAAGAGGGGTGTTTGATGTAGATTTGTCATTCAGTTTTCAAGTTGCTCAATATTTGATATGAAGATGACCATGAAAAACACTCTAATGTAGCATTCCGTATTACAAACATCCCTGAAAGGTCCTTTTGGGTTTGACATTCTGTTTGTTTGTTATTAAATGCTGTAGGCCTGCTGAGATTGGAGGGAAGGCGAAGCTGATGGAACTACACTATGTAGACCAGCTATGCATAGGACCCGCCTCCTTTTTCTTGTAGCCTCATAGGATTGGACAGATGGAAGACGTGGTCCTTAGCGGACCAGGACCTCCAAAATTCAGAAAATTATTGATGTGTAATGATAATATTTCTACGATTAGGATGTTTTATTGCTGAATTACTCCAATACCTGATCTCCTGTGCTCCTTTAAGTCCTTTTCACATGGTTTGCATCATTGAACATGTACAATTGTTGTTCTATGATGCTTAAAATTTAAACTATTTCAACTTAAACTCCATTTGTCATTGAGTTTTCATAATATAGACAAGGATTACCAGGCAATACCCCATTGTGACACCTTGAGGACACAACATCTGTCTAGAGCATTATGAGAAAAGTTTCATAAACTCTTGTTCAAGAGTTTTCCTTTACAAGTGATTTCCTTTCTGTTTTAAGCTCACAAACATGTTAGCACTTTCATTTTCATTGTGAACGGTTCTCTGGTTTCTTTCTGCCCAGCAACCATGTAAACTTGCCCTTCTGTAAGCTATCCGTAAGGCGTTGCACATGAGCGTCAAAGCGCGTGATGCTTTTGTTGAGACACGCATTGGCGCTATTCATGTGAAAGGGGCTTAAGGGCATCTACGTAACATGGACACCAAGATGAATAAGTGACTTTTTTTTTTTAGCTGTAATTGTCGTTTTGGTGTTTTTTCCCTTCTTCTTCATGCTTGAATCCTACTGAACAGGTTCGCCCCAATACTGATCTAGATTGAGTGAAATGCACAATACCAAAATGATTTCAAGTCAAATTCCAACAGCACGCCGTTCCCGTGCCGTATGGGGCCAAAATTATTGGTCTGCGTAAATGAATGCATGTATATGTGTCCAAAGCCAACCATTCTGAGGTCTTGGCAGTCCTCAATTTAATAAACCGAGGTGCAAATCAAACATTTCTATTGTCGTTGTCGAAATATGTCAATTCTATAGCATGTTTGCATGGTGATGACCACTTTAAATGAACGATTATTACTTGTCTTGAGCTTCAGTAATGATGCTCTTTGAAACATGCTTATTTGATATTTTGCTTTCATTTTGGGTTTGCGTTCACAAAGAAAGTCATTGACGGAGGAAGTCATGTGAGGTGAAATCAATGAGCACTCATAATTTTCCTCTGACTGAACCGTGCGCGAGTGTGAGAGTGAGTGAGTGAGTGTGTGCTTGTGTTGTGTGTGGGTTAAACCAGTGAACTAAGCGTGATATTTTTGTCAGTGGTGTAGGAGTGAATGAGAGTGTGAAAGCTTTTTTTTCTCTCTGCAGGCCGCATCTGTCTGTCTCACTCCTCGTGGCCATCAATCCGATGAGAGCGAGCGAGCCAGAGGGCCGCATGGGGAGAGAGCAAAAGCAGTGTGTGGGGGTTGCGTAGAGAGGGGGCCAAGCGTGTTTTGTTGTCCTCCAGGTGCACGGCCATCAGAAACGATTTGAACGCCGCCCTGCCCCACATGATACGTCGAATCTGTATATCCGAGCAAATCAGATTCGTTAGCATGCAATTTAGGGTGCGTGTGCATGTCTGAAATGATGGCCCACGATCACAGAGCGGCTGAGGGACGCTGCAAAGGCTCCTTCAGTCTTATCAACATCACCCAGACCCTTCTGTGCTCACGTCTGCAGCTCTGTCCAAAACACACACACACACACACACACACACACACACACACACATTTGCAGCGAGGGCGCCTGTTCTGGCCTCTCACTCAAGCGACGGGGCGCGCGTAGAGAGAGAGCGCGGTAACCAGGGCGATGGTTGATAAGATATTCGCTCCCCCACGGTTCATTCGTTCCAGGGGAACAGGAGCACGGCGCTACTATGGTAACGGCAGAGCGAGATGTTGCGCTATAATTGGTGCAGTGCTGCGAGCAGCATAGCGGCACTTCCAGGTGTGCGTGTCAGCGCGCAGGAGCCACGATATTACACTCCCGCTGGGAGACGGCGGAAAAGCACAACGTGTCCGGTTCTCATCTCCTCTATCCTCCTCCTCCTCCTCCCCTATATTGCTATGTCCTCTTTATTTTAGTCACAAAATAATCGCAGCTGGCTTGTGATTGATTAAACTCAAACTGTATCCATAATTTTACCCATAACCAAGTTATCAAGGACGGTCTTTTAAACGTAGCCTAATGTGGAATAGCGTACCATATTTAAATTCACTTCAATGAGTAAAATTAGATTTTTCTTTGGAATAGGCCTATTCATTCCATTTTAAACTTTTAAATTACTTAAATTGTTATTTTTAACTATTAAAGAGCACAATTAAACTGTAGTGTATTTAAAAATTCTTTTTCAAAAAAGTGATTTTTGAAAAACGCTTTTGGTCGGACCGAGCGGCAACCTCCCGCTCTCTGTCGTGAAGCCAACAAGGAAGTGACTTAAGCTGCAATTCATCGACTGGCCGCTAGAGGCTGGCTGCAAAAGGGAGTCAATCCCATAGACTCCCCATGTTAAAATGCCCAAATTTACAGCAGAAAAAAACGTTTACAGCCTGGTTCAAAAAATTATTTTGGTCTATATAGCTAATTTTGCCCTTCATGAC
The DNA here is from genome assembly GCA_018155175.1 of Sinocyclocheilus anophthalmus. Classification (NCBI taxonomy): domain Eukaryota; kingdom Metazoa; phylum Chordata; class Actinopteri; order Cypriniformes; family Cyprinidae; genus Sinocyclocheilus; species Sinocyclocheilus anophthalmus. The sequence goes on from JADLZN010007908.1 coordinate 194,122, forward strand.
AACTGTGAGGGGGGGAAATTTTTTTATAACTCATCTGTTTTAAATTATATTAAGCCTTAAAGTTCTTCATAATTAAGGGCGTGGCCACTTGAGTGACAAGTGGATTGCCACTGCTGTCACCACCATCGAGCTAGGTAGGCGTGGTTTCAACAACCAACTCCCGCCTCTTTGCCCATCTTCGATTATCCGGGAGTGACGCGCGGTGACGCGCTGCCAAGATGGCGACGGCTGGCTCCGCCTACTTTAGGCTTCAAAACGCTCGTCGGAAGTCTACGGGTTACATCACGGACACTATGGACATGTTTTTATACAGTCTATGGGTCGGACCAAGTCCCAAATTGTAGCCAATCAGCAGTAAGGGGGCGTGTCTTTGCAATGATAGAGAGAAGAGAGCGCTCAATTTGAGTGCACAGGATGGATATTAGTAGATCGACTATAGACAGAGAGATGGCAGATAAAAAAAAAAGAGGAAAATATCAGCGAAACAAACATTAAAAAGAAGGGTTACGATCAGGCAAGAAGAGGTAGGACCCGTGTAAATATCGGAGCAGCTTTCCAGCGGTGGAGAGAACTCAAGGAGCAGAAAGGCCTGGAATCAGACGCCGAGGTTGCGTTGTTTTTTTCTTTTTGATAGGTGAGTAACGTTGATTTTATCCATGTTGGCTTTTGTTTGAATATGCATTATTCAATATGCATAACATGTCTGACAGATCGCTGTAGTGCCTCTGTTCGAGTGGCATGTGAACCGATCATCTCTTCCACTTTACTAGTTATAGCATGAAATAATCTTGAATGAACTTAAGATGGTATCTTGTTTCATCTGTGAAAAGAGTCAATGCACACAATTTTTCAAGTTTAGGTCCACCAATGATCAGTGTTACCAACTGCTTTCAATTGAAAGTAGCTAAAACTGGTAGCTAAATGTCACTAGATGACATCACAATGGCAAATTCACTGATCTATATAAAGATGAACGTAGATCAGTGGGCAAAATGAGAACTTAGATAAGGTTTGACCAAGCAGTTGCTATATTTGTCCCTAAACTTTTGAAAAAAAGTCTCAAAAGGGGCGGGGAAGTCGCTAAATCTAGCTACAAAGTAGCTAAATTGGCAACACTGCCAATGATAATCTACACCCCTGTCGTCTTCTTCTTTTGTTTAACTGGCGGGCATCAAAAGCACATGTCGCCACATCTTGTTCAGTTAATATATCATAATCTACGTCTTAAAGAGATAGTTCACCCAAAAATGAAAATGTGATGTTTATCTGCTTACCGCCAGGGCATCCAAGATGTAGGTGACTTTTTTTCTTCAGTAGAACACATTTGATGATTTTTAAGTCCAACCGTTGAAGTCTATCAGTCTTATAATGCATGGCAATGGTAACAAAATCTATGAGAGTAAAAAAAACATGCACAGACAAATCCAAATTAAACCCTGCGGCTCGTGACGACACATTGATGTCCTAAGACACGAAACGATCAGTTTGTGTGAGAAACCGAACAGTATGTATATAATTTTTTACCTCTAATACACCACTATGTGCAACTGTTTTTTGGCGCGCGCACGGCATCCGGTGCGTGCGGTGTGTACGCGCTCTGGCGTAGTTGCGCAGAGCAGCAGTGCCGGAATCGGGAAGGGGATCTTCGTGCGTTTACGTAATCATTGTTTCCCGTGCACCATCATGTAGGTATTGCGGCTACTCAAAAATGGTATACTTGCATTATCCGGATGTTAAAAAACCAACTTGACAACTAAAAAGACCATTATTCTCTTGCGCTAACTCATTCGGGACCGTGGTGCCTTTCACGTTTCCCCCTCCCAAACATAGGCCCCCGCCCCCATGGCCCCTGACGTATGGTTGATGCTCGAACGGTTCACCCAACAGCCGATCCCCACACATCAACACACTGTGGCGAGTCGGCTGCCTCCCCCTAATTATTATCATCACCCCATCCCTTAATCGCCGCCCTTCGTCAGGCTCCCGACAGGATTGGGTGTGTGTGAGAGGAGGGGCGCTGAAATAGCCAGGGCTGGCGACGTGTGATGGGGCACACCTGAACCAAATGGACCCTCATCACCGCCGCTGTTTAAATGCCGAGCGCACCTATCCTCGGGAGACCTAATATCGGTATCCTTTCCGTGCATGCACACCGGTGGTCTCGTGGGTCCAGGACGTGGACCTAGTGCGTTTAAGGGACTCCCGATACCACCAGGTTGTGAAAGAACACACGGCCCACAGCGACACCGCCGTCTGGAGAGAACCCCCCCCCACTCCCAACACCCACACCCCCACCCCCAAACCATAGAAGAAAGACAACAAACGATACACACGGGCGTTAGTCCCTTCAAGCGCCCCCCCGCGCCCTAGAGGCCACAATTCCGCAAGCCCAGCAAACGAGCACTCAATGCCCACACAACCCCACCCCAGCCACGACAAAGCACACACAGACGCGTACCGACACCAACCAGTCGGTCCTTCTCAGAAGAATATAAACACTAAAGCGAATGAATAACACCACAAACCCACCCCGACCCAGAGAAAGCGTTGTGACGAGCCAAACACCAACACAAATAGGTCGCCGGACTCCGCCCTTTACCTGGGCGCTTCATTCCTGATCACTGCCCTTCCCTTCACGAACCCCACAGCATGACGATGATACCAGATCCCCTGTTTATTTTGGATACTTGATTCCCTTCTTTTCTGGACACTTTGTTTATTTTCTGATAATAAAAGCCTCTCCGAGGCCTGACGCCACACCCACGGTCTGTCGTTTGCTCCTCCCGCGACAACACACCCATTAAAGTAAACTACGTCAGAGCGTGTACACACCTCACGCACCGGAAGTTGTGCGCGCACCCAAAGACAGTTGGAAGATGGGTTTAGAGGTTAAAAAAATTCTCTCAATACTGTTGGTTTCTGCACACAAACCGACGTTCGGTTAGGACATCCAAGTGACGTTCACGCGCGCAGGGTAACTGGATTTGTCTGTGCATGTTTTTTTACACTCATACATTTTGTTACCATTGCCATGCATGTTAAGGCTGATAGACTGCAACAGTTGGACTTAAAAATCATCAAATGTGTTCCTACCTGGCTCTTGGTAGGAGGACCTGCCCAAACGGTAACGGAAGGGCACAGACTGCCCCTACCCCACCCTCAAATGTCGCCCTAGACAACCAACACGGGGGTCCGCCGCCGACCCTCCCCTTTTCTTTTTTGGGTGAACTATCCCTTTAATGCGTTTACCCCAAGCCTAACTCCATCAGGACTCAGGTGTCAGCCGGCACCACGAGAGAGACAAAGCCCCTCCTACTTTTACTCCCCAGTCTGGTTTCTTTGTCGGACAAAAATGGCGAGTTTGGCGTTATGATTGGTCAAATCGCCTGTTAGTCAAACCAATGTTGTCTTCGGTCAAACTCCCTGTGAAGGGTCAATTGGAATTTAAAAAAAACAACATATTTGGACATAAATGTTTATCATGTGCTCTCTTTCTCCACATATGAATGAAGTATAGCTTCTTCCTGAAAATACAGTTGAACAGCAACAACTTTTGTTTATGATTGCCTACAAACAGGTTCTTCTTCATGATAAAAATACCAATGCTCAAGTAAAGTAATGCTAATATGTACAATAAACAATTATTCTACAAAGTAATATAGTTTTATTCAGCATGAGAACAAGAGAAATTGATCTTATATTACTGATTTTACTATGAACAGTTAAGTTTAAATAAGTTAAAAGTATCTAATCCTACTGGATTTTGGCCAATAATCAAGCAGCTATTTATGCATTACTTTTAGTAAACATGCATTTGGACTGGCTCTGTTCTTTCTTGTCAAATATCCTGCTTCATTCAGAAATAAATCACATTTAAGAAGAACTAGTTGCACCACGCTTGGATGACTGTTTCCAAACAAGTTTCGGAGCAAGCTGTGTTCGCAGTACCATTTCAATGATACAGGCAGAGCATCTTCTTTATCAAAGATCTAAGAGATCCATTGTGACATCATGGTAAAACAACAAAATTGGCAGCAACCTCAAAGTTGTACTAAAGCTAATTATGTACACAGTTCTATTTGATATGCCATTGTATTGTATTCAGTATTATTTTGTGTACTTTCATTGCTAAATGCAAGAGCTTAGAGGTCAGTTTAATTTAGTAATGACTTATTTTACTGTAAACAACAGCAACAAAGTTGCACATGGATCCATGATGGTGTTGGTTGCCATGGTATCAAATCATTTAGAGTCTAAGGACATAAACAGCCCTCAGCAGTATCTCTAAGTTCTAATTTTCCAGTAATTATGGTAATTCCAACAATGACGTGAATGCAACATAATTTTGGCTATTTCAGTGTCTTGTCCAATCAGAATATAGAGCCATTTTATGAATTTGAAGAATCAACCACAAATTCAGAAAAAAGGAAACACACTGATGCTGTCATTTGAGTTCATTTTAAGCACACATTGGAAAAACTCTGCCTTTTCAAACGGACATGTAATTTTTTCTCTATCTGCAAAAATACTGATCTTTTTGAAGTGAAACCTCACATGGTGACAGTGCTTTCACAGGCCAATCTACCAGAATGGAGGCTCGGGAGAGGACTATCAGCACAGACGGAAAGAAAGATTTCTTTTTCCTCTCCTCGAGATTGCTGGTCCCCCTCAACCCCCCTTTGTCCAGGCAGTGTCTGGCTTTAATTGCGTGCGGTGGCAGAGAAACTCTGCTGGCCACGGTCAGGTCTCTCTCGGAAGCCATCTAATTCCCCCCCTCCACCCCACTTTCCACGCCGCAAACACGCAAGCCGCGCAGCTGACGCTGAGCTGAATCTCCTGTGACCTTTTCTCTATATGTTCACTTGTTTGTCAAACACGCGCAATACACAAGACAACATCTCCATATCTGTACAAACAAAATATTAACTCACACGCAAAATGTCAACATAGTATACTTTTATATTCCTCTCTGGCCTAGTGGGCATTTGTCCAGAGATGCACTTTTATTTTTTTGGTGTATCAACTTTGTTTACTCTGCAAATGACCTTTTTAATACTGTGAGTGACAAATAGATTGAAATATAACTGGATAAGTCCCATTATAATCAACAATGTGGCACTGATTAACAGTGTTGTGCATTTGTAGCCTATTATAGACGGCTTTGTTGATTATAATAGGAGCTAGTTTTATTGCCTCATGACCTTTGGTCTTGGTGTGTAAATGGCTCTCATTGGTTGATTGATTTTTCCTAAACATATGGCTTCAGTTTCATAATGAGGCATTAAAGGGATAGTTCACTCAAAATGACAACATTATTCACCCCCAAGTCATTCCAATTTTATTTTCTTTATTCTTTATTTCTGTTACTTTAAGCATACACTCAATATCTTGAAAGCCAGATGGATGGATAGATCTAATTGGCTGTAAATGTTTTTATTTTTCATTAGCTGGAAAAAAAATTGTTCTTAAAGGGATTAGGTGATATTATTCCTCTGTGTCGTTAACTTTATAGTTATGGTGTAGATTTCACTATTCTCACTAAATTCGAATGGTTATTAAAACTTTATAGTCATTTTTATTGTTGTTTTCACCATGGTTACTATAAAGATTGTTTGAATGTATTCCATGGTCTGTCTGAATACTGGATTCTGATTGGCTGGCAGGTATGCAATAAAACCGTTTAATGCACAGGTAGTTCCAAGTCAGTTTAATCACCTTTCTATATTAATGCGCTGCCTTAATTGATGCACACCAACTCGCGCGCGCGCACACACAGAGAGCGAGAGAGAGAGAGGTCAGAGATCGCTGATTGCGCTGCACACACACACAAACTTGTTGTCAACGCTTCCCCGTGATTTTCATTAATAAAATAGCCTAGATACTAGATCGCTACGTTATATTCCTCAGCAACAAGGTGGTAAAATATATGTTTTTGAAGTAATTGTTTGTACAGCAGACGCGCAAGCGCAGCACGCAGGTACACACAACTGTCAACTCTCTCTCTCTCTCTCTCTCCCTCGCTCTCCTAAAAAACGTTCGATCCGAAGTCATTAAAATACATCTATAATTCATTCAAATAAATGTGGTCTTACTGCACTATTTCATCTCTGTGTATGATTTGAAGCGGGCAGAATGCTAGCGCTAACGTGCCGCAACTGACGAAAATAACTGTATTTTTTACCCATTCGGTCAAATATTGTGCTGCGAAGAGCAATACTAGTTTTAACTTGTCTATAACTTGGCAAATGATCATGGAATAAGCGGGATAATCAACAGCTAGCTCCTGCATTTTTAACTTGTTTTGAGGTAAAAATGTAAAAAAATCCATCAAAATCCATTATTTTTGCATTCCACATGGAAAGGTATAGAACGTCTTATTGCATATGTAAATTTACACAAACAATTATCAAATGTGTACCTGTATGCTGTCTGTGTGTGTGTGTGTGTGTGTGCACCTTCCCCTTTAAAATTCTGACTGCAATGTTGATCCTAATTTCCTGTCTTTACACCTCCTCTTCCCTTTCTGCACTGTCTCTGCATGGGAAAGGTGGGTTTCTAATGAGCTCTGATTAATCCAATTAATCTTATCGGTAAGACCCTCCCCTCAAACGCAGATGAGCCAGGGCATCGAGGATCAGTTTGCAACGGGGAGCGGAACTCGGACATCTTTAGGTTTCAGCGCCATAGAGAAACATTGGAAGATCCGAAGCCGCACTACGGTTTTAATGGTGTTTATGCTATAAAAATGGGAAAATGATGTGTCTAGGGTACTTGTAACACTAATTCCAGGTATCCTGAGAAGATGGGCAATTGGATTTATTTTATTCCATTTCCTAAACCCAAATAAAAATGGAGCAAAATGTCCCTAGGCATTCAACCCCAATCACAGTGAAGAAGAAAACGTTCATTTTCTGGATGTCATACTCTCATTAAGTTACACTTTTCATCTGCTCAAGCAGAACGTTAATGTTATCTTGTGCTTCAGCAAGGTATCTCTGGCTAAAACTAGCTAACGTTAGCGTTAAAGTTAGTGAGTCCATGCTAACGTACAAACCTAAATAGCGAACTGTTCTCACGTCATGTACTTTGCAGTGAAAGTCAAAAACACATAAACGAAGGTCTATATTAGAGTGCCTCTCCATATTAATCTGGTTAAATGTAAATTTATTTAAAGGGGTCATATGATGCGATTTCATTTTTTCCTTTTTCTCTTTTGAGTGTTACAAGCTCTTAGTGCATAATGAAGAGCTGTAAAGTTGCAAAGACTACATTTCTCAAATCCAAAGAGATATTCTTTAATAAAAGTTAAGAGTCAGCCACGCCTACCTAAAGCGGCTCGTTCTAGCATGCCCCCACATATCTACGTCACGATGTGGAAGATTTGCATAACGCCGCCCAAATGTTCACGCAATGAAAGAAGGCATAACTTTTATTCTCAGCGTATTATTGTTGTTGCCGCCGCCGGCATGTCGTGAAGGCTATTGTGTGTTTCGTTGTGAAAGCGAAACTACTTTGTTTGGCCTTCCAAAAGAGGACGATATCTGCTTTGTCATGCCTAGAGCTGATCCGTGCTGGTCGCTGAGGAAATACATCAACTTCGTGCTGTGGATCGCCGGATCGAAGTCCAGCCCTGTTATCTTCACATGTGGTTGCCGCAATCCCGCCGGCCGTTCCTTCGTCGAATCCGCCGGCCACCGCTCACTCAAGCCCGCCGTGTGTTTCGTTGTGAAAGTGAAACTACTTTGTTTGGCCTTCCATAAAGAGGACACGACTAGAAATCAGTGGTTAAGTTGTATTTACAACACTGTTCCAGAACATTCAACCCCAAATATCCAGCGCATTTTATGGAGCCTGTTCCTGATCCTGGTAGAGTAGACTCACAAATGCAGACATGGTTTTATGTTTACGCTGCGTGATGCAATGCAACGCGTAAAAATACATTATAAGTAATTATAATCCGTAATTATTTCCCCACTAGATGCAACAAATGCCTCATTTATAATAGGTTTTAATGTTTTTGTTTCTCATTGTCTCGTTGCTCCGGCCTGACAGGGCATCAACAGTATGTGAGGGGAGTAACATTTCCGTCACAGCTTGAGGTATTTTCGGCCAATCACAACGGACACTGGATAGCTGGCCAATCACCGCACACCTCGCTTTTCAGACCGATGAACTTTGTAAAAATCGACTTGTTTCAGAAAGGCAGGGCATAGAGGATAAACAGTAATGTGCATTATGTGGAAATAATGTGTTTTTTGAACCTTAAACAACATAAACAAATTTCATTAAACCAAATACACAAAATAATGTTCTTTTTAGCAACATCATATGACCCCTTTAATCCTTAGATTCGGATAGGAACGGTGTTTATCCTGATGTTGTCATTGCGATCCGGACGACCTAACATAATTATCCTATTGCATTGTGATCTTATTTGCATAATTTATTTTACCATCTTTTATATCCCTCCATGGCATATTTAAGTCCCACTTGAAGGTCCATCTGTGTCCCAAATTTATCAGAAACACTTGGAAGAAGGTTTTCACTGACAGCAGTCAATAGCTGTGTCTCATTTGGAAGGCTGCACCCTACGGAGGTCGCATTCGAAGGCTGCATACGTCATTGAGGCTGTCTCATTTCAGAAAAGCAATTAGGACACTCCGAATGTGACCTTCTTTCACAGGAATTCGGAGGATGCATGAGGTGTATCCTTCGCTGTTACAGATAACCCACAGTTCTTTGCGTCGCCGTAAACAACCGTTGTTAATTTGAAAAATGCCGGCGCCGGCAGATGCACACACAAGCGCAAATGTGGTGTTTACAACTTACCTTAAATCTCCTCGGTAAAAACGGATAAACTTTGTTTTTAATATTTATAAACTTTTTTTCTTCTCTAACAGATGTCTGCTGTACATACGATGTAGTTCCTCAAACGTTGAACGAAATAAAACAAGTAAAAGCATCTTTCCAAATTTAGAAATCATTTTCCTTCATTTAAGTAGTGTGAGAGCGCAAGGATGTGTTGGCATAGCAACGTGATACTTCCTGTTTCCTTTTCCGCCTGTCCTACGAAGGCCGTCTCATTTAATTCTAGGTTGAGGACACTTCGTATATGCATCCGACAGAGGATGCGATCTCCAGAGGATTCGACCTCTGGATGGCGCAGCCTTCTAAATGAGACTCAGCAACTCCGTTTGTTTGTCTGAGTGAGCAACAGTAACTAAGGGGGGCGGGGCTTACCGATAGGTCAATTACATCTTTTTCTTTTAAATTACTTTTGTACTTAAATCTGTCATCTAAATCATATACGAGACATTATTTTTCATGTATATTTGATTAAATTATTTGTATTTTCATCAAGTTTGGTCACTTTTTTTGTCCTTATTTGAACTCGAAGTACGTGCTAATTGCATTGCACTCTACATTCACCTTGCAGAAATGAGAAAGGGCGTATTGACACCAACTATAAATACTGTTTATGTCTTGTTATCAGGTATGCTGCTACATACCTATGTTTTGTTACGAATGTTGTTAAATTGATTTAATTGCTTCAATGTTTTCTTTCTCCCTTTTTGCACTGTCTCTGCATGGGAGAGAAACGAAAAAGGGCGAATTGACACCAGCTATAAATACTGTTTATGTCTTATCAGATTAAAAGAAGAGTCGAACCGTCATCTGATGTCCGTTTGGTTATTATCATAATCATCAAAAAAACAACAACGCAGAAAACACCGGTTTCACGTGGTGCAGTGTCCATTTCGGATCATCAGATCAGCGCTTCGCAGATCGCCGTGGTTGCGTGACGGCTCGCCTGCTTCGCCGATCTCCTCTCCCGCTCTTCCTCCGCCATCGCTCGCAGCGGCCCGGTGCTCGCGGATAAGGAGGGCGCATGTGACACAAACAGTGCGTGACATCGCGGAACAGACTGTTGCTTGTTAAAGGTACGGTAAAGGGTTTCATTGACTTTCTGATCGACAACTTTTTTTCTCCGGAAGACTTTCATTCATCATTAAAGCACATTAATCGAGAGAGACTTTGTGATATGGACAGCGGGACGCTTCAGTGTCCGTCGAGCATCGTATCCTTCATGGAACTCTGAACTGTTTTGAAAGAGTCTTAATACGTATATTTCTTCAAAGTATATATTTTATCTTCATTCTAGGTTGTGCATTTGTGTTTTTGTTTCAATTTTCTGAGGCGGTTATTGCGTTTTTCTGTGTTTACTATTTATGGCGAGTCATGTTTGAGGACACGTTAGTCAGGAAAATCTTAGTCCTGTGCAACGACCCAGTGCTATGTTCCCAGCAGGCAGGGGTAGTGGGGCTAGAGTACAGCAAACTGACAAAATGTCTGATGTTTCACCTCAATGTTTTGGGAGAGGGAGGGCATTCTTTAATGCAGAAACTGACCATGTATACATGTCTGATTCAGCTATTGATGCTTCAGGGAGCCCAGCTGCTTGTTCTACCCCTTTTACACATACAAATGCTGATCATGCTATTACTACTAGTCTTTAGGGGGTATTATTTCTGATTTGGCACAGAAAAATTGGTCAGAGCATTTCGGCCAGTCTCAATTTAGCACAACAGCCCAGCCAAATGCAGTCTAAGTCAGTTGTGCAACATTCAAGTGAATGTGCTGATGCTTCTAACTTTGTCTTCTGTCTTCTTAAGTCATTGTCCAACACGATGTTACACCTCCACTTTTCTTTAGGGGTGATAAAAGTGATTAATTTACTGTGCATGAATGGGAAGACATGATGTACAGTTATTTGAACAGTAAGAAATACACTGATGACACTGAAGCCTCTGATGTCATTTTGAGCAGATTAGCGGGAAAAGCGAGGGATGTAGTCAAAGTGTCCTTGCACAGTTTCCCAGGGCCGACCGCTACAGTGCTCCCTAGCACGGTGTTTGACATTCTGAAATGAAATTTCAGTGAGTTAACGTATTCAAACATGCCTATGGCTGACTTTTACAACATTCTCCCTAAGACGGATGAGAGCTCAATAGACTATTAGATATGACTGAATAAGGCAATTGATGTGGCTGATGAGTGTTTGCATAGGCGCAATAAGTGTGTTGAAGACCCTGCAGCTGAAGCTGTAATTATGTTTGTCTCTCACTGTCCAGATCCTGGCCTTGCTTTGTCTTTTCAGTTCAAGCCTGCTGAACAGTGGAGTGCTGCTGAGGTTCAAGATTGGACTGGATTGTCAAGGCAGGAACCTGAAAAGAGCTTCTGCTAGAACTACACGCTACTTATCTGTGTCCATCAGAACATTGTGACGGTCAGTGATGATCCTGTACCCAATTCTCCCAAACAGCCCGAACTCTCATCAGGTCAGTCACAATGCTCAAATGGTCAGCTCAACCCCAACGCATCTCCTTTTACTCCGAATGCTAGTATGCAGCAGTTGCTTGGCATGATGGATACAGTTTTATCGCTATGCACTGCCTCACTGTCCTCGTCTCATCCTGGTAGAAGCGTCAAAACTTCAGATCCCAAGTCCAGTGTGAGTTCAACATGTAGAGTGTGTCGGTCTACAGAGCACACCACGTATGGTCACTGCATGTGCCATAGGCTTTGTCGTAACTGCCTCAAACCTGGACACATTAAGAGTAATTGCCCTGAGGCGGCAGGCCTTGAACCGCTTTCTCCTACCAACCAGTTAAACTAAAAAGCCCATGTGTGGAGGGGGTAAGCATGGGCGGTGGTGAACTTCCCCTAAATGATGAGTCAGACCCACAAGAAATTTTTGTAAATATTTGCAAGTTGTTGCCACCCGACAAAACAGTGCTATATGTGGGATCTCAGAAAATTGATGGAGCTAGTGATCTGTTCTATGCTCCTGTGACTGTTGGCGGCCAGTCCGTACTGAATGGTTTGCTTGATTCAGGCAGTATGGCTTGCACCCTGAGTACGGAAGGTGAATCCAAGTTGCGTGCCAATGGAGTTCTCCCTCAACCCTCAGTGATTCCTGGTAACGTGGTCCTCATTGGCTGTGGTGGTCTTACTATTCAGTCTAATTGCACGTATGACCTGGAAATCGAAGTCTATGGATTTAAGTTCATCGTACCTACTTTACTAGTACCTGGACAGAAGGACAAGTTCATTATTGGCAGTAACGTCATCAAATGTGTGCTTCAAAAGATGAAAGCTGAAAAGAAGTACTGGGAACTCATTTCCTGTCAAAACAGCAACCCAGAGATGTGTTTGAGCTGTGTTTCCCGTTATTCTGGTTCCCCTCAACCTGATAAACTTGGCTCAGTGAAGCTTTGTCAAGCAGTCACTTTACTTCCCAGGAGTGAGCACCTTGTGTTGGGAAAATTACCTGCCAACACTCATATTTCCCCAGGTAGCACCGTCATTGTTGAACCCACTACTTCACGTTCAGCACCCCGTCATGTTCTTGTTGGACGTGTGGTGTCTCCTATGTGGGGTGATCGATGGGTACCGATTGTAGTGGACAGCACATTCCAGGGCCCAGTTTATGGCGGGGCCCCTCTCTGACCACAATAGTGGACAAAGGTTTGCTACATTTTGATTGGATCTTGGTGGAAAAACATAAGCAAACTGTCCAACGCCATCAGATAAAGATGCATGCAACAGCCAGACACCTCTTAGAGTGCACGAAAAAGACCTTTGGTATAAAAAAAAAAAAAAAAAAAAAAAAAAAAAAAGCCCGCTGAAGGGACCGACTTCCTATTGGTCAAAATGCAGTTTCTGTCCTTCACCCACCAACAGACTGATTCCTCAGGTTTTGGCCTGTGACCGCCATAAAAATTCCAAATTCCAAATGTATTCTGGTTGTGGTTTGGAAAGTGAGAAATGCACTGGTAAAACATTAGTGACACTTTTCTAACTTTGTGTTTGGACTATGCAAATAAGTTCCACAGAAGGAAAGAAGGGTGGGCCACACCGTGTCCCCCACTCTGACGGAAACAGCCAATCACAGCCTGGAAATGAAATCTCCTCCTCATTGGAAAGAGATAAAGGTACCTTCCCAATAGACAATCCTTGTTCTGAGTCTGAGGCCTTTTTACCGGAGGCAGCACCAGTCCTCTGTTCTTACTCTGGCCTGCAAGGTTGAGACGCTAATGGCGCTTTTCCACTGCATGGTACGACTCGGCTCGGTACGGCTCAGTACGGTACGGCACGGCTCGGTTCGTCTCGGTTTGCGTTTCCACTGCAGTTCATTACAGCTTTAGAGTGGGCGGGATTATGGACATGTTGTTATAGTTGCGCTGCCTCTACTACCATGACTCCTAAAAAAACTTTTTCATTCCGTGTTGGCCCATCAAGCTCTCGCTGGATCCGCTACCCTGCTATCAACGGGAGGAACATCTGTTCTTCCGCAACAGACAACAAAAATTTTGGTTGTTAAAAAAAGGTACGCTCATTCAAAAAAGTTGCGTTCGATCCTTCGCTGACTGTTCTGATTTAAATCTAGCGGTTCTTTTGTTTTTGTGTCACAAGTTTAGTGACGCAGGTAGTGACGAATCTCTCCGGCCAATCCGTGATCAGCAAAGTTTACAAGTCACGTTTTAGTAACGGTACGGTTAACTTGGAACCCCAACCGAAGTGGTACCAAAAAAAGTACCAGTTAACTGTACCCCTGGAAAACCCCCCAAAGTTAACCGTACAGCGCCATTTGTAAAAAAACGTGCCGTACCATGCAGTGGACAAGTGCCATAACAGAATAACCTCGGTTCTGAGTCTGAGTACTGCAATGGAAAAGCCGTTAACAGACACACTGTTCTGAGTCTGAGAACTATCAGGGAAAAGACACTAACAGAGCAAGTTCTAAGTCTGAGTACTGCAATGGAAAAGACGTTAACAGATACACTGTTCTGAGTCTGAGTCCTGTTACAGGGAAGGCAGCAACAGAAACAACTGTTCTGAGTCCCCTGTCTGCAATGGTGAGACAAAAGCAGACCTCCATTCTGAGTCTGAGTCCTGTCAAGGAAAGGACTGCAACAGATCACCAACGTTCTGAGCCTCGGGCCCGTGAGGGAAGAGGCAATAACAGATACCAAGTCCTGAATCTCCAGCTTTTGAGGAAGCAACAGATACAACCACGTTCTGAGCCTCCAGCCTGCGAGGAAAGAGATAATCTATGTTCAGACTTCATTCATAGTCTTCATCCAGTGAGACAATAACACATGCAGCACGTCCTGATTCTCCATCCTAGAGAGACAAAGCGGATCGACCAAGTTCTGAGTCTCTAGCCCAGAGAGGCAGAAGACACACAGACATCTGCAATATGGTTAAGCTCCGGCGAGCAAACCTTCACTTCAAGGTACCTTTGCTTGCGTGTTCCAGGCTAAGGACCTTCTGCACCTACTCCAGGGCCACATCTGAGTGTTCCAGATTATAGGACCCTTTGGTGCTCCAGGAGATCAGCATCCTCCAGTGCTTCGTGTTCAAGGCTGTCGAAACAGATTTCTGCTCCTTTCCCCACTGCATTGTTACTAGCACAACCAGTGAATGAAGTCACCTCCATCGGACTTCTCACTCGACCACAGAGAACGTAACTATCACTTATCCAAACCTCTTCCAGAGACCTTGGCATTGTTGTATATTATCAGTATATGATTTTCTAATTTACATTAGATATTATATAGCTGATTGCAGTTGATAACAAATAATCTTTCCCGTATTTGTTTGATGCATAATAGGGTTCTTCGCCTTATTTATTTTAGAGTAGCAACAGTTTATATTTCCAGATAACGTAGCTCTGACATAGCAACACCCAACTTAATCACTTGCATTTTATGCACTTTATTGCTTTTTCATTTATGGTATTTATTTAGTAGTTGTAGATTATTCTTGTCTATCTTTTGTTAATAAAATCTATTTTATTACACTTGTGTCTTCCTTGTGTTGATGATACAGAAAGAGGTTCTACAAGTTAGAGATCCCACCAATCTTTCTTATGTGATGTACTCATAACCACACCTTAAGTGACACGTGATCCAAATATCATAACGTCATTGGTGACGTGAGTATCCATCACTACACTATTTCGCCTCCCTAGGTTGGCGAAGCAAAATTCACTACACGATGAAAATTCTGAATCCTACCCAGTCTCCGATAAGTCTTCGATGTAACACCAAGCTGGCAGATGTGTCCCCTTGTCTGGCAGTGGAAGAGGTTTCTCTCACACAAGGTGTGTGCAAACCTCATGATGTCACTGATTCTGCTCTCCCCAAGCCCGTTCTATTTGCTGACCATGTCCAATTGCTACACGAGTATGGTTTGGAGGACATTCATATTGATGGGTGTTAAGTCTCCAAGTCATGGAAGGAGGAGTTGGCAACTCTTATATTGTCTTATCACAATGTTTTCTCCAGAGACAGACTTGATTGTGGAGAGGCGAAAGCCTTTGTACACAGAATTCATATGTGCGATGTGTGCCCGTTCTGCCTGCCTTATTGCCGAATCCCTCCCGCCCACTACCAAAAGTTGAGAGTGGTTCTTTCTGAAATGGAAGAGAAATGCATTATTAGTAAATCCATCAGCGAATATGCATCTCCTTTGGTAATGGTTTGGAAGAAGGATAGATCTCTGAGAGTCTGTACTGATTTTTGCTGGCTTAACGCGAAGACTTTCAAGGATGCTCACCCTTTTCCACATCAGGCAGATTGCCTGGCTGCTTTTGGTGGCAATCTTCTTTTCAGCTCTATGGATTTAACATCCCACTCCATGTGTCTGATCGGCATTACACAGCGTTCACAACACCCATGGGATTGTATGAATATAACCGCCTTCCCCAGGGCCTGTGTAACAGTCCGGTATGCTTTATGCGCATGATGCTCAGCATTTTTGGAGATCTCAACTTTTCCAGCCTTCTTTGCTATCTCGATGATTTGCTGTTTTTTGCCCGTTCTGAACAGGAGGCCTTGAAACGCTTGAAAGTGGTGTTTTCTAGGTTGAGAGCTAGTAATCTAAAGTTGGCTGCAAAAAAGTGTAACTTTCTCAGGTGCTCCATCAGTTTTCTGGGCCATGTGATCAGTAGTTCTGGCGTTTCTGTGGATGAAGACAAGGTAACAGTAATTTCTGCCTTTCAGAAGAACGATCTTATGAAAGAGGATGGCTTCACACCTTCACCAAAGAAAATAAGATTGTTTCTGGGCATGGTTCTCTACTACCAACGCTTCATCTATGGATGTTCACGAATCGCAAAGCCACTGTTCAATTTGACGGCTGGACAAAAATGTTTGGCGAGGCACAAGCAGTCGAATAGAGCTGGCAACTCTCTTCCGATGCCATGGAGTTCCTGTCGGGACTATAACAACCCCGCTCCTGTACATATCATACCCAACCTAATATACAGTGGGTACGGAAAGTATTAAGACCCCCTTAAATTTTTCACTCTTGGGTAGAGTGCAGCCATTTGGTAAAATCATTTAAGTTCATTTTTTTTCCTCGTTAATGTGCACACAGCACCCCATATTGACAGAAAAACAGAATTTTTGACATTTTTGCAGATTTATTAAAAACTGAAATATCACATGGTCCTAGTATTCAGACCCTTTGCTGTGACACTCCTATATTTAACTCAGGTGCTGTCCATTACTTCTGATCATCCTTGAGATGGTTCTACACCTTCATTTCAAAAAAAAAAAAGAAGTCCAGCTGTGTTTGATTATACTGATTGGACTTTTTTAGGAAAGCCACACACCTGTCTATATAGACCTTACAGCTCACAGTGCATGTCATAGCAAATGAGAATCATGAGGTCAAAGGAACTTCCTGAAGAGCTCAGAGACAGAATTGTGTCAAGGCACAGATCTGGCCAAGGTTACTAAAAAATTTCTGCTGCACTTAAGGTTCCTAAGAGCACAGTGGCCTCCATAACCCTTAAATGGAAGACGTTTGGGATGACCAGAACCCTTCCTAGAGAGGTAAAGAAGAACCCAAAGATCACCGTGGCTGGATCTAGATGCAGTCGGGAGATGGGAGAAAGTTTAGAAAGTCAACCATCACTGCAGCCCTTCACCAGTCTGGGTTTTATGGCAGAGTGGCCCGACGGAATTCTCTCCTCAGTGCAAGACACATGAAATCCCTCATGGAGTTTGCTAAAAAACACCCGAAGGACTCCGAGATGGTGAGAAATAAGATTATCTGGTTTGATGAGACCAAGATAGAACTTTTTTTGGCCTTAATTCTAAGCGTTATGTGTGGAGAAAACCGGGCACTGCTCATCGCCTGTCCAATACAGACCCAACAGTGAAGCATGATCGTGGCAGCATCATGCTGTGGGGGTGTTTTTTCAGCTGCAGGGACAGGACGACTGGTTTCAATCGAGGGAAAGATGAATGCGGCCAAGTACAGGGATATCCTGGACGAAAACCTTCTCCAGAGTGCTCAGGACCTCAGACTGGTCCGAAGGTTGACCTTCCAACAAGACAATGACCCTAAGCACACAGTTAAAATAATGAAGGAGTGGCTTCACAACCACTCTGTGACTGTTCTTGAATGGCCCAGCCAGAGCCCTGACTTAAACCCAATTGAGCATCTCTGGATAGACTTAAAAATGGCTGTCCACCAACGTTTACATCCACCTGACAGAACTGGAGAGGATCTGCAAGGAGGAATGGCAGAGGATCCCCAACTCCAGGTGTGAAAAACTTGTTGCATCTTTCCCAAAAGGTTTCATGGCTGTATTAGATCAAAAGGGTGTTTCTACTAAATGCTGAGCAAAGGGTCTGAATACTTAGACCATGTGATATTTCAGTTTTTCTTTTTTTAATAAATTTGCAAAAATGTCAAAAATTCTGTGTTATTCTGTCAATATTGGGTGCTGTGTGTAAATTAATGAGGAAAAAATTTACTTAAATGATTTTAGCTAATGGCTGCAATATAAGAAAGAGTGAAAAATTTAAGGGGGTCTGAATACTTTCCGTACCCACTGTAGATGCATGTGAGCAGCACTGGGTTTCAAAGCTTGCCCCGTACAATTTTAAAATCAAGTACGTCCCAGGAAGGTTGAATGTTGTGGCGGATGCGCTCAGACCCATTCGTCAAGCCAGTGAGTCAACGTCTTCTGTCCGAACCTTACTCTGAACTGCTGTAGCACGTACTGTACACAGTGTGGATGATGATTCTGTGCAGAAAACTTTCTGTGTAAGAAAGCATGGACAAAAAATGCCAGCCTCAGACACTTGACACTGAACTCAACCAAAGCTCTGAGAGGGATATTTCCATGACTGGGGAGGATGTGTCGTCTATCTTGTCATCTTGTGATGATTGGGATTCAGGAGCTGTATCCAGAGCGTCATCCTTGGCTGATCACTTGAGTTCAATGATTCCCGACTGTCAAGATGTAACCCATGCCTTTTCATTGTCTGAATTGCAGAGTCAGCAGCACAATGATTCAGTTATTTCGAGGGTGGCCTTTTATGTCAGCAGAAAGCGCAGACCTTCCAGGCGTGAGCGTACGAATGAGGATTTGCATGTTTTGAGATTGTTGAAGCAGTGGGACAAACTGTTTTTGCCTAATGACATTCTACAGAGCCGTTAAAGATCCACTCACGAAGCATAAGAAGTTTCAGTTCGTGCTGCCTGATTCCCTGAAACGGTAAGCTCTTTCTGGTGTTCATGATGGCCGGTTATCAAGGTCAGCCACGTACCCTGTCCTTAGCTCGCCAGAGGTTCTATTGGCCTGGGATGGAACATGATGTGCGTGACTACGTCAAGACTTGTACCCGTTGTGTCCTAAGTAAAACTCCAGAGCCAGCAGCAAGAGCACACTTGGAGAGCATCAAGACCACTGCCCCATTGGATCTTGTTTGCATTGATTTCTGGGCTGCTGAGGATAGGCACAATAAATCTGTGGATGTCTTGGTAATCACTGATCATTTCACCAAGCTAGCGCACACTTTTCATTGTCGAAACCAGTCTGCTAAAAGTGTTGCTAAGAAACAATGGGATGGATTCTTCTGCATCTTTGGCTTTCCTCAGCGTCTCCATTCGGACCAGGGTGCCAGTTTTGAGAGCGAGATGATAGCAGAACTTCTTGATCTTGCCGGTGTAAGTGTCACAAACTTCCCCGTACCATTCAATGGGAAATGGCGAAACTGAAAGGTTCAACAGAACGTTGGGCAACATGCTACGATCCCTTCCTCCTAAATCAAAACAAAAGTGGCCACAGTTAGTGCAAACAATGACATTCGTGTATAACTGCACCACCTATGAAACAACTGGGTTTGCCCCTTTTTATCTGATATTCGGGAGGGTGCCGAGATTACCTGTTGACCTTATGTTTCAAAGTGTCCTTCGTGATGAGTCCATCTGTGAATACAACGACTGCATTCAATCCCTTGTCAAAGATCTGCAGTGTGCTGGCTCAAAAGAACTCTACTACAGAACAAAAAACAGGACAGAAAATAGCCTATTACTTATCAATTATGATGTTTTTGTGATGTAAAAATCTTGATAACATTATAAGGGGACCTCCGAGAACAGTACAAAATAATAAAAAAGGCAGTTCATGACCCCTTTAAAAACATACACTCCAGTTATTGGTGATATGGTTAAAGGGGGGGAGGTACAGTGCTGTTTTATGCATTCAGACTTGTTTACACTTAAAGAGTTGGATTTTCATGCTAAGCATGGACAACGTTTCAAAAAACAATTTGGACGTATGACGGAGTATTTCTGTGGCAAAAACCACAGAACCGTACTTCCCATCAACGCACTTCATCCGGTGGCAGCGCTGCACGGGACTTGCTCGGGAAGAATGTCTCCAATCCAAAGAAGTGTGTTTTTGGTTGTAAGGGAAAGATAACTTTGTTCAGCTTCCTAAAGAGCCCAGCGTTATGTAAACAGCGAATACAGTTTGTTTTTCCTGGGCAGCAACGGAGTTTCACAAGTGTGTTCGTTGACGAACGTTTTATAAACAAGGCCCAGTTCGACGCTGGATTTGCACATAGTTTGATACTGAAAGATGGAGCAGTCCCAAATATAAAAGATCCCGGTCATGATTCAGAACTGCAGACGGTAAGTGAAACGGCATCAAATGTCTGTTTTGTTGGCATTCGGCGCCCAAATGTTCGTCACTTTTTAGCTCCGCCCATGGCTTGCCTCCAGGAGTTCGGATTTTTCCGGAGAGAATCGTAAAGCTGTATCTTTATTTCATAAACGTGATCAAACTAAAGACTTTTTGGAGATAAGAAGGATGCAGTACTACTCTATAGGTACTCAAGATTAACATGGGATTGGGTGAAACTGTGTGTGTTATGCCCCCTTTAAATAAACTCAGATGTGCTCAGTGGTGAAATCACACATCTCGTGGACCCTTCACACATGATGATGTCATGTTTCTTAGCTGCGTAAACTGTGAGAGGTCCATCTCGCTCCTAATTGGACACGACCGCTATCCGACAGTCTCCTCCAAACAAATCAATACACAGTGCTTACCAATGGGAATTATGACCCATTCGACAATTACACCCTAATACAGCCAGACACGCATACACACACAAATCAACATTAGTGTTGCACTGCTTGACCGCTGCATATATGTCAAAACTGGAGTGAAACCTATTTCATGTTCACATTAACATGAACTTAGAATGTTTTTTCTTCAGTCAGGGTTTGTGAGGTTATATTTGCTGGTGTTGTAATACGACATGAGCGTTCTTTCTTACTCGTTCTGATGGTATGGTGCAGGGCAATGGGAGGTGAGAGGGGCGGTCAGGCACTTCCCAGATCTGGGGGATGGGTGGTTGTGTGTGTGTGTGTGTACACAGTTTTCACCTCACTGCTCGAGTCACCAACAGAGCCTATTAAAGCCAGCGGCCTTCTCCAACAAAGAATGACTGCCAATTACAGCCGCCTGTCCTCTCTCTCTCTCTCTCTCGCTCTTTCCTTCCTCTCTGCCAGTTTCTTGCTTTCAGTGTCTTGCTTTTCCACTCGCGGGCCGTCATGCTTCTCTCTGTCCATCTGTCTTTAACATTTATTTGCTACAACACATCAATGTGATCTCTACATGCCTCTCTGCTGTCTGTGGCAGCAAGAAACAGCTTTCCTCTAAAACCTATATTTTAGAGTGCTGCTTTCCCATTCAAAACCCTGACACCAAACTAGGGTTGGTTTTAATCATGTTGCTATGTGGTTGCTAGGGTGTTGCTGGGTGGTTTTCTATGTGTCTCTATGATATTCACCCTATTCTGGTGTTCTTATTGCCAGGGTACTGCTATGCAGATGCTAAGGTGTTCTGAATGGTTTTAGTATGTTGCGGTGTTGTTGCTAGGGCATTGCTATGTGGCTTTCATTGTGTCCCTATTAGGCGTATATTCCACCCAGAACCGTTGAGAACCAGAGTTGCTGAGCATGCTCCTGATCTTCGCCTCACTGGTTCATGGAGACTCTCATAGTTTTTTCCAAACAACTCAGCGCTGTCAATGTGCTGGAATGGGTTTAAGTGTAGACAGCAGTTTCACTATATTTGCAGCAATTTCTGGTAATTATTAACACATAATGTGCATTGTTTGTGTATTGCTAACTACGCTAACTATGCTTTACAATAGCATTTTATTCTGAGGAGTGATAAAGAGACAGCATTAATGTTCTCATCCTCCTTTGCAGTCAAATGTGACCCAACACCTTAAGTGTTTAATCAATTAAATAATTGTACTATATTTTAGTTCAGTTCTATTTAGTTGATATTTTAAGGAGATTTTTGGTACTAAATCATGCGTGCAATAATTATGATCCATGAATGACCAATTAAAATATAACACTTTCTTGCTTATTATTTATATTACAATTAGTGTAGTATTTAGGGTTAAAATAGAGAAAAACATTTACATTTCAGTGCAAAGAGGCAAATTAGAGGTGTTTGGTGGCCAGAAAAATAATAAACTAGATGTCCGTACGGCGGTTTGATATGAATGTAGCTCTAAACTAGATGCTCAAAAGAGTTTTGCGGTCATACTTGCTTAATCTTTTTTTTTTTTTTAGGGTTTGCATTTTAATGTGTATTTAGACATGAACAAAACACTAATTTTTTAATGTTGTGATTTAAAAAAAAAAAAAAAAATTAAACAACTACTCAACTACAACTACTCACATCTCAATGTTATTTTTTTTATATTTACATAAGCATACGACATAAGTGAATATTACAAAAGAAAAGCAAATATGGAGTTTAACCCAATAAAAAGTTTAAAATAACGTGTAAAAACACAAGGCAACCAATTGCATTCAGCAAAATTCTTTATTGTATTCCTTGAATGGGCAGTCTTCACTGAAACTCATTCAACATCCTACAGGGAGAGAAAGACTGCAGAAAGACTAAAAACGTAAAAATATTACAATTAGCATCTGGGTTTATTGTCGCTATTGAGTGTTTCTCGCGTTATAGATAAACTTTAACTATAATGTGCTTCATAAAATACCACTACTGGCTAGATTATTGAGAGGTCAACTAATGCATTAAAATGTCAAAAAAAAAAAAATCTCTTCAACTTTCTGGTGAGTGTGCTTGAGAATCACTGAAATGAATAGACTTCAATGCTGGAACTATTGGTTGTTTGGAACTATACAGGGTATGCACATGCAGGCCATTTCCTACCAATTTGACGCCCTAGCCAAAGCCCTACAATTTGGCCCCCCCCCCCGCCCCCCCCCCCCCCCAATTTTATATATATATATATATTATATATAATTATTCGCTTCATCACAGTTTTGCTTGTCACAGTCACATTTGTTGTCATATGTAACGACACTAATTTTGTGGAGATTCAGTGCATTGAGTTCCACAAATCTGACTGATTTATTTGTAAATTGACTTTTAAGATAAACATTTTGCACAATTTAGTATCTGTAATATTATTGTGTTGTCACTAGATGCCTGTATAGCCCTGTGTAACAATCCCTAGTGGCTAAGTCATTGCACATAATTTACACATAAATCCCACATAAATTAATTTTATTACATTTGATTTGGATACTATATACTATACTTCTACATATTGTTTAGATATTATCAATGGCTATTTTTTTGTCTTTATCTGTTTTTTTGTTCAGTTTTTTTGTTGTTGATTCTTGAAACATTGATTTAAAGTTTCAGTTATTGCATTATTATTTCAGTCAAACCTATAAACCCCTTTGTTACCCCAAACTACATATAAAAGCTTTATCAGTGGCATAAAAGTAACCAATGCAGCTACTTAATCATTTGCTACTAGTTAACGCGTTAACGTCCCCTTTAAATAACGTGACGCTCTGCCCTCTATGATGCTGCTCCCACTAAACGCTGTTGGAAGTGAATTAATTGATTAAGCATTTCGACACCTCCGTAAGGATGCATATAACTCGACAAAGCGGTCTAGTAAAGGATGTATTGATCTCGTGAATTAGAGAATTTTACTATACAAATATTTTTTAATTCGATGTGAACGTTTATATGGGAATATTAACATGAACGCTGCATCCTTTTTTTTTTTTCATTTAACAATGCCTGGCGCCAAAATGTGCCACAAAAGTGCCACAAATACTGCCTAAACAAAATACTGATTTTGTGCACTTTATTTACTGTACCAATGTTTTAAATTGGCCTTTGAACTTAGCTTTATTGCATGGCAAAAAAAAGTGTTACCTTGCCAAAGCACTGACAGAGCCCACTGATCTAATGGCGTTGCTCCAAATGCAAACTTTGCATGCAACAATCAGGCAGCAATTGACAGCACTCTGATCTAGTGGCATACAGGCATCGTCAGATTGACAGTACTCTAGCCCAATAATGTTGCGGGATCCAGTGGGGTCAGTCATATTTCAGGGTGACCGTGCTACTCTTTATCACAAACCTGCTAAAAGTGCCAGTACGTGCGCTCATTGGCGCCCCTTCAGCTGGTGGCGCCCTAGGCGACCGCCTAGCTCGCCTATGCCTAGAAACGGCCCTGTGCACATGACATCACTGTCTGCTGGAGTGACTACAGTTCTGTCACCTGTGGTTGCTGAATTCTGCACCCCTGCCAGATTATGCACCCCCTAGTCCTGGTAGGTTTTGGGTTGGGTGTGGGGGAGGGGTTAGGATTAGGTGTGGGGTTAGGATTATGCAATCAGGTAGCGACTTCTACGAGGGGGTGCATAATCTGGCGGGGTGCAGTATTTGGCACAACGCCCACTGAGTGGCAAAAAGACTGAATGGCTGCATTGGCTTTCAGTGTGAATGCTGCGACAGAACACACAAAACACATCTAAAACAACAAATAGATTTGACAAGAAATCTGAGGTATATTTTTACAGACTGCCAAAAGCTACAGAAAGGAGAAGCAAACGGATCTCTGCAATTCAAAGAAACAAATGGACTCCAGGTAGTGAAACACTGATTTGTAGTTATCATTTTATGTTAATATGTTGAATTTTGCATTAAAATCATATGCTATATATTTTATTGTTATATATCGTATTGACAACTCATCAATTAAATATTTACCATCTTATATTCTGCATAACTTGATGTTTTTAAATAAGCAATGACTAAAACTATACAAATTTTGGGTTGGACGATATGACCATATTATATAACATTGATTTAAGTGATCAGTTAACAGGCACATTTGCTTTGTATTTTCCTGGTGTTGAAATCAGACACATATAAATTTCAAGAAACACAATTCCTGGCTGCATATCAATACTGGACCATTGGATCTTTGATAAGTTGGAAACACTGGAACACTATATCGAGTCCAACAACCTTTAGTTTAAACTGATTATTGATTGTTTTACTTGCGTTTTCGCAGCTTCCCTATTAAATCCAGTCATGCAGCAGGCTCTTTTGCCACTCAGTCCGACTGAGGGGGCATGTTCTGGCGGGAAAGTGATGTCAATGCATACCCTATATTGGCTGCGCCATGACACGCTTTACTTCCGCATTCCTCAGTTCCTATGGAAGCCTTTTGGAGTGTTGCAACTCTGTTTCTCAACAGCTCTGATTCCACCTATTCTAGTGTTGCTATCTGGTTGACATGGCATCGCTATGCTGCTGCTAAATAGTCTGAAATGTAGTTCCTAGGGCGTTGCTTGGTGGTTTCCATACTAGCCTTAAGTGAAAAACCAAACCTCAAAGTCTCAGTAATTATCCCCTCAAGAAAAAAAAAAAAAAAAAAAAAAAAAAAAAAAAAAAAAATTCTGCCCGGTTGCCAAAGCATTGTTTATGCCGTTTCAGATTTTTTTTGAGTGGCTATCAGCTCTTTAACTATGCGTTTGCAAAGGTGTTCTGAATGATTTTAACATGTTGCTATGTGGTTTCTAAGACATTATTACATGGCTTCTAGTGTGTTTCTATAATCCATTCCTATGAAATGTTTTGAGTGGTTGCCAGCATGTTACTTTGCAGTTTATTAGGTGTTCTGAATGATTGTAACCACATTGCTATGGCGTTACTATGTGTTTTCTAATGCGCAAGTGTTTTTTGCATATTGATATGTCATTGCAAGGTAGTTCCTAGTGTTAATAATTGTCCTCAAATTCTATCTGGTTGCCAGGTTGTTTCTATGCAGTTGCTGAGGTTGTTTCTATGTTAAGGTGTTCTGAGTGTGTTTTATGAAAGTATATCTTCATGGAGTAATACAACACAACACAGCATAATATCCATCATTATACACAGATAAACATGCCTGTCTATGCTATACCAAGTCACATTAAGAATCTTTTCCTCAGCTTGAAATTGATAAACCAACGAGTTTAAGCTTGTATGAGTTGCTGCAGGTGAAGTCTACACCTTGCTTGAGGGCCAAAATCTAACTGAGGATGTTTTATGCAGCTGTGCAACTCTGAAGCTGAAGTAGAGCTCTGGTTGTGAGGGGTGGAGGAAGGTTACCCGAGTCGTAGCCTATGGCTGTGAATCTATACAGTACACAAACAGTATTCCCCCCCCCCCCTTCCCTCTGTCTATATCACTCTGGATATTTCTACCTCTCTCTCTTATATCTGTTTAGCTCTGCTGATGTGACAGGGCCCTGACAGCACAGGGAATTCACCCAGAGTCCAGAGAGAGAGAGCTGCCACTGCATGGTGATAAGATGGTGGACATAAACCCTCAGGCACTGTCTGTGTGTGTGTGTGTGTGTGTGTTTGGAAGACGGTAGCGAAGGTATTTGACAAAGGAAGCAGTACCATTGGGAATTGACCACTGCAGGCTACACAACACTTCCCAGTATCCTGTTCAATCTTTCTTTCGCCCCCTTGTCAGTGTCACTGGAACATATTTTACCTTCCTGTTGTGATCTCCTCATCTGGAGTTTAAAAATCACATCCTCTCAATTGGTTTCATTTTTCAGTAATATTTTTTTATTTTGTTTTACATAAGGCTAGTTGTCTTTTTTTGTGATTTTAAAATAATAATTACCTTTTGAAAAGCCTCAGGCAACATGCCCACAGACCGCCCACAGCCCGTTCACTGACCCCCTGATGCATACTGCACACAATGGCTGTGTTCAGAATAGCATACCATACTACCATACTACTCTTACTGTTTCTGCACTGTACAGTATGCACACTAAGCACAGTATGCTAATTTTCATACAACCTATTACATATATGCTGCATTCCAAACGGGATATTTCTGCCTCCAAAGTTTGCTCTGGAGTGAGAACAATCATGGCTGCCATAGTGAAGAGTTGTTCCAAACAAAAATGCTCAAAACTGGCCACTTCAAGGGGGCCTTCAGAATTAAGGATTTCAAAGGGATACATCTAACAGACTTTGCACCCATGATTCTTTGCACCGGTTTAATTCTTGATTGGCTCAGCAAGATGACGCCAATTTGGGTTCCAAGGAACAGTTTTTTGGTCCCCTACACCCTTTATTCCTTTGAAGCTCTCACTCAGGAGGGTAAACCCTTTGTAGGGATGAGCACTTCAGAATGAAACGCAGCCATAGAGTAAACAAAAGAGCACACTGCATGGAAACCTTTTTTCCCACAATGCAATGTGTCCAATTGAAAGTAGTAGTATTATTTGATCCGACTATAAATGCTTATAAATTGTTACACAAAACATAGATGGATAAAAAAAAATCCCAATACAATTCTGAATATAAATGTGTTCAGAAACGATACATTTCTGAATATAAATGTGTCCATCTGCAGAGTTAATCATATGGTGTGTCACAATTTGCATACTTATGCACTATTCTGTGCCGTTTTATATGATAAATTGTGCAAGTAGTGTGTTCACACTAGTGTATTGGATTGTGTAATTGGATTATTGCAGAAAATAAGTTCTGTGACCAACAAACATTTGTGATCTTGGTAATCTTCACAAATGAACACAATTTTTTTTAAATTTTGATACCTAAATACAATCGCCAGAAGTGAAAAGCTAAACATAGGGATAAACAAATTATACCACAGTCACATGACTTCAACATCACCACCATTAAGCTCCCAACAACTCTTTCAGTCTTTATAAAAAAAATTTTTTTTAAAGAATTTGCAGGCGCGTGATTATAAATTAGACAAGGCTTTAAAATTGGACTAGTGAATAGATGAGTTTAACTGTTCATAATAATGAGGTTCAATGACCCTGAAAACCTGTGTAGTAGTCCCATTTAGCTTTTTAAAAAATCACGTGACGTATTACTGATGTATTTTATGTATACAATAAAATATGAAAATATTTTGGGCTTGTTTTAGGCATTTAACCAAAATCCTAGTCAAAAAAAATAAAAAATATTGACCTCAGGACAATGAGACTGGAAGTGTTAAATTACTAACTTGTTTCTGGGTTTTGGCCTACGAAAATATGTCATTCATGCAGCACTCTGTGTGGACGATGGTCAGTAGACATAGACAAAACTATTTAAGCAAGGTGATTTTGTTGGCTTTTAGAGCTTTGGAGGTTAGTTGTTTTTCTGTTGTTTTCGTTCAATTAATTTATTTTACATTATTTTATTCTTAAACTCAGTCTTAGCATCAAATTTAGGAATCAAGTTCTGCAGTAGCTTCATTAAATCAGTTTTAACTTTTAAGTGTTCCTTTTTTTCCCTTATTCCCTGACTTCCCATTTTCCGCATGAGTGCTCCCCCGCGGTGGTTCCCGCACCTCTAATTCTGCTTTTCCGCAAATCTGTGTCACCTGCTGTCCTCACTGGCTCATGCCCGTCGCGACACCAGCTTGCCAACGTGCCAGCGGGCACTGCTGCCCGGCAGGATGGCAGGATGAGCGAGGGAGAGGGAGGAGGAGAAGTAGAGAGCGCTACTGATTTGTGGAGGAGGATGGCCCGATATAGAAAGCAGTATAGTGATGAAATATAAAATAAGCAAGGAGAGAGACAATTTAAAACTGGAAACTAAAGTAAGAGAGATGCATCTGGTAGTTAGGAAAGTTTTTAGGAAAGAGGAAAGAGAAACCACATGCTTGTGAGGGTGAGAACAGGTTAGTTACTGGCCATGGCAACAGAACCAAGGACACATTTTCATACAGGAGAGAGGCCATTAAAAGTGTGTGTGAGTGTAAGAGGAATACTGCATGAGCAGAGCTAAGGCCGGAAACATACTTTAGAGGTAACGAACTTCAGCGCTCAAGGGGGCGATAGAGTTTCCTTCAGATGTCTGTGTCATTAAACCAGATGTGCTGTTATTCAGGAAGTTATAGCTTCAAAAATGTCAACAGTTTACCTAACCATAACAATAGTTGACCTGACAGATAAAAATTACCATACAAATTGATGCTAAGTTTATGTTAACATCCCTGCAGCAATGCACACTTGCAGCTTGACACATGTAGTACACAAATGTCTTTGGCTGTGTCTAAATGTGTATACTTACAGTGGGGAAAAAAAGTATTTAGTCAGCCACCAATTGTGCAAGTTCTCCCACTTAAAAAGATGAGAGAGGCCTGTAATTTTCATCATAGGTATACCTCAACTATGAGAGACAAAATGAGAAAAAAAAATCCAGAAAATCACATTGTAGGTTTTTAAAGAATTTATTTGCAAGATTTGGTGGAAAATAAGTATTTGGTCAATAAAAAAAAAAAAACATCACAATATTTTGTTATATACCCTTTGTTGGCAATGACAGAGGTCAAAAGTTTTCTGTAAGTCTTCACACACTGTTGCTGGTGTTTTGGCCCATTCCTCCATGCAGATCTCCTTTAGAGCAGTAATGTTTTGGGGCTGTCGACTGGGCAACACAGATTTTCAACTCTCTCCAAAAATTTTCTATGGGGTTGAGATCTGGAGAATGGCTAGGCCACTCCAGGACCTTGAAAAGCTTCTTACGAAGCCTCTCCTTCGTTGCCCGGGCGGTGTGTTTGGGATCATTGTCATGCTGAAAAACCCAGCAATGTTTCATCTTCAATGCCCTTGCTGATTGAAGGAGGTTTTCACTCAAAATCTCAAGATACATGGCCCCATTCATTCTTTAGTTTACAAGGATCAGTCGTCCTGGTCCCTTTGCA
The DNA here is from genome assembly GCA_018155175.1 of Sinocyclocheilus anophthalmus. Lineage (NCBI taxonomy): Eukaryota > Metazoa > Chordata > Actinopteri > Cypriniformes > Cyprinidae > Sinocyclocheilus > Sinocyclocheilus anophthalmus. The sequence continues at coordinate 223,538 of JADLZN010007908.1, forward strand.
AAAAAAACAGCCCCAAAGCATGATGTTTACACCCCCATGCTTCACAGTAGGTATGGTGTTCTTTGGATGCAACTCCGCATTCTTTCTCCTCCAAACACGACAAGTTGAGTTTTTACCAAAAAGTTCATTTTGGTTTCATCTGACCATATGAAATTCTCCCAATCCTCTTCTGGATCATCCAAATGCTCTCTAGCAAATTTAAGACGGGCCTGGACATGTACTGGCTTAAGCAGGGGGACACGTATGGCACTGCAGGATTTGAGTCCTGGCGGCGCAGTGTCTTACTGATGGTAGCCTTTGTTACTTTAGTCCCAGCATTCTGCAGGTCATTCCCTAGGTCCCCCCGTGTGGTTCTGGGATTTTTTGCTCACAGTTCTTGTGATCATTTGACCCCACGGGGTGAGATCTTGCGTGAGCCCCAGATCGAGGGAGATTATCAATAGTCTTGTATGTCTTCCATTTTCTAATAAATGATCCCACAGTTGATTTCTTCACACCAAGATGCTAACCTATTGCAGATTCAGTCTTGCCAGCATGGTGCAGGTCTACAATTTTGTTTCTAGTGTCCTTTGACAGCTCTTTGGTCTTGGCCATGGAGGAGTTTGGAGTGTGACTGTTTGAGGTTGTGGACAGTGGTCTTTTATACTGATAACGAGTTCAAAAGATGCCATTAATACAGGTAACGAGTGGAGGACAGAGGAGCCTCTTAAAGAAGAAGTTACAGGTCTGTGAGGGCCAGAAATCTTGCTTGTTTGTAGGTGACCAAATACTTATTTTACCGAGGAATTTACCAATTAATTCTTTAAAAATCATACAATGTGATTTTTCTGGATTTTTTTCCCCCTCATTTTGTCTCTCATAGTTGAAAATTGAAATGAAAATTACAGGCCTCTCTCATCATTTTAAGTGGGAGAACTTGCACAATTAACGCTGACTAAATACTTTTTTTCCCCACTATATATTGTATAGTAAGTGAAAAGAGTAGCATGTGCAAATTCATAGTATATTGAAAACAATAAAAAAGCAAAAAGTAACCAGATAACCCATTGTAATATGGCAGAAGTCATACTACCCATATTCATACTATAAAACATACTTTTTCACCATTCGCAAAGTAAGAAGTAATCAAACCAAATGCAATACCTACTAGACAGTATATGATTTCATGTACAGCATTTGACCGTTCTGCTAGCATGCATTCCTTGCACATGACACTTCTAAAAAGGTAAAAACTGCACAAGCTAAATTACGTTCAATTTAAGCTCTATTCACATGGGATTAGTATTACCTGGTGACCTCTATTCATTTGTAATAATTGCGGAGGTTGTCTGTGATCTTAATCCCGTGCAAATCGGCCATGTCTGTAATTTGTAATGTAAAAATTCCCCTGCAAATGACCTACCATATTTCGCCTAACACAGAGGTCCTGTGATAATATTAGTCCAGTGCGAATCGACATCTCTGTGATTTGGCGGGGTCGTATATAATTTTTTTAAAGGTTTTTGTTTTTCTGTGCGCCTTATTTTCCATCTTTTGCAAAGAATGGAGGTTGCGTTGGAGTGTTTTGATAGTATTTTGGGTGCTGGGTCATAACGCTAAACAGGGGCGGTTAGGATTTCAACCACAGGTGGGCTGAGCCCTCAGACAGTCCATTAAATGCAAAGATACAAATTACCTAAATTGTATTAAGTAAATATACGCAAATATCCATTAAAGCTACAGCAGTTACTTAGTTAAGAGCAGCAAGTGATTCTCTCTTTTTCTTTTATTGTTTGATTAACATTAAGAAATGCACGGGTCTGTTTTATTAATGCACATCGGATATTTTCTTAATCATTTACGTTCACTTAAGACATAACCAACTGTTTTTATGTCGATAGTTGTCAAGACAGCTATTCTGACATAATTTGACATTTGCATGCTGTCTCAGAGATGGCTTTCTGTGTGCGTGCTTCAGGTGTGTACGCACAGTGCACAAGTACCGCATTCATCTCTTCCATGAAATTTCTTTCATGCCGTCTTGCACTTGAATGGCTTAAATCACTTGAATGTTTAAACTGACAAGCCTTAAAACACATGAGAATGATAAACTTTCTTGAGGAAGCATCACTGGCCCGATCGTTCAGATAGTTTTAGGGGGGCTGAAGCCCACCTAAAGGGTAGGTATATAGCTATACAACTATACAATTTGCAGAAAGAGAAAGCTGAAAACCATCATAAGAGCGAAAATAAAAAGAATGATTAGATGGAGATGGATGACATGTATAGCAGCATGCAATAAGGAACATTTGTATCCGGGAGATAAGTCAGTAAATTCTAGTAAAATCACAGGCTTCGCTTATCCCGTGCGAATGCGCCACACGAAACTCAGATGTGGGGAGGTAATTTCTAAATCACATGAGGTCCCCTGATAATACTAATCCCGTGCGAATAGGGCTTTTAGCGGCGTGTCTCGAGATCTTGATTTTTTTTATTTTTCGATTCCACTGCTCATGTTTCATGACAAAAGTAATCAACACTTTTTTCCTTTTTTGTAAAGTCAACGTTATCAGTTTTTTATAGAACTATAGAAATTCCACCCTGGAATGTGAAAGAGTTCGTAACACTGAAGTGACATTTTCACAGGCAGTTCTATCGCCCCCTAGAGCACGGAGGATTATTGCCCCACGGATATTAAATACAGTGGGTACGGTAAGTATTCAGACCCCCTTAAATTTTTCACTCTTTGTGATATGGAGCAATTGGATACACCAAATCATTAAGTTAATTTTTTTTTTACACTTAATGTACACACAGCACCCATATGGACAGGAAAACACAGAATTGTTGACATTTTTGCAGATTTGACTGAAATATCACATGGTCCTAAGTATTCAGACCCTTTGCTCAGTATTTAGTAGAAGCACCCTTTTGATCTAATACAGCCATGAATCTTTTTGGGAAAGATGCAACAAGTTTTTCACACCTGGAGTTGGGGATCCTCTGCCATTCCTCCTTGCAGATCCTCTCCAGTTCTGTCAGGTTGGATGGTAAACGTTGTGGACAGCCATTTTTAGGTCTCTCCAAAGATGCTCAACTGGGTTTAAGTCAGGTCTCTGGCTGGGCCATTCAAGAACAGTAACAGAGTTGTTGTGAAGCCACTCCTTCCTTATTTTAGCTGTGGTTAGGGTCATGGTCTTGTTGGAAGGTAAAACTTCGGCCCAGTCCGAGGTCCTGAGCACTCTGGAGAAGGTACTTTCTAGGTCCCTGTACTTGGCCGCATTCATCTTTCCCTCTATTGCAACCAGTCGTCCCGTCCCTGCAGCTGAAAAACACCCCCACAGCATGATTGCTGCACACACCAGGGCTTCACTGTTGGGACTGTAGTGGAGGTGATGAGCAAGTGCTGGTTTCTCCCACGATTTACCGCTTAGAATAAGGCCACAAAAGTTATATCTTGGTCTTCATCAGAACAGAGAATGTATTTCTCACCATCTTGGAGTCTCAGGTGTTTTTAGCAAAACTCTATGGCGGGCCTGTCATGTGTCTTGCCATGAGGGGAGAGGCCCCGGTCCGCCAGAAGGAACCTCTGCAAAATAAAGCCCCACGACTCGGGGGAGGCGGCAGTGATGGTTGAACTTTCTAAACCGTTCTCCCATCTCCCGACTGCATTCTTTTGGAGATCAGCCAAAAGTAATCTTTGGGTTCTTCTTTACTCTTCTCCCCGATTGCTCAGTTTGGCCGGACGGACAGCTCTAGGAAGGGTTTTGGTCGTCCCAAATGTCTTCCATTTAAGGGTTATGGAGGCCACTGTGCTCTTGGGAACTTTAAGTGCAGCAGAAATTTTTTGTAACCGTGGCCAGATCTGTGCATTGCCACAATTCTGTCTCTGAGCTCTCAGGCAGTTCCTTTGACCTCATGATACTCATTTGCTCTGACATGCACTGTGAACTGTAAGGTCTTATATAGACAGGTGTGTGGATTCCTAATCAAGTCCAATCAGTATAATCAAAAACAGCTGGACTCAAATGAAGGTGTAGAACCATCTCAAGGATGATCAGAAGAAATGGACAGCACCTGAGTTAAATATATGAGTGTCACAGCAAAGGGTCTGAATACTAGGACCATGTGATATTTCAGTTTTTCTTTTTTAATAAATCTGCAAAAATGTCAACAATTCTGTGTTTTTCTGTCATATGGGGTGCTGTGTGTACATTAATGAGGAAAAAAAATTGAACGAAATTTTTAGCAAATGGCTGCAATATAACAAAGACTGAAAAATTTAAGGGGGTCTGAATACTTTCCGTACCCACTGTATGTACAATGTGGCCGTCTAATTGACCCTTTCGTTACTGTTGCTATGTTGTCCGCCAAGTCATGGCACTCTCACACCACACGTCATGTTCTCACGCAGTGAAAAATACATCACGGAGCAAAGAGGAAACTGACAACACCGACAAATTTTGTCATTTTGTGAGAAGTTCAAACAGTAAATAACATTCTGTGGCACTTTAATCTGTCGTGACAAATCACTGTAGCAATCTCAGTTCAAACAGCACATGAACTGATCATCTCTTCCTCTTTATTAGTTATAGCATGAAATAAACATGAATGAAAATCATAAGTTTAAACTGTTTAAAGACATCAATACACACCCTTTTTTAAATTCAAGTCCACCGTCGTTAATCTACTCTTCTACTAAAATGGTAGATTCAGCGTTATGTTTGGTCAGATCGCCTGCCAATCAAACTCCCTGCCAAGGGTCAATTGCAATGCATCGGCTAAGCATTTAACCCTGTGTTTGCGGCATAAATTTATCAGGACAACAACCAGGAACAATGTCCTGGCCCACTAAGGTCATCTTATATGGTATAACCTACTCTCCTGTAATAAAATATTGTCCTGGGCCCCATGAATGTATGCGTCGGCCCTGTGTGAGGTGTGTTTTTGGTCTACAACTGTCAAAATAGACTATTAGTACAGTAAACTCTGTTGATCTGAGCGCTGCATGTTTGTGTTTATGTGTCTGTGTGTTGTGAGAGGAAGCGGAACAAAGAGAGAGAGCGTGACAGGAAGTAGAAAGCAAGCAGACTGGAGCAGGCAGATAATGTGTAAGTGAGTAAACGAGAGAGTGTGTGTGTGTGTTACAGTGAGACAGAGATGGCGAGATGGAGACAGGCAGATGCAGTCTAGGAGAGATAAAATGGATTTGTCTCAGGGATGCAGTCGAACCGGGCTGAGTGTGTCACAGACAGCAAGTGTCGCTCTCTCTGTGTGTGTGTGTGTATGTGTGTGTGCGTGTGTGTACGATTAAGATGGGGCGGGAGAATGTGCTGCCGCAGTAGAAACCTGATGTTAATGATTAAATAGTTTGTGAAGGTTTGCTTCATTAACACACCACCATGTGACTAATTCACTGAGCGCCACTGACCCCAGTGTGTGTGTGTGTGTGTGTGGTGCTCTGGTGTGTGTGTGTGTGTGTGTGTGTGTGTGTGTGTGTGTGAGATCCCCTGAGGGATATCAAGACGTCATGGTCTGTGTGTGTTTGTGAAAGTCTTTCCTACAGGGAACAAAAGATTTCACAATCTACTTAGTCTTTAGAGTTGCAATATACTATTAAAGGGATAGATCACCCAATAATGAACATCCTGTCATTTACTCACCCTCGTGACATTTCCTCTTTGGAAAATTGGGCTTTTAATGTTTTAAATGGCCAAAAAGCACTGTTTTTCTTATGTGTGGATGCAAAAAGCAGTACACTGCTTTGAATATGGAGAGTGAGATTTGAAAGCTGCAGCGGATGTTAAGATTATAAGAGAATACGACTTACATTTTGGTATGTTAGTTACAAAAATGTATCATATGACTTGGAATATAGTACATAAAGGCCCATTGAATACAAGAATGATAACTATAAAGTTAACCATAGTGATAACTATATAATGTTTTTAGAAGCGCACTCAAATTATGCCACTTTAAATGCTTGAGCTTTTTAAATTTTGATTGGCTGTCAATGTTTTTATCATTCATCAGCTTGATTAAAATCCAACAATATCATTCTTGTATGTTGTTTCAAAGTAAATAAATAAATAATTTATAAGTAGTTATTGTTAGAGTTAGATCAGATAAGATGTTTAGACATTTTTATTACAAGACTAAGGGTGTGTTCACACTTGTCATGTTTGGTTCGATTAAAACAATATCTGGTGCAATTGCTCTGTTAGTGAAAGTGAAGTGAAAGTGAAGTGACATGTGGCCAAGTATGGTGACCCATACTCGGAATTAGTGCTCTGCATTTATCCCATCCAAAGTGCACACACACAGCAGTGAACACACATACCGTGAACACACACCCGGAGCAGTGGGCAGTCATTTTTTGCTGCGGCGCCCAGGGAGCAGTTGGGGGTTCGGTGCCTTGCTCAAGGGCACCTCAGTCGTGGTATTGAAGGTGGGAGAGAGCGCTCTGTACATTCACTCCCCCCACCTACAATCCCTGCCGGTACGAGACTCAAACCCGCAACCTTTGGGTTACGAGTCCGACTCCCTATCCATTAGACCACGACTTCCTGCAGTTCGGTTCTCTTGGTTCGTTTGGTCCAGATCAAAAAAGAAAATTATACATTTGGTCCTGGTCCGCTGAGCGTTCACACTGGCATGATGATGACAGAAACAATGACAGAATTAGACCTACTCCTTATATAAACGTACAAAGAAGCCCACAAGCAAAGAGTCCACACAACAGCATGTCAAAGTCCTAAAATGCAGGATTGATTCTCCGTACTCATTCTGTATGAGCTCAAACTAAGCTAGCGTGACTCTGATCTCTATCAGCACGACATCGGGCCTGTGGGCTGGGCTGGGATAGCGTCAGCCGTGGGTAGCGTTGTGTAAAGACGGGGCTGTGAGGGGCCATTGTTCTTCTCACCACAGTCCAGTGTGTTGCCGTGCCGTCTGACGGTAAATAAGGGCCCGGCTTTATTGAATTGGCCTAAAGGCTAGCAGGAGAGATAGGGAGAGAGAGAAAGAGGGGAGGAGGGGGTTGTCTGATCTACCGTGTCTGACGCTGTCACCTCTGCAAGCTAACAAAGTTTACAGCTTTATCTCTAATCAGATTTCCGTCACATACTCATCAAACACACACACACAAACTGCTGTTGGTTGCTGATGGCGCTGGTTTCATTACAAAGAGGACAAAAACATCAGACAGACACCAATACTATCAAACACTTAAAATGTAGGGTTTTTCCCCGTAAATGTCAAATTGGTGCAAGTTGTCACATGTATTTTTAATATAAGAATATTATACATTTGATTAATTGGCCAAAACTATTTTTTGATATTTTTGTAATAATTTCAATAAAAGATTTAAAGAGTGCAGACCAACCTTTGTAATATTTTTGTATAATACCTTATTTTTACTGTTTTTGTGCTTCATAAGGAAGAGATAACGAATAGTCTATAATACATCAGATAGGCACCAGTACTATGAAATGCTCATAAATGTCAATATGAAGCAAGTTGTCAGATGCATATTTATTTATTTATTTATTTATTGTCATTCATAATTGATTTTGTTCTTCATAATTGTTTTACTATTAAATTTTGCGCAAAATATATTAAATAATCCATAATACATTTAAATATACATACAAATATTTATACAAATCGGGGCAAGTTGTCACAAGTATCATGTTACCTTATTTTCTGCTGTTTTTTACTTCATAAGCACAACATTTTACTGTCATAGTTTTCCTCAAAACATGTTAAATAGTCATTTTATATCATATAAAATAAATAATACGATAAATATAATACATTTAGCTGTAAATAAAAATTCTGAAATATTGTGGAAGATTGGTTTTATTTTAGGCGATATTGATTAAAATGTTAAACAAAGTGTTTGTAGCCACAACTATAAAGTTTGTGTCTATACAAAAATTGACTTTCAACAATAAGCTTTCCCTAAAAAATATTTACTGGAGTAAAAAGTGCGACAACTAACCCTTCTTTATATAGATGTTTTATTAATCTTGAGTCAGACAAGTTATATTATCTCTGATATGCTCTTAAATGAGCAGTTCAAATTTTAACTTTATATATTTTATGTTATTATATGGCTTCTGCGATTAAAAAATTGACATCCTATTATACGTTTTTAAAATCAGCTGGTTTCTGGGTTAAAGCATCAGTATATTGATGGTTTTCTAAAGAATTCCAGAGTCTTTTGTAGAACTTAAAAATGTTCTTCTTGGAACATTTATTTTTCAGAATGTTCAGTCAAATTCAGGTTCCGGTTCAGCTTTGAATCTGCGATGCGGTTAGAATCTGTAATACTATTGAATCAGTAATATACACTGTTGTATTCAGACCAGTATGTCTCTATATTTTGCACCATCCATCCTTCCTTCTATTTTAACAAGATGTCCAGTCCCTGCTGATAAAATGCAGCCGTACAATATGATGCAACTCCCACTATATTTCATTCTTGGCATGGTGCTTTTTTGTGCGGTGAGGTTAGATTTACATGACATAAATTGCTTTGAATTTTCGCTAAAATGCTCTATATCTTGTTCTCATCTGACCACAGAATCATTTCACACATTGTAACCGGGCCACAATTAAGCTTTTTTGGCAAACTCCGGATGTGCTTTCACATGTTTCCTTTGAGTAATGGCTTCTTTTGTGCCACCCTCCCATACAGGCTAGTGTCAGAGCGTTTGATATGCTTGACTGGTGCACCTTCACTCTGTTCTCAGCTGCTGGACTCTGTAGCTCCTTCAAAACGATCGTTGGCTCCTCGGCGGTTTCTCTCACATGTGCCGTTCTTGTTCGCACAGGGACGTCTTTTTTTTTTAAAGCTGGCAACTCTGGTTGTTTGATCTGCTTGATAAATGAACAACAGCACCCACTGGGACATCCAACAGTTGGGTATTGTTGGGTAGCCTTTTCCTAATTTATGCATTTGTTTTCTTCAGCGTCTTCAGAAGGCTTTTAGTCTTCATTTTCACAACCGGCCTTCAGATTTGCAACCTAAATAATGATCGCTTAACTGTGGGGTTTTTGTCCAGAAAATGTGGTAGTTATTTTAATGATTCTCAGGTAGACGGCATTTGTAAGGCAGTTGTGTCCTTGTTAGGGAAATTGTTTTTCATCGATTTAAACTTAGAGCTGATGCAATGCAGGAACTGAAAACTAAACAGTTTGTTTTTTACTTTTACTGATTAAATACTAAATTTTTACACTTTTCTAAAGAAAGTGCAAAAGTTGCTGCCGCAATGCTGAAGTGTTGTGGGTGCTATCCAGGGTGTTGCTATGCAGTTGCTAGTTGGTTGTAAGGTTACTTACTAACCTAGATCTAAAAATCCCACCCTTAACTCTTTGAGATATTCTGGTAATTATACATACAGCTGATTTCTTCACTGTTTTATTGTCCATCAGCAAAAAAGGCGTAAACATACCTCTTCTGGGCATTTTTCCCCATAAATTTAAGTTCAGGGCATGTTGTCACATTTATACACCTGGAGATGTTTTTCTAGAAAGTTGTCACATTTGTTTACATAAATTCTAATCTTAATAATGTTTATTAATGAACACAACAAGTCCACCCTCTATTTTTTTTTTGTTGTCCGAATCTTTGTGTAATTTTTGCTTTTTTTGTGCATGTGCTGGAAAGAAGTTAAAAAGCCCATAATACATTTTAAATACAGATTTTTGTGGAAACATCTTTTGCTTTAGGCTATTAATAATATTTATTAATTAAACCCAAATTATACTGTTAAACGTTTACTCAAAAGATAATAAATAGTTATAATACACTGCTACTATTAAAAAATCAATATCAATACTATCAAAATAAATACAATGTAGTTTTTTTCTCTTCTAAACGTCAAATTGGGCTGAGTTTTCACATGTATTTTAGAATATTATACGTTTGTTTAATTGGTCCAAAAAAAATGCAACATTTTAATTAATTAATTAATTTTGTTGTTTTAGCACAAACTTTTACTGTTACATTTTTGCTCAAAAGATCTGTAATACATTAAAATAAAAATACAAATACATTTGTATTTGACCAATACATTAGGTTTTAGTTTGGATTATTTCAGGGGAAAAAATTCTTCCAAAATCAGTTTAGGTTACACTTTATTTTAAGGTGTCCTTGTTACAGTGTAATAATAAATTTAAGTGCTGAGTTATATTAATTAACTACATGTACTTATGGTTAGGGTTAGGATTAGGGTTTGGTTTAGGGTTACTTGCATGTAATTATGCATAATTAAGTGTTATTATAATAGTAAGTGCATGTAAAATGTGTAACAAGGACACCTTAAAATATGCCACGCTATTGGGTCAACGTGTTCAATGAACTTCAGACTTTTTTTCTGGGCAGTACTGGTGGAATGTGACACATACTGTTACATTTATAAAGGGGCAGGTTGTCACATGTTTTACTCTAAGAATATGTAGAATGTGTCCTATTCTAAAAATATTAAATAGTATAATTTTATGCACTTGACAAATGCCCTAAACCCTTACCTTTTACATTTTTATAATATACATTCTACATTTTTTTTTCTCTGCTGAAAATCTTTTTTAAACCGTTTTCATCATACATTATGTTTACATTTTTTGGCCCCATTTGTGACCGAATGCCCTGCTATTAGGTCAATGTGTGCTATTTCTTCCGTTCTGGGTAATATCTGTGGGAAATGTTCAGTAGCTTTTTTCAAGGTTGAAAAATATAAGAAATTGACCCTACATATGGCTCCTTTTAATGGGCATCTATGAAATTTCTTCACCCGTTAAATAAATCTGAATACTTTGATGCATCATTCATGTCTTTAGCGCCAACTGTGCAGGATGATTTACGCAACAAAACGTAATAGGCTACTTGGCATTGATTTCTTCAAATCTCACCCCTAACTATGAGAAATAGTTATAAACAGTTCCATCACAGACAGCTAAATTGCAATATACAAATTGTAATTCTGTAAAACGACAGAATTAGTTAGGGATCAAAATATTTGCAAGGCAATTAAACGTTTGGTGGTGAGATTTTGCATGTATCACATGAAACCTTGTGCTCAACCCTGACTAATGCCATGAGATTTGATACTCCGGCACTCTCCCACAGAGCAAAAACGTGTTTGGACGAACAAAAACTGCTCTGATGTACGGCGCAGAGAAAGACGCCGTTTCTGCCTGTGGTTCTTTTGCCTCCTGTGCACACATCCCAGCATGCACTGGGCCTGGCTGCCTGCTCTAGGGACTGCGTGACCACCATCAGTCACGGTTCCGCGTTGTGCGCAAACACACACGTTCGTGCGCACACTCACACAAATGCACACGCACACACATCTAAGCGCCTCTCCGTGAAATCCTACTCCCCTGAGCAAGGGTGAAATACAGGTCTAGCTTGCAGTGACCTCTCGGGTTTCCATGGATACGCTGCACTATAAATAAAACAGGGTTTTTCTTCTAGCGGTTTGGCAGATCTGTAGGGGCCTGCTGGTGGCACGGTTCCTTTCCTCTCCCCTTCTCTCTCTCTTTATCTGTTCGCTTGCACGTAGGTGTCTCTTGTATTTCATTTCCTCAGCGTCTGTCCAGCGTCGTCCTCTCTTTCTCTAAAGTGGACATCCTTCCCTTCGTGACAGGATATTCCCATCAAAACAACTGCGGCGTAATGAGAAACAAAGAGTGCTTATCGACAAGGCCGCCGATTGTGTGTGTGCAGCAGTTGTAGTCGTATTTGATGGGAGTCTTACGGAATGACTCATGATGATGTTGTTTGAGTGTGTGTATTTGTGAAATAATTGTGACAATAGGCACTTTCATAGCCTTTCTGTAGATTTAACAGCATCTGTCTGTTTAGAGGTCATGTGAGAACAGAATTTGTTGTCGAAATGACAACAAATTGGTGAAATGCAGACAAATAATTTGCAGTATTAAGAAAGAACCAAACCAGGGTCATTAAAACCATAAAACATTTTTTTTATTTGAAATAAACATGGACTGAAATAAAATATGTAAAAAATGTAACTTGTTTTATTTTAGCTAGTTGCCAAGGCAGCATTTTTTCATTTTTATTTAGTTTATCCCTACTAGAATAACTAAAACTAAAACTGAAATAAAAATTAATTGAACCATTTTTAAAAACACTAACTATAAAATGACCCATAAAACCCCAAAACAAAAAAAAAGACAAAATTACTACAAATTTAAACTAAATTAAAATGAAAACAGAAAAAAAAACTCAAAATACAAATATAAATAGCCCTGAACCCATGTAGTCACAAATGTTTATTGTTTATTATTTTATATTTCAATGCATGTGATGATTAAATAAACAAATACTGTATTAAGTTTTAACAATGCATTTAACTCATTTATGTTTTGTTCTGACGGTCCAACCCTTAAAGGGATAGTTCGCCCAAAAATTAAAATTTGATGTTTATTTGCTTACCCCCAAGGCATCCAAGATGAAGGTGACTTTGTTTATTCAGTAGAACACATATGATGGGTTTTCACTTTTAAAAAAAAACCGTTGTAGTCTATCAGTCGTATAATGCATGGCAATGGTAACAAAATCTAAAATATGCACAGACAAATCCAAATTAACCCCTGCGGCTCGTGACGACACATTAATGTACTAAGACACGAAACGATCGGTTTGTGACAGAAACCAAACAGTATTTATATAATATTTTACCTATAATACAGCACTATGTCCAACTGCTTTGAGCACGAGCACGACTTCCGGTGCGTGAGGCGTGTACACGCTCTGGAGTAGTTTACGCAAGCGCCAGAAGTGATCTTTCTTTCTTCGCGCGTGATACTTCACTCATTTTTTTCCACAGTGCACAAACATTGTATGTACGACCAGCTATCAAAAGGGTACTTACTTGCGTCTTATCCGTATTGATCAAACCTGATTAAAACTAAAAGATTACGTTTTCTCCTCACGGAACCTCCATCGGGAGTGGTGACTTGCCCCACGTATTCCCCAACTTCTGAGCCTGCTCAGACCTCGGCAAGTATGGTTGATTGCGGCTTCGGCTGGCTTATCAACCACCCATTAACTCAAAACTACGCCAGGCACACACCACCTCATGCAACCGGATCCGTGCGGGTCCCAAAGACCAGTTTTGGACATAGTGGTGTATTAGCGTGGTAAAAAGCGATATAAATACTGTTTGGTGTGTCTAGGCACAACCGCAGTCTTTCGTGGTCTTAGGACATCAATGTGTGGTCAACGGCCACAGGTTTAATTTGTATCTTGTCTGTGCAATGTTTTTTTTTGTTATCACTCATTAGAGTTTGTTACCATTAAATACCATCCTTATAGCACTGAATAGACTGCAACGGCTGGAGTTGTAAAATCATCACATTTTTCTACTTTGAAGTAAACAAAGTCCCCTACTGCATTCGTATGCCCTGGGGGTAAGCAGTATAAACATAATTGTTATGTTTTTGGGTGAACTATCCCTTTAATAATTTTATATTTTGGTTTGCATTCATAAAGTTCCTATTAAATAATGAATATTGTCAAATAATATAGCACCATTCATTTGTATTTAATTTAATTTAATTTAATTGAGTGGGCAGGTTATGCAGAATAACATATCTATTGCAGAATATTTATTTTATTTATAATAAAATATAATAATTTTTGTGGTTGAATTTCCAGCAAAAAAGACCTTATATTTGATATAGTGTTTAACCAAACGCCCTTTTATTAAATACTCATAAAGCAATATAATATTTGTTTATGCTGCCCAAGTATGTGTCCGGCTGAAAAATGGCAGCTCATGTATCGAGGTAATTTGCGCTGAAGTTATTGAGCAAGATGTGAGGGGCATTTAAGACTTACTCTGAGCTAAATTGCTATCTACTTGTTTCTAATTAACTAATTTAAAAAAAAAACACAAACATGGTCTGCAGTGTTACAGATTTCAGCTTCAGCAGTCACAATAGATTTTACACCATCTATAGACCCTAATCCCCTAATCGTTTCTTCCTGGTTAAACTTGTGATTGGTATTTTTCCTATCCAAAACAGGAAGTTGGTTCTGGACATACTTGTATAGCAGGGCTTGTCCTATCTTTTAAATAGTGTAAAAAACAACAAAAACAGCTGCACTTATTTGATCAAAAAAATATTACCCTTTCTAAAAATATTGCCCCATCTGTCATTGAGCATCAACAGGAGACAAAAAATATTTACAAACTGAATGGTCACAGTGTTTGTTAATAATTACATGTTCTTCTGTTTGTGACATCATAATTGAATTGTGAACCTATACAGTATAAATTGAGTGCATGAAGCGATTCTTTGTTGTTGTTTTTTTAGCTCTGATGACGCATTTCAATAGTTGAACTGACCCCAATGGAGAAGCTATTGAATAGTGATTGTGGTGAGCAGTGCAGTGAATACTGTCAGCTACATTCACACAGCAGCAGTGCTGAATATACTTTAGTTCTGTTAGAAGAGAGAAAACCGATGGTGTTCACACACACTTCAGCTATTAAAGAGTGAAAATTGCTTTATATAACCAAAGTGACCACCTGATATTTTCAAAACTCATTTTTGTATATATATATTTTATTGCTCAGTGTCCTTAAAAACAAAAATTTGTTTTAAAAAACGCATAATAGCCCACATACGGTGTTTAGCTGTTATAAATTTTGAGAGTCCATTTATACAGTATCAAATATATCATATTAAGGACACATGTCTCCATCTTGTCCTACCCTGTCTAGGTCCAAAGATGCAAAATGTTATAGATTCTTATTATGTCATTGAGCGCAGAATACCTCTAATGCCGTGATGTGTATGGTCTGCATGCACAAAGCGCACTATGCCAGCAGTAATTGCATTGCAACTAGCATTTAAAAACGTTAACGGAAAATATACCTACCAACAAATTCAGGCAAGCTAAAAAAAAAGTATTTTGTGGAACTAGTGATACATTCTTCATCCATTTTTTTTTCATAAAATAAAACTTCAAAAGACCAGATTTTTTTGGGATACAACATATATAGTGTCGTTACTGTCACTTTTGATCCAATTTATATTGCATCTTTGCTGTATGAATTAAACTTCTAAAAAATCTTACTGGTACGTATATATGTTCATTACGTAACAACAACAAAGAAGCCCTTTAAAGCCAAGCTGTCACTCAAAAGACACAAAAATCCAAATATGAAGTTAACTTAAAAAAGGCGGATTATTCATTAATTGACAGCCCTGGCCCCCCCGACTCCAAGTTCCACCTGTGCTTTTCATTGCACGGCTTTTGTGGCGCTGTGATTGGTTTTCAGCATGAGATGACATGGGTGATGTTTGTGTTTGAATAAATGGATCATACTCTTTAGTGCTCCTCATCCTGTAGGGGATTTCTCTTCTGAGGTTTTTTGTTTCCTAGTCATTGATGTATTCTGTCAGGTTTCGGTTTTCCACTCACCAACTAAGTACAGGCTGATGTACAGTAACCTGCAACATTAAATACGGGGGAGTCTTTTGATTATTTTTTTAAGATATATATACCTTTATTCAGCAATAGCATTAACTTGAATCAAGGGGCAGTTAAGACTGGTTATCAAATGTTTCAAGATTTCTTTTAGGAAATAAATGCTGTTCCTTTCTATTCATCAAAGAATCCTGAATAAAATGCATCACGGTTTCCACAAAAATATTAAGCAGCACAACTGATTACCATTAATAATAGGAATAAGAAATGTTTCTTGAGCAGCAAATCAGCATGTTAGTATTTCATTGTACACTATGAAAAATTTGAGTAGTTTGTTGCTATGCTGAAAAATCCAGCTTTGGCATCACATAAATAAATATAGTTTATATACATGGTAATTTGAAATGGAAATGTCTACCGAGCTGTTGCTTGTATTTTTGACCAAATAAATGCAGCCTTGACAAGCATATAAAAAACTTATTTCAAAAGCATTAAAAAAAAAACCACCAACACCAAAGTTTTGAACAGTAGCCTTGTGTACACTGATAAAGGTTTTCACTACATTACTAGAAAACATTTAAGTGTTTTTGTCATTTAGTAGGCTTAGTGTTTTTGCATATATATTAGTATGTCAAACAGTTTGTTGCTTAGTTATTTATTTATGCAAAGTTTGTAGTGATCGAAGTTTGAAATGTCACTTCAATTCAGAACTGATTGGTTAATTCATGGCATAGAACTGTTTGTTGAACAATTGTTAAAAATCCAAATGATAAAACCCTGTTGCGCCCTATTAACCTAATCACTAATGGTGTTTGTGCTACAACCACAATAGTCCCAGCTAATTAGTTCACGCTCGTTTCAATGTTTGTGATATTACGGGTCGTGTTTAGTGTGGATCTTCAGTCTCTGTGTGAGTGGGCAGTAAAGGGTTAAGCGCGTTGGAGCTGTCGCAGTCCCTTCGGCCCTCGGCCTCCTGCCCTAGCTCTGATTAATCATGGAGGAAAAAACGCAGTAGACCGTTCACTGCAAGACACGCACGCACGGACACGCAGCCTCACGTATAGAGACGCACGCACACACACACACAGAAGGGATTGTTTTCCCCGAACGGATTCGGTCACACACACACTGGCACTTTCGCTGCAGACCGTTTCGCTTTTGCCTGAGGGGGTGAGGCTGCGTGTGTGTGTGTAGCCCTGTCACATGTTGCAGGGACACACACACACACATACAGCGCTCTCTCTCGCCAGGGGTCACTGGAGCCGAGGTTCAGCCTACACCGCTAGACCGCCACAACACTTTTTTTCTCTCCCTCCCTCTCTCTCCCTTTTTTCTCTCTGGGTGACAGTGGTGGAGGTGGTGATGGGCTTCTCTCTCTTCCCGCGCACAACAGATTCTTTTTATCTCCCTTCAGAGAATCCCACTGCAGCAGGGAATTGTGTGTGCGTGTGTGTGCGCGCGCGTTTAAAAGGTTTACGATGCCTGAGTACCCCTGTCCTCCTCGCGCTCAGAGAAACCCCCCACCTTCCTCTTCCTCCAGGAAGCTTCTTCAGAGCATTTGAGTGTAACGGCAAAACAGTCGCGGTCTTTGTAGAGGCTTAGAAGAGAAAGCGAGATAGAGGGAAGCAGGGAGAAAGAGAGAGAGAGGGGGAATATCAATTCTCCTCTCATGTAAAAATTCTACACCGGTTTGGTCACTACAGAAGCGACAGACATAAAGTATGGACTGGAGATACAGAGCAGCTTCCCCCAAACTCTGCAGCGCCTCGCGTACAACAATGATACTGTTTATGAAATATTAATCCGTTCTCTCGCCATCCGCACTTCAGAGGTATTTCCACGGTAGGTAGCCATCATTACTTGAGTTCTGAAAACACACATCCAGACCGGTTCGTTGCATCAGATCATCCAGAGAATCGGCACGAAATCTAATATCAGCCCATATTATCTGGCCATATTTGAGTAATGTTTGTGCGGGTTAAATTAGAATGAAGTTAGTCACACAACCCACGAGATAGGTCATATTCCGGCTATAGGCTATATTCCGTTTTACTTGACTGCAAGCAGAATATTCAAATCAAAAGTGATTTTGCCCATTGGGAATTGACTGAATCATGAAAGGTGGGCGTTTCAGACCTGAATGCGTGTTTGCAGTCGATGTAGATGACTAAACTACCCTCGGCCGAGGTGATGTCAGTCAAATAAATAAGTAAATAAGTGAGTAGCAAAAAATTATGGAAGAGGATTAGGGCCAAGATAATAAAAAAAATTAAACCATCTCGAGATTAAAGTCGTAAAAATGCGAGAAAAAACTTGTTACATTTCAAGAAATAAATCGAAATAAAATGTTGAGAATAAACTATATATATATAAGTAGCGACTGACGGATACGATCGACTTGGTCCGAGTCCGTCTTTTGACAAACTCGCTTTTCTTCCTTTTCTCATCAAATATCACATTGGAAATTTGGAAATCAATTAACAAGTGTTTAATAATAATGTATTAATTGGGGTAGGCAGGCTATGAGCTTTGTTGTCCCAATAAGGCAGCATCTATTTAATAATTTTAATAAATAAAATCATTATTAAAATCAATGTTATTAATGCATCCTGTTAATGTACAACAATACTGAGGTGCAAATAGTATCTGCCACTATTTATAAGTATATATAGCATCTAAATACTATTTACACATATTGCAAAGATCTGCTACTTTTACATAACGTAAATAAAATGGCTATTTTCACTTAGTGTAAATAGCACATATCTAAAATGTTGCTGTTGTCACTTAGTGTAAATAGTACATATAACTATTTTCACTGTAAATAGCAACTGGCAGGGGTGTCCAAAGTCTGGTTGCGGGCCAAATACGGCCCGTGGATGAAATTCAAACGGCCCGCAGCTTGTCTATTGAAATGTAGGCTATTACAGGTGCATCTCAATAAATCAGAATGTCGTGGAAAAGTTCATTTATTTCAGTAATTCAACTCAAATTGTGAAACTTGTGTATTAAATAAATTCAGTGCACACTGATTGAAGTAGTTTAAGTCTTTGGTTTTTTAATTGTGATGATTTTGGCTCACATTTAAACAAAAACCCACCAATTCACTATCTCAACAAATTAGAATATGGTGACATGCCGATCAGCTAATCAACTCAAAACACCTGCAAAGGTTTCCTGAGCCTTCAAAATCTCATTTTGGTTCACTAGGCTACACAATCATGGGAAGACTGCTGACTTGACAGATGTCCTGAAGACAGTCATTGACACCCTCCACAAAGAGGGTGTCACAGAAGGTCATTACTGAAAGGGTTGGCTGTTCACAGAGTGCTGTATCCAATGATGTTAACAGAAAGTTGAGTGGAAGTTAAAAGTGTGGAAGAAAAAGATGCACACCCAACCGAGAGAACCGCAGCCTTATGAGGATTGTCAAGCAAAATCGATTCAAGAATTTGAGTGAACTTCACAAGGAGACACCACACACAGATGTGTCAAGGAATTTGGCTACAGTTGTTGTATTCCTCTTGTTAAGCCACTCCTGAACCACAGACAATGTCAGAGGCGTCTTACCTGGGCTAAGGAGAAGAAGAACTGGACTGTTGTCCAGTGGTCCAAAGTACCCTTTTCAGATGAGAGCAAGTTTTGTATTTCATTTGGAAACCAAGGTCCTAGAGTCTGGAGGAAGGGTAGAGAAGCTCAAGTCCAGTGTTAAGTTTCCAGAGTCTGTGATGATTTGGGGTGCAATGTCATCTGCTGGTGTTGGTCCATTGTGTTTTTTGAAAACCAACGTCACTGCACCCCTTTACCAAGAGATTTTGGAGCACTCCATGCTTCCTTCTGCTGACCAGCTTTTTGAAGATGCAGATTTCATTTTCCAGAAGGATTTGGCACCTGCCCACACTGCCAAAAGCACCAAAAGTTGGTTAAATGACCATGGTGTTAGTGTGCTTGCCTTGGCCAGCAAACTCATCTGACCTGAACCCCATAGAGAATCTAGGGGTATTGTCAAGGGGAAAATGAGAAACAAGAGACCAAAAAGACAGCGCAGCGCGAGCTCAGAACAAATGCGTTTACTCGCAGGTCTCGATCAGGCGACCACTAAACAGCGCTGTGAGTAGCGTTTGAGTTTGAAGCTGAGCTCTCCTATACAAACCACAGATGTCACAGTGATTTAAACTAGTTTAAAGGCAGATGAAACCGCTCTGCCATTCTCAACAACACTGACGCGGAAAACAGGAGAAACACTGTGTGACAACAATGCAGTTAGAATACTTTTCAAACCACAAATTCATATTTACAATGGATTTACTGTAGTAACCTAAACCATACCTAATTAATCTGCTACATTATTATTAAACACTCTTTAATTGATTTCCAATTTTCCGATGTGATATTGATGAGAAAAGGAAGAAAAGCGAGTTTGTCAAAAGATGGACTTGGCCCCAGTCGATCGTATCCGTCAGTTGCTACTCCGCAGTGCATTACTCTCCGTACGAACCCACCCCACTGCAGACGCTAAATAACACTGTCCAACGAGATGAATGAACTGACATACGAGTGTGTTCAATTATCTCCACTTTTTTTGTTTCGTCCTCGCAATTTTATGGAGATTTTCTCGCTATTTAATTAGTTTAAGGCTACCAACATTTAATCATCACTTTAATTATTTTTTTTTTGCTCGAAATTTAACGAACTTAATCTCGATATGGTTTTATTTTATTGTATTATTGTTTGGCCCTAATCCTCCTTCTGTGTAAATTAAATATTATATTATCTATATTATATTATTTATAATTATATTATTATTATTTATATTGTATAAGGCAATTGTACTTTTTAGGACGGTCTTAGAATTAGAAAATAATGTCACATCATAGGTGGTGAAGCAGCCCAAATCGAGCGTCGGGTGTGTGCATTATAATTCAAAGGACCAGAGTCACTTATTCCACTTATACTATGGTTACCACACCTCAAGACATTGTTCAGATGTTGTATTTAAAGACATTTGTCAGGTTTTTTTCCTTAAAAACGCTTTTGTGTGTCGGACTAATTTCTTACACATCTCATCCATTGCCTCCATTGTTAATTCCAAAAGTAATTAACATGACTAGTAATGGAGGCTTGAGCCCATAGACGTAGCTTAACGTTTGAGCTTGGGGGTGCGGGGGCTGAGGGGTAAACCAGTCGATTTGGTCAGTCAAACTTTTAAATACATTTGAGCATTTCTGTAGTAAACTTACAAATTTATGCAAGAGCTGAGGTTGTCATGGCAACCATATACAATGCACGTAAATTACTTGTAAAGGCTGCGCCAAAGCCTCTAGGCCCTGTCCCAAATCGAACACCTTATGTGCACTTGCGGTCTTACGAACTTAAAATGGCCATGAAACTGTAGGTGTCCCATTCGTCACTTTAGCATTCAGAAGAGTGCTCGCGAGCGCCCCCTTTGTGGCCACTATGCGCCCTTCGAACTCCGCCCTACTTCTACAAAACCAAAACCACAAATCTTCTTGGCCGAGGTCCTACACCCTACACTGGGGGAAGTTCCGCAGCAGACTTCTACCTGACGGTCAAAACGCCATTACGTCACAAAAGTGCAGACTCAGAGGAAAACCGAGAGGGTTTAGGGTGCCATTTGGGAAAGGGCCTAGAAGGCAAGCCTGCAACCTTTAGCCCAAAAAGTGTAAATGCTAATGCTTCCACTTTGGCAATGGAACCTGAATCCCAGAATTTGTGCCGTAAGCTGAATCCCCCGCCTGTCACCACAAGTCAGGTGACGGTGTTCTTGGTTTAAAACAGCATTTTTTTCTGTGTAAACAGTGTAAAACATGTTTAAGATTACCGATAGGCTGTCGATTCATTAAATGATGAGCTATTTCCTCTAAAAAGCTGTTTATTCAGCGTAGTGAAGCCTCTCCTCCATTGACATCCATAAAAAAAAAAAACTTTCTGTTAGCATTAGGCGTTACACTTTTTTGGCTAAAGGGTGCATGCTTGCCTTCTAGTGGCTTTGATTTGTTCCTATGGTATCCATAAACGGCGACTGAGTGTCGTACAATTCACTGAAATTCAATGACATCAAGGCTGTAATGTGATTGGTTATTAAGGCACACGTGATCCAAATTGACCATTATGTTTTCTCCAATAGTAATACAGACACTCCCATCTCCCTATAGTACGATATCTCTTTGGCTTGCGCTGTCTGTTTTTACTGCGCTAGCAATAAACACGTCAATTAGAATGCACTATAAACATGTTTATCAACAGAATCGCAAAGTAGACTTTAAGCAAATCAACGAGTGAATTACACTGCTTTTAAACAGATATCTGTTGGACATGATTCAAGTTAAATGCACAGAAGAAGGCACACAAACACATTTGGTAATGTTAAATCTTACCGAAACTGGCCAATTAAGCAATTTATATTCTGAAATCTATTTCTAGGTTCTGTTCTGTGCGCGTTAAATTACATTTGGATGTAAATGGTCTTTTTCCTGACATAAATGTAAAACACTGAACTGCTAAAAAGGAGCATCCTGCGGATCACCTTTATAAAATTGTCCGGGTTTAAAGATGTCAAACATAGGCATTTTCATCTGACTTTATTTTGGTTATGTCCAGATTCCTCTGCAGTTGTTGTATGTTGTAAAAACACTAAATATCCATGTACGCCATGCAACAGGGAAGGAGTATATTACATAGGCTATTAACCGCCAAAATGCAGATTCGTCATGCGACAGCTTCTTTCACAAATGAGATTGGGGAAGTCATTAAGTTCAATTTTATCTATTAATTTATTTACAAAATAACAATTTAAAATATATTAAAATAACTACATTATGTGCATATTTACTTTTGAGTTGAAAAAATTATTAATTAACAAATATTTAGTAAAACTTTCAATCATTAAGTTCCGCCCATGCTTGAGCCATTGATAAATGCAGACTAATGCAGTTATTTTTAGAGAGTGATAGAGAGAGACATTAAGGAGTCTGTTCGTCTTTCAACAGTGTTCGGCAGCAGGGTCTAAGAGCGAAGTAATAGCAAACCCTTAAGTTAATCTGCTTCAAGAACAGTGCCGTTATTACTTTGTTAGTGAGAAATGGCATGTAGTTTTGAAGTTGCTAAACTATTTTACAGATAAAATCTTCAGAGCAGCACTGACAACACGTTTGTGTGCAGTACTGTGTGTTTGAGTGGGAAAGAGCGGGACATAGAGTAGGTGCTTTTAATTTTTATCCTTTTGTTTAATATATTTATTTGCTGTTTAATATATTTATCGGTGTCATTGTGGGTTTTGTCTCTTTTGCTGTTGTAGGCTGTAAGGACCTTTGAAAGACTTGCCTGGAACTACGTTAGCTGTGCATTTCCCTGAAAATAACTGCACATAACATTCATCAGTATAACAGTCCCAATAGTACAGCCCCTTATATATAGCCTATATTGTTTGGTGTCGTGTAAGATTTTTTAAAATGTGTTTGGAAAACTCTTTAATGCTCACCAAGGTTGCACTTTTAACTTTTTTCTATTTGAATATATTTTAAAATTAATTTATTCATGTGATCAAAGCTAAATTTTCATCATCATTAAAATATAATTTTGTTTCAGGATTTTTTTTTTTTTTTTTGATAAATAGAAAGTTCAAAAGAATGCCAATGCATTTAAAATATAATTTTTTAAAAACAACTTTAAAAGTCTTTGTAAAACGTCAATGTTATTTTTTTGTTGCTCAGAACTAGCCTACATATAAAATAACATTATAGCCAAATATGTTTATAGTTATATCTGAATAGAATGTAAATTGTGTTGATTGGAAGATTTGAATCAATGTTGACGTGTGGGTATATATACAAACGGATATTGGAATTGCTATCATACTAATTGAATATGGTTATGGTCATATACATTAATTATATATTACTATATACATGTAATGAGAATTTTGTTAAATTGAACAATATATATAGACTGCCCATTGACTACCACTTAAGAATCTGTGCTAACCATGAGGCCACAGTTTCAACAGAAGGGTTCAGTCAGTACTGGTGTTACTTTAATTCCATCTTACAGAAAAATCACCTGCAAATCAACTAAATTTGACTGAGACTGAGTGACCCATCCCCTACAGATCATGTATAGCTTCCCTCCATCTCCCTATGTCCTTCTTTCCATATCTTTTCCTTTGTATCTATGCTCCCTCTATTTCCATGCACCTCCATGTCTCTTTTTGTCCACCCTGATCCTTCAGAGGAAGTGCGGAATAGAGGGAGATAAGGGAGAGGTCAGTAACTGAGCTGCATGAGCTCATTTGAGACGAGAGGGTCAGCATGACGGCCCGGCGCTGCCGTCTGTCTCGACCAGTCGGACGCACAGATGATAACTATCCCAGCTGCTGTTTCACAGTCTGGAATGATGGACTGTCTCCATCATTAACCAGATGCTGCTGAGTTATCAAACATGTGGCAATAATATGGAAATACATTTTACATCTATTCGTCCATCCATTCCACCCAACCATCTATCTATCTAGACATCGAAGGGCCTGGAACAGCATTCCTAGTTACATTAGCATTCAGCTCACACAACCAGTTAAAACCAGTTGTTTTATTAATACAATATAACACCGTTATTTACAACCAGACAAGAAAGATGAGCCATTATCTATAAAAACATTAAACAATAACTTTGGTCATTCTCCCCTTAAGGAAACAAAGTTTATATAAAAAAACAAAAAAATAAACTATATAAGGCAGTAGAACAAATCTTTGAGTCCTCTGGAGACCACGGTCCTCTGTAAACAGTGTGAAAACTGAAGATTGATGGCTCGAGCTGGGTCATAAGAAGTGTTTGATTTCCGTACAACGTCCGTCTCCAGCTGCGTCCACACCTGGATCTGCTCACATGCGCAAGTCTTTCTGTGTTTTTAGTTCGTTTTGCAGGTTTTTGAATACACTAGGATGTTTTTCAGGTGTGCAGTGTGGCAGTGTTGTTTTTATCTGACAGAGGGGGAGGCCAGTAGGTGAGGGGGCTTGCAGGGGATCGGTGGTTTGACACATGGAGCATTACTGGTGTTGAAGTTCTTCCTTAGCTGAGCCACACGACTGCCGTATGTCAGACCGCTATCCTTATCTTTCATCACTCCTTTAGAGAGAAAGAGAAGAAGAAAGATTGTTAGATTAGACATGGAAACAAAACCTAGTGAGTTGTTTTGCTGTCTATTGGCAGCATACATGTTATGTATCATATAATGATGTATTATTTTTTAAATAATTGTATTAAATTATTTACTACATTTACGTGTTTTTAAATATATCAATAATAGTAAATTTTATATATCTTTAACTATATATTTTTATTTATTTATATTCATATCATTATTAAGCATTTTGGTTTTTTTTTTTTCCATTGAGCTTGTCACAATATTTTTAATGGAATTTCCTTCTTTGTGAAAAATACATTAGTTGCTGCCATAATAATGCTGCATACCATATGGAATAACCTTTGTGCCTGGAGCGCGTCTACGGTGCCTTAAAATTCTGCTTATGTAGTCAGCTCACTGGGTTTTGGTTTAGAGCCACGATGACCTCACGAGAGGTCAAGACTAAGGAAATAATCAAGCAGAAATTCGTGATTACGAGACTTTGACTGTCTGTAAATCACTGCTGACTTTAAAAAGCTGTTAGACCCCTGACACAAGCCCGCCGGGGATTATAATACATCCACAGCTGTCTCTCTCTCTCTCTCTCTCTCTCCCTCTCTCCTCTTTTCCACCCACTCAAGGCAGGTCTAGAGGTCACAAGAGGGAGAAGTAAGTAGAGCGCGCATGCAGAAGTGAAAAAAGTGAGATGAAGAAAGTAAAGGACGAAGAGAGTACAAATAACAGGAGAGTGAGGTAGAGGGTAAAGGCTACAGGAGTGATGACTCAATTTAAATGTGTTAAACGGGGTGAGACAGGTGGTCAGGGAATAGGTAAAGGGGTGATTGAGGTAAAAGGGGGAATGGGGATAGAAACGAGACAGAGAGATGGGGTAGGATGCTTGTGGGGACCGTGGGGGACTTCAGAGACAGATGCTGTGGAGAGTGAGACTCAGAGGAGAGGCCAGGGGAGAACTGTATTTTTAGACTCTCCCTGAGGGGTCTAAGCCTAGAGTTCCGCCCCCTTCACGCTTTTCCTGTGAGACCGACTTTTTGCCATCACTTTTTTCCTTCCGCACTGATGCGGGGGTCTTTACTATGCCCTCTACTTGCAGTTTTTCCCTTGTATTCAAGTGACGCAATCTCTATATTCAAGTTGCAAGCAATGGCACGGCAACTCAAGATCGTTCCCATTATAATGACTGAAAATTTCCAACCAGATGCAACGTGGCAAATTCATCAGCAATAAACAATACATCGCACACGAAGACATTTTTGGGACACTGACACTCAAAGGTTTAAGTTCAGTTTGACTAAAACAATATTCTGTCTTTGTAAAATGTAACACAAACTGACTGTCAAAATTTTGTTAAATTAAATTAATTAATTAATCAATAATAATAATAATCCATTCAAAAAGCAAAAAGCTTTCACACATATGAATACATAACATACAGAGATTTATGAAGGGCTAAACAGGAAATATTATATAAAATCTGAATATAGCCTATTGTTTTAAGTCTGAATATATAGATCTTGATATACATATCTTACAAATCTTGAAATATAAATGTTTTCATATTTTGTATTTTATATTCAGACTGTTTATATATATATATATATACATACACATGCACACACACACACACACACACACACATATAGATGTATAGATATTCAGATTTACTTCTATACATATATCCATGATTTATATTCCTCAGTTTTGTATGTATACATTCAGATCTTTATCTATATATTTTAATTTACATTTGTCTATATGTTCCAATTTACACGTAGAATACAGAATTATATATATTTAGGATATTTTATAATTTCCTATTATATATAATCATTGCTGTCGCATGTTGAAAATAATATAACTGCCTATATAAATAAATAACAGCCGGTGCTTAGTTGTTGCAAATGCGTAGTGTAAACGGTTGCTGTTGATATATCTCCTGCTGTCGTTTTAAATGATTGACTCTCTGTCGAGTTGAGCTGAAGATCGCTTCCACAATAAAGACCAAATGATACGACGTCTACAACTTGTGGCGGTAGTGACGCAAGCAGTACCATGTGACAAAACTAGATCGTTCCTCTGGTTCCTACTAGACAGCTGTGTTGATTATAATGGGAGCAATCTAGTTTTGTCACGTCTCTCTCTATTTCTCTCTCAGGAGTTGAGCCGCAGTTCCTGTTGATGTTTCTCTGGCCGGGCCCTGCAGCCGTGACCCCTGACTGCGTTATGCTGTCGCCATGGAAACGTGGGATCAGCGCAAATTCACGCTCCAGCGCACACATATGCGCGCGCGTGTCCACACAAAGATTGAGTTACACACACACACACACCCACTGACTCACACACGATGACCCACACGTAAATCATAAGTTATCCACTTTAGCATTAATTAAATTAACATGCATGTGCAATATTATGTGAGGTGACGCAACATCTGCCATCCCGAGCTGACAGTCAGGTACAGGTGCGTTAATGTGTTTGAATCATCTGAGCTCGTATTTGTTTTCTGTTTCCAAAGAAGTTTGGTTGTAGTTGATGTGTAGGTCTGAAGACCTAGCAAAGAGCAGCGCAAAGTTCCTTGTTTTGTAAAACTTAGCCCGCTCTAACAAAGGAATGTTTGCTGTGATTGTGGGTTTTGGGGGGGGGTGGGGGGGTTTTTTTTTTTTCCCCCCCCCCCCCCCCCCCCCCTGTAGGAGGCGCTCGCAGGCTGCATGTTGCCTGTGCTAATGACATTAGTCCACTAGATGGCGCTTGCTGTCTATTTACATTGACAACAACGTGAATGTCCCTTTCTAATTGTAAGGTTTTTATAAACCACATTTTAAACTAAATAATATATCATATCATATATTATATATGAAATAATTTTTATCTGTTACTTTTCTATTAGTAGGAAACATGTTTTTTATCAAAATTAAATAATCTACAACACCAAAAGTATTTATTTTATAAATTAAAAGAAAAAAATATATAATTATTTTATAAATTGTTTTTTAATTTTGAAAATAAATGCTTAATTTGAGGCCATTTATTATCTGTATTTGTCTATTATATTGGACAATTTGTCAATTATGTTGGGCAAATACTGTATTTTTATTGTTATAGTTTATACATAATGCGTAATATTTATATATGTAGTATAAATATATTATAAGAATATTAAAAAATAATTATAAGATTTATGTATTAATATTTGGATATATCTACAAATAATAATATAAATTAATATAACAATACATGTTTATATAAGATACAATAGTTGATATTTGCTTGTGCTTTTGTTCTGTAAGGTTTATAATATATTTGTTGAAAAGAACACCATTATTCAATTATTATCAATACTACTATCTGCTCTACCTTCTTAGTTTACATATAAATATATGTCAAATCAGTTCAGTCAATATATAATAATATTTATATATATGTTTCTATCTTTATAATTGATATCTAACATATGACACCTATAATATTTTGTGTGTGTTTGTATGGCCATATAATCTATAGAGACATATATTACAGTTTAATTTTTAGAATTTTATTTATTTTTATTTTGATGTTTACCATGTTCACTTCTAGAAAAATTGCAAATGACAACTTTAGACATTTTCAACCAAAATAATTAGGCTACTATTAGGCATGAACAGATAAACAAATGCAAATAATAATAATTATTAATAAATGCTAAATAAATGTTTCTCATTGTTTCTTGTTCTGTGCTGGTTTTGTAGTATGTTGTTGAAAGAATACCTGGGATTAATTCAGATTCTACTTCTGTGCTCTTACCTTTGTCTGGTGTGGGTGTGTCCAGTGGGTGTGTCTTGTTGTTGATTGACAGCTGCTCTTTCATTGCTCTGTGCAGTTGAAGCTCTCTGAGTCTGTCAGCTACTGTTGTTTCTGTGTTGCTCATATGTGATCTGTAAAGGCCCGTGTCGTCCTCCGCGCTGCCCGAATCTGAGTCATCTGTTTGGCCCCTGGTGTCGTCAGCTGACTGATCAGAACCGCCGTCGTGCTTGGACTCATCTGAGACTGTCGTAGAATCGCTGAGCTCCTCTGGTTTCTGTGGTAGATTGAATGAAACTCATTTGTAAACACTTATAAACTCCTTACGTTACAATTCGAGACACGAGAGACTGAAGTGTGTGTGTGTGTGTGTGTATTCCCTCTGGCAACGTGGCACTGATGCCATCTGATACCGTTTAATTCTCTGCCCAGGCTCTAAACCATCTGCTCAGGGGAGCCTGGCCTGTCCAACTACACACACCCATCGTCTTATTATTATTGCTGCTCTTATTATTAAAGTCACACACATATACATGTGCATCTTCTCACACATATGCACATTCAAATGTCAAATCACATGAAAGCACACTCATTTAAACACATGTATACTCACGCATACGTTCTATCATAGTGGACTTTCCATTGAGGTCTGTTTTTATACCAAGCTAATGATATTCTTTTTCCTCCAACCCTGTGAATCTCATCTCATGCTTAGTGACCCAAAATTGTGCAACCCTATTTTTATTAAAAACCGTTTTGTTCTGATTTGGTTACACACTTTTTATGTACTGTAATTCATAGAAGTCGAGTCATATTATATACCAAGATGCAGAAGTTATGTGACATTGCCTTATCCTGAAAAAAAAAACCCACCAAAGGTAAAAGGCAAATATCATTCACAAAGTTCTTACTATTCAGCCTATGCCTCCTTAAGATGAATTGCGTGTTGTGTTCCTCATTTGTAATTTGCTTTAGTTAAAAACATCTGCTAAATTAATTAATGTACAATTTAAATGTAACAATTTATCTTTTTCTCGGGCCTATGTGCCATTTTATTATTTTTTTATGACATTTTTGTGTGATAGTTTGGAACTGTGCTGGGTTGCCACTTCATGTCTAGTACAACATCATTTCTGAAGCAGAACCATAAGAAGTGCTCTAACTACCCCAACTAATCTTTCTTTCTTTACCCCCACACACCTTAAGCAGTAGCTGGATCCCTGGTTCTGTACTGGTTTGTTGTGTTCTGCTGGGTTTGGTCAGGCTGCTCTTTACAGTTTCTGCTTTTGCTCTGTGAACAAAGAAAAACACATTTAGCTCTTTGGTTTGAGAATAGTTAGATTGCTATTAATTCCAATAATGTTTGTATTTGAGGCATAGTGACAGTGTATTTTTTATCTGCTGTTAGTTAGTATGTATTTTGCCTGCTGTTATTGAGATTTATTATATGGCTCTCTGGAATATTTAATTCCAAGTCTGTTGCGGTATTCAGATATTTTAGTACAATGACCATTAAAAGGCAACTAGATGTTCTAGTATGCACTCAACCATTCAAAGTTTAGGGTTGGTAATTTTTTGTATGTTTTTAAATGTCTCTTATGCTCACCAAAGCTGCATGTATTTGTTCAAAATGCAGAAAACAGTAATAGTATGCATATGATTACAAATTAAAATAACATTTGTCTATCTAAGGTATTTTTAAATATAATTTATGCTGATTTTTATAAGTAACATTCTAGGAGCCTTTGAGTAGGGATGATGAATATAAACTTTATAAATGTATCACTGTCAATTTTGAGCAATCAAATATGTCCTTTTTAAAAACATATAAACTTAAATCAATATTTAATGTCCATAATGTGTACTCAACAATAATCCCTTCCGTAGTGTATTTGGTCACACTTTATTTTAAGGTACAATTCTTAACATAACTATTAACTACAACTTTTGCCTCAATAAACTCCTAATTTGCTACTTATTAATAGTTAGTAAGGTAGTTGTTAAATTTAGGTATTGGGTAGGATTAGGGATGTAGAATATGGTCATGCAGAATATGTCTTTATAAGCACTAATAAACAGCCAATATGTTAATAATAGGCATGCTAATAAGCAGCTAGTTAATAGTGAGAATTGGCCTAAAGTGTTACGATGTATTTCTATTATTGAGTGTGTTGTACCTGTTGATAGCATTAGGGTTGGCCACTGTCTTGTTTCTCAGCTCGGACAGGATGAGTTTTGGAGATTTGAGCTCATCTGATTCTCTGATAATACACACATGCACATCACCATCACTGCCCAGCAACCAGCTCACACTTTTACAAGAGCCTGAGGACAAAACACTAAACATGCCAAGAAAATCAATATCTGAGAAACAATAAATAAATTAGCAACACAGAAACAATTAAGTTACAATGACAAAGAGGCACAGTAGATGCAACAGCTCATGATTAGCCCTTTTACTTGATTTCATGTTATTTAAATCTTCTTTACTCAACCCAAGGGGATGAGGTTTGGCAGTTTGGCATAAAGCATATTTCGCCATTGACAGCCTTTTAAAATTGTATTCTGCCGCATATTTTTTTTGTTTACGGACCCCTTTGAGATGTTAACCAGCCAAACCCTGAACCCTTGATTTCCAATATTACGCTCTGTAATGTGTCCTTTTCACAGACAGATGGCGCTGTGACATTGAATGAAATTGATCCTGCATACTCTAGTCGCCTGCTCTGGTTTAGAAGTGTGTAAATGTCATTCAGTGTCTAGATGTCAATGCCAGCGTTCATCAGGCTTGTATTATCAGCTTACAGACACTTGCACCGGCCCACAAAAGCTGTGAATCCTTCCCAGTCACCCTCATCATTATTTCAGTGTGATTTAGCCTTCTCCGATTACACCAAATGTTTGAAGGCATGAAACGAAGTGTGATCAACTGATATGTGGGGCTTACCTAAGAGGCGACAAAGAGGATCCTTGTGCGGATTGTAGGGGATTGCAGTTCACCTCAGATAAATAATCTAAATGTACATCATAATGCCATGAATATCACTGGGAATTATGGAAAAAATTTCAAGAATTTCCCAGCGTGAAACTGTTTGTTCCAACAGGGGTTGATCTGTTTTTCTATTCCTTTTTTTTTGGTTTTGTTTTTGCTTGCACGTCAGGGAAAACCTAACACCCCTCACTTCCAGCAGAAAAGGTTACGTAAAGAACCGGTTCTCCTGGTCGACAGAAGCCACGCTACGACGAGGCAGATCAAATGGCTTCATTTCCATGCAGGAATGAATTTAGGGTTTCTGTTAGAAATCTCAGAAATGTTCAGTATGTGTTGCTGAAGCTACAAAAGTTACATAATATAAAACTGGCACATCTTTCGGAGGTATTTTTTTCCCGAATCTGTGTAGTGCTTGTTGCCAAGGTCACATAGTTCACCCATATATGCTGCTTAAGACATGGTGTGTGTGTGTGTGTGTGTGTTTGAAAGGTGATGTAACTGCATGGCGATGAATGTGTTTTTTGAGGAGTGTTTCTTAAAGCATTATGACCCCATTGAGCAGCCCAGGGCTGAATCTGGCCAGCTGCACCTTGTATAGGAACGCAACTTATCAATGGTTGAGCTTCTCCCTCCTTTTATGTAATAAAACAACAAATAAAAGACAACAAGCCCTCAAAAATCTGTGTTCATACCATCCCATAGCAGACTAGCTTGGAAGTAGCTCGTTACTCCTTAAAGGTACAGTTCACCCAAAATGAAAATTCTGGCATCGTTTACTCGCCCTCATGTTGTTCCAATCCAGAATTTACATTTTTGGGTGAACTATCCATTTAAGTTCCTTAAAATAAGCACAAATGAGATGATTGCGGAGATACATTAATGGCGCTTTCCACGGCACGGTACGGCTCGGTACAGTTCACTTTTGGGTGGTTTTCCACTGGGAACAGTACCTGGTACCTGGTACTTGTTTTAGTACACCGCGGTTGAGGTTCCAAGGGAACGTACCATACAAAAACGTGGACGTGTAAACTTGGATGATCACGGATTGGCCGGGGGGGAGGAGAAGCGTCACTATCGTCACTACCTGCGTCACTGAACACAACAGAACCGTTAGATTTAAATCAGCACAGCCAGCGAAGGATCGAACGCAACTCTGTTTCGTTGTCTGTTGAAGAAGTACAGACGTTCCTCTCATTGATAGCAGAGGAGCGGATCCAACGAGAGCTTGATGGGTCGACGCAGAATGAAAAAGTTTTTCAGGAGTCGCGGCAGTAGAGGCGGCGCAACTATAACGACATGTGAATAATCCCGCCCACTAAAGCGGTAACTTTACTGAACAGCAGTGGAAACGCGAGCCGAGCCGAGTCGTACCACGCAGTGGAAAAGCGCCAGAAGAGAACAGGCCAGCGGTTCTCAACCAGGGGTCCTCAGCAAACTTCTAATAGTATTCTTATCAAAAATCAGTTTTCTCTTGAAGAACCAGTCTTGAAAAACCTGGATGTATAAGGAAGCCTAATTATAGAAGTGTGATTTCTAAATCTGAATCAGTCATATAAATTAATCAAATCCTGTAATTCCATGAGAATTTGGATACATTTCATGAACATACATTTTTTATATGCCAAGCTCTACAAAATAGTTCAAGTGTATCAGGTAGATATTGTGAATAAAAATATATTTTTAAATCCTTATCCTGAATATTTATCCAGTACATCATGAACAGCTGGAAGGGTTGTAGGTCTTTAACTGTTGTTGTGGACAGTGCCTTGGAGTTAAAATGTTGGGAACCACATGTGTAGAGCAGTGAAGATGTGGTTAACACCTCAGATTATTTTGTTTTATATGGAATTTGATAATAGATGTTTGAGTTCATTTTGAGATCTTTGACTTTAAAGTATGTAAACGAGTTTAAGACAAGCTGCATGCTTTAATTTGTCAGTAGTGTAGATTGTAAATGTTGATATTTGAAATTAATATGTATAATCCATTATGTATCAAAAACTAGGGATACAATGTTGTGCTTTAAAAAGAAAAAGAGGAATATTAGCCTATGTTATTTACATTAGATAATGCATTTGGAATCATAAATGCAGATATAATATTTATTATATGTGTTATATGTTTAACTTGTTAAATGTCAAAAATTTAGTTCATTGTTAGTTCATAACACCTTAACAAATGTTACCAGGACTTGTTGTAAAGTGTTTAATTTAGTCGGTTTAGCTCACAGAATCATTCCTTTGGCTGAGGATTTGCTACACTAATGTGTGCTACTAAATGATTTGCACCTTTAGAGGACACATCTGGGAAAAATAGGATGGGTCATGCTACAAAGACAGAGAGTGGAGGCAAGACGAATCACATTCTGTGCGGCATATGCATGACAATGAGGGTCTATAGTAATTCCCCAGGTTTATGTCAAGTCTGACCACACCTCTATGTCTCCATTTGCTATCCATTTAATCTGATTGCTTTCAAAGAGAAACAAGTGACATATTACAGAGATCTCATTGGTGATTTTTCTCTCCAGTGGGCTGCAAAAGAGTCTCGGGTACAAAGTTCCAGCGATAGCTCATAGTTTTGTTTGTCTGTGTACAAAAAGAACTGCCAACAGAAACTTCAACAGTATTTATCTCGACTTCCCCTGACGCAGAGCTGACACAGTATCAGCTAAGGCGACTGAAACCGGCCACAAAGTGCTGAGCGAGAGAAAGACGGACACAGCTGCGTTTCACAATGCTGCCATTGACATGAACTGTGAACCATGTCAGTTGTGTGTCCGTGGAGAGAAAATCAAAAGAGATTTGACTGTGTTCGTACTAAGAGATCATAACTGGACAAGTTAAAGGATAAGAGGACGTAATGCACAATGCCGATGCGCCTGTGACACAGGCAGGCTCTCTTTGTGGCCGTGGTTGTGAGCAGCTAACCACTTCACAAAGGCCCTGTGTTACATGTGGACTCTATGGACGTTGAGGCGCTTTTTGATGAGAAAACAGGCTGAGAGAGCAGAAGCCGGGGGAGAATACCAGCACTATTGATAGGAACACATACAAGAACATTTATGTCCTTGAGCAAATGCTGTTGTAAATGTAAATTCTGTTGCGTGGATTCCAATTCGCACCTAAAATGAACTGAATGTTTTTTCCCAGCCTGGGAACATGGGTTCAAGTTCTCACAGATGTTCCGACCATCTAATTTTGACATCATGTATCTGAGGCTCGGTTACACAACTCTGTTCCGTTTTTTCTCATACTGTCATTTGCAAGACAACACTATTGGGGGGTTTTTTTTTTCTTATCTTAAATTACTTTAGATTTTAAAGGATTAGTTCACCCAAAATGTACTCACCTTTAGGCTATCCAAGGTATTGTATAGATAAGTTTGTTTCTTCAATGGAACAGATCTGAAGAAATTTTGCATTGCATCACTTGCTTAGTCGGAATTAAAGTTGATAAAAACATCACAATAATCCATAAATAATCCACACGACTCCAGTCCATCAGTTAAATTCTTGTGAAGTGAAAAGCTGTGTGTTTGTAAGAAACAACTCCATCATTAAGGCATTTTAACTTTTACCCATTGCTACTGGCCAAAATAGTGATATTCAAATAAAGGCTTTTCAGTAGACAACGGCAACAATCTTCTCACATCACAAATTCACATAGAGTTAACAGGTTTTGTTGTAAACACTGCCTGGTCTGTGCATATTTTTCTTCTGATTCAAATGAGATATGTAGCCTTTAATGGTGAAAGCACAATATTATTGGATAGAGACTGGGGTTGGAACCAGAACAATCTAATTAAAGTTAAAAACAATTTAATGATAAAAACATGCAGCTTTACACTTCAAAGATGTTAATCGATGGACTGGAGCGTGTGAATTATTTGTGGATTATGGTGATGTTTTTATCAAATTTAAAAAATAAAGGCATTGATGCTTCCATGAAGAACCTTTATAATCAAGGCAACCTTTTAATTCCACGAAATGCTTTTAGATGTTTAAAATGCTGTTTACACTAAGGAAAAATGTTTCTTTTAAAGACTGTTCACTGAAAGGTTCTTTGGGCAACCAAAAATGGCTCTTTTATGGTTGCTTTGTTTTTGCATGTTGTGCTTCCTGAGAACATTCCATGCCCAAATCTCTGGCAAAGCACATCCTCAGGCATTAGTGTAAGAAAGCCATGAAATGTTTAGAGGAATTTACAGCAGCAGGGCCCCTACGGCATTACAGGGGTTAGATCCCAAACAAGGCTCAACTCTTTACAAATGCTGATGCTATGGACATAAACAGTAATCTACTGCAAGGTGATTTGCATGTGGGTATTGTGTTGCAAGGTCAGTGTTGAAAAGCTGGAATTTGGCTCTGGTTTTGCCCCTTGCAGCTGTAGCATGTCTGTGCGGTATTGTTATGCACTTTCAGGTCACTTAATTTCCTTTGGCCTCAAAAATATGTGCTCACCTTGAAATGACGTTTGAACATTTTGCACAGGTATTGATTTTCTTGTTACATCAGTGAGGGCGTGTTAAAAGATTTATTTCGAGTTCCTTGTAACACGCTGCTTTCATATAGTTTGCTGGAACTGCGTAAAAGGATCTGCACAGACATTCAAAAAAAGTGAAACATTCTCTGATTGGCTATATTCACACATCAAGGGGTGAATTTACTTAATCATGGGTTGAAATAGCACTGACAGTATGTAAATTACACTACAGTTTAAAATTTGTGGTCAGTAAGATTTTGTTTTTGAAAGATATTAATATTCAGTCACAGTAAAGACATTTATAATGTTAGAATGTTACATCAAATAAACACTGCTCTTTTTGACTTTCTTTTCATTATATAATCTTTAAAAAGTATCAAGTTTCCACAAAAAAATGTTTAGCAGCACAACCGTTTTCAGCATTTACAATAAGAAATTATTCTTGAGCAGGAAAATCAGCATATTAGAATGATTTCTGAAGGATCCATGTGACTCTGAAGACTGGAGTAATGATGCTGAAAATTCAGCATTATTTCACAATATTATTACTGTTTTTACTGTATTTTTTAAATCAGATCAATGAAGCATCTGTAAGCATAAGTGAAAATAAATCTTATACTGACCCCAAATTTTTAAGTGTAAATCGTTTGTCTCTATATTAGCTGAAATTAAAATGTCAATATTATTGCCAGAGCCTCAAGGAAATTAGATGGTAACTTTTAGAAAAAACATGTTTGTTTTTTTTTCAGTAGAATTTTTATTTTAATTTTTTTACACGTTACATACTATAATACAAAATATTGAAAAATTGAAATGTACCCACATCAGTAATAAAATAGAAAAATGAAATGCAGATATAATTGAAACAGGAAGATTGGGAAGTTATTATTGGTATTATTTAGAAAAAAATAATACGAATATTTAAAAAAAAAAAACATGTCTTTTGAAACTGGTAGTTATTTCGATTATATTAAGTGATTGTCACGCTCTTTAATAGCTGAAGTGTGTGTGAACACAATTTTTCTCTCTTCTAACAGAACTGAATTATATTCAGCACTGCTGCTGTGTGAATGTAGCTGACAGTAGTCACTGCACTGCTCACCACAGTCACTATTCAAAAGCTTCTTCATTGGGTTCAATTCAACTATTGAAATGCGTCATCTGGAAAAAAAGTAAACATTTCACCTCATGTGCTCAATTTATACCGAATGGGTCTGTGAGGTTCAATTATGATGTCCCAGATTTAAGAATGTGCAAACAACACTGTGGCGTGTCAGAGACACAAAAGCATTTGACTGTTCTGTAAATAGTTTTTGTCTCCTGTTGATGCTCACAGAATGACAGACGTGGCTGTATTTTTAGAAAGGGTGTGAGTTCATACCTCTCTTTTGCAGGCACTTTTCTTTTTTTATCCCCTCCTTGCCCTCCTTCTCTTCCCGCTCCTTCCAGCGCCTGACTTGTTCCTCTCTCATTTTGAAGAACAGGATCTTCTTCTGTTCCTCATTCAAGGCCTCTAGTACATCAGGGTCGATGTACATGTCAGCTAGGATTTGCTGCAGCATGTTGTGTCTGTTTGTGTGTTGTAGGCTTTTGAATAAGTGTGCTGGTATACAAAAACGCTCTCTGAAGAGTCCAGCTCCTTTTTTGGAATTGTTATCGTCCTTTCCTCAAACAAAAGCTTCCTCTATGTTCCAGAGATTGGCATTTTAGATCCTGCTGTTGAGTTCGTTCCTATCCCACACTCTGGCCATGTGATTCCAGTCTGAAAGAGAGAGAAAAATTGGGAGGAGGTGAAAAAAAAGAAAGAGCTATTTAAGCATCTGTTGCCGTTTTTGTGCAGCCCCTCTTTATGGGCGACTCCTTTATATCTCTGCATTAATTAATCCTGATTTCACTCATAAAACAACAAAACCTTCCCACTCCAATTTCCTCTTTCTGAAGAGAGCAGAGCAGTTTTATTGTTCAGGAGGCTTAATGAAGCTCTTAGATGTTTTTGAGAATTTTTTTTGTGGAATATCTTAGTAAGAAATGTATAAACACACACACACATATTAGCATGCAGGTTTTGTTATCATGTGACAAGAAAAATTAGCAACTAACAATTTCTTCTTTCTAAAGACAATTTCTTGGTATTGATGATTTAACAATCATTTTAAATTGATCATATACAGTACATGTGTAAAAACATGTCTGACTGTGCCTATTCATAAAAAAAGCCAAAATACATAATACGCAATAAATACTTGTTTGGTTTTCGCATAAATGTTAATAGCATTTTAACTTTTTTTAAACTGATTCAGTGTTTATATTATCATTTTTAAGTAAATAATAAATGGCAGTTATTTTTTGAAGAATTTTTGCCTTTTAATGATACTTTGTCTAATTTTCTCTAAAATTAGACCACCTAAACATTTGTCTTTAAAGAACCCACCCCCACACATACACATTTTTTTTTTCATAATTACTTTGAGACATTACAAACACGTTCTCCATAAAAGATTATTCAAGTAATTTTTTGCATAATGGAATTTTAATGTACTGCACCATTAACTTAATAGTTCTGGATCTTTAGGCGCATATACAGTATACGTGTAAAAACTTGTCTGACTGAGTCATTTTAATATATTTGCCATTTCGTAGGACAAGCAGAAGTCAATGAGTGTTGTGATAGAATGCCTGTTTATGAACATCATAATTGAGCTGTGAACCCATTCAGGTATAAAATGAATGCATGAAGCGGAAAAAATATTTTTTTCCCTCGATGACACGTTTCAGTAGTTGAACTGAACCCTAGGAGAGGCTTTTGAACACTGATTCAAGTAAGAAGTACAGTTTGAGATACTGTTGAGATCTTATCTGAAGCTTTTAAGGAGACACACTTGAGATAATCGCACTCTCATTGCTGTCTAGAAGAAGCAGTTGTTATATTACAGTGATTCTCATTGTGATTGTCTCTCCTGTGGAGGTTAAAGGAGACTGTTGGGACAAACGTTCCTCTGAGCAGCTGTAAGTTTTGATGTTTTATGGTTTGTTCCAGACTGCTGTTTAGTTGTGTTGACAATAGCAGTCTGTTTTATTCCAGAGCTCTGTGTGTGATTTCTACTCTCTCTGTTGACTTTGGCTAAATGAGCATCTATATTTCTCTCCCCATTCACTTTATTTAGTTGTTTCTCATTCAGTAGCTCCATCCCTGTTGCTGTTTACACAGATTACTACAGCATTTAATTTCCTAACTCCCTCTTTTTCTTTATTTCTCTCTGCCAGAAAATTAATCCTACTCCACTACCATTTCTCAAACAAAGAGCCTCTCTATTCAAAACCAATCATGCACCAGGTCAGACATGTTTCTTCACCAAACAACTAACAAAGCCATTCAAAACAAACAAAAAAGCAATACATTCATAAACATCTGTGGTTTTTAATTAGAGCGATAAGAAACAAACACAATAAATGAGTTTATCCGCGCAAAACTAACAACCTGAGCATAAAACTAGTTAAAATGCAGCTGAAATAACATGCTAAAACTGTGATGATGCACTCCGAGAAGACTTTGAATTTGGGTATGTTAAGGATAGACAATAGAGACAGCCAGGGACTGAGACATTTACACAAAGACTCACAGCACAAAAGACTCTGGAAGTTGGCAAAAGAGCAGCTATAAGAAACAAAGCAGTAGAGAAAGCAGCCGTTAGATAGATCAGGAGCTGTAACTCTAACCAAAACAGTCTCAGTTGTTCAGCACATGAGAGAGAGAGAGGATACAGAGAAAGAGAGAATGAAAAAGCTGTAAAGATGAGGACAAAGAGACTGCTGAGTGCTGATGAAGTGTGCTGAGAGAGAGAAAAGTGAACTTGTACTCACATTCAGAGCTGGAGAAGTGTGCTGTGGAGTTGTGTTAGTGAAACAGGCAGCAGCGTGTGTGAGTGTGTGTATGTGTATGTGTGTTTTTTTCTCGGCTGCTTTTGTATTTGAGTGCACTACTGGTGTGACATCATAGCATTCTTCCTCCCTCCCTCCTTCCCTCACACGTCCTCACTCAACTCTCCTTCTTTGTCTCCTCCCTCTCCCTCTCTATCTGTTTCAAGGTGATTCATTGGCATAACAAAAACAGCTACATTTGAATTGCCAAATCAGCAGGTTAGACTGATGTTGATATATTGGAAATGGTAATGATTTACAATATACACTGTAAAAAATGATAAAACAAAGATTATTGGAGTATGTTTTACAATACTATTTCAGTCTTTCTACTTCAAAATTTCACATTTAATTGAATGTGTTACTTGTCATTTCTTTGTAAATTTTTGTAAAATTTACAAGTAATTTTGGAATGGAAATTGTTTCTACACCATTTTTTTGTGTAGTTCAGCCAATGTGTTAAGTATCATGAACTAATTGTGAAAAACAATCTTTAATGTTTGTAATTATTCGTTATTAATTTACATTTGTTCATAAAGTTTATTTAAATTAAGTATACTCATATACTATATAAGTTATACATTAAATTCAAAAATAATTTATACATTTGTAATATTAACCAAAATCAATAAGTGCTGTTAAAAAGTTATTTATTTATCTATTTATTGTTTGTTTGTTAGTTAATGTTTGCTATAGCGTTAACTGATATTAACATAAAACATTGTTGTGACATTTCTAAAGATCCTGAACTATTGAGGTAATGGTACAGTACATTAAAATTCAATTAATTATGTAATTATGTATTTTGTTGTGGGACTATAAGGCAACAATGTCTAGGTGGTCTAACTTCAGAAAAATGAGACAAAGTATCATTCAAAGGCAGAATTTCTTGAGAAAATAAGTGCCATTTAATAAAAATAAGCACTGAATCAGTTTAAAAAAGTTAAAATACCATTAACATTTGCAAGAAAACCAAAGAAGTGTATCAGATATTTGGGCCTTTTTATGAATAGGCACATTTCTTCATTAACATAAAAAGTGTCTTAATATTTATGACTCAAAAAATAATTTATTCTCATTTTAAGTTCATTGTATATTATGTATGTCTGTTTGAAAACTTTTTAAACGAAATCTGTCATTTTGAGGTCATCAGCAGAAGTAAATGAGTATTTACGGAGCAGCCAAATGCTTTTGTGTTTCTGTGACAGGTCACTCTCAGACTTGTCATTAATTCCACATTCTTTTGTGTGTGACATCATAATTGAACTTTAAGCACACAGACCTATTCAGGTATAAATTAAGCATATGACGCAAAAAAAAACTTTTTTCCCCCATGACGTGCATTTCAAATGTTGAATTGAACCCTACGTACAGGCTTTTGAACACTGACTGTCATCAGCAATGCAAACTGAGATACTGTTGAGATCTTATCTGAAGCTCTGGAGACACACTTAAGATTTACTACACTATCTATTAACTTTTATTGCTGTCTAGGAAAAATGATTCACATTGTTATTTGTCTTTCCTGTGGGGATTTTGGGACAGTTTTCATTCAGTTTTGGAAAAAAAAAAAAAATTAATTATTAAAAAATCATTAGATTTGTAAATAAATATTTTTAAATTCCTATTTTTAAACTAGATATTTAATTTTTTCTTTTAAAAAAAACTTATAAATGTTTTTCACATATGTGTGAAATGTATCACGGTGTCTTCTATGCCAAAAACACTAGAGATGCAATAAATGAGTCAGAGAACAATGATGTCCACACATCACAAAACCCAATGACTAGCATCTCTATAGAGCTCTGACTGAATAGAGCTGTGAAAGCCACAGGGGTTGAGCTGTGAGTGTGTGTTGGGCAGAACTGTAAAAAAGAAGTGTACAAATGTGAATTAAAGGCTATTCAGTTAGTACAGGAGGGAGTCTCCACTCCACTACAGATGCTTAAAGTGTTTGTAGGTATGTGTATTCTGCATGGATAAGAGGAAACCAGAAACAACAACAATATATACTTTGACCTCTAGTGTAAACAGAATACATCATTACATATTTAGGCCTAGAAAATAATGGTGCTTAACAAGTGATTTTCCCATCAAGCCTCACAAGGCAAGGTTAATTCAACAAGGAAATGAACCTGTTTTACGACAAGCCTCAGATTCAATCTAAAAGGCCCATCTCATTTATTCTGTAAACAATCTCCTCCTTTTCCACAATCACCTGACTTTTGTTTTTTAACACAGTCATGACTTAAACATGTTACACACCCACTTTGAAGGGAGTCATCTGATAAAGGAATAGTTCATCCAAAAAGGAAATCTCATCATTTACTCATCAATGGAACACAAAAGATATTTTGTTGTTTTTTGTTCATACAGTGGAAGTCAATGGGGACCAGTGTTGTTTATTTTGCAATTTCTTTTGAAAAAGTGATCACAGAATTTTCATTTTTGGGTGATCTCTCTCTTTAACACATAACTTTTTGTTAAGAATCTGAATAAGTACACAATTCATTTTCACTGAGATTCAAATATGAGTCACATGATGTTTTCTTTTCCTACAAGCGTGCTTTATAAATTTCCCTAAAAATTTCCTTTGAAATGACTTGACTCATGAAATGTGGGTGTGTGCATTCTGAAAAACAGGAAGTGTTTGATAAAGTGTACTGACCTGCGGTCATGTGACTTTCACCACTCTTTTTGAAATGGACCACATGGGTTCATGTGAGTACCGTTCACTCCATGTGAGGAGCGCAGTGCAGGTTAGGGTTCATGCGGTATATGTAAACACACACACTCACACTCACACACACAGCATATTTGACTTTCAAAGCAATCCCGCAGACTGGGAATGTTTGAACACAAGAGATTTCCATAGAGTCTGTTGCTGTTCCAGGACCAGGGGTTTGGAACTGTGTTTGTGATCAGCTTCAAAATACACTTGAGGGATCTCATATCAATATGGCTATCTTTCATCAAGCTTGTTCACCCACACTGGAAAAAATGGTGTAGGCTTTTCACAGTTTTCACTTAGATTTAGTATATCACAAATAATAGCAAAGTGAAAGCAAGTAACACACTGAATTAGACTGAGTCTAAAATAGTATTTACAACTTTGAAAACTCTTTTTTACACTGCATTGAAATCCTATGAGATCCTACAGCAGTCATTTGAACCCAGTAGTGTTAATGTTAAATGTTGCATCACTTTTGGTATTTTCCCTGTGTATTTACATAAATGTTTTTTAACTTTTGGCAAAATTAAAAGTAGTGGCCTTGCAACTCTTTTTGTTTTAAGAAAAAGAATCTCACAACACCTTTCAAAGTCATATTTCACTCCAAAATAAAAATGAAGTAAAAATAAATTCTATGTTGCTTTTGAAATGGTAAATTTGGCTTTTTCAATAATAATAATAATAATAATTTTTAATTACAATTAAGCAGTGTTTTCTTTAAATATGTATTGCTATAATGGAAAACAGTCCTCTGCACTGTAATTCTAAAAACAATTAAATATTTTTTATCAACATAAATACGTATAAATATTTACACTGCCAGTTGTTGATTGCCTTTTTAATGTTTGCTGATGTAGAAAAAACAAACAAACATTAAGTGCTAGTATTTTTTACACTGCAGTTTAAACATGCTAATGGAATTATCTTGAGTATCACCACTGGAGAATAATTACTGCAAAATGATTTGGTAAATTAACATTTAAAAAAATCAGATTCATATGGTATGAAAATGACTAAATTATCATGAAAATTGGGAGGGCAGGTAATCAGTGAGACCACAACGTTATATCCGAACCTTCGTGTTTAAATATAAAGTGTTTGGACAACGTTGGACACATGATTTTAAGAGATTGTCTTTATATTAAGTTTATTTTAAATTAAACTAGGATATATGATTACATATGTCATTATATACAATGGAAGATACAATTTCAAATAAATTGATTTTGTGAAATATTGCAAAAATGTTAAATAAGGCTGTAATATTTTTTAATAACTTAAATATAAATATTATATAGGATATATAAATAGTTTTCACTTAAAACAACTAATTAAGTGTTAAG
Organism: Sinocyclocheilus anophthalmus; assembly: GCA_018155175.1. NCBI lineage: Eukaryota > Metazoa > Chordata > Actinopteri > Cypriniformes > Cyprinidae > Sinocyclocheilus > Sinocyclocheilus anophthalmus. The sequence goes on from JADLZN010007908.1 coordinate 267,388, forward strand.
TAAAATCTAAGGTGTCCAGAAGTAAACTTGAGCTACTAAGCTCATTGCACTTTATCTTGCCACTTTAAAAATACCAAAACGGTTAAAAAACGGTTAAAAATTGAAACTCTGAACCTTAATAAAATTGCATACAAAATAACAAATCATTTGAACAATTAAACACATAAAAGCAGATGTTGTTGTTATATTTATTTGTGACATTCACATATGCATTAATGAAACAACTGGGGTATGATGAACTGCTGCTGTTTGTTTCAAACAACAGTGATGTGCCTGTGTGTTTTCAGGCTCTAGATTGATGTGGAATTACACTGGTGCTGGTTCAGCAGTTATAGACTGTATCTGTACAACAATAGTTCACAGAAAGCCTGTGTCATGATACAGCGAGTGATATTGCTGTGAAACTGCTGCTCAGGGGTCAGAAGAAATGCAGGCATGGAAGATGTTCAGAAAATGTGGTCCGTTTGCCTTATTAAAGTCAACAGTACTTGTTCTTTGGTGAGGCACCCAGACCCAGATCGTTTCAGTTTCATGTAGAGGTTTAATGTCTGTCTAACTGGTATTTTCCCACAGTCAGGGAAAGTTCATTTCTTTCCATCTATTCCTCATTCGCTCAAATTGAGGACCGGCCTGACCTGCAGTGACAACATAAACATGTGAGAATGTGGCATAGGGTGGTTTCAATCCTTATCAGGGTTCATATCAGTGGAAACGTGTCTGAAACATCTGTCTAAATTCAGATTTAAATGGCTTGGTGTAGGAGTTATACATCTGGGCTGGCAACTATAAGATTTGAGGTTTATACCCAACATTGGATTGTCAAAAAGCACATTATCTCAGATTGCTTTCTGTAGTTTTCTGTAATTAATAATGGGTGAAAGTGTTTAGTTAATTACTAAATAGTAATTCTATTAAAAATGCAAATGTGAAATGTAGGGCAATTTATGATTAGTTGCAATAGTATTCCCACCTTATCAATAATTTATAGTTGAAGCGATATACAGTTACAGTTTATGGCCGTAGTATAATTCTCTATTGAACAACGCCCCCTTGTGGTGCATTAGGTTTTAGTTTGCAATTTATATTTGTCTTCCTAACTACATTATTACAGATAGGCAGGAAAGATAAACGACATTAAAAAAAAATTAAGATTTATCAGCCGGCAGAGGTTGTTTGTTTAGATGGTTAGATTAATGTAAAATAGATTATTTTGAGATCTGTGTGTGATACCAAACTGGAGCCATTGTTCTTTAGATGTGAACTAAACACATGTCTCTTATCAGAAATATTGCTCTCCAACGCGAGTGTGAAGGATATGCTTGCTTTTGCACCTGGTTGCTCTGTTTTATGAGGATTTATGGTGCTAATACAGAAACTGTCTCTTCTCATTTCTTCTGCATTGATCTTCTGAAGAGACTGGACGAAGTTTGATTATGAATAAAATGAATGACCTTCAAGCTTCACCGTCACCTTTTTGTCTCACGTTGGAAGGTAGGACAACAAATGATTATTTCAAATGATCTTTTCAATATCTAACAATGATACTAAAGTCTATAATAGGTGTTGTTACAGTGGCAGTCACTGTATGCAAAACAGTCCCTATGAGAGCCGATGCAGAACTGCATTTATTGATGGATATCTATATGGATGACAGTAACTGTATGAACATTATTTGAATTGATTTTCTTTATAATTCAGTTTATTTTCATTAAACTAGGATATATATGATTAAATATATGATTATATATGAATGAATATACAATTAAAAATTTAATTAATATTTAAATGATTTTAAAATAGTTCGTTTTAAATATTTTACGGATTAAATATTGAATAAAATATAATCAAATATTTTTAACAATAAACAAAGTTTTAAGTAAAATCAAAGTGATGTCAAAGTTACTTAAGCTCATTGCACTTTATCTCGCCACTTTAAAAATACTTGATACAAAAAAAAAAAACCTTGAAAAAAAAGTTGAAACTGTGAAGCCTCATAAAATGGTATACAAAAAACTAATTATTGTAACAAATTAAATTGATAAAAACAGATGTTGTTGTTATTATGATGAAAACATTTTTTGCAGTGTGCATCTTGGCTGTCTGGATGAAGACCAAGCAAATGTTTGAAGCAGATTTGTTGATGGAGTGTGAGATCTGCTGCTAAGTCTGGACTGACCGTATGGAGGTCAGAGATCAGATGTGATTTAGGCCTGTGATGGCCCGTGCCATGCCAGTTGTGAACGGCGATGCACCCAGCCTGTGGGATTTTGGGTAAGCATGTGGAGTGTTTGTGTTGGAGAGGATGTTTAGGGATTGGTATAAACTCGCACCCTATGTGGCCCCTCCTCCACTGCATCATAGTGCCAACCTGACAGCTCGTGCACTCCAGAGAGCTATATCCGGGTGTGTGTGTGTGTGTGTAAGTAGCTCCTTCAACCACCAGCTGGCAAGGTCAACATTCACCAGTTAATCTCTCCCTCTGTCTTTCTTTCTGTTTGCTCTCTCTCTGTTTCTCTCTGTGTATGTTTGTATTACTCTGCGGTTTCACAAGAACCAGAATTTATGTCTTTGTTCCAGTCTGGGACCTCAGTTCTCTCTCTGAGTGATTGGCAGGAACAGAACAAATCTTCATCACTTTTTCATGCACTGGTTTTAGGGGACTGTCTGCTGATTTCTGCACACACTCATTGGTCGCTGCTTTATCTACAAGTCAAAATATTTATATATGTATGTACTGTATGTGATGTCAAAGCTGAATTTTCAGCATCATTACTCCAGTCTTCAGTGTCACATGATCCTTCAGAAATCATTCTAATATGCTGATTTGCTGCTCAAGAAACATTTATTATTATTATCAATGTTGAAAACAGTTTTGCTACATAATTTTTTTGTGGAACCCTTTATGCTTTTATTTCAGGGTTCTTTGAAAGGGTTCTTTTGAAAGTTCAAAAGAACTGCTTTTTTAAAAATAGAATATAAAGCTGTCACCTTTGATCAGTTTAACGTGTCCTTGCTGAGTAAAAGTATTTATTTTGAATGGTATATAAACTAACTACATTTTTACATTTTCTGAAGAGCTCATTTGTGCAAAAGTTGCTGCTACAGTGCTGGGGCCTCGCCAGGTTCCTGTTATGTGGTTACTAGGATGTTTGGGGTGGTTGCTAGGTAGTTTCTTACTTGCCATGGTTGTTCACCATTCAGAGATAAACTAAGAAGTTAATTATATTTAAAGGGGTGGTCAATCAGCTATTTACAAAGGCTTCGTTGTGTTTATGGGGTGTATTTTAACATGTTCATGCTTTGTTTTTGTTTTTAAAAAATCACATTATTATTCACGTATTTTACATATTTTACATTCTCCTAAAATGGTCTGTTGACTTCCTAGTTCTATGAAGCCCCTCCCTCAGAAATACGCAATGGGCTCATATTGGTTAGTAGGCCTAGTGTGTTGAGATTCATTAACCGCCTAGTGCATGTTGTCCGGATACGTCACGCCCCTTACATTTACGGGTAGTTGCATGTGCAACATGGCCCCACCCCCTCTGCTGCATGCTCCCGGGGGCAGTGTTTATGTAAATTTTAGGGTCTGTGATGTCACAAACCCAGGAAAAAGCTCTTTGTAGTCCCTTTGTGCAAATCCGTTTCGAGCTACATTCGCATGTGGCTTGGAATCCTATTCAAATCGCATTTCTGAAAATCAGTTTCAGTCTGACCGGTCAGATCGGGTTTAGCATAACTTTTTCATGTCCTCACGCCACGTAAAATGTAAACACATCAGACGATTTTTCAAAAAACATGCTGAACATCTTTGCAGAAACAAGCTTGTGTTGTGAAGTGCAAGTCAAGCAGAAAAACACAATATACTGCTAGTATACGTACCCCTTTGAGTTTTGAAAGTAGCCAAGACAGCAGCTGCTAATTGCATTATTTCATAACCTGGACCAGCACTGTAATATCAATTCAACTCAGCCAATAGTGAGCGTGTGCATTTATGTGTGTGATAATGGACGTGTTAATAACCAAATAAACCTTCAACCATCAAACCATCTTTCTCTCTCTCACATCAGGAGTGTGCTGTAATTAGATAAGTCTGCATGTCAGATTTGCTTCTTGTCCCTCTTGATGTTAACTCGTGCTGACTAGCTCATTATTGGACAGCCATAATCGCGTCCCGCCGTCTGGTCGGCACTGGGAGTCACATGAACATTATTTTTATTTCTGCTTCCCACCGGGTTTTCTGTTGTTCTTGTCAATTTTCCACATGACAGCTGGAATCTGACATCTTTATGCGCTCTGTGTTTTGTGACAGCATGGCGCAATACTGTGTAAATGTCACTATGTGAAAACCAACGTGCTTTTGCTTTCTCTCTCACATGCACACATGGACATTGCACGTGTAACCATGTCTGTGGCAGAGATCAGTTGCGCCTTGATATTTTAGTGCAAACTAACCAAACACAATACAGTTTAACCAAGCACTAAATGTGCTAAAATATCAGTGCTTTGTATTTAAATTAAGCCATTGTTCTTTTGAGCCAAACACACCTTTCTATGTAAATTAGGTGCATTATAGAATGTGCATGCTTCCAGCTAGTACAATTGCCTGTGAAAAGCAAATGGTAAATAGAAATAATAATAATTTAAATTATAAGAAATGTTTGTACACACAGCTGTTCACAAATGTATGGTCAGTAAGATTTTTTTGTTTGTTTATGTTTTTGAAAGAAGTATCTTATGCTCACCAAGGCTGCATTATTTAATCAGAACAGATGAATATATTGTGAAATATAATTACAATTTAATACAGTTATTATCAAACGTTTGAATGGTAATATATATATATATATTCTATTGATCATTGCAGCAAACAAACACAGACAGCATGTTTAAATAAAGGGTGGCAACAGTGGGCTAATGAAACATTGCAGCAGACATCCACACAGACAAAAACGCCATAGAGGTACATTAGATTAATCTACGTTTTTGCTGTATCTTTCTTTTGTTTTTGCATAGTCAGCAGTCAGGGTGATGCACACATGTGCACAGAGGCATTTGTACCATCTCAAACCCACTCTTACACAGAAGGAAATCACACGGAACAAAGCAGAACAGTGAGTGATCAGATGGTATTGTATTTGCCTAATGAAAGTGTAGAGATTGCAGCAGTGGCAGCGAGATAAACGCTCAGGCCCTTTGTTTGGGCGGTTTGCTCTATTATGGCTAAACACTCTGACGTTTAAGTATGACATTTCTGTCATCAGACGTCCTGGCAGTAATTTGCAGCAGATCAAGGAGGTGTTTAAACCCATCAAATGCTACATTTATCATCCAAAACTTGTTAAAAGTGTTTAATGAAATAAACGGCCTTGAATACCTCTAAGACGTAAGGGGACACTGAGCAGATTTGTCATACTTAATGGTGCTTGTTAAGGCACTATTAACTATGGTTGATACTTTAAGGGTTAGAAGCTTTTCAAATGAAATCATGTGGATTGTTCGGTGTGCTGTTACATTTCTAAGCAAATGGATGCTTAGAAACCACGATGGCAGTGAGTTTTGCATAGGTAAGCGCCACTCATGTTTTCTTCAGATAATGTACACATCGTCTTGACTTTAATAGATTGTATAGATGGAGATCTTGCATTAGACTATATAGCACACACACACATTCTTTGCAGTGCTGCAGATATTATGGTCTTGTCAGGCTTTTCAAATGTCAAGGGATGACTGGTTCCTGTTCACTGGGCTGACACTGTACAGCTGAACCAAAACATGCACTCCATGAACCAGCCAAAATGCCAGCGCACCCCAGCAACCGTTCACCTTCAGCATCTCAACATCACCCATATCCTCCTCTCCCTTAAATTATGCAATTCCTCTGCCCAAGATTAAATAAACTGGTCATCTGTGGTTACTGGTGAGTAAATGTGCATCATATTTAACCTTGCACTGTGAAATGTTGCATGTTATAAAAAGCGGGACTAGATGTGACAAAATATAATGAATAATGACAGCTAAATAAATGTCAAAAGCAAATGAACTAACCATAATTAAAGGGGTCATATGGTGTTGCTAAAAAGAGCATTATTTTGTGTGTTTGGTGTAATGAAATGTGTTTATGCGCTTTAAGGTTAAAATAACACATTCTTTTCCACATACTGTACGTTATTGTTTCTCCTCTATGCCCCGCCTTTCTGAAACACGTCGATTTTTACAAAGCTCATTGGTCTGAAAAGCGAGGTGTGCTCTGATTGGCCAGTTATCCAGTGCGTTGTGATTGGCCGAATACCTCAAGCGTGTGACGGAAATGTTACGCCCCTTACCATACTGTGATGCCGTCTCCCAGCACGACCAGACAAAACCAATAAAACCCATTACAAACGAGGCATTTGTTGCATCTAGCGGGGACATAATTACGGATTATAATGACTTATACTGTCTTTTAACGCACTGCGTTTCATCATGGCGCTTAAACATAAAACCATGTCTGCAGTTGTGCTCGGAGAAATTACAAACAATATGCTACTCTACACTGCTCAAAACTCGCGTTTGAAACATCAGTGGCAAATCCGGCGCTTGAGTGAGCCATGCCTTGCGGGCAAACCACATGTGACGACCCTGGGCTGGACTCCGCTTCTTCCACGGTGAAAGCCGATCTGGTGATACACAGCGCAAAGTTGATGTATTTCCGTCAGTGACACTCTAGGCGTGACGAAGTGGTATCGTCCTCGTTTTGGAAAGGTCAAACAAGTATTCGGCTTCCAATGAAACACACTCAACAACAATACTACACGAGAATAAAAGTTACGCCTTCTTTTTTTGCGTGAACATTTTGGCGGCTTTATGCAAACTGCCCACATAGTGAGGTAGATATGTGGGGGCGTGTTAGAACGAGCCGTTTTAGGTAGGTGTGGCTGACTCTTAACTTTTATAAAGAATATCTCTTTTTGATACTTTAGTCTTTGCAACTTTAGGGATTTTATCTATGCACAAACTTGTAACACTCCAAAGAGAAAGGAAAAATTGGAAAATCGCATCATATGACCCCTTTAACGCTTCAGACTGCTTTTTATGGATAACATCATTTTAATATACTGAATGTGATGTTGGAAAGTTAACTTTGGAAAAGTAATGGGTTACAGTTACGAAGTTACCCATTAAATGTAATAAGTAGTGACCTATTGCAATTACTTTTTTTAAGTATGTAACTGATCACATGTTTATTTTTGAATACGTTCTAATGTATGTTTTCAACTGTTAATCATTTTAAACATTTAAAACCATGCAGGTTAACCTTCCAGTAGTTTTAAAACTGATTCATCATCATCATCATCACTTCCATTAAGAATATAAGTTTATTTTTAAAACAACAGCCACCACACCACAATCAGACGTAATTTTGAGATCATTCTGAGGTTAAATACAGATTGAAAATCATAACAAGATATAGTTTAAAAGCTATGATGCTGTTTTTGAAATTGAATCTTTGCATAGCTATGACATCTAAAAATGTAAAAAAAAAAATTTTTAAACAGTTAATCTTAAAATAAAGCATATACATGAACCCAACTAGGAAATAAAACAATTATAGAATAAGCATGTGTCCTATTCTGTGTCCTAAACCCCTGAAACATTGGTGTCTCATATTTTAAAGCAGTCACTGCAATTTGGGAATGAATCAATCAAATCTATGTGTGTGAAAATATTCAGATGTAACTCCCTTTGTAATTGTTAACAATTTCATAAGTAACTGTAATTTAATTACAATTAATTTTTTCTCAGTAACTGTAACTGATTACAGTTACATTTTCTTTTCTTTTTATTCTTCGTTTTTCAAATCTTCACAAGTTCCCTTTGAAATGACTGGATTTTGCTTACTAAATTTTGCCAAGCAGTGGTAAATATGACCGTACCTTAAAAGGTAAATTGATTAATAGTCTGAAATTGAAGACTTCGAGAAGCAATTATTGAGAGGCTTTAGCTGAGAAGATGAAAACCGTGATCTTTTGAACATGTGAATATGCACAAAATGAGTTTTTAAATCCACAGCCAAATAGATTTTTCTGTGCATAACTATGTACGTTTAGAATATAGTACAGAAATTTACATTTCAAGTCAAGCATGTGTTTTTTTTTTATTTTTTAAAGATGTTATTACTTTTATTCAGCAAAGATGCATTAAACTGGTCAATGATAGTAAAGACATTTATAATGTTACAATGATTTCTATTTCAAATAAATTCTATTCTTTTGGATGTTCTACACTTTAAAGAATCCAAAAATGTATCTCAGTTTTCACAAAAAAATATTAAACAGCACAGCTGTTTTTAACATTGATAATAATGTTTCTTGAGCATCAAATCAGCATTAGAATGATTTCTGAAGGATCATGTGACACTGAAGACTGAAATAAGGGCTGCTTTGTGTCACAACAAAGAAAATCTGTCATATAGAATGAAATGATAGTGAGTAAATAATTGCTGTAGTGCCATCATACTGAAACTACATTCATCATTCTATCCATTTTGTACCTCCCCATTCCTTCTCTCCCGCTGACTCAGCTTCTTTTAACTGCCTCCCTCACCTGGTTGTCCCCATGGAGTTTACCCACAATGCCTTGCGCCTACACTCCAGCACCTCCCCCTTCACCAAGCTACACTAACCAGTTCTCTGAACACCCCCAGACGTCTTTACATTCACCCCGCTATCTCGCAGGCTCCTTCTGTCCAATGTGTGTTTCTGTTTGGATGGTCCTGCTGGCCTCCAGCCAGTGTGTATTGTGTGGTGAGAAAACAGTCAGTTGGGAGCAGTGGACCAGGGTTCAGGAGAGGCCCCTGGGAAACCGACTGCATCTCTTTCATTCTCATCCCTGGACTGAAAACCCACAAATGACCAATCAGATCCTGTCCATGCTGCCCCCTGGCTCTTACAGTCTCCGCTTGCTAAGTATCCCTGAGGCCAGTCTCTCCCTCCTCTTCCCACGTCTCCCGTCTCTGTCACACTATGTTCTACCTCTGTCCATCCATCATTCATTTCTGTCCATCACACCCTCCATCCATCATACATCCATCATCGAAACCACCCACACATGCAACCCTCCCACTCACCATATCTTAATTTTCTTTAAAGGAATAGTTCATATGAAAATATATTATTTAAATATTTATTTTGGTAACACTTTACAGTAGGTGTTTTTACATGGTGATCCACTAGCATAGTAAAATGAACTAACAATAAACAGTACTTATCCAGCATTTATTAGTTTTTGTCCATTTTAACAATTACTAAATATTTAGTCCTAAATTTAAGATTTATGTATTTGTATTGGATATAACATTTTCATCCATTTGGATTACAGTTTTAAAATAAACTTAATGTGATGCATATCTGTCAGTCATGCATAAGCGAGACAGGTGTGATTTCTGCAATAGTACTATTAAACTGATTGTTTTAAGCATACACAACCAGATTTATATATTTTTTAAATTTTCTCATACAACAGTCTCATACAATTGAATACTGCTTGTTATTTTTTAACTGAATAATTATTTCACAATAAACAGATTTTAAGCCATTTGAATATATACATTTTGAAAATATGATTATTTAAATAAAATCAAATATATTCAAATAGTTCATATTAAATGATCTGACAAATATGCATCACGTTAAATGTATTAGTTTGCTTATGTTAAAATACAAATGGGTGGAAATTTCATATGCAGTTCAAATGCATAAATATTCAATTTAGGCATAAATATTTTTAATCACAGTTGATTTTGTGTGTGTGTGCTTTTAGTAATTTTTGTGCAAAATGACCAAAAAAAAAAACAACAAACATAAATGTCCTCCATAGTACTTAGTAGTACAATTTTCCAAGACTTCTGAAGCCATATGACGAGGAACAGACTTAAAAGTCGATTTTCAATGAAAACATTCCCTTCTGCTGCAGCTCTCAAGTCTCACACATCTTTCTGTATATTTAAACTGGAGCAAAATGACACGTTACATCACAAACAACAACCAATGCTGTTTAATCGTTCATGTGTAAAGCCATTTTTATGATCTGAATGATGCAAAACTGAAAGATATTTAAGCACTTTGGTGGAGCAGAAAATTGTTAGTCAAATTTAAAATTTCAATCCACTGTGTACGCAAAGCTATTTTATAGCTACATTCAAACGTGTTCCACAGACAAAACACCTCGGTTTTGTCTCCTCTCATCCCCCATTTCTGTATAGGACACTCCACCTTCCTGCGACATTCCCAACACGGACACTCCTTCAGGATTCCTCCTGCTGTCGAGCCGGGATGTCCCACCCGCCCCCAACCTGCCTCCACCGGATCCCATGGGATGAAGGGATGGCTGAGGAAGAGGGTGGAAGTCTAATGAATAAGTGATTAAGATTTACAGTGTCTGGGGGTCTGCTGTTGTAGTGGTCCTGATCCCACGATTTTCATTTTCTCTCACTTAACTACACAAGCAGAGCCCATGAACCCACCCTCAGGTCCCTGAAGTATCATTAGCACAGGTGAATGCTATGTTTTCTTTTTTTCCCTCTCTCTTTAATGCCGCTTTCCTTTCCAGTTTCTCCTTGGATGAACATCAGGATGACAGTGTGGGTGTTCACTGGCTCATTTTTACGCTCTGGAGCAAAATCCTAATTACACAAACAGGAGAGACTTGTCCATTAAAATCTAATGTATGGGTTCGTCAAAAATTGACAGCTCCCAATCACTAGATTTTATTGAGTTAGTGACGTTTCAACACCATTGCTTTTCTACTGACTTGACTTAATGCAGAGATACAGCATCCTAAATTGCAATTGTCACATTATCCCATTTATTGTATTTACAGGCTAGTTAGTGCAAGAATATAAGAACACCTTTAGCTGGGACTCTTTCACAGTATAGCATGGCGTCTCCTTACTGCTTAATTAAGACCATCAGAGGTCATCAGAGGTACTTTTTATAATTATTTAATAATTATTATTATAACTGTCTTAGGGTAACAGAAAAGACTGTTATGATACACTTCACTATGCTTTTTTGTTGAATTTTTGCATGTCATTTCTAATATTATGTGATATTCAAAAAGGCAGATTATATTTGCAAATTTTTCAATTGTATGGAGAAATTAATATAAATATGTTAAACTTGTGATCATTTATATATCAGTAATCAAATCCCATATAGCCTAAATATATATCTTGAGTGATATTAAAATGTTTACAAATTAAAATGTATTCATATGTATGTGTGTATATATATATATATATATATAATATCATATTAACACAAATACACACACACACAAACACACACATTTATTTGTTCCACATATGAGGTAAAAACATGCCAGATCAATGATCATCGGTCCAGTGCCTAAATTTTTTAGCGAAATGTAAATCACCATTATTTGAAAATGCCTTTCCCACCTGTCATATTGATTTTGAATTGTCACGATGGCTTATATAAGACGAATGAGTCTGAATATTCTCTTAGAACCCCCCAGTGCGCGTGAATTGTGCTTTATAATGTATTATTGATGTGGAAAGACTGTGAGCAACAGTCTGAAGTGCTGCTCGTCCAGCGCGTCGCGGGGGCACGAGACAGCCGCCTCAGCTCGCGCGCTCACTCACACACACAACCGAGCTCTCGCGCGCAGCCGGTCGGTCTCTCTGTCGCTGTGCGCTGTCCACGCGGTGGCGAGAGGAAACGGCAGGTGTCAGACTCGGTTCTGATAAGCCTTTTGCACAGCTTCCTCCTTAAACACAGCAAATCGATCCGCTCGGATGATATAGGGAGACAAGACGCGCGCGCTGCCAAAATTGCTTCATTTTCCGGAGGGATTTGTATTGCAATTATTTGGTGGTGAGTATCTTATATATCATATACTCATCTAGGACGCTTATAATTGGGTTAACGCATGCAATGCATCACAAACGGACTGTATGCTCACGTCAGTGCTTTTGCTCTTTGATGCACATTTAAAGCTTACACGATAAGTTGCATGCGTTTGCAATGCCGGCAGATATTTTCTCTGAGGTATGCATGAAACTGCAACGCGCTCTCAGGTTATATGTGTGGTCTGGGTGGTTTTAAATGCTAGAGAGAGAGAGAGAGACCTCCTCTGTTTTATATGGAGGACGAGGTGCTCTTGAAAAGCTTCTGGGGTCTATTTTGGAAGGAAGAAAGCACCAGCCGAAGCCTTTTGAGAGAGCGCAGTGTCTCCCAGCCATCCTGTTGTCATGGTTACTGCACTGGGAGGCTGGGAATAATATGGCTGCGATTCAGGCTTTCTGTGTATATGTGTGTGTGTGTGTGTTTTAATCCACGATGCCTTAAACACAAGGACCCACTGTATGTGTTAGACACAGGCTGTATTTAAGGCAAAACCTGAGCTGTGATGCTGTGAACAGCTGCAGGGAGTATCTTGCTTTAATCGCAGCCTCATGAATACTCTGTAGTTGCAAATGATGATGCATCTTCAATGCATGCAGTTTTATGTCTGACGATGCAATGCAATGCAATAGCAATGTTTATTGATCTATTGTTAGCCCAACTATCATAATGAAACAGTGGGGATATAGGCGTCAGACAACCAGACGTCCCAGTGCCAGACAAGACACAAGACGCCCTTAACGATCACTTCTTCTCTCTCTCTACCTCTCTCTAAGGTGTGTGTGTGTGTAAGCCTGGATGCGTTTAATGAGATTTATTACCCTGGGATGATTTAAGTGAAGACGTTGTAAGTGATACGGTGACATGATACAATAGGACGTCTGACCTTGACAGCAGTGGAAGTGACAGAACGAGGTGATTTAAATCACATTTACGCACGGCTCAGTTGTTCACACTCGTTTACTCGGCGGTGGTCTCCTTCACAGGACCCCGGCCTGACGTGTCAGGAAAAACCCAGTCTGCACTTACTCTGTCATCTTGAAGCCTCTTTTTTTGATGTCCGTAACCCGTTACGCACGGAAAGGCAGCATTACGCAGCCGGCTGTATGTGGGTAAGGTAGACAGCATCGATATATTTAGCGCACTGCAGCTCCCGAGAGAGTTAAATACCGCGTGCTGATCGTTTGTAACGGTCAGTCTTTGTGTGTCTGCGCCCGCGGTGTGCGTGTGCGTGTGCGGCGGTGTCATCTCCCGTCTGAAGAGGGTTAGTGGGTCACGCAGACATCCGGTATCCAGACTGCATAGAGATGGAGAAGGGGATGAAGTGTTTGTTTGTGATATAGTGGCTCTCTTTTGTGTTAATGGTCCCAGACGGGTAGATTGGATAGGTCCGTCTGTAGAGAGTAGGCTAGACTATATGGATAGATAGTGTCTCATTTAACCCTCATAATTGTGAGAATCCCTCTTATTATTGTTGCACTAGACTTTTTTATACTTGTTTTTTTATCACTGAATATACTTTTAAATAAAAAGTTTTATGAGATAAGAATCCCTGACTACCTAGTGCACCATATAATAAGCAGTTGATGTACAATTAAGCTCCATTTTGTCTTGTGACATTCTATAATTCAACCATTATAATTCAACCCTAAATTTCTCCATTTTTAACGTATTTACTATAATATAAGATTATATAGATATATAATCTATTATATTTAAATATCAATTGTTTTTAATATTTTACGTATATAATTTAAGAAATTAATTAATTGTAATTAAATATTTGTTTGAAATATGCCTCACCTGTGTGTGTATAAATATTTGTACTATGTAATTGACTATTATAAAAATATGTAATACAATAATATAATAAAAAGTAATTCTAAAAACAATTAAAATTGTAATTGTGTAAAATATTATATTTATTAGGAAATATATAAAATTAAATATATTGAATATTTATAAATATATATATAATAGTAATATATTTAAATTTAATTTATATATTAAATATCTTAAATATATTATAAAATATATAATAAGATTATAAAATATAATAAATAATTCTAATTATATATGTATAGTTATTTAAGCAATATATTGGTATACATATAATGTATTATTTATTCATTTGTGACAAAGGACCTTCACAATGACTAGTAATGCAAATAGATTATTAGTTAATATTGAGGACAAGAGTGAGAATGTAAAATTGAGAAATGGTAAGGGCCTCAGGAATAGGCCTAAACTTTTCGTGTATTCGTGTGTGTGTGTATGTGTGGTGTGTATAAGTATATATATATATCTAATATATATATATATATATAGTGTGTGTGTGTATATATGCATTGGGAAGTATATTTAAGACAAAGACTGGTAATTATGCAGGAGTTTTTGTGAAAGGTTGTGGGTTTGTGATGCTTTTTATTGCACTGTAAAAGTGTTTTGTAAGATCCCTCAAAATGTGCCTTATATGGTAACCTGTGAATTACCTGCTTTCTTCAAGTCAAAATGTCATGACTCAATTGGGTTACATGAGGCTACACCATTGGCAGTCATTTTTAAGCATCAAAATGGCTGTCTATGGCAATAACTGCAGATTTTCACATTTTTTCGAGAGTACAGATCTCTGTTCTCCTCTCTGCCTCTTTGCACATTTTGTCAGGCCCCTGCTGCGTGGCCAACCCACGGTCCCTGAGGAAATACTGCCTTATTTTAATCCAATCAATAAAGATGTGAGATTAAGCCGAAGCTGTCAGAAGGACCTTGCAGAAAAACCAACACATAAAATGAACAAATTTCACCTCAAAATATCACAGGACAGCCAAAAGGTGGAGGCAGATCTCTCTGAAAGCTTGTTAATGTTTTTTTGGGTGGCAGTGATTGAGTAGAGAGGATTGTTGATTTGAAGATAAGGCCATTCTTTGAGTTTATTTTTTTGAGTTTGAGTGACGGTGTGTGTGTGTGTGTGTGTGTGTGTGTGTTTGTTAAGAGGCCAGTAGTCGTATGAGTGCCAGTGTGTGTGGTGTTAAGAGTGAAGGTGACGGACAAGTCCAGGGAAAGTAATTAAACAGAATTGATCACCCTGAAGACCCTACTGTTCTGCTGACAATACTGGAAGTCTCTCAGTCGATCAGTCAAGTGTGCACACACACAAATGCATCTAAATGAGACACACTGTAGACTTCTGGTCTTTTATATAAAGCTATGATGACCAAACCTCTAACTCCAAAGGAAATCTTTGTGTTTTTGGAATAAAAGTCATTATTGTCCCCAGACTACTAGAAGGCCTTTAGTTTACAATATAGATGATTTTAGGTTTTAGTGTCATATTCAAAGTTGATAGAATGGTCTCTTGAACAGAACATTTTTACATTCATTAATCTTTAACATCTATGTAATTGGATTTCTGCTCTGTATTTGACATTGTGATGCAAATTCTGTCGATTTGCATTGGCAAAAAAAATGATAGAGATTAGAAACACTAGTAGGAATTGACAAATTACAAATTGTTATTGTTTCCAGCTATTCATGAGTTCATGAATTTATTAATTTTAATATTTTATTTTTGTAAAGAAAAAAATGAATTAAATTTTATATTTTCTTTTAAAAAATCCGTTAATTAAAAATATAAACATCTCAAGGAAATACAAAAACACAATGCTAATAATAATAACAATAATAAAATAATATACACATAATATTGCACAAATAAATAAATACACAAATATGCACATATATTGTTTTAGGGTGTGTGAATAAATACTGTGTGCACTGAATGAGTTCAGATTAGATTCAGAATAACTAAGTTAATAAATACATATACTACCTACTGTTGGGGTTAAATAATATTTTTATGTTTTTGAAACAAGTCTCTTATACTCAACAAGGCTGCATTTATTTGATCAAAAATACAGTAAGAAACCGTAATATTGTAAAATATTATTACAATTTAAAAGTTTTATATTTGAATATATTTTATTCTCAAGTGTCACATGATCCTTCAGAAATCATTCTAATATACTGATTCAAGAAACATTTCTTATTATTATCAATTTTGAAAACAGTTAAAAGTGCTTAATATTTTTGCTAAAAGCATTTTTTTCTGGATTCTTTGAATATAAAGTTCAGCATTTGAAACAAATCTTTTGTAGCACTAAAAAGCACCTTTTTCAGTGTGCAGATAGTATGTTTTATTTATCTAAATCGATTTTTTTTTTGTTGGGTACGTAAAAATCAGCCTAATTGCCCAGAAACAAAAAAAAAATCCTTATTGTTGATCCCTATTGTTGTTACTACCAATACAGGCATATCTTGACACATACACACTCATACGTCACACTCATACACCCTCAGTGAGTGATCTGTCATGTTTAATAGGCGTGTGCTGCTGCTGTAGGAATTATAAGTAACTGGCCGTTATAGAGCACAGAGGCTCTCAGGAATAGCCAACATGACAACAGGGTACTGCACAGCAGCTGAGCCTGAGTGTGTGTTTGTGTTTGTGTGTGATGGAATCATGCATGTGAGTCTAGATGTGCTTTCCATGTGAAAAGATCAGCTGCAGCTGGGATGGACTTTGGGTACTGAGCGCCCAAGCAGAATGTCAAACATTAACCTTGTGTGTTTGAATGAAGAGCCGAGGTCAAAGGTAACTTTCTGAGAGCGTCTTTTGCTAAATGTCACATCAAAATGTTCTGTGTGGTGTGAGACGGTTTGTGTTTTTTAAATTCCCATGTCGCTAGCGTTTAGGGGGGAATAGCAGGGGTAAATGGTATAATAATGTAGGAAACTTCACACTGTTCACACACCGTTGACCTAATTCAATCGAAATTATGTGTAACTGGTACGATTAAGATGAGTTGGTGTGTATTCTGTCAAACAGCACTGAATATAGACATGAAGAGATTTGAATTGTTGCCTAATGTAATGGCAGTTTGGGCCATAGAGCTTTAATGTAATGGAAACTTGGGTTTTACTGCGGTTGGATTCGATCAGATGTTCGGCATTAGATAGCTTTAAACAGCGCCGTCTGAGTCAGAGCTGCAGAAAAAAAAGTGATTGAGCTTCACATTTAACTCGGAGGATGTTAGACTGTTTCTGTGCCAGAGAAAGGGATTTTCTGTACATGTGTGCTGTTTATATTCCAGCCTGTGTTTGTGTGGCTGTCCATTTGGTTTCATCTGTTAAATGAGTATTAAACATGTCATGATGTGCCTCTAAGCATCTGTCCTGTTCACTGGGTTTAATGAAGAGCCCAAGAGAAAATGCTCTGAATATGAATTTAAAAGTCACACTTCAATGTACTTCTCAGTTTAATATGCAGAGACAACTGTACGCTATACTGTTGTTCAAATGTTTGAGCTCAGTTTGACTTTTTTTTATAATGAAAATAATACCTTTATATGGTAAGGATGCATTAAATTGATCGAAGTTACACTAAAAACATGTTACAAAAGTTTTTGAACTTTCTATTTATCAGAGAATCCTGGAATAGATGTATTTCAGTTTCCACGAAAATATTAACCAGCACAACTGTTTTTAACATTGTTAATAATAAATATTTCTTGAGCAGCAAATCAGCATATTAGAATGATTTCTGAAGGATCATGTGACACTGAAGACTGATGCTGAAAATTCAGCTTTGCATCACAGGAATAAATAAAATTTTAAAATATATTCAAATAGAAAATAGATATTTTAAATTGTAATAACATTTCAAAATATTGCTGTTTTTACTGTATTTTTTGGTGATGCTAGCAGCAGATTTCAGCTTCAATGTCGATGTGAAATTCAAATAGACCAGATTTCTTTTCTAACACATTCCTGATCCTATTATAACTATTTTTCCCAAAAAGTTTGTTTTTTGTAATCTTTCATTAAAATGTAATAACTTTCTCCACTTGTGAAATTAATTTCCTTTTAGGCTGTGCTAGTGATGGATTGCTCATGAACTTTTCATTTTTGCATCTGTCACGTGAAAAACAAGTGAAAGATTTGGATCAGAAAACACAGTAGGGACTGGGAGATCATTTCTGTTTTTCATAATTAGTCTTTGGATGCATTATCTAATTGGAGTAGCTCAGGGAATTTGGATATTAAAAATAAAATATTTGAATTTAACTCTGCTCAAATGAATAAATGTCTTGAATAAAGATTAGTCTATTTTGCTGAATGAGATTCAAAGATCCAAGTGAGTAAAATGATCCGGTCTTCCCATCGCTAGTGCGGTCTGTTGATTAATGTTCGGCAGATGCTATTCTGCCCACTTTTCACAATGCAATTAACATCTAATGGATAAAGTGAAGTCTTGTCTATTTGTATTCACTGAATATCCTGTTACACTCAGAAATATGTAACATTACAGAAGTAAAATAGGCTGGCGAAAGTTGCTGTAATCTGGCACTGAACATCTGTCCTGTCCGGTGCAGTTTAGGGAAGATTCCCCAGAGCAGATGTTAGAAATCAGAGCAGCATTTAAAATTAGACTCAGACTGACCCTTAAATTCACCCTCAGCTGATCCTTCTGGTCTGTGTGTTGTATTGTAAGTGTGTGTGAGCCTCTAGCATGTAAGACATCAGTGGCGCTTGAGTTTTGCTGAGTCAAAGATGATGCGTTCTCACCGGCCTGCATTTCTGGAGGACTGCTAAAACAAGGATGACAGCAGATAATGGCGTCTGAATCGCTGTTTAAACTTTTAAGATCCTGCCACCCGACTGCTTCGGTCTTCAGAACGCTTAATGTCACTGTAATGTCCAGTGAGCTGTGGTCTTACATGCCGGCCTGACACATTTGCTCCTCCTGTCTGATTTAATGGACTGCAGTACTTAGCAAATGGGAAGGAAAAACCTCTATATTATTTCAGTTATTATTTCAGTTATATTATTTCCTAACAGTGTTGAGGTTAAGAGCAAAAGAAGACTTTTGCTTAAGCCTCTTGGAACAGGATATTTCTTCTAAGCAAAAGACCCCTGTAATCACACATGAGTCTCTTCTACACTAAACTAAAGGTTCTATATTGGCATCTATAGTTCCATGAAGAACCTTTAACCTTTAACATCCATGGAACTTTTCAATTCCACAAAACCCCAAAATGATTCTTTTATGGCATCACTATGAAAGCCACCTATTTGAACCTTTATTTTTAAGAGCGTTTCAGAAGAGATCTCTACTTTGTTCTCAGATTTGTCAAGATATCAAAATGTGCAATCAAATGTCAGTCAAAGACTTAAGTATTTCTCATCAAATTCTTCCTAGACTAAAATTATCTATCCATTTTCATTTTTCATTGTATTTTTCCTAACCAGGCGTGATGCACTAAATTGACAACCAGTTTGTTTGTCCATAGCCTTGAACATTTGATTGAAAGAAAATATTTGATATTTAATGCACAGGGGTGGGATTTTGAACCAATGAGATTTCACAATTGGCGTGGCTACCAAGGTGACGTCACATAAATAAAAGCCAAACGACTGACTGAATGTCCTGTCACTTTATGGCATCAAGTCTGCTTAAAGGACAGTTTTATTTTGTCACTGTATGTGAGCTATTGTTTTAGATGTTATGGTTGTAATGACCATTTAGTGCTGGGCAGCTTGACCAAAAATCTGTATCACTGTTTTTTTAAGGATTCTGGTGGTTTCGCGGTTTGGTTGGTCCCTGATTGTGCCTTTATATAAATCAGATTACATGAAACAGCTGCAGAAACACTGACTTTTAATCACACTCCAAACAAACATTCTACATTAAAATATGAGTAGTTTTTAATGTGAATTAGATTGAATAATTTCAAAATTTAAAGCAGAAACAGAATGGTCTGACCTTAGCTTTGTGAAATGATGCTAAATAAAACAAATCTGCATGAAAAAGAAACCGCAGACGGACTGAATGAAAACGCAAATTCACTCTCTGACAGCAGGTGGCACATATGGAACAGCAGCGATAGAACTTTCATTGTTACCTCTAAACAAAGTACAGTAGCACTGAGCGTTTAAAAACTACATTATTATATGGAGGTAAGATAAAAAGAAAATACCATCTAAACTTTTGTGAAGACAGTCAGTTTCTTTCAAAGATACGTTCATATAAACCCCCAATTTTAGTATTTAGGATTTTCTTCCAATAGGTGAACAGTGATCTTGCTCTGCCTGCTCTTTGCGTTCTTCTTCAGTATCTCTGGCTTCTGTTAACGGCCATTTACAGTTGGTTTGTTTGCCCAGTTAAAGAATTAGTTTATCCATTCATTAGTCAGAAGTGTATGCAGTTAATATGTATGCAGTCCTTTCAATTCACAATGCTGCCTATGTTGCTTAGTCACTTATACCAGTATACTGTTTACAAAAAAAAACATGCCTGAAAACTCCCATAACTTTGAGTTAGGAACTATTTAAGCAATATTTCCTCTGGAAACAAATGGGCTTATACGCATTCTTTGCCATGGTGGTTTTTAATACATGCAGTTGTATCCATACTAATAAGAGTGGATTATGAATGGACAGTTTTTCTCAGTAGGTCCTTATCCTTTATTATTCAGGGCTCACCTTTATCCGAAATCTCATTGCTCTGTCTCACCTTCTTTCTTAATAGGTGTGAGCTCTACCCCCCTCCCTTGTTCCTGACCCTGACCTTGTGACCCCAGGCTGCCAGGACACCGTGATTGAGGAGGCCACCATGAGTCAGGAGGGGCAGTATGACCCCCTCCGCACAGACACCCCACCTCCAGATACACCCCCAGCACCTGAGGGACAGGAGGAGGCTGATGGCTCTACGCCGAGAGATTTGGAGCCCTGTAATGGGACAAAGACAGAGGAGAAGAAGCAAGGTGAAGCAGAAGACGGAGATACAGAGAATAACAGAAACACACAGTCCAGTGCAAAGGAGGATGAGAAGGTGACATTAGAAGAGGAAGGTAGAAACGGTGAGACTGAGGGCAGCTGCTTAGATCCTGTAACAGAAAATGGTAATAGGGACATCTGTAAAGGTGAAGACACACAGTTGCTGCCGCCTCAGAGCCCAGAAAAGGACTCAACCAAGCCCCTGTGCTCTCTAAGGTTAGTAAAATAAGATATACTGTACATTTACATACACTTTAATCCCTTTTTCTTTTTTTGCACATTCTCTGAAAGATACTTTTATTTAGCCAGGATGCATTAAATTGATCAAAAGTGACAGTAAATACTTTTATAATGTTTCAAAAATTTTTATTAAATTTAAATTTAAATTTTATTTTAAACTTTCTGTTCATCAAAGAATACTGAAAAAGGTAATACTTATTAAAATATTAAGCGCACAACTGTTCAACATTGAAGACTGGAGTAATGATGCTGAGAATTTAGCTTTGATCACGGGAATAAATTCTATTTTAAAATTAAAATAGAAATCAGTTATTTTAATATTTCTAAATATTACTGTTTCTTACTGTATTTTTGGTCAAATAAACACAGCCTTAGTAAGAATAACAGACTTCTTTCAAAAACATTTAAAACTCCTACTAACCACAAACCTTTGAATGGTAATGTATTTAAACCTTCAAATATTCACCTATACATCACATTTACTTGAACAGACAGATGAGGACTGTAGTTCGACTGTAAGTGCACTGGTAAACATACTTAATACATATCAGCCTCTGAATCAACATTTTAGTCAAAAGTAGGGTTGCATGCTATCCAGAATGGAACTGAGAATCCTGAATTTGAATTGAATTTAAATCGAGGAAGCAAACAGGATGCAAAATTGCAGTTTGACTGTAATAAAGTAAAATTCAAATGTATTTAAATTAAAATAAATTTAAATGACTCTAGTATTTAAATAAAACCTCAAAGTTGATACATTCAGTGTGTTTACACTTTATTTCCATTATTATTTCTCTGACACTTTATGTCAACTCTAATTTCAGGGAAAGCCAGTTGTGAATTTTGCACTGGTCAAAAGTGCTAAACAAATAAAATTGACTTCCAAAACACACGTCCTAATGATCTTCCAAAAAGGATCAAGTTGTAGTCTAAACAGACCCCGAAAAGGTCAATAAACCCCTTGAAAGACTTTCATCTTTTTACAGTGAATTTCACAATTCCTGGCTTGTCATGTCTTACAAAATATTTTGAATATAAAACACATGTATTACAGAGTTTAGCTGTGCCATTTTCAATGTCAGGCTTCACAAATGATGTGGCACGCATGTTACAATGAGGATGGGGAGATATTTTGGGCACTATACGTGGCAGGGGAGCTGTCCTCAATGATGCTCCTCTCTGCTGGGACTCCTCCACTGCAGTCGTGCTGAAGAACTGTGACAGCAGCCCGATTAAATATAGGAACACGCACAGCGCATGCCAGCCAGGCTAAGAACCTTTGTGAATAGTCTAAAGCAAGACCTCTTTAGCCAGTTGTGTCTCTGTGATGTGTTTTTTACCAGATAGGTTTGGGAATGGATTAACTGGCATCTTTGTAACTTCAGGTTTGAGAACGGGACTGAAGATGACAGCGAAGGGCAGGAGAATGAGGAGGGAGTCCTGGAAGAGCCTTCAGCACAGGGGAACCTAGACGCCTTCAGCTCCACGTTTGAGCTCTCCGTAGAAGAAGCAGATGCTGAGGTAGAGGACGAGGAAGAGAGGGAGGACGGCAGAGAGGAAAGGGTGACCCTAAATCGGGACAGTTTCAGCTCTACATTTGAGAGCATTGTCGAGCAGGTCGCCAAGACCACGGCTGTGGATGAGGAAGAGGACGACGGAGAGGAAGAGTACGACAGAACGAAAGAGAACCAGGATGGCTTCAGCTCCACGTTTGAACGCATCGTCGAGTCGGAACTTCTGAGAGGCGGGACTTGCTACAGCAGTCTGGATTCACTGGATGTGCTGTCGCTCACCGACGAGACGGACAGCTGCGTCAGCTTCGAGGCACCGCTCACCCCTCTGATCCAGCAGAGGGCCCTAATGGGCCCTGAACCTCCAGAGCTGGAGCTAGAGACCGTGCAGGAAGGGGCTGAGGGCGAGGCTGAGCTGGGGACGGAGACGGCAAGGGATGAAGCCAGCTCAGCAAGTCCGCTACGGACCACTATTCCAGGAAGCAGGTCGGAAAATGTCTTGAGCCAGCCGGCACAATGGAGCATCCCTAATGGATTCCACATTGAGCTGCCTGGGAATGGAGAGAGTGGAGGAGCGATGCCAAACTCTATCAGGTAGGGATGCAACTAAATCTCCTTCTTGATCTGCCCAGTAGATGGCATGCAGCACAAGTTAATAACATGGCCTCAAACTAGTAAGAAACAAGTTTCATGCTTCGTGCTTTCATCCCAGCACAGACAATGGCTCATCTGGAATGGAGTCAAGATTCAATCCGCAGTCAATGACTATTTGCTATTTGTTACTCTGATCCAAGCTGCATAGACATGAGCAACCTAGGCTCATTGGAAAAAACATGCCTGTACATACATTTTTGCAAAAATTTACAAACACATACAAATCCAAATGAAATGAACTGTAGTAGGTGTAGTAGCACCAAAACCTTTTCTTTTAACACAAATCATGATTATGGGGGCAGAGTTATTTTCACACACTGTCTTGCACAATACTATGTTATGACCTCAAAACACTTGCACCATAGTTCATGATTTGTAAATTAATACATTATGACAGTTGCATCACATAACTATTTCAAAATGTATGGCTTTTCTAATGTAGTAAACTTGCTTGGAAGCTCACCTGGTACTCACTTGTAGAAGTAAGCAAAATGGCATGGTTGCTTCAACAGATTCATTTTTTCAGTTTCATTTCCGAATTTACTTGATACAATCAATAACAAACATAGCCAGAATTCATAAAACGGAAAGTGCATTTAGCGCCACTCACTGGACATTTCACTTTAAAATTGTCGCAAAATGTGCAAGAAGCATCGTAATATCGTTTTGCAGAAATGTCTCCATGTGCACGTTTTCTAATGAGCCTGGGTTGAAAATGCGAGTCTATCGTGTCTGTTTTGAAGGGAGTATCACACTGCAACCTAGCCGACTGGAAACTTTTTTTTATATTGCACGGATCTGAGCCAGTATCCAAGAGGAAAGATTTCCACCTCTGGGAGCCAATAAAGGATAGGTCTAATATTGCTGCCGTCTCTCTCTCCCTCGCTCTCTGCATCCATCTGGACTGGATGCAGCAGCAGATGTTGTCGTTTTTTTCCTCCCCAGTTTTAAATGACTTGCAGCTTCCTGCCCCCTAGTCTGCCTGAATGAGGCATTGTTTTTAGGGAGTGACATCATCGCCTTTGGCTTTCCTCTTTCACGACGGGAGCCTTGCTCTAGTTTTCATTCACACTGTGCTTTATCCAAGTGCCACTTGTCTATGCCTCCATTAGCGTCCTTCTGTATTAATGCAGTTAGTTTTTAGTCACTGACAGGGTCAAGACTACATTTGGTCATGTCCAGTTGACCTCCATATTGCACACTATTCATTAAAACTACTGTCTTTTAGCATTAGAGGCTAACTTTATTAGCCTGTGGTGTACCAGAGGATGGTAACTCTACACTAGCCGCATGTGTTTTTCATTAGCAGTTCTTTGGAGTTGCATGGTGGTTGAATGGGGTTGATAAACTCATCACAGAGAACAAAATGAGTGCGGCACAGTGTCTACAACCGCTAACAGAAGGAAAAGAGCATATGCTGGTAATTATCAAATCCTCAGAGCCTCACAAGCATCATGATTGCTAGGGAGTTACTTAAAACATAGTCTATTTGCATGAGTTGTGCTGCATTCAGAATTGCATTGAAAATGCATTTAACATTTCAGTTCAGTTTCTGAATTTGCATTGAAGTAGCAAACAGGATGCAGCATTTAAAATTTGAGTTAAAATTATTTGAAATTCAAAAACTCATATGAAGTATATTATTCATATAATGTTTTTTAAATACAAAAGCAAACTCTGAATGTTGCCTGGACAAAAAACCCTAAAAGGTTTATATATAATAACTAAATATAGATTTATATAAACATTCGTAAACATAAAAAATTAAGCATATATTTGAATGTGTACGTAATATAATCATATATTCCACACACACACAGATATATATATACATATATGTGTGTGTGTGTGTGTGTGTGTGTGTGTGGAATAAATGTATATATGAGAACTAAAAATAAATGCAAACTCTGTTGGATCTATATCCTAAACCTTTTGTTTTTATACATTTGATCATATTTTTAACATTATAATTTGTAGACCAGATGCATAAGCATTTGAAACAGGAAGTTGGTTTGGACGTATAGAAGGCATCCTTCTTTAAATAGCCAACAGCCTTTAGCTTACGTTGTAGCTATAGACCTTGGTTTTCTACTTGCTATTGCTAGTAAAAGGCAAAGGATGTTGGCATTCAAAAGGGCATTTTATTCGCCAAAAAAAAAAAGAAAAAAAAAAAATGCTAGCTTTTCGAGGCCTCATACACCATAACCACCATAGACATTAAAGGCCACACGTCCACTTCAGTATTCACATTTTCAGTCAACTGAGTTGTCAGTTCTTAAATTATTATATTTAGTCAGTCCTAATACTGAATACAGCCTATCGTTGACTGAAAGCCATAAAACTTTGATTTTGACTTGTATTTAAAATATATTCATATTTGATTAGTGTTTAATGAAAATCCCTGTTCACCCCCAAAACTAGGATATAGCTGTACATTGGAGAGGAAATGCAAGCGAATCCCAAACTGTTCATCAACAAATCCCTCAGTTGTTCAAAGCGTTCTTTGCTGTGCATGAGTGAGGGAGCGAGTGAATGCATGCTTTTATGTTCGATAGCAATGATTTTCTATTAGGAATTCACACTGCTGAAACATATAACACTCTCTCCTGCCATCTCAAGAGCAATCTGTTCATTTTCAGAAGGTTCATGCTTCATTACCTCTCCACTGAAACTGACCTGAGTTTAGACACGATTAAGTGATTGATCTGTCTGCTCTGACTGCCTTACAAAGGTCAATATGTGACATGAAATGTGATGCATTTTTATGTATTGCACTACAGGCGGTCGCTAATTTGTGGGGGGGTTTTCACCCGTTTGGTGACATAGGCACAGAAACAATCGTCTCAGCCACAACCTCACCTCCTTTACCACCCCCACGCCTTTCTGAAGCATGCACCTATCCACACAAAAGAACACACTCATTTATTCTGTCTTTATCAGACACTCATAATCTCCTTCTTTATCTTTCCTTGTCACACACATACTCACAAATCCACATTCATATGCTCCCCCATCACACACACACACACATGCAAACTTCCTGTCTGGTTCCGCTCCATCCTGGTTGTGTGTGTAGGAGCAGCGGGTGAGTGCTGTCAACTGATGATTATCCTACATGATGCAGGAGAGCTGTACACACACACACACACACACACAATCTCTCTCTTTCTGACATCTACACACTGTGATAAACATTGCACACACACACACACACACACACACTTGCATACTTCCATACAACAAAGAGAAATGATCACTATTGTTATTTGTAATCCTTTGTTTTTCTCCAAAAACACAGGCCTTTTCTTTTTCAAAGGCATCTTGCTTGTGTGAAATCAATATTATTTACTCAATTACTCTTGCAGGTATTGACGCTCACATCCTTTGATACAGCCTTTGGAGTCCTATTATGTTATCACTTACTGAAGATATGTCTTTAACCCCATTAGAATAAAAAGTAATCCTCTAGTTGTGAAAATCATCAGTTTGTCTTGTGTTCCAGTAAATAATATCGTAAACGTCATTTAAACAGAAAAAAATAGCTTAAAGTGCATATATATTTATTCATTTAATTTTATGTATTTCTTTGTCAATATGTACCTTTCAATATGTATCTCAAATGACTGCATTTCGATTCCATTTAAAAAAAACATTTCAATTTATCAGTCAGTAGATGATTGCTAATATACTTTTTATATAATACCTTTTCTATATATTTTATTATAATTTTTAATAAATAATTTTTGTTTGTGAATATTTTCATGAGAAAAGTATATATTTTACAATTTTTATATAAAATTATTAACCCATTATAAGTATATACCACACACATACACACACACACACACACACCACAACCATTTACACATCTCCCATAATAACATAATTTATTTAAATGCAGTAATTTGTTGCTCCTTTGAAAATAGGTTTTGAGGTTTCATGTTGACCTAAAGCATAATCCTAATAAAATGTATTATTTTATTACATATTTCCATAGGTAACAATCTTTTCAATACTCAGTTACCATTTAGGCTTTAGCAGAATATAAATCTATTACTTTTCTTAGCTGCACACCTTATGGAGCATAAGCCGTAAAACATATATGGGTCAGTTAGTTTGCTAGATTCAGGAAAATGCCGGCTAGAGCAGAAAGCCTCTTTAGAGATGAAAGTGAGCTGATCTTGAGACTCTGCTGAGCTATTAGAAGTGCAGAAGTGAAGAGAGAGAATAATCTCTCATCGCTGTGGAGACAACACCAAAACATGAGAAGGAGAGAGAGAAAAGTTATTACTGTAGTAAGTGTGTGTGCATGTGTCAGAGTAAATCAGGATGGGTCTTTGTCATTCGCACTGTGCCGTGCTGTTAAATCCTCGCAGGTCCATATCACAGAGAAGTCTGTCTTTACTGGGTTTAGACCCAGTCTATAATTAGCTCTATCCTGTCTCTGTCTGACACTTCAGTACGGCTGTGAGTTGCTCAGCAGCTTAAAGTGACTACAAGAATGGAGAAGAAAGGTTTAAAGGAATAGTTCAGCCAAATATAAACATGTTGTCATTATTTACTCACCCACATGTCGTTCCATATGACTTCCGTAGATGACTTTCTTTCTTCTGTGCAACACAAAAGGTGATTTTTGAAGATTATCCTGACCTCTATTCATTATAATGAAAGTAAATGAGGATCGGAGCCGTCAAGCTTCAAAAAACACTCGAAAGCACCATAAGGATAAATGTACTAGAGTCCAGATTTTCAGTGAATACCTTCAGTTTCAGTCTTTTCCTTACACAAAGCTGCTGTGCACAAGTCATATGAATAACTTTTATGATACCTTTATGGTGCCTTTTTGTAATTTTGAAGCTTTTAAGTGCCCTGGAAAAATGCTCAAATGAAATCTCAGGTCAAGGGGATTCCAATGAAGATTCAAGAGGTCCATTCTCTTAATTTCCTTTCCATTAAAGGTCCATAAAATCATAACTGTTTCCGATGTCATTCTGTTGTATGGCTATGAAATATAAAATGCCATGTCATGTCATATTACGCAATTCTGTAATATTCATGTCATGAATATTTACTGTTCATTTTCAAGTTGGCAGCCATAATATCTTGTGACAGAAAGAAATAATGAACCCCAAATAGCCTAAATAGTCACCAGACACTGTTGTTTTTGTAAACTAAATCAAAACTAAAACTAAAATAAAATGTAAATGTTAGATTAAGAAAACTTAAATTAAAATAAATTATTTTTTAAAAATGAATGAAAAATTACTTGAAACTTTACCTTGGCAACAAACTAAGTCTGTGCTAAAAAGTGCTAAAATTATGTAACTAACTAAATAAATATATTTAAACTATTTCTCTCTACATTTAAACAAAACAAAAACTAATGAAAATATAACAGAATTATTCAAATTGAAACTAAAATAAAAATGAAAACAAAAATAACACCTAATTTAACAAATATTAACTAATGAAAAATCTTAATAATACTTTAATAGTTTTAATAATACTAAAATAGCACTGTCTCTAAGAAGAGAGCCAACTATATTTGCAGTGCTGCCAAGTTTCAAAAGGTAAGATGGAGTAGTAAAGTAGAAATGTACACAAATTAAAATACAGTTTATTCATAGAAAGTGCTTTTTGTGCAGATCAGTTTTTGCATCTGGTGCTAATCTGTGAACTCTAGTTGAGGTGATACTGAGATGGTCAAGTAAAGTGAGAGAGAGAAGGATGATTATTAGTTTGGATGGTAGAGCGGCATCAGCTGCGATGATCATTGTAACCAATTACGACGGTCATCCAGCTGAATGATCTGATGTTTGTTGATGAAGGGACAAACATGTTGTGACTGCAGGTTACTGAAGCATGCAAATACTTCAGATAGCAGACTACACTCACACACACTAACAAGGCACTTTACTGTATCATACATCATAGCAGCTTGCCCCCACATCTTGATCTTGAAGCGATAACTGCACATTTTAAAATATAAGGTGTTACGGGTGGATGAATTCAGAAGGATAAAGCATTTTGTCATCAAGTGATGGTCTGTGTGTGAATGTTGGACGTTATCTGTATGCAGTAGGGAGGTGAGTAACTGCTGAATGGAAATATTGTAGCACATCTTTGGGCTGCATCACATGTTCCAGTTTGTTGTGAGCTCACATAAATAATCCATATTTTTAGTTAGTCTCTGGAGTACATTCATAATTTAGTTTCCAAGTAAACAGAGACCTCTGAGAATGCAGAACTCTTTTAACAAATTTTTTTTCAAAGCTGTTTTACGTTTCTTTAAAGTTTAACTACTGTAAAGATACTTATTTTGAGTTATTAGTTTATTTTAGTATTAGTGTTACTGGAATAACAAATTGCACATTTTGAAACTGAATTTTGGGCTCTTGTGATTCTCAACTAGGCTGTTTGCTTCTGACTAGTATTTAGTAACAGTATTAAACTTTACTAGTCAGATTCCTGTAACAATCATGTTGGCATTTTATTTTATGATAAACCACTAGTCAAAGTAGAAATGGGCCTAATATTGTTCCTTGTGATGATGACCTCTAAGGCTTCTATATGCATAATAGTTACCAAAAAAACTCAAATGCATAATAGTAAATTGGATTGGATTAGTTGACCTCCAATAGATCTGATTTCTGAATCCGATTTCTATCATAACAATCATTAATTCATTCATTCATTTACTCTTTCATGAATTTTCCCATGAATTCCCCAGAGTATTCAACAGTGTCACATTTTTATGCAATATTATAAAGGTCTCTTTTCTGATGCCATGATGAATGGCTCCCATTTTTGATATAATTTCCATTAGCCTTTTTTGTATTATTTTTAGGCTCTTATGTGCTGATGTAACCACGACGGTAAAATAACTATTTTATTATTCGTCATTGTTGCTATTAGTTATGTTTTGATGAATAATGTAATCGATTTTGGCATCAGTGAGCGCGAGGGATGAAGAGAGGCAAACTCTGATAATAGACGCGTCGGCGCGAGACAGTCCAGACTACTAACGGCTACTAACGGCCTGGCGCTCCCGGGCTCCGGTCCAGATCGCTACTTCAACATCGGAAATATGGAAATGTGGCTCGGGCAGGACTCACTGAGTAATCCAATCCACCCAGAGCGACTCTCTCCGCCCCCTTCCCTTGTGTCTGACTTTGAGGAACTTCACACTGGGAAGCCGTTTTCGCCAACGCGCCGGAGCCAGACGCGCGCCCTGAATTACTCGCGTCCAAACTTTTATTTCTCGAAGAACATAAACGGGATGCGGTGACACACACCGCCAGAACGCCCCTTTTTAGCCGCAGCAGTGTCGAAAACTTATTCCATTTGGGAAAAACCTGATTACTCAATGCGCAAAGCGCCTGAAGGCGAATGGAGTTGAAGGGGGTTTTCTCGCTCCGCGCGGGACCGATGCCTGATCTCCAGTGAAAGATGTGGAAAGATGAATATGAGGTGCATTTCGACTTTCTTCTGGGACTTCTGTAAGTTTTTCTCTAGCTTTTGTTGCTTCTACATAATGTATAGCACTTTAAAAGACCTGCAACTGATGCAATAGACTTTAAAATGTAGAAACTTGTCTTAATTTCTGTCATTAAGTATACGTTTTATTGTTTTTATGTTTAAAGTGTTTATTTACTGACCTTACTGAAGTTAAAAGTCTTGGGTTTTCTTTATGTAATATATGCAGGCAGGGACTTTGGAACTTCTTTTGTTTGAACTTTTTTTTTTGGTTTGGTTTGGGACATCTTGCCCTTTGGTCTTTTGTGGACACATCTGTTGGTTGATTTTCTTCTGTCTATGGGACACACTGTTCCAATATTATGGAGGTGACCAAGGCTCCATTCATTATTTCACTGTGTAGACTTATTTTTTAAAGTCTTTTTGTATAGATGCAGTCCTTGAAGTCTTCAAACAAGCTTTTGAATATTTCGACCATTATTTCCCAGAAAAAATAAGTTTAACACCTTGACTTTTTGTGACAACATGCCCCACTTGTGGGACCAGCTATTAGCCTATTAGAGGCTATTCAACTACAATGTTAAAGCAGTTACAAAAAATAAAAATGTAAAAGTATACCACCAAACAAATACATCAAACAATTGTTTTTACCAGCAGATATTATAATTGATGATTTGCATAAAATTACAACCTGTAAAACACATGAGACAACTTGTCTGAATAAAAATGCAACAACCTGCCCTGACCTGAGATTTATGACGGGGGAAAAAAAGCTTTGTGCAAAGAACCTCAATCTTTCAGTTATCTGCCTGTATTATATATTTGACACTGGTCTGATTGTATGCCAGTGTGGTTTTATTTTATTCACTGTTTGCAAATTTTTTGTACCATTTTTTAACTTAAAGGAAAGAATTTACATGCATTATTGTACTTTAAAACTGTTACTAGAAACTGTTAGCTAGATACCAGCATACAAAACCGCTGATTAAAAAACACATTCCCCATGTGACAACTTGCCCCCGGTCTCCTCCAAAGTTAGATTGTAAAGGGACAGTGCAGCCAAAAATTAAAATTCTGTCATAATAATTTTTAAACCTGTATGACTTTCTTTCTTCTGTCGATTACAAAATAACTTATTTTGAAGAATATTAGTAGCCAAGTGGATTTGGGTTCCATCGACTTCCATAGTATCCTTTCATACTATGGAAGTCAATGGAACCCAAATCCACTTGGCGACTAATATTCTTCAAAATAACTTATTTTGTATTTTGTATTTAGTTTTGGGACCCAAAATTATTTGTTTACCAACAGACTTCAGAACATCTTCTTTTGTGTTCCACAGAAGAAAGAACTTCAAACAGATTTGGAATGACATGAGGGAGAGTAAATGATGAACTGTCCCTTTAAACGCTCATCTCTTCCATCATCAAATGGTTTTGGATAAATACATAGCCTGTGGGGGGGTGCCCCCCCCCACGTCTATATATTGTGAGCGTGTGTTTGGTTACCTAATCGTAACCCATTGTAACCAAAATGTTTTCATTGCACATTCTGATGTGTAACGCATTTCTGTCCGACCCTGCTGGTTTGATGTATTCCAGTAAGAGAACACACAAAGAGGGATTTGTGTTTTTGGCTAACTGACAAGGCCGCAGCAACTCCTTCACACCTCGCTCTATTCGTCCAACACCCCTCCGACGGCATCAGAACGGGCAGAGAGAGACGCTGGCATGTGAGTCATAGACAAGCAGTCTCATGTTTAATCTCCTGCCTGGCTCAGCAGCAGCGCAGGTCCATACAGAGACACGGCTGCTGGCTTCTTGTAGGATCACTGTATATCAGTGCTGCCATAGTCACTTATAATGTTTATCTACCCTCTAGAGCAGGACATCAGGCTGTGATTTATTTTTAACTAATGAAGTCACTTATGTGTAAGTTCTTTGTGTTGGTGTGGTGTGTGTGTACATATAGGAAATTAAAAAAACCTTACAAAGAGTACACTGGTGGTACTATGGTACAGTGATGGTATCGGATGGTAAGATTGGGGTACTTTGACATATACAGTGATACTAAATAATTACCATAGTCATATACCATGGTACAAAATATATATAAACCATTGAAATAAAAAAGTGTAATAAACCACAAATAGGCAATAAATAAATATAATAATATTTATAAAAAATATTACACATTAAAAATATGTAAAAATGTGTTTGTTCATGTATTTAATAAAATTAACAAAGAACTAATGCAAATAAAATAAAATATGGCAGAATGGGTAAACATTCTAAATCATGTAGTAAATTAAGTCTCTAATTAATAGCTAGTTTTGGACCTGTTAGTATACAATTATTAAGTCTATTATGGTCACCATTTATTTGGATGAAAATACAGTAAACGCAGTGTTATTGTGAAAGATTCATTCAATTATAAGTTATAGAAAATATAAGGGTTTTCTATTTTTAAATATTTTAAACGTTCAACAGAGCAGTATATATCTATCTACAATCGGTATATATTTCCCTGTGGTGTATTTTGGAAAAAAAATTATAAAACATTTATAAAATTATAAAAATTATTATTTACTTAAATGTCATACAAACATAGCTCATTTGGCTCCTGTAATCTTATATGTCCATGGCAATGTCTTTCTTAGGTTCCTTTAGGAATCGATAATACTATAACTGTGCAATCTATCATTATTATTGATCACAGCAGCCCGGTGGCAGATGGAGAAGTATTGCTTTCCGATCAGGTTTGTTCAGTCATTATGTACACAGGTCTAAAATACAAACGGCCAGCTGTTTTGACACCTGACTGCTGAAAGATTATGTCAGGGGCGCTGAACCAATCAGAGAGTCTGGCGATCTAATTCACACCTGTCTGTGCAGACACGTGCTCACATACTGTAGATGTGAGTCATATTTGTGATGATTCAGTGACTGCTTTTCTTGACAGGAAGAGGGCAAGAGACGGTTGCAAAACCTAAACTCAGATGACATTTCGTCATACATTTTGTAATGTCTTTATGTATTACTGATGGATCATGTGATCAGTAATTTAGCAGATACCAGATGTACTGTATAATACACCATTTCTTATTCTGCAAAATTTTGAAGCCCCTTCATTAAAATGTATTCTTCATAACTTAGTAGTAACTAAAAATGATCTATTCCATCTATTCCAGATGTTACCATCCAAGATGTACAGTATATGGATCCTCTGTAGCGAATGGGTGCCGTCAGAAGGAGAGTCCTAACAGCTGATAAAAACATCACAATAATCCACAAGTAATCCACACGACTCCTGTCCATCAATTATCATCTTGTGAAGTGAAAAGCTGTGCATTTGTAAGAAACAAATCCATCAAGATGTTTTAAACCATCCCTTTTGGCCAAAATACCAGTACCAGATATAAAATACCAGATAATCCATAATAACACTTCCTCTAGTGGAAAAGTCCATCCGATATTGTCCTCTCGCATCAAAATCCACAGACGTATTTGTTTAGAATAGTTTGGGACTGTTTTCATTTACAAACAGTGCTTGGTCTGTTTCACTGGAGCAAGCGACATTATAAATAGAGGATTTTAGCCGTAAGCAATGATTTGAAGTTTAAAGCATCTTAATGATGGATTTACAAGCAGCTTTTTGCTTCACAAGACGTTAATTGGTGGTTTGTTGATTATCGTGACTCGGCACCCATTCACTGCAGAGGATCCATTGGTAAACAAGTGATGTAATGCTAAATTTCTCCAAATCTGTTCTAATAAAGAAACACATTTATCTATATCTTGAATGGCCTGAGGGTGTGTACATTTTCAGCAGATTCTGAAATAATTGTGTGGTCTCCGGATGAAATCGGGAATCATTTATCACCTTGAACTACTGCTCATCACGTAGCGTTCCTGTTACTTTGTTCTTCACCTAGAACGTCTCAGGTTACTTATGTAACCATGGTTCCCTGAGTAGGGAACGAGACACTGCGTCCTCTAGGGGTCGCTATGGGGAACGCCTCGTCGTGACCCGTGTCTGAAGCATACATTGAAAAAAACACCAACTCGTTGGCCGGCGACAGCCATGACGTCACTACCGGTGCGACTACAGTATAAATCGGTGCCGGGAGCTACACATCATTCACTTCTTCGTCTGAAGCTTGCGTCAGCAGCATGGCAAGAAACCTAGAGGACGCAGTGTCTCGTTCCCTAATCAGGGAACCATGGTTAAATAAGTAACCTGAGACATTCCCTTTCAAAGGAACTTCGAACTGCATCCTCTAGAGGTCACTATGGGGAACGGTATACCCACGCCACCATGCTGAGGGGAGTGCAAGCCAGAAACCATGGCGAGCCCTAAGAACCAACTCTACCATATTGCTATGGGAGTTGCCCCTGGGACGTTTAGACGGCTGTCAGTGACGTTATTCCCTACGGCCAAAGGCCTAGGCTACATACCCCAAAATACTTACCTGTTAGGGCCAGACTCCTGGGGCCGGGGTAGAGCTCAAGGCTTGAATCAGGAATAGATTCCTTTAAGGGAAAACGACAAAGAGCCTAGAATCATACTAAGTCTTTGCCTGTCACACAGGGGCTACCGCACGTTTGTCTTTGCATGTGCTGAAGGAACTGTCTCAACAGACCCTTTGTAGCACCCTGTTAAGTAGGTATCCAGAGGATACATAGGAGGAGTGGTGCCCAAGGCAGAACCGGGGTTTTAAACCACTCAAAAAGAGCACGAAGTCTTGCGCGTAGCTCTTACCATAAGGATTTTTCGAAAAGTGGGCAAAGCATAACGTGCAAACACACCACTTATGTGGAATTTAAAAAGTGGACAAAGCATAACGTGCACACTTACCAGCTATGTGGATTTTAGAAAAGTGGGCAAAGCATAACGTGCACTACACTTGCATACCGTTCTAGGGGTTCTCGTGGCACCCTGAAAAGGCAGCCTATAGATAAAAATAGCGTATCCCCAGACGCTATATCTACGGCTATAATGCTGGAGTGGCTAGCAGTAAATCTGTAGCTGGGGGAGAACATCCAGCTCTCAATGGAGAGGGAGCTCAACCTACAGCATGTTCCATGGTGGAACAGCTAGCAGTTATTCAACTAAGGGAGCAACACACTCAGTTCTCAAACCAAGACGGGGCTCGACCTGCAGCATGTTACAAAGCTGGAACAGCTAGCAATAATTAACTTAGCTGTGGGAGCAACACACCCAGTTCCCAGTCGAGAGGGGGGCTCGACCTACAGCATGTTCCAATGCAGGAACGCTAGCAGTAGTTTACCTTGGCTGAGGGAGCACAAACCCAGCTCTCAACGAGCGGGGGCTCGACCTGCAGCATGATTGAAAAATCAGAGGGGTAAGCATACTGCCGTCTAGCCAGACTCTCATTCCAGGTAACCCTTGATAAAAGGGGAGCATTGTCTCAATACTACCACTAGGACAGCCCATGGAGCGAGGAATCCAACTACTCAGAGAGGATTAACGCTCGAAAGAAACATCATACTCACCATAACCCTCAATGGTGAGGGGGGTGATGCCTAAAGGGGATATCCTGGTGATCGGGAAAACCCCTCAGGGCGACCAGATACGGTAGACCAGTCAGGGTAACATAAAAGCGTAACCCCAGCCCGGACATCCAGAAAATTTTTGCAGTGACGCGCCGGGGGCCCGATAATCACAAAGCTCCCGCAGAAGCCTGTGTTATGGCCGCATGATCCAGGAAGTATGAAACCGAAACCTTACTTACCTTCTGGACATATCTCGACGAGTGAAATAAACACTGCAAGTCGAGCACCCGGTTTCTGAAACCAGCACGGGAAACACTGCAAAGAAACTAGCAAAAGGGTACACACAACCAGCAGTTTCATAGCACATACATATATTTATATACATATATTTAGACATGGATCGTACTCACCCACCACGGCTCCCGCGTTGGAGCTCTGTCCGGAAAAGCCTCTAGACCGGACCTTCAGTAAGGTGGTTACTATGATTAACCATAGAACCAACCAAAACATCATAGGTCCAGAAGGAGACTGTTATGCAGGAGATATGGTGGTTACAGGGGAATTAGGAAGGGGAAGAAAAGGGTAGATGTTACACCCCCTGAGAGAAAGAGTGGATACCTAAGTATTACTCTGATCCGAACGAAAGCGCTGACGCCTTTTCTGGATCACATCCCTTAGGTCTTTTAACTACCTTCGACCCGCGATTATTCCTACCCCTACCCACGGGCGGGGGAGGAGAGCGAGCCGCGACACTAGCCTTCTGAGCAAGTCTCTGATCCTCAAACCGAGACGGGCCAGGACCCCTGGGTTGTTCGGGCTCAGACCTGGACCTTCGTGGAATGAAGGTTTTGAAGGCCGCTGAGCGCGCCTTCGCCTCCCTGAACTTTTCGACGACCGTCTCAACGGATGTACCAAAAAGTTCAGAAGGCGAAACCAGGGCATCAAAAAGAAAGCTCCTTTCTTTCCTCCCAATGTCTGCCAGGTTCACCCACAGATGCCTCTCCATAACCACCATGGCCGCCATAGATCTGCCAATGGCAGTGGCGGCCTGCTTAGCAGCATGGAGAGCAAGATCCGTGGTGCGGCATAACTCAGCCATCTCATCAGAAGAAAGGCCCTCGCCTTTATTCAGGTCTTTCAGCAGGTCAGCCTGGTATGCCTGGAGCACCGCCATCGTGTGCAGCGAAGCAACAGCCTGACCTGCTGCTGCGTATGCATTGCATTCATTTTAGATGTAGCGTGAAGAGGCATGGATGGCAAGGAGGGCGTTTTGAGAGATGATGTCTCTCCCATAGAGAGATAGCTAGCTAGCATCTCTTCTACAGGGGGCATTCTCTCATAGCCGTTTTCGCGCATCGCCTCAATGTTCGCATAACTGGTATTCTGAAACCGATGGATGCGTAAGGAAAACGGCCTCTTCCATTCCTTCTCAATCTCAGTATGGAGATCAGGAAGGAAAGGAAGACTCACCTGAGCTGGAGGGTTTATGGCCAGAAAAATAAAGTTCATCGAGATGACCTCGCGACGTCACTTTCTTAGTCCACTTCCATGGCAAGTCAAGTCTTGCCGTGGCGCGATCCATAATCTCTAAGAGCTCATCATACGCAGGGCCGGAGGATTGAGAAGGCTCAGCCTCAGCATCTTCGCTCTCATCATCCATTTCCTGCTCTTCCTGGGCTGAACCCAGCAGAGCACTGGCCCCTGGATCAGATGATGTTAAAGAGATAACATCATCCTCCAGTGGCTGTCTCTTGCCCCCCGCCGATGAGCGCGAGAAGGACAGCCCCTCTCTAAACTCATCGGCCAGGTCCACTCGAGATCCCCACAAGCTCATTCTTCTCCGTGCCTCAGCAGCGGAGGGTCCAGAACCGCGGGAAGCAGATGGCTGCCCCTCTTTACTTGAAAAGAGAGACAAATGAGAACGGAGTTTTTTCATTGGAAAACACTCGCAGTGCACGCAGATTGCCCCCTCGAGGACATCGCGTGCTTGCTCTCGCCCAAACAAAACAACACATAGATCGTGTGTGTCAACGGGTGTCAAATAGCGATGACACGGATCCACACACCTTCTGAATGCTCTACTAGTGCTCGCCATAATAAAAAGATAGCTCTTACTTTTTCCTTGAAAATTCACGCTTCAAACAGAACAGTCCATGAAGACAAAGAAGAGAATGATGTGTAGCTACCGGCGCCTATTTATACTATAGTCACACCAATAGTGACGTCATGGCTGTCGCCGGCCAACGAGGTGGTGTTTTTTCAATGTATGCTTCAGACAGGGGTCACGACGAGGCGTTCCCCATAGCGACCCCTAGAGGACGCAGTTCGAAGTTCCCATGAAAGGGAATTACAGTATGTACCCTGTGCAATCCCGCCTGCTTGACTGCTTGCTCTGTGCCGTGTGAGATTTGTCGGGGCTTTTCTAGGGCATTGTGGGTAATGCTGATGAAGGGGCCATCTGCTTGGGAGGGACACAAATTACACCCTCTTTCTCTCTCCCGGAACACCAGGTTCTACTGCCGCCATGGCAACCAACACATTACCGTTCCTTATCGAGTTTGGAGTTAATGCAATTGTGCTAATCAAATTATGCAAAAAAAATTTGACTCATCCACAATGAAAATGACAGCCATAATTTATTCAGAAGGCTGTGGACGCTCATCAAGACTAAACTGTTGACCAGTAAGCATATGCCATCTGTATTTGCAGCGTGTTTCTCTTCATGTCTGCTCGTAGAGTGATGACAGCATCCTTTTAATTTGTCCTTTGCAATTCATTTGGCCAAGGCTGCATTTATTTTGATCAAAAATACAGTAAAAACTAAATATGTGAAATATTGCAATTTAAATGAAGTGTTTTCTATGTTAATATATTTTAAAATGTAATTTATTCTTGTGATTCAAAGCTGAATTTTCATCATTACTCCAGTCTTCTGTCACATGATCCTTCAGAATTATTCTAATATGCTGATTTAATGCTTAAGACGCATTTCTTATTATCAATGTTGAAAAAAGTTGTGATGAATAGAAAGTAAAAAAAAGAGCCTTTATTCGAAATAAAAATATTAATTTGTTTCTTTTAACCCCAAACCTTTAAATAGCAGTGTGTATAGTCACAATTGGTGACTAGTTGTCCAAAAATATTTATTGTGCTTTAAACAAGAAGCTTAGCATGGTAAAACTCTCTCAGAGAAGTGTTTTAAAGTCAAAGTGTCGAGTTATCATTACATTGCACTCAGTCTAGATATTTTTGAACACAACACATCTTGTATAAACGTCTTGTGAGAAACGTATCCGATCCGGGTCAGGTTTCCCAAAAGCCTAAATTATAGTAGTTATTCAGGCAACCCCAATAAAAATATGAAGTTCTGTACATTCCTAATATGTTTATGATTACAATGAAACACCACAAGGCACATTCGTTAATGCGCAGTTAGCTGTGTAAAATAACCAGACAGAAGTTCATAAATAAATCATATAAAGCTTGGCGTCTGTCACTTCAGTAATGGCCTGCCTGACTCATGCAGGTTCTGTCCTCTCTGGGGCTCAACAGCCGACGCAAGAACTCCTCATCCCAAATTATAGCTTCATTTAAAGAACATCCTAATGAGCCACTCGCCTCCATCGCAGTAATTGTACACATCGAGATTTTAATTAGTTGAATTAGATGTGCCGTTTCTTGGCTGGAAAAAAAAGATTGTGTTTCTCTCAAGATGCTCTTTGCGCCCCATGAGCTAAATGCTAATTCAGTTGCATGAATTGCAGGAGAATTTTAATGGGCTTGGATTGGACACTTATATCAATAGCCTAAATTTGAACACAAGTGTACACACGTATGATGTTTGTTGTATTTTAGGGTTAGATCTCTGTCAATCTCTTATAGGATTATATCGGGGGAAAACTAGTGTAACAAATCTCATGGAAAAAGCAGATCAAACCCAGTTGGGATGAGTTGGTTGGAACATAAGTTTACCGTAGTGGTTTACAATCTCTAGTCAATTTAACCAAAATGGTCTGGCATGATGAACTTGGTCTCAACAGCTAGTATCTAAACCACCTAATGATAAATGGCTCACTATAAACCATCTAAAACACTGTTTCTTATCCAGGGGGCCTCAGCAAAGATGACTTAATTTTTTATAATGAAATATATTTTTTATTATTATTGTTGTTGTTACAATTATTATATTATATTACAAACAATCTAAATTAAAATGCTAAAAAGACATATAATCAAGCTTCAAAGTGAACCCCCTTAATAACTTGTTTTTATTTAAGGACATACAGTTTTTAAAATGTCTGGAATCACAAAATGAACTGTGGTTAATTTCAACTGTTAATAAATTTATACTTAACACATATTTTATAGTCATAGTTCTAATAATATTATATAGTAGGAGTGAAGAAAAATACTGATTTTCTGATGCATCGTGATTCTGAATCGATTTTGGAGACTTTAAATGCTTTTATGATGTGAAATGCATGTAAACAGTCAGTTCTGTCTTACGGACAGACAGAACAACTGATGTTAAAATAGATCTGTGCATTAGTGTGAATGCACTGTCTATCAGTAATAATCAAACAGCAAAAATGCTGATAAAAACAAAAAAAAATTCTATCCTCTCTGAAAAACTTGAGATACTGTGAAAATCACCTTTTGTAAGGTGTTTCTTTGTTCGATTTTTTAATGTGTTCCTTTTTATATATATATATATATATTTTACATATATTTACATAAATGAGAAATTATAATCTCATTAATTAATAAGAAAAATATAAAGAGTTGTAGTTGGATTGTGATTCCCAGACAGGATAGTTTCCTTTGAATATTATGTTGGACATTGGGGGTATTTTCCATCATTGATGTTTTTTCTTTTCCTTGTTTGTTTCTGCCAACCTAGTGATGCCAACCTCACAGATGTGCTGTGCGACTCAGACTCTGAGTTGGGCAGCGTGGACACGTTGGAGAGGGGCAGCACGGATACTCTCGCCAACGGCTGCCGCGTCGACGCAGATGCTGCCAAACGACTGGCTAAGCGACTCTTCTATCTGGAGGGCTTCAAGCGCTGTGACGTGGCACGACACCTGGGCAAGAAGTGAGCATCTGTGTGTGAATGAGCGTACTGTATAGGAAAGGGAGCGGAATGAAACGCTTTTCATTTATACCCACAATCCCTCTCTTCCTTGTCTCTTTCTCCTGCAGTAATGAATTCAGCCAGTTGGTGGCATCGGAGTACCTGAGCTTCTTTGATTTCACGGGGTTGTCATTAGACAGAGCGCTAAGGTGAGAACATTTCAACCACAAAATACAACCAAGATTGTTATAGTGTCCTGAACAGTGCAAATACTATGGAAGCCTGTTTCCGCCACTGAATAAAAAATAAGAGGTAATTGCGACTTTTATCTCGCAATTCTGACTTTTTTTTCTCAGAATTGTGTGATATA
Organism: Sinocyclocheilus anophthalmus; assembly: GCA_018155175.1. Taxonomy (NCBI): domain Eukaryota; kingdom Metazoa; phylum Chordata; class Actinopteri; order Cypriniformes; family Cyprinidae; genus Sinocyclocheilus; species Sinocyclocheilus anophthalmus. The sequence goes on from JADLZN010007908.1 coordinate 308,967, forward strand.
AACTCGCAATTGTGAGTTAAGAAGTCATAATTGAGAGATATAAACTCGCAATTCTGTGAAAAAAAAGTCAGAATTGTGAGATAAAAAGTCGCAATTACCTTTTTTTATTTTTTATTCAGTGGCGGAAACGGGCTTCCATAAAATACTTATCCTAACCGAAAGCAAAATTGCAAATGTACCAACAAAATCACAGTCAGACTGAACATATTTGATGTGTAATACACATGCTAAGCAGGTATTTGGACCAATAAGATTTCAGTGTGGGCAGGTCCGAAATGTAATATAACATTGCTTTTTCATGCTGAGCTTGAATAGGACAGTTGTTGTTGAACGGTTTTTAAAAGCATGTCACATATGTAGCTGCTTCATTGTTTCTTTGTATTATTACAATGGTTAAGCTGCAATAAGAGGAAAAAGCTTATTTTAGATTAATACTCACGCATGTCACATATTAATGTCCCAGTTCCACAAATACCCGTGAAACTGGAAGTTAAGCATGCCATTACTTAAGTACCTGCATTGCAAAAAGAGGAGGAACTAAGTGCAGTTGCACAACGTGGTTCAGAATATTTCAGTCCTGGACTAACAATAGTTCTCTGGATAGAATGATAATTATCACAGACAGTGAGTGGAAGCTCTGATTCAGTCTAGACTAAAGTTACTGGCCTGAAACACACTGTGTGCAAGTACATGAAGTACAAGTGAATGAAACTGGTTTGGGTCGCTTATAACTTGGATTTGGGAATGCAACATGTGCCAATCAATAATTTGTAATGTGAAGAGCTTATAAAGAGAAGCTTTAAGGGCTTCCTGCTGTTTTCCATCAAAATAAATGCTTTAATTGTGTAGTTTTATTGTCATATTGATATATAATATATAACACAATTTTGGGGCCAAATTGTGCAGCCCTATAAATAATCACAGCAAACCTAGAGCTTAAAAAATGCATTTTAAATTGCAATCATGATTTACATTAGAAAAATAGAAATTAGATTTTTCTTTTCCTGAAATCATGCAGTCCTAAAATGAACATAAGTTCTTCTACTGTAGCCATGCAAGCTCAAATTCATCTGTTGTTGCTTTCTTGAATGTCACACTGCACTAAACAACACAATGCAAGTACATTAAATTACAATGGGCACTTATTAGTGAATAAGTACCGTAAAGAATATATATTCTATCTATGGTATATATTGTATTTAGTAGTACTAGCATATCTGCTCCTTCTTAGCACAGCACCATGATTGTCTTCGTGTTACTCTGGTTGCAGGAACTTCCTGAAGGCGTTTCCTCTGATGGGAGAGACGCAGGAGAGAGAACGTGTGCTGGTGCACTTCTCCAAACGCTTCTGTCACTGTAACCCAGAAGCTCTCACCTCAGAGGGCAAGTGCATTTCTCTAGATTTAGCTTATGCTATGTAGCTCAAATTTTATGATGGCAGCTCATAATGTATTTCAATGAACTTTTATGAGTGAATTTACATGTACAAGCTCTGTTCCAAACTCTAGGAAGACGGCCTTCTAAGACGGCATCTTCACTGAAATGTAACCTCATGAGTGACTTATTGGGACATTTGTTTTATGTTAGCATGTTGCTAGCGTAGCAAATTATGCTTATGGTGCTTTAAATCTCCTGTGATGTGTGGCTATGCAGCTGATTTGGTTTTGAAACAGTGTTTTAGTTTTAAATATGTGTTCTGTAGAATGTATGATTTCTTATTCTCTAACTCTTTTTTTTAATAGATGGCGCTCACACACTGACCTGTGCACTTATGCTTCTTAACACAGACCTGCATGGACACGTATGTATTCAGCTCTTCTGTAGGTCGTTAATTCCAAACATGTCTGACACTAACAAGTTTATTAGCCTCATAATTTTAGTTACTGCATTAACTGGATCTACTAGCAATTGCACTCCAATCTAATTGCAGAAGCAAATATTAGATTGATCTGGAAACAAACCATCTTAAGTCCTGTCTCATATTTCTATATTCTGTATTCACACCAAAAAGTTGATCAGTACCAATGTTAAGTATTGATTTTGCATTAATAACCAGTTGACTGTACACCATCTAACATATTAAATGTTTAGTGGTCATTATACAAACATATTTGACTGTGGAAGGCCAAGACTGACCATTTCCAAGAAAGTATTATAAGAAGAATTATATTTAAAAATATATATATTTGGAAGATGATGCTAATGAACTGTTATATGCAAAATTAAACTGAAAACCTCACCATATGCACTTCATAGTGTCATTTTCCTTAACAAGCTTCTTCTTGGTGTGTTTCTCTTAGTAATATTACAGTTCTCTCCGACTTTGACCTAAACATGTCTCTCTCTCTCCATTTCTTCTCTAACTCATTTTGCGGCAGGTGGTAAGTGCTTCTCTCTCCTCCTCTGTTCTTCTTTGTGTTTTTCTTCTCTTTTAATGGCTTCAGCTTTAATGTGTTTTCAGAACGTTTTCATCCATCATTCGTGGAATATTACTCATCTAAAGTAGATCTCTGTGGTAGGAGGGAGGGAGACAGACAGACTGAGATATCGATGTGTGTTGGTTGTGATGTTTAGAATGGTTGGTCTGGTTTGATACTGCCATCTGCTGACAGCTTTGTCAACAGCATGGAGTTTAGAAAAAACTGGTGTGGTTCTGAATATAGTTCGTTTTTTATCTCTATGGTTTGATTTCTGTATTGTTGCATTTGCATTTTGTAATCACTCAGTTTTCAATATGGTGATTTATATTTACAAAAGCCATGGGACCGTAGATTCTGTAGATTCTGCCAAAAGACTATACTAAATGCTAAAATACAGTTATTGTTACTGCTGTAATGTATAATAAATTAATATGGTATCTCCTGCAAACTGTGCAAGAAGCTTTCACAATCTTCCTGTTATGAGTCTAAGGATCACTGTTAATATAGTTCATGTATATGAAAAGCATCATTTGTGCTACAGACATGAGTGATGCCTCAAATCATGCAGTTTGTTGAGGAGATGTTTATTATTACTTTTCTAAGTAAGCAGGCATATTTTCGTTCTGGCAGATGATAAACGGGGTGAAAAATTCACACAGATTTGCACTGTAGATCTCGAGTCATATTAGTTCTTATCATTAGTTCTAGAAGTATTTTTTCCATTAATTTTTGTAGATAGATAGATAGATGTAAATATGCATATGTATATGTAGATATAGATATAGATATATTGATACACACACACACACACACACCAATTTTCCCTCTATAAAAATAAGTTGAAAAAATGTGAACAGATGGCTTCATCAAAAGGATGTACCATTGATTAACAACCTTGAAACTCACAGTAGGTCTTTCTTTAAAGGTTTATAAGTTATTGTTAAAAACTGTCTGTTTCCCTGTGGAGAAAATGAATTAAATTTTTACTTCCAGAACCCGACTGTTGCACTCTATACAACATCCTGGCAACCACATGCAACAGTTTAGTATTGCGGTGGTGACTTGCATGTACAAGCATGACATACAATTTAAAAAAAAATGCAGTTATGTTTAATATTTTGTCCTGATGGCAGTTGTGGCTAATGTTAGTTTACCTCAGGGTTATCAAGGTTTCTTTTTTCTTTTTTTAATCAGTTGACCCTTCACTAAGTGCATTCTTAGAAATATTACTGACAAATCCTACTTTATCTTTGTGATTGTTATTGTTTGGCATTTTTCAGACAAGCTTTTACTCTTTTCTAATGTAAGTAAATGTAAGGATCTTTTGTGTTTTGAGAGGTTTTACAGGAATTGAACAAAATATGGTGAAACGTTGTTGTCAGGGCCCTTATAATATTGACACTGAGAGGTGTGACGTTTTGCCTCTTTTTCCAAATCTTTAAATAAATCTTGAGAAGTGGATGCTGTGGATTAAACAGCTCTCAAGCAATTTCCTCAATTGTGATTCACAGTCACAGTTTTTAATCATGTCACTGAATAATTTATCAATTAAGTTTAAAGTAAAATGTCACAATGCATTCCTTCCCTTGTTAGAAGAATAATATTCAATCAATATATTGTATACACTTGTCTTAGATGGCAACAGTTTTGAAGGATAGCTTAGCAGAGGGTCAGTTGTTTCCGTTAATAACATTATGATAGTAATTGACATATAAGTCATTATTGTTGTAACATGGTATTGTGTTATTGTATTGCAGAATATTGGGAAGAAAATGTCTTGCCTGCAGTTCATTAGCAATCTGGACGGCCTCAAAGACGGCAAAGATTTTCCCAAAGAATTGCTCAAGGTAATTATTTGGAAACACAGCAGACATGTATTTGCTTCCTTTATTTCTATTATATTATTATTATTGACAACCAGCGGTCCAAAAAATGAACATCGCTTCAGATAAACACATGCATGTTTACTGATAGAGTGTGATTTCTCACCAAACCTGACTGATTTCATTAAAACACACTTGAAATGCAGTAACCGCATAATGCGCTTATTGTAATTGCATTTTTGAATGCAACAAAAGACACATTCATTTTTAAATTGGATTCAAAAGAATATTGTTTCATATGCTCGGTCCCATAAGCCCGTCTGTCTGACTGTATTGGTGCAGTTGTGCTGTTTCAGATGTACAGTATTAACAGTCTCATATGTCTCTGTCCTGGTTTAGGTGCTCTATAACTCAATAAAGAACGAGAAGCTGGAGTGGGCAATGTGAGTATCCAATATCATCCCCAGGAGTCAAGTTCGCTCTCATTTTCATGTGACTTCTGGGGCTAATCTGTGTGTAATGTGCGCAGTACCTGCACACGTACTTTAATGCTGGTTAATCTGCTCTGTTTCTGCAGTGAGGAAGAGGAGTTGAGGAAGAGTCTGTCGGAGCTGGTGGAGGATCAGTGTGAGGTGGGAGGGAAGAGGGTTGTCAGGGTAACAGACGGCAGTAACCCTTTCATTGCCATTCCGCTTTTACTCAACGCTGTGACGTACAAACACGGCATTCTGACACGCAAAAGCCACGCAGACATGGACGGCAAACTCAGTACGTGTGTCTTTTGTTTGTTCTGCAAAATCATGATTTTGGTATTAATTTCCCAGTACTGTTTCCACATCATTTCCTGTCATTTTTCCTTTGTCTATATCAGTATAAGAGGCTAAATATAACAGACAAATAAATGAATAAACACAAAGGTAAATCATGTCTCTGTTCCAACTTCCAAAACCTAGTGTGCTGCCTATTAAGGCAACATTTTAAGGCATCAGAGATGTGCTTCCATTTTAATTACACTAAGATGCCTTCATTTGGCCAATAATTTGCTTCCTCATTTTAGCCAGAATTAATGAAAATTTATCTTAAAGTTATCTATCATTTTTATTTCACTATTATTTGTAGTAATTTTAGTGCTTCAACTTAAACTTCTAATTTCTAATTACATCTAAGTTTTTCATCTCATATTTATTTCGTATTCAGTTTATCAGTATTTGAAAATTATTTTTAATGACTGTAGTTGTAGTTTTATTTGACAATAACAGTAAACAAGCTCAGTGAAAATAAAGATAAAAGAGCAGTTGAATATAAATATACTTATTTTATTAAATGTTGAAAAGGTTAGATGAAAAAATATGAAATTGTTTATATAATATATATATATCTATATATATATAATATATATCTATATAATATATATTTATATATATATTTACAGGTCCATTTCTAATTATCAGGATGCATTGATCCAAAGTGAACTACAAATGAGTAAACACTGCAGGCAATTTGTCACAGACCAACAATATCTGTCGTATATACAATGCCAGGTTTACGGATTTATTGCAAGAGTAGATTAGAAAACAAGCAAGAGAGGTCTATATTTTATAAGCTATGTATCTTTATAAATATATAAATTTTTATATTTTTATTATAAGTTTTTTGCAAGTATATTTACGTATATTTTAATTTTTTTACAAGATTTAGAAGTACAAGTGTTTTATATTATATTTAATGAGTGCTGTGTATTTTTATGTTGAATAGTTTCACACCATTAACAACATGCTAATGTTAAAATCTATTAAAAACAAGTCAAATTCTCTTATACGGAGCCCTGTTTGTGTTGTGTGTGGCAGCGCTTCTGATGTAGAACACTCCATATAGGTCACTTATGAGGTTCCATGATGGTTAGGATGTTGTCTTTCAAGGTAGCTGGCTACGTAGGCAGTAAACAGCAAGTTTTGGAGCAGAGCTAATGTCAAGGAATGCAATAAATCAGCATTATTTAGGACCCGCCAAGATTTCCTTCTGTTTAATAATTCAGCTGCTTTAATTAAAACAATTAGGTTGTATCTTCCATTGTGATAGAGTTCATTTGTGAGCAGTGAAGTTCGTTCTAGAGATCTTCTTTCCTCGACTTGTGTTGCAGCAAACAACAGCGGAGCTCATTAGTGAAGCTTTTGAGTGCCTTTATTCTGTCTCTCTCACACACACGTTTTCTCTTTTATTTTGTCTCTCTGCAGCCCCGAGAGGACGTAGAGGCTGGAAGAAGTTTTATGCCGTGCTGAAGGGGATGATTCTCTACCTGCAGAAAGTAATTTAAATCTACTTCCCACACACTCACACACACCACACACAGTCATACTATATTTTGCAGTATGTGTACTATAATATGTGTAAGGAATAGTCAGCTAACCAACTACATTTGCTAAAATGTCCATCAAGAGCCCACTACACTGATTACTGTTTTCCGCAATGTGCAATGCATTTGATTTTTATAGTGTTCTTATACAGTTTACAAGTTTATAATAACTTTTCTAAACACATTATTTGAAAGACTTCCAAGAGTTAAGACATTTATTACACAAAATTATATTCAGAATGCAAAATAATAGATACATTTCCAAGATTATTACTTGACATCACTTATTGAATTATGTAACCTATTGAATTAAGTCATGTGACAACAGTGAAGTTTAAAATGTTACATAGTGCACTCTGTTTGAAATACATAAGGCAGTATACATTATGACATACAACATGCTAACAGTGTCTACTCTAGTATTCCAGTCTGAACATACAGTAGTCATAGACTCTTTTCCAAAACATAATCAACTTAGGCAGCTTTCTTCTAAAGTGACATGCTAAATGCAATCAAAGCTCATAAGTGACTCATTTAATTTAATTACTCTTTTATACTAGTTTTTAATATTGTTTTATTAATATTTAGATTTTCAGTTTTTGTTTTACATTTTGTTTAATTACTAGTAATTTAGTTATGGGCTTTTATCATTTTTAGATTTTTTTTTTATTACTGTTCACGTTTAATTTATTTTCATTTCAATTGTAGTTTTACTTTACAGTTCATTTTCAACAAGCTAATTCTGTAGGTAACATTTCTCATTTTCATTTAGTTGAAGTTTTTATAATTATTATTTCAATTAATAATGTTAATTCAATTTATTAATAAGCACAAATTGTGGGTAACCAAGCCTGTTTTATTAGTACTTTTCAGTATTGAATGAAATAAATGCATTTTTTCTAATTTACATTTTGCTCACTTTTTCACTTTGAAGGATACATTCTGTACTGTTTTACAATTTGACCAAAAGCGTATTTCTTGTAAAACAGCATAATTATCTAATCTAGTTCTGCTGCTTACTTTTGGAACTGCCTTTGTGGTGCCTTAAAATGCCACCTAGTTTGTTAGTTTGGCAGCTCAGTAGGGTTTCGGTACACAGCCATTGTCTCTCTATCATTTATTTTCATTTTTGCTTTCACTCATTCTTCTCTCTGTCTCCCCCGTATGGTCAGGATGAGTATAAGCCTGATAAAGATCTGTCAGAGGTGGACCTGAAGAATGCAGTACGGGTTCACCACACTCTTGCTACTAGGGCCTGTGACTACAGCAAAAGACAGAACGTCCTAAAACTCAAGACTTCGGACTGGAGAGTCTTCCTCCTGCAGGCCCCGTAAGCATCAAACCTCTTCAACTGCTCCGAGAATCTTTTTCTTGTTGCTTTTACTGGAGCTGGCTACTTAACCATCCACTATGTCACAGAGTACTAGGGGCAGCTTGCTTTCATTGTTTTCTTGTTTGACTTTCCCTTTAAATGTGTGTGTGTGTAGGAGTGAAGAGGAGATGATCTCATGGATTTTCAGGATTAATCTGGTCACTGCTCTTTTCTCGGCTCCTGCTTTTCCCGCCGCCATCGGCTCCATGAAGAAATTCTGCAGACCACTGCTGCCTTCATCCACAACCAGACTTAACCAGGTGCAAAATATAACTGTAAACAGTCTACAGACTAATGAACTTCATTACGTAGTGGAATAATTTAGAAATTTGATTATTATTAATGATGAATTAAACTATTTATTAGTGTCAAAGTAAACGTTGGTGTTAAAGTATTGCACAATACTTTGTGAGAATACTGTATCCCATGATGCAATGGGGTCATATTGACCTTCCTTTTCCAGTTTGATAAATGTACTTGGAGCAATAACAAAACATGATTTTTATTTACTTCTTATTTACTCATTCCTCATTCGTTTATAAACAATAGATTCAAAATGCAAAAAAAAAGATGCTTCTCGCACTCATTTTGTTCCAGACCTGATTTTATATCATTATAAAATATTACATATAATTATAATTCTATAAATTAAAAAAAGATAATTAGGAATACATTCTTTTATAAAATCATCTTTGTAATACATGTTTCATAATGATTTTAAAACATTTCCTACTGAATTCAATAATGTAATGATTGAAGGTTTGTGACAATGGTATAGTAATCTAATTACTAATGAAATTTATAGCATTGTATAAGCCTATTGTTGACTGTTCAACAAAAATTGTAGGTGTTGTACAGTATTTACATAATGGTGGTTCTAATTTATACAGGAGGAGCAACTGAAGTCCCATGAGAACAAACTGAAGCAGATTTCTCTGGAGTTGGACGAACACAAGAGGAGCCCACCAGATCTGACGCCCAAGAGCAAAGAATCAGAAGAGTATCGAATCAAAGAGCACTATTTAACCTATGAGGTCAGAACAATACAAAGTCACCTGTCTCAGAGCTCATATGAATGCTTTTTAGATGTTACAATTATGCCTTAGCTCTTGTACAGGCCTGATGGAGAAGAACATATAGGTTTGAGTCAAACTTGTTAGAAAACACACCTTTTAACCTTTGTTTTAGTTATCAAATGATTGCTTTTAGCTGATTAAGTACTCATTGGTCATAAAATAGCATCTGTAAAACATCTATATCAGTGGTTCCCAATTGGTGGGTTGTGACCAAAAAACAGGTCACAAGTCTGTTCTGATCATGGTCCTGGTCAACAGGGAAAATAATGCAAATCACAAATAGTAAAATGCAACTAACCAAAACCAATCATTTTAATTTAAAGCCATTTTAATCTTAATTTTTTTTCTCTGTCTGCAGAAATGTCGCTATGAGACGTATGTCAGCCTCCTGCAGGCCAAGTTTCGCGCAGGAAGTGATGATTTGGATAAGATTGAAGCCAGTCTGTTCAGCGGGGAGGCGAAAGAAGGTTACCTGCGCAAAACTCAGTCCAGCCCGTCAATCAGCCAAGGTCAGGGGGTCAACGGACGGGCCGGTCATAAACATGCCCCAGAGCACAATAGCTGAAGAGCCTTCTTTGACCTCTGAACTCATGTGACACACTCACGTCTGAGCCTGACTGCAGTGGGTTCGAATACGCGAGACAGAGTCGAGAGAAATACAAACGTAGCATTATAATGTCCTTATTATTTCAATGTACAGTAAATTTATTATGACCCTTATATGTATTATTAGTATTATTACTACAACAATAAACATTGTTAATACTGCTATGAACATGTGCCAAAAAACGAAAAATGAGGAGACCAAGACTGTATAAGTGGGAAGAAATGACAACACTGCATATAAAGTCAAGAGAAAGTGAACTGCGGCATCACAAATGTGTTGCAGAGGATGCACTGTGACATGCAGCCACGTTGTGATGTCATTTAGAATTTTACTGTGACATTACAGAGACACACAAAGAGATTCATTTAGATTCCATTAAAGGGACAGTTCAGCCAAAAATGAAAAATCTGATCCTATCGTTCCAAATCTGTACGATTTTCTTCTGAAGAACATAGAAGATATTTTGAAGAACGGTGGGGCCTAAACAACATCAGACCCCATTTACTTCCATTGTAGGGAAAAAAAATAATGCCTGAGACATGTCTCTCAAAATATCTTCTTTTGTGTTATGCAATATATGGAAAGCCATACAGGTTTGGAATGACTTGAAGACTACATTTTCATTTTTTGGGTGCACTGTTGCTTTAAGAAGTGTTATAAAGGCAAAAAACATCACATCACATCACATTGACATCACAAAGCAACAATGTGATGCTTTGGGATACTAGGTGAAATGTGTGTTTTTAACATGTCAATGTTAAAGTCAGTTTAATATGCGGAGACGACAAAGTATTTTGTCAAAGTATGATTCTTACATGCTTTGTTCAACAAAATAATCTTCACAACAAACTTTTTTGAATTTTGAAACCTAAATACAATCACTAAAAGTAAAAAGCTAAACATAGTCTATGAGCAAATTACACCACAGTCACTTGACTTCAACTTCTCCACCATTAACCTTCCAACAACACCAAAAAACATTTTCCCTGAAAGTTTGAGTTAGAATAGTTTCCTAGAGCGCAATAATAAACACAACAAGGCTGTTAAAGCAACTTGTAGATAAGCTTTCCTGTTCATCATGATGATGTTTAAAGGGATAGTTCACCCAAAAATGAAAATTTTGTCATTAATTACCCTGTTGTCGTTCCAAACCCATAAGACCTTCGTTCATCTTCAGAAAACAAATAAAGATGTGTTTTGATGGAATCCGAGCGCTTTCTGACCCTGCATAGACAGCAATGTAACTACCAAGTTTAAGGCCCAGAAAGGTAGTAAGGGCATTGTTAAAATTGTCCATGTGACATCAGTGGTTCAACCACAATGTTATGAAGATATGAGAATACTTTTTGTGCGCGAAGACACAAAAATAACTTTATTCAACAATTTCATCTCCTCCGTGTCAGTCTTAGATGCACATTCACAAGAAAACCACGACGCATGCGTGTGTTGAATTTTTTAATAAAGTCGTTATTTTTGTTTTCGTTATTTTTGTCACATTTGCAATTCCGTCGTGGCACAGAAATGACACATTTCACCTTGAAATAAATCATGAAATCACTTTTCAGTGTTTGACATTCTTTACGACATCACAACGTGTGTCTATTCCAAGGCTGTGTGTGGTAATGGCGTCCTGATTGACAGGTCTGGTTTAGATGTAGCATTTAATGTAATTGTGAGACGCTCACAGTATCGGCCTCATGAAGTAGCCAGTTTAAGGGCTTAGCCGCACGTTGGGGTGCATGTAAAGATTCATGTGGGCTGTCTGTAGTGTTATACAACTACCCCCTTGTAACTATTTATGATGTTATATTTATTAATTGTACATTTATTTTCTCCTTTTGGAGCCAATATAGCGGGAAGACGCTTGTAAAGATGACTACGTTTTACCCTCAATTAGTTTAGCCTAACCCGCACCGTTGCTTTTAACTCTCTTAACTGAAGAGATGATGGCTGATTAATGGATCCAGGGATATGTCGGATGTTGGGAAATACAGTGTCTTAACACGGGACAGGGTATGGGACATTGTAATTGTATGCGCACAAGCGAGGAAGGAAGACAATGCAGTATGCAAAACAGTGACGAAGAGGAAAAACATTTTAGACTGAAAGCGACGTCCTCGTTTTCTCTATTCAATGGACCACTAAGCCTCTATGTGTCTCTATGTGCCTGCAGAAAATTCAACCTGGACTGAATATTGAGCAGCAGGACTGCAAACAACACACCATGAACCTCCCTGCCTCTTCATCTGAATCGCTGTAGCGAATCGAAACGTCTCAATCCTGGAAACGTGTCACTTTTGAGGAAGATAATTGTTCTTGAGCCACCAAATAGGACTTAAAAGGTACAAACTTTGAGCAAGTGCAAGTAGATTTTTATAGTCCTGTTGTAAAGCATGAGGACATTGAAAGTGAGAGAATGAGCTTTTGGCTCTTTTATGCTTTATGGATGTGGAATGACGTAAGAGCTGCAATTTTATATATTCTTAGTAATGGCTTTCTTAAAGGGACCTCTATAGCCTACTTTTCGCTTTGGCTGTTGTGCTAACATGATTTTCCCGTTTAGGGTAGAACTCAGACGCTGTTGTAATAAAAAGATTGTGATGATTATTTCACTATCTCCGCTTGTATGGAAGGAGTCTGTGTTTCATCTCATTTAGAGTCCTTATTTCTGCCACACAGGTTAGTAGGAGCTCATTTGCCAAGTGTTGCATTAATTATTTCTTACAGAACAGCACAGGTACATCTTTCTTCTCATATCTAATGTCTTTATTGTAATGCAAAATCATAGATTTTCTTGGGAAATTCTATTACATTATTATCAAGCAGGTATTGCCAATTAACAAATCTAAGGCAGCAACTCTTCAAGCCAACATGAAACGGCAACCCATTTTACTTCCGCTTGGTTGAAAAGAAAGTCACTTTAGTGGGAGCAAGTCTCCTCTGAAATAACATGCACTGAATAATCACCCAGGATAAGACAATATGTGTTCTCAAAGAGTTTTTTTTTCTGTTGACTTAAGTTTAAAATGTCAGTTAAACTATAGAGCACTGAAAGAATGAGTCCTAAAACCTAGAAACAATTCTGTATTTTTGCACTTATATTTCCATCGTCCCAATGTCAGCGGGTTTTTTGAATGAGTTCTTAGTTAAACGTCTGATATATTGTGTGGTTAACGCAAGCTCAAGATATTTTCACTTTTTATTCGGCAACTTAAAATTTTATTTAGCCTTCAAAGGTCATGAAATTTGTGTTTTGTGAAGCTTTATCTTGATGATTGCTAGTTGATATTTCTAGAAAATGTAGCCTCAGATGTAGGCCAGACCTGATAACACTTCTACAATTTCTGTAACCAACCACTTTAATATTATACAATTGTTTTCTAATTACAGTGGTGTGAAAAAGTGTTGGCGCCCTTCCTGATTTCTTATTTTTTGCATGTTTGTCACACTTTAATGTTTCAGTCATCAAAACAAATTTAAATATTAGTCAAAGATAAAAAAAGTAAACACAACATGCAGTTTTTAAATGAAGGTTTTTATTACTAAGGGAAAACAAAATCCAAAACTACATGGCCCTGTGTGAAGAAGTGTTTGCCCCCCTGTTAAAACTGTGGTTTATCACACCTGAGTTCAATTTCTCTAGCCACACCCAGGCCTGATTACTCCCACACCTGTTCGCAATCAAGAAATCTCTTAAATAGGACCTGCCTGACAAAGTGAAGTAGACCAAAAGATCCTCAAAAGCTAGACATCAAAATTCAGAAACAAATTAGAAAGAAAATAATTGAGATCTATCAGTCTGGAAAAGGTTATAAAAAAAGCTTTGGGACTCCAGCGAACCACAGTGAGAGCCATTATTCACAAATGGCAAAAACATGGAACATAGGAGAACCTTCCCAAGAGTGGCCGGCCGACCAAAATTACACCAAGAGCACAGCGACGACTCATCCAAGAGGTCACAAAAGACCCCACAAAAACATCCAAAGAACTGCAGGCCTCACTTGCCTCAATTAAGGTCAGTGTTCATGACTCCACCATAAGAAAGAGACTGGGCAAAAATGGTTTGCATGGCAGAGTTCCAAGACGAAAAAACCGCTGCTGAGCAAAAAGAACAAAGGCTCGTCTCAGTTTTGCTAGAAAACATCTTGATGATCCCCAAGACTTTAGGGAAAATACTCTGTGGGGGGAAAAACTGACGAGACAAAAGTTTAACTTTTTGGAAGGTATGTGTCCCATTACGTCTGGCGTAAAAAACTGCATTTCAGAAAAAGAACATCATACCGACAGTAAAATATGGTGGTGGTAGTGTGATGGTCTGGGCTGCTTTGCAGCTTCAGGACCTATACGACTTGCCATAATTGACGGAACCATGAATTATGCACTCTATCAGAAAACCCTGAAGGAGAATGTCCGGCCATCTGTTCGTGACCCCAAGCTGAAGAGAATTTGGGTTCTGCAGAGGCACTGATCCAAAACACACAGCAAGTTCCACCTCTGATGGTGGAAGGGAAAAAAAAAAATGAACCACTTTGAGTGGCCAAGTCAAAGTCCTGACCTGAATCCTGTTGAGATGCTGTGGCATGACCTTAAAAAGGCGGTTCATGCTCGAAAACCCTCCAATGTGGCTGAATTACAACAATTCTGCATAGATGAGTGGACCAAAATTCCTCCACAGCGCTGTAACAGACTCATTGCAAGTTATCGCAAATGCTTGATTGCAGTTGTTGCTGCTAAGGGTGGCCCAACCAGTTATTAGTTTTAGGGGGCAAACACTTTTTCACACAGGGCCATGTAGTTTTGGATTTTGTTTTCCATTAGTAATAAAAACCTTCATTTAAAAACTGCATGGTACTTCAAATGTTGACTAGTGTACATAATAGTTAAGGCCATTTAATATAAAGTGTGACCCAAAAAATCATCCTGCACAGTCCAAATGCTCTCTGTGAAAACGTCCCTCCTGCCAACATGACCTAGCTCTGACTAGCAATAGGAAGTAGAATGTATCTTGGTTCTCAACTGTGGCATAAACAATAGAAAAAAAGATTGTGCTGTTCAGCATAAAAACTCCCGTTTCAATTGAAAACACATGGGTTAAAGTAGGTTATTTTAAAGCAATTTGTGTTTTTAAAGAACTATTAGTTTCATGTTAGAATGTTCTGTACTAGCTTGATGCTTTGAACAGGTAATTTACCCAAAAATGAAAATTGTCATAATTTACTCACCCTTGTGTGGATTTAAACCTGTTTGACTTTCTTTTGTTATTCACAAAATAAGATATTTTTAAAGTCAATGGGGCCCAAACAACTTTGATGACAGAATTTAAATTTTTGGGTCAACTATTCTTCTAAAGCACCACTGGAAGAGTACGCAAGAATTCAACAACACGAAAACCAATCATTGCCAGGGAGGAATGGATGATTTATTGCAATTAGTCATTTTCAGACACAAAGGCTTTCCAACTCAATAACAACATACGTACCTGTACAAAAACACACTTGTTACCAAGAAATGTAAATCTGAATAAAGTTGTGCGAACACGCAAACAGCCAAGGGAACAAACGGAGGATGCAGAGGAGGAGGAGGATGGTTGTGGCAATGATGAAGAGTAGAACACGATGGATTTCTAAGCCAATTTAAGCACCATATTCATGTTATAGGAAAGGCTGAACTGAATATCTTAGAATGTATGACTAAATTTTAACATGGGTACACACATGAGAATAATCATCACAGTATTTTTTCATTAGACATTTTTAACCAACTAAAGAAAATAACAGTTGGTGCACTACTTAGTCATCATGCAATTTACTTTAGTAAACCTTCTGTAACACAGACAAAATAGACTTTAATATGTAGAAGAACTTCATAGATTTCTGCCAAACAGCAATAGTCACAAAGCCTGGAAAGTAATTATAGAATCTTTGAATGTGAGTTCACCTATCAAAAATAATATGCTGATTTTTTATTTTCTTTATATATTTAAAGTGCAAGTATTTTATCCATTTGATTCAATGCTTTCTGTAAGTATAAAATAGAAAGGAAAAAAACAGCAATATGCTTTTTCCCATATACATTTCCTATGCATATGGAACACATATAGAGGAATCCATATATATATATAGCTATTATATATATATATATGCTATCTTTTTAATATAAAGAGGAGCAATATTTAACAAACCATATTACACACACATCACAGGTCATATATCTATATATATTTAAGTACAACCTTGTGATTGGGAATAAAAAGGAAATGGTTGGTGGGATATGTGAATACCTCCGTGGTGCTTGACCCTCGATGCAGGACCCTTCCCAGACAGTCTGATTAATACACAAAACGCTCACAGTTACAAGCTAAGCAGGTCAAAGCCTTGAGCTTGTGAGACCGAAGGAACGTGAAGTATGAGAACTAACCCAAGTTGGTGACTGGCCGTGGTTTAAAAGGGAAGTGGAACCGGATAATCGCGCACACACACACACACACACACACGCTTCATGAGATTAACAAGTAGATCAAGTTAAAAGGTTGCTCTTCGTATTGGAAACTGCAGATACGTGAGGGCTTTAAGGTGTCTGTGCAGCTCTGTTAGTTCAGTTATGCTCATTAAGGACAGGTGACGTTCGAATCAGCACCTGGAATTGGAGAAAAGATTGAAATTGTTCTTCCAGTCCAGAATGGAGTCAGAGTACCGTTAAATTTTTTGTCCCCACAGCCTGTTGTGCATCAAACCAATGCTGGTCTTTGCTGGTGGAGAGCTCGAACACTTTTACATGAGAAAGTCTGGCTGTATGATGCCACCCAGACAGGACTGAGCCATTTAGTACCCACTAGCACCTTCATGATTGACTTAAAACATGTGCGTATTCGATCGAGGGTGCATTTTTGCATTGTTTTGCTCTAGAAAACACCTTTAAATGTTACTTCCAGTTTAAATTTTGTACTGTGGCATGCATCGAGCAGTTTTCGTAATCGCATCCGGGCAGTGATAGGAAAAAGATTTGCTTACCGGTCTCAAGAGGAAAAGAAATATAACGGTGTACAAATAGACCTAAAATAGCCCCTACAAGAGAAGCATGCCGTTTCAGATTCAGTCTTGAAGAGATGCGAGGGCATATCGAGTGAGACAAAGTGCATATGTATGCTTTAATATTGTGCTGTGGTAAACAAAGAGACCAAACGCTCCACAGGAATAATGTCAGCCTTGATCCCCTATAAACTTCCTCATGTGCTTAGCACGAAATGGGCCTTTAGCATGGGAGTCTGTGGCTAGAAACCCCCCCAACTGGCCGTAGGCTGGTGGCTTTAGTACATATTAAGGTCTCGTTTTTACAAAACCCCACATATCCGAGTATTTGTGACGTTTGGGTCTGACAGCAACAGGCTTTTCACTGCAACACTAGTGAGCTGGCTTATGTCGAGAGAGGGTTTGAGGAAAAAGTCTATATTTTTTCCTAACAACATTCATAAGATATTTTATCAAATAAATAGTTATGAATATCTCTGACTGAAGCATTGTGCATTTAACATTGGCTAAAATAAAAAAAATACATATATATATTAGCAACCGAGTATTAAACTACTCCAACCACCGAGAAGCTTAAGTGACTACATCACTATATTTTTAGGTCACACAGGATTGCGTCTGACTGGCGGAGAGCAGATTTGCCGCCATAGGTGCTTTCAGACGGTCCCTGTTTGTGGTGACTGGTTTAGTTAGTAGGATAAACCCTCAACTTTTCAAAAAGGTTCGTTTAATATGCAAAGACATGTTTCGATTAGAGCGAGCCTCAAGCGTACATTTGATGTCGTTGCAGGGGACGAGTATCCACACACACAAAATGCCGACCTCACGCAAGATTCAATCGTCCCGCAGAATCCGATCCCCCCTCGGACCCCAAGAGGTAGCCATCAGTAATGCCTTTTCAAAAACATTGCATTGCTGTCTTCTAGATACTCAAAAGTAGTTTTTCTGTTAATGCTTTTGTAGCGTTAACATTCATAGTTTGCATCATCTGGAATATACGACTGGATTAACAAAAACAGAATGGCAAATGTTTAATTTGACTCTGTGTAGCTTTGATTATTTTTTATAGTCATCACACCATCATTCAGCGATTTAGTAGGATTTCCAATCAGGCATTGACTAGAGTACCCATTATAAGATTTTTTAGGAAATAGTTTTGCTTTGGGGGTCTGAAGGGGGACGTGAACCTGCGGCGGGACTGAATTTTGGGCAACGCCACCACTGGCACGCAGCCTACAATATATTGCACACGATACTGAAATGTTAGCACTGTAACTTTAGTGAGAAAAGTAAAATCTCAAGGTGCGATGTGACGAGGTTGACAACAAATGAATTCAGCAACTGGTAAGACCGGCAGAAGTAAATCCCACGAACGGGGATATTAGCACCATACAAAAAAATCATACAGGCTACTGCCTCGGCCGTAAGTCTACTAATATAGGCCTACATTAGCATAATGCTGGGCTGTAGCGAGAAACGTACATATAAAGTTATCACACAGTTTTAAGCTTTTTTTATTTTATTTTTTAAACCTGTTACTTTTTTTTATTAATTTATTTATATTTTTTTACACAGAGCATGACTTGCAGACCTCCACCGCCTTTAGGTGACTACTGCTGCGTTCACGTCACGCCAGAATTATCTAAGTTTTTGACAAGCACAAAAACAGTTTACGACTTAATCATAGTTTGAAAAATTTCGCAAAGTCTGACATCAAGGACAAACCCGCACATGGATCGATTTTGCCTTTGAGCACCACCAGGTAAAACCAAGTCATTCTGATATGATGTGAACGCATCACGTCCATGTTTACGTCAGTGCTGTTTGATTATGACATCATCGTTCTTTTCCCAGCAACGTGGAGGGCCAAGAGCCCGCGCGCCTCTTTCTTTGATTGGCTTGTCGAAGAAGTCATCTAAGAAACTCCACGCCGTTGTGACCCCGAACGACAAAGAAAGACAAACAGCAATCGGAAAGAAAATAATCGAACACGTAAAGCATGTAAACGTGTGGAGAATATAAGGCACCAGAGTTGTTTTTTGACGTTGTAGAGGATGCTCTGTGCAGATATTAACGCAACTCGCACTAGTGGACAGCTCCTTTTTGAGTACCTGCCCCCCTCCCACCCCGTCCCCAAAAACAAAATAAAGAAAAATTCCCACAGAAAACGTGGGCAATTTCATAAGGATCTAAGTACATCTGATTCACAAAATCATAGTTTGTATATCTAAGTTAGCACTTCAATGAAACCGTCTACCCAAATGTCAGAGGGCAATGGTGCAACAGGGTTCATATTTAACCGGAACAAACGTCAACCGGTTGTTTTAGCAATGCCTTCGCTGTGCGGCTACCGAAGCACACATTGCATGACGCGTGCAAACAAACAATCTCATTTGCTTTGTGTATAGAGTTAAAAGGCAAACGAGTAAACAACATACCTAGATTTCCTCATATGAATTTCAAGGTGCACTTAGTCATTTTTGGTTTATGTGAGACATGAAGCTTCTTCTGCCATGATAAATTTATTTTGCAAATGAAAGTGACTAATAACATTGAGTTTATGTTGTTGATTGGTTGGTCACGTGATCTCAACATGGCGGCCCCCATGATGCAACCAGCGAAAAACTGTTATGTAAATGTCCAAGTGCACCTTTTAAGTAGAAGAAGGGGTGACATCCATTTATATAAATGGGATAATCTAACAAAAGTGCATGTTTAAATATTCACAGCACTCCCACATCACTGTTCCTTCACTTCTGATGTTCGTTTGCACGTTGAACCTTTGGTTCAAACGGTTCCTAAATAATAGCTTTTGTGCTGGAAGTCAAAAGTGAGCACTAATTATATATTTCTTCCTCTTTTTCAATTTGCACCTTTGGAAATAGTATTACACTGCAAAAAATGTCCATCTTGTTAGCCAGTCAAATACACAGCATCTTTAAAATAATTTACTTGACAAGCAGAACTGTAGGAGTGGGGTCAGTTGCTCCAATAAGCAACAAGCCTCAGTGACGTCACTCACTTTGCATGCTCTCTTTAATAACCCCAATGTGCATGCTGAATATCAGCAGCATTTTCACGTCACTTTGTACTTTTTTAATTAAGAAAGTACATTTTAAAATCTGCAAAACACATTAGGTCATCTGTTTTTACACATGAAGCGGTCGCTGTCAGGTTGGCAACATTATTGACCGGTGTCAGTGCTGAAGTGTTTAGAAAGCATATTGAATCGTATTACAACTGACCCCACTCATGTTTTTATATAAAGTGTCATTTTACCATTAACTAGGCATGTTCTTTTATTTCCAGTATTGACATTTTTTGCCGTGTCATGAGTGGTCTGAATAAAATTGTGCAAACTGTTGGATTTTTCTTAAAATAATAAAAGAACTAATATATATATATAGAGTTGTCAGGATATTTGTACTGGAAAACAAGTGGATTTTTGCAGTGCTGCACAAGAGCTTGGATGTGTCACACACGTGGGTAAAGAGGGATATACACACACTCCTGCACCATCCTGGACACGGTTCATACATCATGTTGTCGATAGCAGCGTCTTACTGTTAAATGGTGGGTAAGTGGGTAACTTCCGGCGATGAGTGAAGAGATGTAACTGTTTGAGTCTGTGAGGGTTGTGTGTGTGTAGATCGATCCCACATTACAGTAACGTCTGATTATCAAGTCATTCGTTCTGTGCATCATAGATGCATTAGTCCTCGTCCCCGTCCCCGTCCCCGTCGTCCCCGTGCAGGCCCTCCGGTAGCATCTCGCGCGCCCTCCGCTCCCGGCTCCGCTCCTGGATCTTCTTCATCTCGTCCGCGTACTTGCAGAAGGTCGAGCCGAATTTGGACCACACTTTGCAGGGCACCGTGATGGAGTTGCGGTAGGTGGGCTTCACCTCGCTGACCCGCATGAAGACGCCGTACTTGTTGGAGCCCACGTCGAAGAAGAAGCGCTTGTTGTCCACCGTCAGCGACGTGCCCTCGGGCAGCTCCGCGGGGTCCTCGTCCACGCCGAAGTCGTCGATGAGTTTGGCCAGCGCGTCGCGGAACTCGATGAGTCCCTGTGCGGGAAGCGCGATGGTCTGGCCTTGCGAGGCTCCCTGGCCGGGCCCGCGGTTGACGGTCTGCCGGATCCGGAGAAACCGCCCCCTCTGGTTCTCCTTCAGATCCATGTAGTACTTCCGATTCTCGCGCACCAGGAACTCGCTCTTAAGCGCCCTCCTGGGCTCGTCCTGCACCGTGTCAGGGTTGCTGGGGCCCAGCTGGGCGTAGTGCTCGATGAAGTCTCCTAGGTAGTCGCGAAATTCCACGGCGACGGACATGGAGAGAGTCAGGCGGCTCTTGTTTCCCCCGGCCCCGACCTCTGCTATCTTCAGAAAGCGGCCTTTGGCGTTCTGCTTCACGTCCAGATAGAAGCGTTTGTTCTGGATGTCCACCCGCTTCGAGGCGAGCTCCTCCGTGTCGTGCTGGATCCGCGACGCGGCGCCCGGGTGCATCGGGCCGGGACCTGTGGCGAATCCACCGTGCTCACTTCCACTGTCTCTGTCCGCCATGATGCAGCCTCCCCGCTTACCTTCTCTCTCCGTCTCCCTCAGCCCTGCTACAAAAGCGACTGCTGCCGAGCGACCGCGCAACTCTCGCGAGATCTGCTGCCAGAGACGCTTTCTGAAGGAGGAGACGCAACCTCCGCGACCAGTGTCAACTTGGAACCGATAAGCCGCAAAAAGAAAATAATAAACAAAACATTTTTAGAGGGTTACAGTAGCCTACATGACATTCTGAAATAATCTAAAGCGTATTATATTATTCTATTAAGTATACCACTGTTGGATTGTCTTAAAAGCAATTGAATGTTTAGACTTAGCCTATGTAAAGGATTCAAATGTAGGCTATATCAACTTCTTTCTTGAAAAAAAATGTAGCTAATTACATTTATGAATGTATGATTTTGCAAGGAATAGTAATAAATAATTAAAATGTAATATGAAAAGGATCTGTTTTCAAAGAGTCACTACAGGTTTTAGGTTTTACTACATTCTGTAACCATTTGTGGATTCCGATGTTCAAACATGGTTGTCCTAAAATTACCTTCTTTTTTTTTGTAGTAGACTCCCAGTTGTTGAAGATTCATGTCAAAGAGTAGCAGCTCGTTTATTTTGTGTCAGGATGTTTCTACAGAAAAGCGGTTTGTTCAGCATTCTGAAGCATCAACTTTTCCACTGACTTCTATAGCCTACACACAGAATTGCGCATCATTTAGCTCATCTTGAAGTCTCCGTCTGGTGGAGGGGCTCTATTTCTGCAGTCCATGAGATTCTTCAGCTCAGTAGTGTGTTGGTAAAAGTCACATCAGCGTTATGATTGCGCATGAAGCAGTTATTTGGATCTTTTTTGCCATTCTTTGGAAGCTTTTAGTCATTCTTTTTGTCTGTGTTCATTACCAGATGTAGACTATCTCTCATATTACCATGACTCGTGTGCATGTGTTTAATAAGTGTATGTGTGTGTGAAAGAGAGACAGGGAAAGGGAAACTCGAAAGAATAGGCTAATAAATGTCAACATGATGGTGTTTTATTACTGTAAGATATTTTCACACATCCTCTTGCATTTATCTTGTTACAATATTTGTGCAAGTATGCGTAGTTGGAAAAAAATAAGAATTAAAAGTGACCGTTAAACTAGATTAAAATGAATAAGATGTCAAATTACTCAGTCACAGACAAGATGATAGGGCTTAATAATGGTAATGATATGGACTAATAGACACACATACCTGTTTGCTATTTAGCACCACGGACAGCGCAGCGCCCACAGTAGAGACTGTCAACACATGAATTTTTCCAGATTTTTATGAATGAATGAATGAATTCTGAGGTTGTTGCTCATTAAATGCTTTGAGGATGCATAAAAGCATGAGTAGAAGTTATATACTCTCCATAGGTGTAATGGTTTTTCTACTGTTCAAATGGTATTTTCTATCGCCCTACACCGACCCTGTATACTTTCTGCATTTTTTAGATTTCCAAAAGACACCATTTAGTATGTTTTTTTAAGCCATTTTAATTACGGGGACATAGACAGTGTCCTCAAAAACCACCTTTACATTGTAATACCTCTGTCATACCCATACAAATTTGTGTCCCCCGTAAACCACCCAAACCAGAGCTACTGTGCAAAAGTCTTAAACCACTAGTATTTTCACCCAAAAAAAAAGAAAGAAAAATGCTATTAAGCCAGTTATTTCTATATTTTGCTGTAGTGTGTCAGTAGGAAATATCAGGTTACATTTCCAAACGTTCTTTTTGCCATTAATTGTAATAACCCAGTGAGGATTACATGAAGAATCAGAAAAAAAACCAAGACAGACTAAATCCAGAAGAACTGTGGCAATGTCTCCAAGATGCTTCAAGAGACCTACCTGCAAAGCTACCTGAACAACTATGCTCAAGTGCACCTAGGGCAAAAGTTGTTTTGAACGCAAAGGATGGTCACACCAAATATTGATTTGATTTAGTTAATACAAGTTAATTGATCAAATCTATTCATGACATTATTTTTGAAAGCATCCTCACTTTACAGCATTTTTACACAAGTGCCTAAAACTTTTCACAGTACTGTAGCTTTGCAGGTAGGTTTCTTTAAGTGTCTTGGAGACGTTGCCACAGTTCTTCTGTATTTAGTCTGTCTCAGTTTGTTCTGATTCTTCATGTAATTTCAGACAGACTGGATGATGGTGAGATCAGATCTCTGTGTGGAGCACTGGCTGTTGCCAGACTCCTTGTGCAAACAAAAATCTCACTGGTTTATTACAATTAATGATGAAAGGAATGTTTGGAAATGTAAACTGAATTTCCTACTGACACACTACAGAAAAAGATGTTAAAACCTTTTTTAGCTGGTGAAAATACTAGTAGCCTAAGGAATTGCCCAGTAAGGGTGTGTGTGTGTGTCCTTCATTTATTAGGCAACTGTGCAAGTAATGAAGTGGTGATAATAAAGAGGTGATAAAAAGGAACAGTATTTTAACATTCTAGTATAAAACATGTCAACGCATTCTCAGAAAATGTAATATTTGAATTTATGTCGGTTCTATAAATTGTAAAATATTTTATATCACCTTGATTTGATAAATATCAATGTTTTCAAACTTATTTTACAAAGTTGTATAATGAGGGTCCATGTTGATTTTCTTGTCACATGCAAATGGCTCCTGACAAGCTGGTTATGGCACAGGGACATTTCCATTGTCAGTCAAAACTGTTCAAAATATGAATAACGATCTCTGTCTTAAACAGATTGTGTAAAATTATTTATGATCATTTTCAGAACATTTTATCAGTTTTTTTTTACTTTAATGAAAGGCGCATTTTATTAAGCTCAAATAGAGTAACTTATGGGTTTTAATGACTCAGAGATAACAAATGTTATTAATAAATAATAACTGATATTAATGATGTGTTTTAACTAAATATATCCACAAATTATAAATATAAGTATAATAAATAATTTTAACATTAATAAAGATTAAAAACATTACAAATGAAAATACTAAGAAAAAAAAAAGTTTTTTAAAAATAATAATGAAGTTCGAGATCAAGTATTTCAGTAGGCTACTTTTTTATTTAATGATGGCCGTCATTAAACAATTTTTCTGGCGAAAATGGTATAAACGTTTTTCAAAAATCCAACGTGAATACAAAGATTACATTGAAAAAACTTGGTGTCTGTGTTTTAAACTAGATTTTTGTCATCTCGAACATTCTTGTTCGTCATTGACCCAGTAAAGCAAACGCGAAAACAATATCGACGAGAGTCTGAAGCGAGACAGGTGTTCGCAGCCCTTTTCTCTGTTGCGTTACACACTCGCGTTGTGACTGCAGATGTCGCCCTACAGCAGCCTCAGGACAGGACGGCAATGGCACATTCATTCTCTCGCGACGCATTTACGCATGATGTAACTAACCCTAATGTTCAAGTTAAAAACCCAGTCCAAACAGTGCACAAAATAACCCTCCAGACTGTGGCGAATCATTCGGCTCATTTAGTTTGACTCGTCGTGACGGCGCAATGACCGGTCCCCTCCTCTCATTATAGAGCCCTGGGTACATGGCAAATACCCGCAGGACCTGTTGCCGGGGTAAATATGGCTGATAGGATGCTCGGTGGTTTGCTGTGTATCTGTCTTCTTGGCGCGTGGCGGATCGCTTTTTGGGGCAAAATGGTGAATGTGACCTGAATGCGGATTGTTCTCGAGTAGAAAATCACGGCAAACGCACTTTTCACCAGGCATCGATTGCATTTCCAGCTGCTTTTCGCAGCGTTAGTCATCGCGTCAGCGGTCTGCCGCGGTGGCTTGACTGCCGTTTCTCTATTAGTTGATGTCGCGCGGCGTATTAACACAATTAACGCACATTTACGCCAGCAGGTTGCCTGCTTTCGAGGGATTTCTTTCTAAGGCTGGCTGGTAGGTCGGACGCTTCCGTGTCATTAGTGCACATTTGCGCCAGAACTTCCAGCAGACGGCTGAGATCTGCTCACGTAAAAGTCGCTAAACGGAGGGCGCGCTTGTTGCATTGCCCAGCCGAACAGCAGCGCGTCGTTTGCGCGGCGGAGCGCGTCTTTGGAGCTTTTTCGCATCTCCGCCGATTTTGTGTGCACGAGCGAGGCGTCTTTCTGCCCGTCCGCGAGATGTTGATGATGGTAATGATGACATTGGCTGGATAGATGGATAGCTAGCTAGGGAGAGAGAGAGCGAGAGATAGTGTGTGTGTGTGAGAGAGAGAGAGGGAGTGTGTAAGCGAGGGAGCGTCTTGCAGCAAAGGAGCGTCATTTATGCATGCATGCTTATTGAGTTTGGAGATTGTGCTTTGAAGGAGAATGCAGCAGCCCAGCAGTGACCGGGGCTGATTCCGGTTCCTCAGCGGCTGGTGTTTCCCCGTCACCAAGTGCATGGGGAAAGCGGCACACGCAGATGGCATGGACACTTGCGCAAGCCCATTTGCACTCAGTCCCCCAGCACCTTCTGCCCCGAGAGCACTGCAGCAGCGCCGCCGGCCGCCCCTGAGCCACAGCAGACGGCATGAGGAGGCTTGATCCGGTGCATTTCTCCATGCTCGTCATCGGGGTCTCCTTCGCCTGCTACGCCCCGAGTTTGGATTCGCTGCAGGACCAGGCTTACCGATCGGCCGTGGTGATCGAAGGCGAGGTGAGCTCGCTTCCCGAGAACATCTCCGTGGAGCCCTACAGTGTGAATGTCAAAGTGCTGGACGTGTGGCCGGTGAACAGCGGCGGGCTGGAGCGCGAGCAGCTCGTCACCGTCGGGGAATTCGGCTCCGAGACTCCGTGCGTGGCGGTGGAGAAGCACCACAGATATATCTTTTTCATGGACCCTACGGAGGAGCCTTTAGTATTCAAAGCGTCGTTTGCACCTCTGGACAGCACCGAGAAGACCCTCAAGAAAGATGTGGAGAGCATATTGTGTGAAGACTGCGGTAAGTTTATTCACTGTGACTGTGGTGGCTGTGGCTCTTCATTGTTAACGAATAACGGCTCGTTCTCGGAGAGCATCACAACGTTGCGTTTTGCTCTAGAGGAGAACGGGAGATGGGTCGCTAGTGTTTTGGCGTCTCTGCAGTATTGTTCTAATCACCGTTATAAACATTTAGGTGTACACTAGTACACACACACACACACACACACACACACACACACACAAGCATACAAGCACAGAGAGAGGCATTGACCACGTCTGTGGCAAGCCGCTTAAACATTTATTCCGTTAAACCAACGAAAACGAATTACTAATAGTGACTAATGAGTTCTTCACTTTCACCAGTTCAGTAGATACTAGAAAGATGTATGTGTTCAGATACATTGTAAAAATGATTTTTTTTTTTTAGATTTTTGGAGTATGTTTTACAAGATAATATTATTTCAGTCTTTCTACTTTCAAATTTAATGTTACTGCTGTTCTTGTAATTTCTGAGTGAAAATTGTTTCAAAGTAAATCCTACACCATTTTTTTCAGTGTAGTGACCAGTATCTATTAAATTCCAGCTTTGGCTTTGATTTGCACTGTCCCAATGATGACAAATATTGCACCATTGTTACTGGTAATACATTTTACTATTATTTTGTATGAGGATCTGTGGTTTAAGATATCAAGCATCTGCTTTTAACTAGTATGTATTCCAGTTGTCGCTATCCATATTCCAGTTTTGCAAATAACTATTCTTCTTATATATCCCAATAGTTTAGTAACTTTTTCATCTCATTAACTGCATGTTTTACTTGTCAGTTATGTCAGTTAGTCACTTCATAGTTACTTATTAGTAAGATTTAAAATGTTTTCTTTAAAAATTCTAATACGCTCTAATAAATCAGTACTACACTGTAAAAAAAATAAAATAAATAATAATAATAACAAAGCTTACCAGAGTCTTTCTACTTCAGAATGTCACATTTTATGTTTTCCTTGCTTTGAAATTTACTACCAGTTTCTGAGTGAAAATAGTTTTAAAGCAAATCTTACACCAGCATTTTTTCCCCAGTGTCTAGTACTAGGAAAACTGTACTAAGAATAATTATTGGTATAGTTAACTAGACCAAATGAATAGCTACTACATTGGACCAGGAACCAGCAACGGATGGAATACATGTTAGTTTAAAATTATTAGTTGATATCTGAGCCTCAGATCGCCACAGAAAACATTAACAAATGAAAAAAAGGTTAACAATAGTAATTTGTCACTATTGAGATTAGTAGAATAGGAAAAAGTGCTATTATCAAATAAACAAATACAAATCCTATTAAATGAATTGTTTCTAAACACTATTGGAATAAGTAGGCTATTAGAATAGTTAGAAATAATACATAGAAACATACTAGTTAGAAATAAATGTTAAAACGGTTTGCCACAACTATCAGCTTGACATGCATTAAATTACCAATTATTCTGTACTCTCAGGCAACGGAGTTAAATCAATATGAAGCAATGTACATGAATCTTCAGGCTAAGAGTCGCCCATGTTCATCTGAAACACGTGATTTCACATAATGCAGCATGATGTGCCATGATTCATGCAGGTCTCTAACCTTCTCATGATGTTGTAAGTGTATGTATGATGAGAAGCATCAGATGTCTCTTGGCCTTTGGGGTAATGTGAAGTTTCGGGCCTCGGAATTGTGTGTAAAATAATGCGGACGGCAGCATATCAGTTAGCTTTGAGTTGGCATCAGGAAACCACGTGATGGGAAACTGGAAATCTGCTGCCTGTGGTTGGTTCAGGATCAGGTGGCAGCGGCAAAAAGAAAGGGATTCCCATTCAAATGCAGATAAACTCTGGCTTCACAGTCCTTCTCTATTATAATCTGACATATTGCTAAATGGTTTATAGTCTGCAATGACATGTACGTGCTTTAATTTAACATGACTTTTCATTTAATGATGTTTTTATTGTATTATATTTATATTTTATGAATTAGAAATGAGCAAGGTCTCAGTGCGCTTTAAGAACAGTGTGACTGTTTGAAACAACAGGTGCGTTTTAGTGCAGAGATATGTTTTGTTTCTTCAAATTGCTTGCAGCTTGCCTTGTAAATCAGTTTTCAAGTGACCTTCATAGGCGGTGTGGTTAAAATTAAGGGTTTTACATGGCACTGATGGTCGATTTGTTTGAGATATTAGCCTCAGCATTTTTACTTTTTCATTGTGATTTCCACTCCAGTTGACATATATGCACAAATGATGAGTTTTTGCTGGAATAACTCCATCGTCCAGAGACAGAGCCTTAAGTGTTCTCTTTCTTTAATTCCTGTGTGTCTTTTCTTTTAGTCTAATGGCATATTATTGAATTAGTAATAATGTTACCCTAAAATTATATTACAATGACTTTCTGTTTTTTTCCTGTCCTATTCTTTCCAAACAGTCATGATTGTTTTTTAGGAAACGCTGTATATCTGAGACAGACAAAAATGTCTAGTGCCGTTTATAATGCATTTGGTGTATATATGCCCACTTCCCCACTGTGCAAATGACCTCTTGATAATATAATAATATAATATAATAACACTTAATGTAATGTAATGCATATGCAAGTATAAAAATACAAACAGGTTGCGTATGCAAATATAATCAGGTTTTGGGATTATCAGCAAAAATGTAAGCTTATGAATAAAGGCCTTCGTAATTCAAGTTTATTTAAAATAACATCTATGTATAAAACATTGTTTTATAGTTTGGTTAAAATAACTGAGGTCATCATTTCAATCAAGCTACAAAATATTATATTTAGATAATTATATTTTATATTTACGTATTTGTTTGAAATGGGCTCACTGTATGTGTCTGAGCCGATATGAATGAGTTGACTTGTGAATGAATGGAAAATTGTTTACTCTAAAAAAAAAATTGGGAAAGGGAGATAGGAAAGAAGTGTCATACAGAAATAGTGTATGTGAAGGAGGTCAGGTGATTTTAAGAGGATTTACCCAGTAAAATCTGAAAGCTTAATGCATACCTTTAGAAAAATGTGCAGCGCAAAAGCCTGTCACATGGCGAGAGTTGCTGTTTGTTAGAAAGAAAACGAGAGCAGTCTTGATCCACAGAGACCGGTGCACTCAGAAACACAATCCAGCTCTGAGACTGAAAGACGTGGCAGACTACAGAGACGGACAGACAGACAGGGTATGAGTGAACATCTAGCCCAGTGTGACTGAACTAAATGTGACTGATCAGAGTGACCATACCTTGAACTCTGCAGCAGAAAATGAGAGAGACACACACAGTCTGTAAGTTTGAATGTGCTTGCAGAAGAGGAAGAGGATTGAGAAAGAGAGAGTGTGTGTGTGTGTGCAGGGACGCATTAACCATTGGGCTAGGCGGGGGTAAAGCCCGGGGGCCCGGTCAAGGAGGGGCCGTGAGTGGATGGGGGTATTTTGATGGTAATCGGGTACGGCACGATTTGCCCAACCAACGGCCGCCCCTCACATATTAGCGCTATTATTTAGTGGAGCTTTTCCATATATTTCCATGCATTACCTTTAGAGGTTAAAACGTAACGTTTGAATTTGGTTTTCACCAATCAAATGGCATTTATTCATATGTTTACTTTTGAAAACGACCCGGCACACGTATAAATCAGATGATCAGCTGCAATGTCCGCATTCACTCTCTTCCTTCGCTTTGGCATAAACCTGGAATGGTTATGCAAAGAACAATCTTCGCTAAGTCAAAAATGTTAACATCTAAAAGAAAGTGAGAGAGGGCTATTCCCCCTAAAAAAATGAGGAGAGAGGGGAAAACAGAGTTAGAATAGTCAGACAATCCCAGCTATAAGGTTATTTGACTAAAGTTGATGATGGAGTAGCTTGTGAAACGTAAGTGGCACGGGCACATGCGAGCAGCTACAATCACAGCGTCATCTCCACAGCATTGTTAGGGTAGTTGATTAACAAGTAAATTAGGATGTATATGCTTTTGGGTTTGAACAAAGTATCTCGTTATGGGTTGAGAGATTAAACCGGTAGAAGATAGCTATAATCGTTTTGCCGGCATGATGTAGTTAAGCTTGTTCATTTTAAAGCATTTAAGCATTGTGGTTTAAACACAAATGTATCTTTGCAGGGACATTCAAGCAGTGGGGCAGAATCATTTGGAAATGCCGCGTTGCGGTTTCGGCCGACCGGTTTGCGCATTGCGCGTACAGCGCAGTCTAAACTGGAGTTATTTTTGCGCATTGTGCTTAAACGTTCAAATGCAAGGTAGTGCAAAATGTCCCCCCTCGTCAACAGTCATTTGTGTCTTAAATGATCGTTAATATTTAAATATAAAGCATGTGTAGTAGTAGTAGGCTATATGAGATCATAATATGATGAGATTTTAAAGGGATAGTTCACCCAAAAATCATCATTTACTCAGCCTCAAGTTGTTCAAAACCTGTATGAATTTCTTACTTCTGCTGAACACAAAAGAAGATATATTGAAGAATGCGTGTAATAGAACGTTTTGTCCCCTTGGACTCCGTACTGTGTATTTACTAGGGGACAGGGGAAGTCGTGGCCTAATGGTAGAGGGTCGGGGAACTAGTTAACCCAAAAGGAGCCTCCCAATTGTAGGTGGGGGTAGGGGAATTACCGCGCTCTATTCCACATTCCACATCACCCCAACTGAGGTTGCCGGAGCAAGGCACCGAACCCCCAACTGCTTCCCGGGAGCCGCAGCATAAATGGCTGCACTGCTCCGGGTGTGTGTTCACTGTGTGTGTGGGTGGGTGTGTGTGTGTGTGTGTGCGCGCACTTAGGATGGGATAAATGCAGAGCACTAATTAGACTGATTAACATACTTGGCCACATGTAACGTCCCTCATTTCAGTCACTTCATTTTGTTTTTCATATATGGAAGTCATGGAGGCCCAGCAACTGTGGGTTACACGTCAAAAAAACTTGGGTTCCCCAAGATATGGAGTTTATTTGCAAAAACAGATAACATTTTCAAAAATCATGTTTTTTTTATTATGTTATCATGTTTTTATTGTCTTTTATTGTGTTAGTAAGCTGTATTTATTTTTAAATTTTTTAACTTAATCAAAATAACCCAAATGCAGTTGTTGAGAATGCACAAATATTTTTTTTTGAAAATGTTAAACATTGAGTTATCTGTTTTTCCACATGAACTCCTTAATATACTTTAATTAACGCAGAAGAGAAAATCATACAGGGTTAGCAACAAACCACAGACCTTTAATTTTTGGGAGTGAGCTATCTCGAAAGAAGCCTAATTTAGATGCTGTTTTAAAATTTATGTCAATAATTTAATAAAACATTTAGAAGAAAATCAGCACTGTCTGACGAAGCACTTTTGTAAACGATAAGGAATGTATATTGATTTTATGAAGACTATCATTGAACACTGGACGTCAAAGACGGATATTCAGTTATTAGCACAATCTATTTGATAACAACTATATTTATTATTAAGTGTTTAAGGTTTCAAGAGGTCTATTTTTTTTGTAATTGTCTGTCTGTTTACTTGTCTTCAGTAATTTTGTTTTTACATAGGCTAGTATTTTTATTTTTTTTTATATGATTATTTTGTTATTAATGTATTGAATATACCAAATTTCCAAGCATCAAATTTTCGATAGGAATAAAACTCCTATTTAAGAACTATATATATGAGATATAGCTTTAAAGTCCACGTGAACTGGAAGTTGCTGACTGTAGTGACGTATTTCCATCTGAAACGGAATATTGAATAGAGGGCATGGATTTATGTGTGCGCTCCTCCTCTCTGTCTCTCACTCATACAGGTCTCTAAAGGTGCGGAGGGGTGTGTCGGAGGGTGTGTTTAAGGATATTCTGCCCAAGCTGTCAAACTGACGTCATCAGAAAAGGAATGCCATTCCAGAACGGAAGTAAATGTTCAGATTTTGATTAAAAATTACCAAGACAAACAATTTTTTTCAACGGATTAACTTGCACAGATTAATTGTTCACATCAAGACTAGCAATTTGCGCTAGTAAAGTAAATAAAGTCAATTTTGATTTCATGAGGACTTTAAATAGGATTTGTACTCCTATCAAAATAGGAGTATAATTTTGACTAGATTTAAAAATATATACTTATATCAAAATATATATTATATTTGTAATAGGGGGCCCTGCAGTAAGTCATAGCCCCGGGGCCCTGTAAGGTCTTAATGCGGGCGGCCCTGTGTGTGTGTGTCAGTGCCGATGAGAGAAAGAGAGAGCGAGAGATCTGGAGCTGGTATGAATTATGCAGGCTGCAGTCTGGAGTGCAGAGTTTTAGCTGACCGTGTTCCTTTTTCTCTCATTTGCCTCTGATTTATATTTCACAGTAACTTCTCCACGTGCTCTTTCAAACACACAGAGAACAGAAAGCCGAGGGCAGTCGAGTCGGCGTGTTCAAGCCAGATAAAAAGCAGCCCGTATCAAAGGCGCTCTGATACGAAATGGGAAAAATTAATGAACGTATTGATTGCGCATTGTTTTAGTATTCCGTCGCAAACAGCGGCGCATTTATGCTCGCAACATTATTGCTTTTCCCTCACTGCAGCCTGTTAAACATTCCTGCACAGCCCCTGAAGCCATGAAGACATGCAGAACGTCAGAAACAGCCCCACCTCCTGGTCAGATTATGGTAATGCAGGTAAATCTCCCACCGGGGGGAGAGCAGCCCCTATAGAGGAAACTGGTGCTTTTTAATCTGACGTGTAGATGCTGAACGAAGTTGTGTTAGAGGAGCAATGGAGCTTCATAAGGAGCTTATAGATACAGTGAATGTCCTTTAAGCTGCAGAAGGACAGTTGAGGTTTACCTAGTCACTGAATTATTGAACAGCACTTAGTTTATCTTCAGTCCCTTGACACATGCTCACAAACTTCCTCGGTAGTCCAGTAGCTTCAGTTTGGTACACGGACACTAACTACGCAATTTGTGACAGTGATTCTTTTTTGCTGATCGTACTGGATGGAGGAATGTAATTATATCTGTGATGTTAAAGACTTCCTGATTGGGTCATGTGGTACAGTGAGGTCCAAATGTATGCGGAAATAGTTTTATTTATAGCAATGTATATAACATTTGTCACTGCAAATTAATTGACCAACATTAAATCTTGAGTGAAAATTTAAATAAAAAAACTTAAAACTTTTTTATTATATGACTTTCTTCGTATTTTGTACATTGGTCTTTTTTTACTGCAATACTCTGAAAAATGCAGTCTTTTGCATCCAGTTGAAATGACATTGTTTTTCTATGCAAAATATTCACGTGAGATTTTGGGTGAAAAGTTAAATAAAAAAATTAACATGAATTTTTTCTTATATTGTCGCTCTTTTGCTTCAATGACAGAAGTGCGCAAAAATGCTTATTTTACTGTTGATCATTTGCAATGGAAAATGTTTTAAATACGAAAAATGGAAATATTCTGATTTAAACTGTATTTCATTTCAAAACAGATTGTCAACATGAGAATGTGAGTACAATTTTAAAAAAGAAAAGAAAAGAAAGAGAATTTGGTGAAATACAAAAAATCAATAAAAAAAATTAAATTACTTTCTTAATATTTTTGTACGTTGCCATTTTCTCTATTGACAATGCAGAAATCTGCAAAAATGCAGATTAAAATCAACATTTTCTTAGCAAATTATATCATCATTGCAAGAATTTGAGTGAAAAGGAATAATTTTTTTAAATAACCTGCAAAAATGCTTCTTTTTAACATTGATATTATGATTGAAACATGTTTTAAATGCAAACATTTGTATCTAATTTAAAACCACTAGTACTTTCAAATGATATTACCAACATGATAATTTTTGTGAAAATTAATCAATAAAAAAAAAAAAAAAGATGATGTTCTTATTTACAGTATGTCACCCTTTTTCTTTAATGACAGAATGCAAAAGTCAGCAAAAATGCAGATTTTTTTTTCTAATTAATATAAGCATTAAATAAAATAATTAACGTAAGAATTTGAGTGACAATAAACAAATACGTTTTATAAAAAAAATTACCTGAATTTCTTGGTGTTTTGTATGTCGCAAACCATTTAACATTGCAAATGAAGCATGACAACTTGAGCGAAAATTATTGCATTTTTGCTTTAATGACACCACTCAAGAAGCTCTCAGACTTTTAGACCCCACTGTATGCGCACAAGACAGAAGAATCTGTCTGTCTCTCCATTCGCCCAGCGCTCTCCTACAGTCATTCAGAGAGACAGAAATCAGATGGATCTGTCACGAATTCAGCCGAAGCGCACGTGAAATGAAAATAAAAGTAATATATATTTTGTTCTATAGCCAGCGCTCTCCTGATATCACAAATCTGTGGGAAAGTAGGAGGGGAGATATTACTGAAACAGAGAAAGGGAGCGCGGGAGAGATGCTATTGCGGAAAAACGAGTGGAACAGGGGAGAAGGTAAGCAAATGAGAGTGGTAGAAAGAGAAAACCAGATGCACTGAAGGGGGAGGGGGCAGCATGCCAGAAAAAGAGAGAAAGAGAGGGAGGAGGGAGAGTAAAAGAGAATAGCTTTCCCCTTTCTGCTCTGCCTGCGAGCCGTGCATCCACTCGGGTGTTTTCCGACACACAATCACCTTCTTCTGCTGCCATACGCGCCTCTTCCTCTCTTTCAACCCCATCTCCCCGGCTGTTTGCTCGGTCATCAGTCGCGTCAGCCCTCATTCACGCTATCCTCAGCTCTGATAGATGTGTCAGGAATGTCTAATTGAAATGAACTCATAGAAACACATTGACTCAGGTAAGCAGGTCGACTCAGCCGAGCTCATTTCTGAGACAATCACACCAGGGCCCCTTTCACACATGCTGCGTCTGTGTATTTTTTAAGGCAGACATATTAACTACGGATGGGTCATGAATGCCATCCCCATCATTATTGATTTTCTAGATTTTTTGATATTTTTAGCCCTTGTTTTTAATAAGCATGCTTGCGCTTTAGTGTTCTTTACAACGGCAAAACCTGATATCCATGCTTTCTTGAGGTCCCCCCCCCAACATTGGCGTTTCCTTTTTAGTTTTAGCTTTTCAGTAAAACGATTCCCAACTTTTTTTTTTTTTTTTTAAGCATTTTGTGATCTCTGTGCTCTTGTTATGATCTTATTACACAGCCCCTACCCAAATTAGTTAGAAGTGGAAAATTCGAACAGAATTGCTGATTTATTACCGTAAGCGGAATGTCACCGAATTTGGCCTATTTTTGGGATGAAGAATCCCCCGAAAGTAGGCTGTACACTAAATCACAGTATGGACGATAGTGTCCTTGTTGAATTTGAACTAACAAAGACTTTTAAATATGAAGTATGCTTGTCTCTTCTGTGTGAAGGAGCGTGCAGTTTCATCTACTGGGCATTGTAAAAAAATCATTTTCAGCATTCATTTCCTCACTATAACGAGGACATGGACACGTGGAAACTCCTCTCCAGAGCTGCTCCAGAGTCACGTCCATCCACCGCACACCACATTTCAGCATTTCTTTGAAACTATTGTCAGATAACATAGAAATTCAAAGGCGTTCATTACAACCCCAATATAAAACTCGTTACTTGAAGAAATTATGACAGAAAGTAATCATTATTATGGTACAGTACAGTGTATTTCAGAAATATTATTAGTTTAAAAACATGCACAACAAACACATTCATTTAAAATCATTCACATTCAGGATACCCTTAACAAACAATTTAAAAACTTCTTCCATGTTTTAATATAACAATAACAACTTTTTTTTTGTGTCGCCTTTGTTTGTCAACAAAAGGAAGTGTAAAAAGTTTTACTGAATTTTCATTTTAAAAGATTGAATTGTGTATATTGTTGAACGGTTTAAATGTTTTATTCTTTTATTTGATTACCACAATTGAAAATATTTGTATTAAATCAGAAATCCAGAACAATTAAAACAGCCAACAGAAAGTTTCTAAAACAAAAAACAAACAAGTTCTGTGATAACTTGGGTATTATGTAAAAATTTATAAAAATTAAAATGTATAAAAATTATTACATTGTTTTATAAAGTAATTTAAATTCAATTATAAATTCAATCAAACATTAAGAATCCATAGAAATAAAAAAGAAAAAAAACATGATAAAAAGGAAAAATATAT
The DNA here is from genome assembly GCA_018155175.1 of Sinocyclocheilus anophthalmus. NCBI lineage: Eukaryota > Metazoa > Chordata > Actinopteri > Cypriniformes > Cyprinidae > Sinocyclocheilus > Sinocyclocheilus anophthalmus. Next base: position 345,297 of record JADLZN010007908.1, read on the forward strand.
AATCGAAGGGGAAATTTGTAAAAAAACAAACAAAAAAAAACAGAATTTGGGAAAAAAATACATTTCATAGGGCCGTAATATATTAATCCACTTGTTTTGTAAATGACCCTAAGAAATGCATCTGATCAACGTCGGGTAATAAACCTCTAATTATACAGGGCTTCCACTTTTCAATTATTCGACTAGTCACTCAGACAATCGACTTACACTAGGTTTCACATGCAAATGTTGAAAATGCACTGGAAAATGCTTTACCAACATGATACTTTGAAATATAGTCAAAAGAAAACAAAAACACAAATTTAGAAACAAAATGAACTGGTTAGCCGCATTGCATGTGGGTCTCCTTTTGTGGGCGTTTGTTGGCTGGAATAAAATGTTGTTTACTAGATCTTTTTCCATTTATTAGAGGTCTGATTACTGTAGTGGTAACAGACCTCCATATTCAAGGGGGCGATAGAGTTTCTTGTAAATGTCTGTGCCATTAAACTGGAGTTGTTTTAACTATAAATATGTAAACTTAATGATTATTTGGCACAACAGCAGCCGAACTGAAAACCCTTTCTGCAAGGCATGGAAATGCAGTCTGACACATTGTAAAATGCTTTTGAGCTTGTATAGTTTATGTTTGTGTTTTTGTGCTTGAGTGGATTTTTTGAGTAGTATTTTTCAGGCCTTAGTGATTCAGAAGATGTAAAACAGTTTGCACGAGTGTCTTTGCCGATCTTAAACTCAGGTAGTGTTAATATGCTGTGATGAGGTGCTCATGTAGTGGAGGTGAGGCTAATGTAAGCTCTTCTCGTTTGGCTCTGATAGACCTGCTGTGTCAACTTTTTTTTTTTAATTAGCAGCTGGTTTTTCTCTGCGGTCTCCATTGGGATTCAGTGTGTTATGGAGTATAGATCCCATGTGTAAAGCACAAACTGTACCTCATCTTACAGTACCGTACAAAAATAGGTCCTATAGTTTCCACCAAAACACAACAGTTACTACAGGTATCTGTTGTCTTACTGCTGTAAAATAATAGTGAATTTATCAATAGTGGTTCTTTCTGTATTCAGTAAGATTTAAATATTTATATCATGTTACAAAAGATTCATATTTAGAATAAACGCTGTTCTTTAAAAAAATATATTTTTGAACTATCCTAGAAAAAAATGCAAAAGTTTTCAAAAATATATATTAAGCACAGCTGTCCTTGGTAAAAATAATTCATATTTTAAACACCAAAACAGCATATTAGAATGATTTCTGAAGGATCATGTGACACTGAAGACTGGAGTATTAATGCTGAAAATTCAGCTTTGCATCACAGGATTACATTACATTTACAAATTACATACAGCAAAAAGTCCGTGTGGTGCGGCTGACACAGAACAGCATACTCTGTTTGCGTTCAGTGGATACTCTACAAAATGGCGCCAGGGGGACGCGGAGGAGACGAATTGTTGAATAAAGTCGTTTTTTTTTCTTTTGCGCACAAAAAGTATTCTCGTAGCTTCGTAATATTATGGTTGAACCCCTGATGTCTCATGGATAAGTTTACCGATCTCCTTGCTACGATTCTGGACGTTGATCGTGGTAGTACCCTTGCTGTCTATGGGAGGGTCAGAGAGCTCTCAAATTCCATCAAAAATACTAATTGTTTCCGAAGATGAACGGAGGTCTTACGGGTTTGGAACGACATGAGGGTGAGTAATTAATGACAGAATTTTCATTTTTGGGTGAACTAACCCTTTAAGGCAACATAAAACAAGTTCAAAACACATTTACCGAATGTGAGTTTGGGTGAACTGAAAGACCCTTCAGCACCCAATTTGAGATGACTTTTTGACCACAACATAGAGAATAAAGTTCAGCCTCACGTCTTTTTCGAATCTTTTACTATTTGCTATTATTCCTATAAAATGTATTGTGTCAACCAGCATTAAATTACTGCGGTAATTATCACAAAGATTTTTGAAAAGCTGCAAAAAAAGCTATTTTCATTGTCTGAATTTGGTTAATGTTGTTTTTGTCCAAAAAATTAATGTAACATAGCAAGTCTTTGACACAGATACACACACACATACATATTAAAGAGTGTTTTGCAGCAAGGTACAGGGCAGGCCGCTCCTGGCAGGTTCGACAATGTAAAACTGGACCGTATAAAGCGATAGGTGAATATATTGTGGATTTTGTAACACTAATGAATGAGGTGTGTGTATATTTGTGAGTGTGCGTTCAAACTCGCAGTCACAAGGGCTCTTGAGCGAAATTGTGTGCTGCCGGTGATATCGAGTAGCGAACTCTTATTTCCTCCACCCTGGAGAGGTGGCAGGAGACACGGGGAGACCAGAAAGCTGTTCACTGTGCGATGTTGGTGTCAAAGGTTACTGTTACACTCATTGTTCCTTTTAACTGTGGGATGGATGGAGCCGCAGTACTTAATTGTTAAATTGTATGATTATTCTCTCTCTCTCTCTCTCTCGTTCTCTCTCTCTCTCTCTCTCTCTCTCCCGGCCTCTCTCCTCCTCTCCCTCTCCTCCCGCCTCCTCTCTCTCTCGCTCCTCTCACACGCCTCTCATCCGTCCTACCCTCTCTTCTCCTTCTGTTCTTCTCCTCCGCTCTCCCTCTCTCCTCCACTCCCTCGCGCAACTCTCCCTCCCTCTCTGTCTCTCTCCTCGCCTCTCCTCCTCTCCTCAATCTCTACACACCCCTCTCCTCCTCTTCTCCCCCGCTCTTCTCTCTCTCTCTCCCTCTCCTCCCCTCTCTCTCTCTCGCTCGAGTGGTTACCATGGTGACAGCTGCGTGCTGCATATATTACACTGATCTCACGCACAGATAGAGGTGTTTCTGTCTTAAAAATGAAATTGCAGTCTCATAATAATAATAATAAACAGGTTCAAACTATGATGATTATATATTTTTTGCTCGACTGTAATGATTAATTGCCTTTATATATGTGTGTGCAGTCAGGTCTGTGTTTTCAGTGCTTCAAATAGTGCGAGCTGAATAACAGCACTTGTTAAAGCAGACATGAGCGATCCGTTCATTTCTAGAGGGCAAAAAACCAAGTCGCGGGGGGAGGGGAGAGAAGTGTGTGAAAGATGGGGTGAGAGAGTGTGTGTATGTATGAGAACGGAGTAAGTGTGTGTGTGTGAGTGAGAAAGAGCAAGTCAGCTGACCTTCAGAGCGCAACACTTGATGGAAGGCTGGAGGAAATCGGATGATCTGATTGGTTGATGGTGTGTGTTCGGATCCAGCAGGGCTCGAGTTCAAGCATCGTCCTACTATCACATCACATGCAGCATCTCTCTGTCATCTTCCTCTCAGGTTTTATTTAGTCTGCTTTATTGGCAAGAATTTGTATGGTCAAGCATTTGTAGCGGCATCCAATTTGTGTAAAATAACAATAGTGCAAATAGAGTAAACAAATAATGCTAACAATTTCTTAATAGGCTAAAGCATTTTCCAACCTGACTGACTAGTTTTACGCAACTTTAGGAAGTTGAGGTGCATCAATTTACCTTAAAAAATGTGCAGGTTTACAAGTATAATCACTTCTTTAGTAATCCCTTCCTAGTTCACTTCCTTAGTTTACTTCCTATTCTGCCATAATTTTCTCACCATCATGCTGTTCCAAACCTGTATGAGTCTGTTTCTTCTGTTGAACACAAAAGAAGATATTTTGAAGAATGTTGAATGTTGTGGTCTCAAGAATATTGGTAACTAAACAGTTGCTGTTAACCATTGACTTCCATAGTAATTTTCCATGATGTGGAAGTCAATGGCTTCCGTCAACTGTTTGGTTACCAATATTCTTCAAAATATCATCTTTTGTGCTCAACAGAAGAAAGAAACTCATGAGTAGGCTAAATGGTGAGAAAATTTAAATTTTGGGGCGAAATATCCCTTAAACCAAAGTTTTCCAGGTTAGTGGCCTTAAATCATCAGTACTCAGATAACCTGCTCCGTGCGCTTTCAAATCGATAACGAGTTTTCTTGTTAAACTATAGATAACAATTTCACTTTGTTCTCCGAAATACACAGTATATGGGAGTCTCTACTATGAATCAATCACTGTCAAAACAATCAAAATCAAAACAATCTGTCCTCGCGAAATACTGTAAACTGTATTAACACACATCTCCATGTATAAAATTGGATATAAAACAAAATATCTAAATCCGCCGTTTATCCCAGGTAACATATGTAACTCTTTAAATACCTTAAAATGCAGCTTAAGAATTTATATTGTAACACTGAAACAATTATTTTCTGTAAAGCTGCTTTGAAATAATTGTGAAAAGTGCTGTACAAATACATTTGATTTGGCTGTGCAATTATTTCACTCATTGTAGTATGAGCTAGGGATGGGTGATATGGCCAAAAATAATATTGTAATATTATTTTCTGTATCATTCAATATCAATATTTATCACTTCATCATTTTATACTGGGGAAGTAAATAATAGGGGAAGTAAATAAATTCCACACATTTATTGGACTTTGAGAATGAATGAAAATACAGCTTGTTTGCTTTGTGTTTTTTGTTTTATTTATGTGTTTTATGATTTAATGCAAGTGCATAATGCACAAAAATGGTTTCTAATGATGTCTAACTTAATTCAACATTAACAATCTAATCAATTTTATAAACTGTAATCAAATGAAAATACAGCAGTTAATTTACAACCAAACAGAATTTTTATTTTTTGTCAAATAGGGTGCTGAGCAGCAGAATATTTATATTGTATAAATTAAAACATGGATGAAAACATTTCTTGTACGATACCTAAATAATAGTAATAAGAAGTATATTTTGCGATAAGAATCGTTTTCTCAAAAGAAACAGTGTAAAGCTGAAAAGTGAAGTGATTCTCAGAGCAGCTCTGGAGATGAAGTTTGTGTGTTCATGTCTTCATATAGTGAGAAGGCAGATGTTGAAAACACCACAAGTTTGACGTGTAGTTATGTGTGTTCTAGATTAAACCATGCCACTCAATCAAACAGAGACTGACAGAACATGCAGACCTTTTAACATCTCACACCTGATTTTCTTGGTGTATGCTAAATATAAAAAATTACTTGAGTTTAAGTTTTTTCCTATCAGTCAATCAAATTTTAGGGTCATGTTTAGGGTTGTCTTTGGTCTGTTATTGTGGCCTAAATAATGTTCTTATTAACCTATAATTTCTCTCTGATTGAATTGGTTGTTAATATTTAAGGTAATGGTTAGGGATAGTGTTACCAAAGGACTTTGACAAGAATATTATTCCATACATTGCTTGGCAAAATCATGGACAGCCATAACCAGCTCACTCACATGTATGGTGCACCATGCCCCAATTTGATATTCAAAATATTATGTTCCCATTTTCCAGCATTCCCCATGTGAGGAATGAACTGTGACAAGCAGCACAGTTCTGGGAAAATAAACCCTGTCATGGCGCTGCGGCTCTCACATGAAGTGGTTTATTTTCATATGTGCCTGCATGTCCCAGTGGTTGCCAAAAATAATCATTTTTCCAGCTATCTTACTTTAGCGTAGGTTCTCTTAAACAGCAAATATCACTGTTACAGTAAAGTCATTCCAGAGCAATTTGCAGTTGGTTGCTCTGTTCAGTAGTTCTCTAGTAAATTATGTTTCTAAACACAAGATACATACACAGAGCAGGGCTTTTGTTGTTGCAATCTGCATTAAATGAGACAAAAATGCCAGAATCGTAACTGCAAAGAGCATAATGTTAGCAAGCTAGTCACCAAAAAAAAAAAATACACAGAAGTAGAGACCATAATATAATAGAAATCTTGGAGGGTTGTTTTGACTTTGGCCTGTAAGTGACCCTGGCATTATGGTGGCACGTTTTACATGGATAAGCACAACAATTTTTTTACAATCTAGTTGCGTAGTGTGCTTTTACCTCTGCTGTCGTGAATGTGAATTTCCATGTCGCCATAAATGTAAAGGCTTGATATGCTTTCAGTTCCCACCTGACAGTGAGAGGGCACATGTGTAGTGCTCTCTCAAACACTGTAGGCGGAAGGACCTGCACTGAAGAGTCATTTCAAGACTCTACAGTCAATGGGCATGTTCTGAATGGCACACTGCCATACTACTTATTCTGTTTGCAATTTGCAACATGTACACTGTGCGCAGTGTGACATAATAAATCTGCCAAAACGTGCAGTATACAGTACAAGCGGTACACACTGTGTATACTACAATGTAATGCTCTCAGCTTGGCTTTCCACTCGAGAGTGATGACTAAAGTAAGTACTAAGTGATAATGGCCATAATTTTCAACCTTTATAATCACACCCAAATTTTTTGATTAGTAATATGCATTGCTTTAAGGACTTCATTTGGACAACTTTAAAAAACGATTTTCTCAATATTTAGATTTTTTTGCACCCTCAGATTCCAGATTTTTCAAATAGTTGTATTTCGGCCAAATATTGTCTTATTCTAATAGACCATACATCAATGGAAAGCTTGTTTGTTCAGCTTTCAGATGGTGTATCAATCTCAATTTTGAAAAATTGACACTTAAAGGGTTAGTTCACCCAAAAATAAAAATTAGGCTGTGTTTTACTCACCCCTGAGGCATCCTAGGTGTATGTGACTTTCTTTCAGACGAATCCATTCGGAGTTATATTAAAAATGGTCTTTGATCTTTCAAGCTCCATCATTACACTCAGCGGGTGTTGCATTGCTTCAGTCCAAAAGACTTTAAATAAAGCAACGCTTCCACAAAACAAGTGTCTCACAAAGGGGGGGCCTCCTGTAGTGAATCGATGCGTTTTTGTAAGAAAAATATCCATATTCAAAACGTAATAATCACTTGAATCTAGCTTGCGCTCACTGTTGTAAAACGGAAGCAGTTCCGGGGAATTACATATGAGGTCAGCTTTGCGCATGCGCCGCTCAGAAGTAGGGCTGGGTATCGAGTTCGATACTTTTTAGGCACCGACAGAATTGCCTCGATACCAACAAGTATCGAAAAATGTCTTATTGTTCGGTACCAAATTTCGATACCTAAAGGGTTAATCTCATCAGCGTCAGTGAGACAATAAGCCTGCAGCACTAGCCGGTGTGTTCGACTAGAAGAGGTGTGGCGCAGATCGATCATCCGCGAGAGCGAGTCGAAAGCGCATGGAGCGGTCTGCTCTCTTTAGCTCTCATGGTACTGTATACCACCAGTATAGAGTAGCGCGGGGAGCTGCGTGGAGTTCCGATCATATGCAAATCATGAGATCCGTTCATACTACATGACTGAAAGCGCGTGTTATGTGGCCATTCATGCAAACTGTAGCATCATGCTACATAAGACAATAAATAAGATTTATATTCCGCTTTTACTCAGTTCTCAAACAAATTAAGAACTACAATCGATTATTGACTGAACGCAAGCGCTTATTCCGATAGAAAACACCGTATCGGTTTCCACTGATTAAAAAAGTTTTGTTTGCTTGGTGGTAATATTCGGTCTTTATATTAATAGAAGGGTGCCCAAAATGTTTTTTTTTTTTTTTCTACATCACGAAATAGGTAATCCGGACCTGCTCTAATGTGTGTTTTGGCCATGTAATTTTGCTGAAATTAAATATGTTATTACCTCTGAGTCAGAGCAGTGATCATGGAAGAGAGAACACAAGCAGACAGTGCTGGAAGCTGCTAATGCTCATCAGTAAATCAGTGGAAAATAAATAGAAATTTCATAAAAATGGTATCGAAAAAAGTATCGTTCAGGAACCGGTATCGAAGTCAAGGTATCGGTATCGATATCGAAAAATTTTGAACGATACCCAGCCCTACTCAGAAGTGACACACGCGGAGAGATCGAAACAAAACAACGTCACTAATTAGAAGTACAAAACGAGGATTTGTAAAGAAGAATGTCAGAGGATTTCGATATAAGCCAAGAGGAGACTTGTTTTCCTTTGCTAAAGTAAGGAAACTTTGCTTTCTTTGCTTCTGTTAACAAACGTTGGTTTTCACGAGGCTCACCGGCGCATGCGCAACGCTGAAGTCATATGTCATGCTCCCGGAACTGCTTCCGTGTAAAGCGCAAGCTAGATTAAAGTGATTATTAAGTTTTGAATATGGATATTTTTCTTACAAAAATGCATCGATTCACTACAGGAGGCCTTTGTTCACCCCCCGGAGCCGTGTGAGACACTTTTTTTTGTGGAAGGGTGCTTTTTATTTCACGTCTTTTGGACAGAAGGAATGCAACACCCGCTCACTACAATGATAGAGCTTGAAAGATCAAAAACAATTTTTAATATAACTCCGACTGGATTCGTCTGAAAGAAGAAAATCAAATAACACCTCGAATGCTCGGGTGAGTAAACACTGCCTAATTTTTTTTTTTGGGTGACAACCCTAAGACTGGTTTGTGGACACACACACACACACCCACCCGACACCATCTATATCTAATTTATAAATAATATATATATATATATGCGGATTGATGATAATAAATACAAATAATAAAAGAAATAATTAATAATATACCAATATTTGTAATTATATTCTTAATTTACACTAATTTATATTATAACTATATATAATATTAGGCCAGCCTCTCTCTCCCTCTGACACATAAAAGCAGTCTGTGGTTTCACATATCTTAATGCTGTCTGTTTCTATTTCGCTGTGGGCTTCCTCTGCTGTCATATCCAATCTGTCTAAGGACGTATATTGTATATGCATTTAACAGTACCTTTGGTTTTAAAGTGAACTCTGCGCTAGTGTGAATCAGAGTCTGTCTGAGATTCGTAGACATCTCATCGTCTGTATCATAAACCACGCCAAACAATGATCAGTGGTTTAGACACGGAAATGGCTTTAATTGTGCATGCTCAGATGAAGAAATTCAACCTCCACTATGCTTTAACCCTTTCCTGCAGGATTTAACTTCTAGTGCTTTTTGTGTTTGGAGGAACAGATAGCTACAGATTCGCTCTGACACAAACAGACGGAAAGAGTGAGGGAGAGAGAGACATGCCCTCTTTTGGCTGTCAGTATCATTGTGCACATTCATTCTGGTCTGTTCTCTGTGTGACAGTCTGTCTCTCTCTCACACAAAAAAAACAAACCAGTGTCACAGAGAGCTGGCACACACTGCGACCAAGTCACGTATGCCCATATGTCGACTGTGTGTGTGTGTGTGTGTCTGCAGTGTTCGAACTATACCGAGGACTTTGGGGGAGCCCACTTGTTTTTTTTTTATAACGGGGGGGCAAGTTCATCTGCTTGCACGTAGGGACTTACAAAGATACATAACAGCTACAAGTGTATGCACTACTTGCTTTATGCAAGCACTATATAGGATAAATCACTATACAGGATTTACCCTATTATACTTTATCGACACGAATTGATAGGTGAAACAACAAACAGCCACCCACAAATAGTCTATATACAAAGCATCAGGCTGTCTTTGAGTTCACATGAACAACGGTTAAAGTTACTTGTCGTCAGGCTACAGAAGAATATCATAATTCCTCTGTTCAATTAGGCCCAAGACATCGAGAGTCATGCAGGCCTATAACAACCCAGCCACAACACATAATTGCGAATAACATGCCTTACCTTAACACAGAATTGACCACAGAGTCCAACGTTTATATTTTTTCTATGAATCTTTGAGTTAACATGTACTAAACATGAGTGGAATTTGCACCGCAGTGCCCCCACACCTTGATGCTCATGACAAGAATAGCATGTATAGTTATTTTTTTTTAAGTGAATTAGGTTTAAATCGCTGTCATGCATGAATGAATGATATTTTTGCAATTTTACACATAATAATCCACGATGATCACATTACACAAAACTGAAATTGCACGTCAAAATAACACATTGTCAATATTTTTTGAGACCCCCCAAAATTTCACAAATCACGTTTTCAGGGGAGCCCATGTCTTAATAAGTTCCCCCTAGCTCCCCCGTAGTTCGCACCCTGTGTGTGGGTGTGTTGATGACGGTAAGTGAACCCTAGATCATATTCCAGTCATACATGATATGCAAGAACGGTCTCCTACTGGTCAAGACCCAATTTCCAATTCATTATGACTTCTGTTATCAAATATTATTATAATTTAAACACACAACGACGACACACACTCACACACACACACACACACTTCCCTCAGATATTAGCTCTTTACTGCTGTTCTTTCAGGCGTGTCTCAGACAAGCTTTCATGTTACTCTTATCAAGCTCACTGTCACACCAACAGGCGCTAGCCTCCCGCTCTTTCTGTTTCCTCTGAGAGAACGAGTGTGTACATCAATTGTGTGTGTGTGTGTGTGTGTGTGTGTGTGTGTGCCCGCGCACGTGCATGCACACTTGGGTGAGTTTCACTTCATCCAAAGTATTAGTGTCAGTATGGCCCAGGTCTTTTCTTCCTTGATTGAAGGAAGAAGAGAGAAAGAGGATCTGAGGAGACAGAAACTATTCTGGTGATAGAAAGAGTGGAAATCTAAACATCTCACTGTATCAAATATGTAAACAGATCACACTTGGCTGCTACATCACTGTGTGTTTCTCAAATTTCTAAGATGAAAAACAGTCTGAATAATCACAAATCCTTAATGTGATGCTCGTTTTGTTCAGCAATATTGAATTACATTTTGATGTGTACTAACTTACCAAGTAGCATTGTTGATGTGCAAAACTTCATCTCTTTTTGCTTTGTATGGCATTACAGGGATGTTGTTTGTATTACAGTACTAACCTGTAATTAACACAATCATTTTTATAATTCCTTAAAAATTATGATTTTGTTCTGTCTCACCTCAGAGATCTTAATCTTCTCGATCTTGTAGCTTGATTCATGCAAATTTTGCAAGCTTGTTAGTTACCACTGCTAAACCCCTTACTGAAAAGTTGTATCTTGAAATAACATCCCATTTTAAGCACCATCACTATCGCTGGACCCATGTTAAAGTTGAAGAAAATATGAAAACATCTAGATAAACTCTCTATTTGACCTTTTTGTAGTTTGCATCTTTTGTGGAAGAGAGCGAGAGAGATGGGCAATGAGACACTAATGGAAATTGATAGCTAAATTGCAGAACGTAATGAGGACTGCAGTGGAGATGAGATCACAGATGTGTCTCTGCAAGGCCGTTTAAGGGTTACCGAGGATAGGCTGCTTTTTTAACAGATGTACGTATGAGGGTGACCTCCGCACACTCTCCAGGTTAAAGCAGCACTGCACACCCGCTTGTCCTGCCGCTCTGCCTTTCCTGCCCGTGTGCCTGTTAGGATCAGATGTACTGCCAGATTCACCAACACCTATACTGTAAACCATGTGAGGATCTACAGAGATTTGAATGGTTTTGTGTTGGTCCCTGCTTGTAAATCCATTTGCATTGGTAGCTGGTTTGGTATCTGGTAGCTGGTTCCATGTGGTTTTTAAAGGGGTCATGAACTGAGAATCAAAATTCCCTTGATTCTTTGATATGCAAGATATATTATAAAAACATCCTGTAAGTTTCAGAACTCAAAACTTTGTTGTTACTCTAAAAACAAGTTATATTGAAGCCAGCATGCCAAAACGACAGCTTGTGGAATGTGCGGCGACGGTCTATATGCGGGGTATAGTGGCGGGCTAAACTTCCGCCATGGGGGGTCCGCAGAGAGTCTTCGAGTCGGGGCGTGTTCTGCTGGTCGTAGGCGGGAGGTCGCTACTGGTTGCTTAACCCCGCCCACCGATTCGTGCATGTGGTGTAAATAACGAGAGAGACAAATGCAGGTCTACGCAAATGATAAAGATGCTCCAAAGACAAGACGCTGTCCAGGTTGGCCAAGGGGGGGGTGGGTTGTGAAATAATGTCTTTGGGCGGTGTGTTGGGGGCTTTCTTCTGATCCCAACATTAGGAAAGTTGGTCCTTTGTTCACTTCATTTTACCGCGGATTCATTTACAAACAAGGATTTTCAGAAAGATTGAAACTAAAAGACGATGCAAATTAAATACAAATTAAATAACATAGAATAGTGATTCTACAGTAACGCAGTAATGGAAGTCTATGGGCTAAATGCAGCACAGGGTTTAAATGTAGAAATGTGACATCTTGCATGAATTATTCAGCAGAAAATGTTTATTATTTAGTCTTTAAAATTGTGTGGATTGTCAGTTTGAAGTGAGACTAATGTTTTACAGTAAGTGGATTAACTTTTGCATAACTAAGGAGTTTCAACCATTAAAAATTCCTTTAGAGAGTTGTTATTATTCAAAAGTTTGGGGTCAGTACAGTTTTTAAATGTTTGTGAAAAAAGTATCTTATGCTCTCCAAGCCTGTATTTATTTGATCAAAAACAAAGTAAGAACAGTTATATTGTGAAATAAAATAACTTTTCTGTTTTTAAATATATTTTAAAATGTAATTTATTGCTGTGGTGCAAAGCTGACATTTCTTATTATTAGCAAGTAAACCACAATAACCTTTGATGAATAGAAAGTTCAGAAGAACAACAATTATCTGAAATAGAAATTATTAGTAACATAATAAATGTCTTTACAGTTACTTTTGATCAATTAAATGTGTCCTTGCTAAATAAAAGTATATATTTCTTTTGAAAAAATCTTACCAAAAACTTATGAACAGTAGTGCACATTTATTCTCTTTTTGGTTTTATGTCATTTAGAAGTTTTTAAGAAATAACTTTAAAAATGTTTCATTTTAAATGTTTCTTCATGGTGCTGTATATACATTTGTCCCAAGGTTTTCCTTTTGTTTTTGCAAACTTAACCCGAAATATCTATTAACCACCTAAAGCTGGTACAAGGTTGTTTGTTCATATTTCTTTTATAAAGGTTGAACCAATATAACTATGCACCAACAATTCTTAGCTAGTTAAGCTTATCGTATATGGTCAATGCTTATGCAGCTCAAACCCACAACCTGCTTACCAGCTTTGATTATTGAACCGGTTAGCTTTACCAGCCCAATTTTGTGACTCTGATCCAGATCCATCTAGAGAGCATTTCGGCTGCTCCTTTCCCTTGAGGGCACAACTGCATCTAAATGGATCCTCTAATTATCTCTTATCATCCATGTTCCCTTGTCTACTTATCATACTTTCTCTCTGCAGCTTGGCTCTTTTGTTTCTCGCTCTTTCTCTGTTTGTCTCTCAGTACTCGGTCCTCTCTTGTGAGCTCATAACTAGTTTCTCTTCTTTCCAACAATCTCCCAACACTCTCCACCCATCAGTAGGTGTATCCCTGCTGAGTGTGATGAGGGGTGGGACTGTCCTACACAGTTATAATGTGGAAACACACACACACACGCTTGTGTCCCGTCTTCATAGCTTACTCTTCATAATCCGGTCTCAGCATGAGAGAGATCTGCTACCGCAACTGCAGGAGGATGAGAGAGAGAGAGCAGCAAAGGAGAAAGAGTGACAGGAGATGGAAAGATGGACCACGGGAGGGAAAAAAGAGGGGTGAGATGTCATGTGCACTGCAAAAAATCATTTTATAAATCAGTAGTTCTGTTTTGATTTACAGTCAACATACCTAAACTTGAGAAGCAATGTAATACTTGTTTTTTTCCCCATATTTTAAGCATAAATTTTGTTAGATTTATGCTTGAAATAAGACAAAGATGGCAGTGGGGTAAGACGTATACACTTAATTCAAGATTTATTATTTGAAATCTTATTGCGCAGTTTTGCTTCTCCAGTCAATTTATCTTGTTTTAAGAGTTTTTAGATATTTTTACTGGAAAACATTTTTTGCTCTGTGCAAGTAATGTCATTAAGCTGTGGAGAATGAGTGGAGTGTGTTTGTGTGTGTGAAGGAAAGAGTAAAGATGTGTGATATCTGAGCTCTGGCGTGAAGCTGAAGTGAGAACTGCAAGCCGTCTAAAGCATGTTAAATTTGACCTTGTTTCCAGAGAATTATGGAAACTTTCGATCACAAGCTCTGCATTCGCTGTCACGTTCTGCCGTTTCGCACTATAAGATTTGTTCTTAGGGAAAAGTTATCTTTAGAGATTTTTCTTGCAACTTGGATTAATTAAATTCTGTTTTATATGAAGTAATGTTTGGAAGTTTGGGGTTAATAAGATTTTTTTAAAGGTTTTGAAAGACTCTTGTGCTCACCAAGGCTGCATTTATTTGATTAAAAATACAGTAAAAACTGAAATATTGTGAAATATTATTACACTTTAAAATAACCATTTTCTATTCTATTCAATGTTAAAATGTAATTTATTCCTGTGATGCAAAGCTGAATTTCCAGCACCAATACTCCAGTCTTCAGTGTCACATGATCCTTAAAAAATTGTCCTAATGCTGATTTGGTTTGTTGTTGTTGTTTTTTTACTTTTTTTCTATTGAACTTTTTAATGAAGAAAAAGTTCAAAAGAACATAATTTATTAATTATTTTGTAACATTATTGTAGTATTAGTAATTTTTGATCAATTTCATTCCTGAATAAAAGTATTAATTTCTTTAACTTAAAAAAAAAAGCAAAAATGTGGTAATTGTTGATATACTTAAGGGATAAAGTACAGTCAGACGATTATTATGGCAAAATAAAGACGAAAAACATGAACAAAAATTTTTGTATTTACTTATTTGTAGAGGCCATAAAGAGACAAAACAGGATGAGTCGTTGATTATACAGTGTTGTCTTGGACAGCAGTTAATATTCAGAAGTATTTGACCTCTGACTGAGTTTGACCAATCAGAATAAAGTTTCTAGAGAGAGATGTCATAAAGAGTGTCATGTCATCTCGAAGAAAAAATAGAGCTATAAGAGAACTTATGTATTCTTTTTCATGGATGTGTATTGTTTCCTGACTTTTTGTATCATATGGACAGGTCAAAAGTTGATGTAGACATCAAAATGCTTCTTTCTCCAGATTATTGACAGAGCTGTTTGTCTTATCGCATTACGTTTCATACTGCAACATCAGATAGTGTTTTATTCTTCTTCTTTTTTTTTTGCCACATCTGGCAGTTATGGGAAATTTCATCCATAAATATTTCTCAAACCAGAAACTGTATTTTGCTTTATTTCTTTAAAAGTTATTTATTTTTGTCCCTGTGACAAAGGATTTATTTATCTGTAACTGTTGGCTTTCTATCGAGTGTCCCAGTGCTAGTGCTGTGTTTTATATCACATTTTGTTCATATTGCAACATCAGGTTTGTTTTCAGATTCAGATTTCCTCTCCACTGCTGGACAAGTTTAACAGTCGCTGCTTCGCCTCCACGGGTTTGTTTTTAATAAAAATCTGAAGTGTCTTTTCTGGTTTCATTCCAGCTGAGGTCCGTCTGGAAGAGAGATGCAGTTATGTGACAGTTACCAGCAATAGCTTAGAAAAAGTCGGTTAATTGTCATGCGTGTATGTGTGTGTGTGTGTGTGTGAAGCTCATGATAAATGCTCTTGCATGCAGGTGTTAATGAGTGTTAATGTTTTTCTGTGCCATGTCATATGAACGTCTGGACTTCAATTAGCTTAGTTTCACAGTTTTCTTCTTTATAATGTGTGTGCGTGATGGGGTGTGTGTATGTGCTCCACTGGACAAATGTATGTTTGAACCTTGAAGGAGAAAGAGAGAGGGGTGGTCGGTGATAAAACTCCATCAGAAAATGCTGATTTGAACAAAAGCATTCATGAAACTGCAAACCGTGTTGAGCTTTACACACACACACACTTCGTCGTGGGTGAGTCAGGAGACTCTTACATTAACCTTGTATCATCCATTTTTCTACCACCACTACCAATGTTTGATTTTCAACTAAAGTAAAAGTTGAGATGTATGACAACAAGGATATTAAATATTCCATAAGGGTCAATTAAAAAATGATGATTGATTGATTGATTGATTGATTAATAACAATATTTTCTTTATTGGAATCTCTCATTCACTGAAACTTGGTAGATATCAAATTTTAAAAAATGCACTGCAATTTAAATATGCTTATGTTCAAAAGTTTTAGTTCAATATTTTTTCAAAGACATTAATACTGTTATTCAGCAAGGTTTCATTAAATTGATCAAAAGTGGGCAGGTAAAATCTTTTTTATATTGTTATACAATCTATTTGGAAATAAATGTCTTTTTAGCTTTATATACTGTAATTAAAAATAATAATTATATATATTATATCTATATATAATATGATTAAACATGATAATAAGAAATGTTTCTTGAGCAGTAAATCAGCATATTAGAATGATTTTTGAAGGATCATGAGACACTGAAGACTGGAGTAATGAGGCTGAAAATTCAGCTTTGCATCACCGGAAAAAAATTACAGTTTAAAATATATTAACATAGAAAACTGTTCTTCTAAATTGTTATATTATTTCAGAATATTACTTTTTTTACTGTATTTTTGATCAACTAAATGCAGCCTTGGTGAGCATAAGAGACATCTTTCATTACAAAAACTTACCAACCTTATAATTTTCAACAGTATGTTGCAGTTTTATAAATGTTAACTGTGCTTGATATGTGTTTTTAGATCTTGATTATTTGTTCACATGCTTGATAAGAACTTAAACTAGTTTTAAAAGGGACAGACAGCTCTTTTCCCTTAATAGTTGCAGAAACCGGTCTGTGACAGTCAGTTTCATCTCATAGGCCTTGTTTCTGTGGAAGAAGGAAGAGAGAGAGGAAACAGGGACGGAAATACTATTTCTAATAAAAGACTTCCAGGACTATCAAAGCGAGGGGAAGGAGCGTTGGGCAGAGAAAAGAAAATACATCTTTCATGTGCGCTGTCACTATTATCAGTGTGTGCGTTTTTGCCTGTGTGTTTATACTTGGATTTACTGATCAAGATGAAATCAACTCGATGATGAACATGAAACGCCTGCTATTCTTTCGTCCTCTGGACTCCTGTCCCCAATACTTCCAGTTTTTGTGTTGCTGATAGTTTAGTGATTTATAAAAAAAAAATCCTGATATACAATGTAACTGTAGTAGATGGGGTTTAAAGGGTAGTGCACATGCTCTGACAAGTTTGAGTCTGGTTGGTCCTTTCAATAAAAAGTGGCAAATGCGCAAATAAAAATGAGAGAATAACCAGATATTTTCTGCAGATTTTCGTCAAAAATCAAGCATTTTTTGTCTACGTAATGTGATGGAAACAGGGTATTCAGTGAGAAAAAATGTTGGGACATGATTTTTTTTCCATCTGGAATTGATCGTGAAAAGTGTCCTTGTAGGAGGTTGAAAAATAAGTGGACATGATGATGTCATCCAAAAACAAACATCGTTTCAGAGGCAGAGCAAGTTTTAATTTTGATGAAGGTTTACAAGTACATCATTTATTTAAAATAATGTGCATCTATTAGATATTATTTGAATTTAAAGCATTTCATGCAATGTAAAGTACTTATTGTGACATATTGGGATACTCATACAAAATGTTTCGGTATGTTATTTTAGTATTTTTTATATACTATTATAGTATCGTTTGAATTGAAAGCTTGAAAAGCTCAAATTTCAGTGTGGCCTTAATTTATTATATTTTTAGTAATTTTAGTACTTCAACAAACATTTATTTCAGTTAGTTGGCAAGGCACCAGTTCTAGTAAAAAAAAAAAAAATAATTGCTGTGCATCATATTCTTATTTCACTAATTATACATTTTCTTAAAATTGACATAAAATAATTAAAATAGATTTTCATTAAGGTCTAAAATAATCCGGCCTACACAGAGATCCCAGCAGTACTACGTAGTCACAGTGCTGTTTATTTTTTCTACATGCTTCGTGGGAAAGGGCTAGCACTAGTCTTGTGAGTTGGTTCTGTCAGCTCTATGTAAAGGTGTACTTTGATAGGTCCGACAGAACACAGAGCCACCATCTTGTAGAATCGCGTCGGATGCTTATCGGATTTTCAACATCTGTATAGCCGAACAGTGGTTTCTATCTCTAGCTGAGGTCAAATGATGTGATCTGAACGTACGAGATGTCTACGTTTCGACACAGTCTTAAAGCATGCAAGAGTTAGTGTGCATGCAGATCGAGGTCACGGGTTATTGAGGTCCAGTGAACGACTGATGGCATGCCGACTACACGGCCAGCAGAGGTTACAGCCACAGAGCTGACAAGATGATTGTTAAGATAAGAGAGCGGTGGAGTCTGCATTCTCGACAGTACCATAGTAGCAGTCAGTAGATCTCCGACACTGCAGAACGCCGTAGCTGATAAGCAAGGGTAGAGATGTGGTATAGAGTGCTGTAGATGTAACACGAGAGAGTACCGCACAACGAGTATGAGACTGTGTGTGCTCGTGATATTAGTAAATAGGTGCAAGTTGAGATCAGAAACACAGTGTGTTGGCAGCGCGATATGTGATCCACATGAAAGTGACGCTGTGTGCGTGCGAGGACGAGAGAGAGAGTGGTGTGTGTGTGCTCGTGAGGGCGATGTCTAGGAAGACGTCACAGAAGGTCGTGAGAATTTACTTACTTCATGGTATGTGCTAATGATGATCGGTATTGCTTTAATGCAAGGCATATTGCAATGAATACAAAGGAGCAGGATGCCTAGAGTTTGAAGAATCACGGAGGACACAATGCGACAGATGTTTGAGTCCATCATTGGCTAGTTGTTCTTTGTTAAACAGTCAAATAAACGACATCAGTGCTGCATAATAGTCATGTTGTGTGTCAGTCACCATGATACTGTCGGCTGAAGGCCTTTATTCACGCAAGGCTATTGTTTGTCATAGAGGATTTTTGCACACAATTACTTGTATACAATTATATAACTTTGTCACGACTCCAATGATATATTTAGGTATATTATCTCTGTACTAGAATACGTCATGTATTACAGTTCATGTGAAATGAATGTAGGATGTCACCCTATACTTGTATTTCCATTTCATGGATGGTTTCATGCTGATCAGGATGATAATAATAAAATAAAGATATTATACTTAGCAATGTCGATCCCTCTGGTCACTTGGTAGAGATACATTTTCACGTGACCTTATTAAATTTGTGCAACTTTTCGTAAACGCATCATGTCCTTTACATGATCAAAATTACTCACATGACACTATCCACCACTTTACTGTGTATATCTATTTTATTTAACAAAAATAAAGCCAAGATGGAAAAGATGTGTGACAAAGTTAGGACACCCTATGTTTCAATTGCCTGTAGATCCACTTTTAGAAGCAATAACTTGAAGTAATAATTTTCTATATGACTTTATCAGTCTCTCAGATCGGTCTGGAGGAGTTTTGGCTCATTCTTCTTTACAACGTTGCTCCAGTTTATTAAGGCTTGTGGGTATTTGTTTATGCACAGCTCTCACCGCATGATTTCAGTCGGGATGAGGTCTGGACTATGACTGGGCTTTTGCAGAACCTTGATTCTTTTCTTTTTCAGCTGCTGTTGTGGATTTTCTGGTGTGTTTGGGATCATTGTCCTGTTGCATCACCCAATCTTGGCCATGCTTTAGCTGTCGGACGGATGTCCTCACATTTTCGACTCTAGAATACTTTGGGATACAGAGGAGTTCATGGTCGACTCAATGACTGTGAGGTGCCCAGGTCCTTTGGCTACAAAACAAGCCCAAAATCATCAGCCCTTCACCAGCATGTGTGACTTCTGGTATGAGGTGTTTGTGCTGATATGCGTGTTAGGTTTTCACCAAACGTGCTGCTGTGCATTATGGCCAAACATCTCCACTTTGATCTCATCTGTTCAAAGGACATTGTTTTAGAAGACTTATGGCTTGTTCAGATGAAACTTTGCAAAACTAAACCATGCTGCCATGCTTTTTTTAGATAGAAGAGGCTTTCTTCTGGCAAGCCTTCCAAACATGCCATTCTTGTCCCATATTTTTCTAACTGTACTGTCATGAATTTGATCATTTAACATGTTAACTGAGGCCTGTGGAGCCTGTGGTGAAGTTCTTGGGTTGTCTGCCATTTCTCTGAGCGTTACATGGTCTGATCTTGGGGTGAATTTGCTGATGCGTCCACTCCTGGGAGGATTGGTGTCTGTCTTGAATGTCTTCCACTTGTGAATAATATACCTCACTGTAGAATGATGGACTTTTAAATTATTTGGAAAAGGCCATATTATATTTTTCCCTGACTGATGGCAGCAACAATTGCTTCTCTAAGATCATTGCTGATGTCTTACCTCCTTGGCATTGTGTTAACACACACCTGAAGGATCCAGTCCAGCAAACTGTCAAAACATCTGCTTTTATAGAGGTGCTCACACTGGCTGATGATCAGTTAATCAAAGGCATTCAATTAGCAGTGTCTGACTGCTACTTAACCTCTTAATTCTTATGTTAACAGTAAGGGTGTCCTAATTTTGTCACCCATGGCTTTTCCATTTTGGCTTTATTTTTGTTAAATAAACAATGACACTGTGCAATATGTCATGTGTTGTTGTTCATCTGAGGTTTTATTTTAAGACCTGGAAAGAACCAATTTTTTTTTTTATTATGTCCTGATAAGGAAAACCATGGAATTCAATTAACTATTCACATGAGTGTATCTACTATATATCCTTGAATTATAAATAATAAGTAATAATAATGTCATAATATGTATATATATTTGAACTGTCTTTAATTTAAGCTAGTTGAATTAAAAAGTATTAAAACTGGTTTAAATAAAAAGCATTAAAAAAGTTCTGTTTTAATGAGTGTTATGAGAATTACTTTTGAGAAAAATAAGAATTTCAAAAAAGTAAACCATTCAAATGCATTACAGTCATGGAAACTTGACAGGAAATTGTAAAAAAAAAAAATCTTAAAGGTAAAAAATAGGCGTTATGTTTGCTATTTCAAATATAATTTTCATTAGTTTCCTTTTGAAATTGATGTCCTTTTTGTTTGTCAGGGTTTTCACATGAGCCTTGAGGTATAAAATAAAACAAACTCTCTGTTGTAGCAGCATTATTATTGTGTGTGTGTGTGTGATCATTATTTGCTGCACTAAATGTACTCTATTTTTATTACTGCTCATAGTTCACAATATTGGGCTTGTTTCTCATTGCTAGATGGATTACTTTAGCGAGGTAAACTGCTAAAAAAGATGAGCCCCATTAATCTCTCACATGCTCTTTCGTTTCTCACTTCTTTCTGCTTTCCCACTCTTCTATTTGCTTCTCTTCATCCTCCCGTCTGCGTCTGTCTCTCAACATGCTTCCTTGCATTTTCAGCCGTCATGCCTTCTTCTTTCTCTCCTTTCCTCCTTTGACAAAATCCATCCCTCCCTCCATCTGTCCCTTTTCTTTTTTTCTCCAGTAACCTCTCTTTCTTCTCCACTTGTCACCTCAGTCAATCTCACCTCCACCCCAAGGAATCCGTATTGTTCATAGTTTGCTCCAGTTATGTTTCATTTTTTTGTCTCAAATGTTTCTCTTAAAATTCCTTAGGATAAATAAAAAGAGCAGCAAATAGGACGAGTGTGCAAAATGTAAAATGAACGTGGAAGGAATAAACACCCCAAAAAAACAAGCTAATATGTTTTGCAACGTTATGTGTTCTGTTGTTTTTATTTAAATCAGTCCAAATCAAAGCGAAAGCATTGCTCATTGCTGTCTACAAGAAACAACTGAGGTATTAAAGAGAAACAAATGTGTGCTTTCTCTGTCCTTTGGGCAAACCTGCATTTCTTTTCTGCTCACTCTCTGTCTGTTTTCTCCGTCTGTAGCATCAGCTCCGAAGGTGAAGCCCATGGATTCTCAGTGGCTCCTGGAAGGTAAAAAGCTGACACTCAAGTGTGAAGCTGTGGGCAACCCGAGCCCCTCCTTCAACTGGTACAAAGATGGCAGCCAGCTCCGCAAGAGGAAAGACGTCAAAATCAAATCCAACAAGTAAGACTCATCAAACACACATACAGATGCACAAGCAAACACACTACTCATACGCTGGTAGAATTATTCTTGGCATCAGAGGTATTAAAAATACATCTCCCATCAACTCGAGCAGAAGATTGTCCCAGTTTGTAAATAGACTCAGAGATTTTCAGAGAGGAGAGAGATGCAGACGTCTTGTTAAAGGAGTAGTTCACACAAAATGAAAACTCTTTCATCATTTACTCGCTCTCATGTTGTTCCAAACCCGTATGATCTTTTTTCTTTATGAAATTATGAAGAAAGTTCACGCTGCTCTTTCTCATATAATGAAAGCAGTACCAAAAACATCTTAATCCTGCCAAAAAATGGTCCAAATGTCTTGTGAGCTAAATTCTAAATCTTCAGAAGCCATTTGATAGACTTGTATGAGAAACAGACAGAAATTAAAGATATATTTTGACCCTTCTGTTACAGTGCTCAAATCTCATTTGCAGTTTCTCATATTGTAATATACAAATATTCTTTAATTTAGTCAATATTTCATCATGTCATATTCATTAATATTCATGTGAAAGTACAAAATTATTGAATACATCAATTCACATAAATTCGAAAAGTATTTACAAGTTTGTTTGTGATTAAGATTTTCTTATGTTTTTGAAAGAAATCTCCCCAAAGCTATATTTATTTGAAATATAAAATATATATTACAATCAAAAAGAAGTGTTTTCTATTTGATTATTTTAAAATGTAATTTATTCCTGTGATGCAAAGCTGAATTTTCAGCATCATTACTCCAGTCTTCAGTGTCACGTGATCCTTCAGAAATCATTCTTATATGCTGATTTGGTGCTTAAGAAATATTTCTTATTGTTATCAATGTTGAAAACAGTTGTGTTGCTTAACATTTTATTAGGATTCTTTGATAAATAAAAAGTTCAAAAGAACAGACTTTATTAAAAGCTGTAAAAGAGTACTAATAAATGTCTTACTATCATTTTTCATCAGCGTAACATGTCCTTGCTGAATATATACATTTTATTAATTCAATAATTAATATAGATTTTTTTTTAAATCCAAACTTTTGAACAGTAGTGTAACTTACTGTACATTCAAGTTTACTTGCGTCATTTTGTGCAAGTGGAGGCTGTAATTTTATGTCTATGTTGAAAAAATTAAAGTCAAACAGGTTTGAAAGATATTGAGTAAATTATATTAAAATTTACATTTTTGGCTGAACTATTCCTCTTTATAAGTGAATAAGTGATGTTGAATCTCTAAGATCTGGTCAACTATCTTAAGAAAGCTCCATCAGTGAATTGTGGGTTACTTCCCCTTCATTGATTTTCTCTGGCAATGGGACCGTGGGTTGCCGGCGCATCTGAGGGGAGAGTGTGTGGGCCCAAACACACAATACTTTCTCCCTCAGTGGCGTCTGTAGGTGGAGAATGGAATAATAATAAAAAAAAACATATGACTAAGTTTATATACGCTTATAAACTAGTCTTCAGTGAGAATTGCATAATCATGCAAATGTCTTAATATATGGGAAAGCTGCGTTTCGTAAAACAGGATAAAGGATCTAATAAAAAGCTGCTGAGCTGTACATGTTGCAGTAACATTGCATCAATGTCATTTAGCCATTTGTAACACAAATCAATAGTGCACATGGAGCTGTATATTCAGTCCGTATGTCACCGTCAGTCCGTATGTAGCTGCTCAATATGCCGGGACCGCAGGGAAAGAAACATACGGGAGAATTCAGGGCATTCTGTAACGTGACGGTCCTCTTCTGTTCTCCGAGAAAAAGTGCTGAGGTGCACGTTTCCACAGAAAGCAGATCACTCTAACAGGATTGCCTGTTCACTGGCCCCTTGTGTAATTTTGCAAATGTGTGTGTGCTGAAACTGCAGATCCACAGTCACGGAGACATGCGCTCACATCCGTGCGCACACTTACGCCGATGAACTGTGAGTGAAAGAGCTGACAACACGGACAGGGATGGTTTAATAATGATGGAGGTAAAGTAAGGACAGAGGATGATACGCACAGCTGCCATTTGCTCTGCGTTCGGCTCCAAAGCAAGATCCTTCAAGAGCTTTGCTCCTCTAATGAGCTGTCCACATGCTGACCTGAGGAGAAGGCCAGAGAGACAATGCTAGTATCACATTGACACCACTAGAGACCCCACGCATGATGTGATGAAGCCAAGTTGGACATATTCCTGGACCGACATCCTTTGTTGGGCCTGGAACAACATTCCTATTAAAAAATCAGGTCTAACCCTAATCCTAGTCCGAAGTCAGATGTGGGATATTCCTGATCTGTATCTCTGATTCCAGCCATACAGACTTGGTTGCTTGTGATGTTCCTTATTTGTTAGTCGATTTGGATAAAACATTTGCTAAATTACTAAATACAAATAATAAATACATTACTGTTCAGAAGTTTGAGGTTTGTAAGATTTTTTTAATGTTTTGAAAAAAGCGTCTTATGCTCACCAAGGCTGCATTTAAGTAAAAAAAACAGTACTATTACAATTTAAAAGAATTGTTGTCTATTTGAATATATTTTAAAATGTAATTTATTCCTGTGATGCCAAAGCTGAATTTTCAGCATCATTACTCCAGTCTTCAGTGTCACATGATCCTTCAGAAATCATTCTTATATGCTGAAAAAACATTTCGTAGTATTATTAATGTTGAAAATAGTTGTGCTGCTTAAATTTTTTTAGGATTCTTTGATGAATAGAAAGTTCAAAAGAAAAAATAGAAGTCTTTTTTAACATTATAAATGTCATTACTGTCATGTAATGTATCAATGTAATGCATCCTTGCTGAATAAAATATTAATTATTTAAAAAAGTAAAGAAAATAAAAAAATCACACCCAATACTTTTGAATGGAAATGGAAATGTAAGGACATTTTATTGTCCAATGCTATGACAAAATTTTTTAATGCTAGTATTTGGCAGGCAGCGACAACAATTTATCATATTTTATACGCCTCTCTTCAAACCTTTGCTTGTTACACAAGTTTTTTGTCATGTGATGTCGCAACTGTGCTTATTATTAAATGGTTTTATGTGCTGGCATGTTTATGTGAGCTCATCTTGGCAGAATTGTTGGGATTTCTGCAACAGTTTCCAAAGTGCAAGTGCCGTTTCATTGCACTTTTCCGAATAGAGTGTTGGAAATTCTGACTTTAAAGTTGGAACGCAGCATATGATCCTACAGTCTGATTGGTTGATAGCAATGTTGTTCTAGGCCCAACAACATGGTGATCCAGGATCATGTCCTTCTGGGATAAATAGCAACTACATTTGCACATACACAATGTCTCTACCAATGTGGGGGGGTTTTTTCTTCTCCTTTCTCATCTGACTTTTTTGTTTCTCTTTAAATGTCTGCCCTCATATACCTTGATGTTTTTCTCAATTTCTCGCTTTCTTTGTGTCTTGGTTGCTTTGCGAAGGAAAAACTCAAAGCTTCACATCAGCAGAGTGAGACTGGAGGATTCTGGGAACTACACCTGTGTGGCAGAGAACTCGCTGGGCAGAGAAAACGCCACCAGCTACGTCAGCGTCCAAAGCAGTAAGAACTCCCTTATTTCCCTCTTTGCAAATGGCTGAGAGCCACAGGAGACCAGCGCACCTGCTCATCATGGGGCAGATTTTTCTGTGTGTACTTTATATTTACAGCAGATGTGCTTTGTAAGATGTCTGTACTTTGAAAGCACACGTCTTTATAAACTAGACTGTTGCAGTTTCTGAAGAAATATGTGAGTGTAAGGAATTTTAACTCAGTTGTAAGGGAATTAATTATTATTATTGATTCAGGTTTTGATAGGACTCGGATTTGAAGAGCCTAATTCAACCTGATTCGAATTGCTTCTAAATTTGATAGTTTACACTCTATCAGCTACTCGGCCAGCGAGAAGTTGATGTCAGTGTATATTACCAATTGAATATGTAATTTTTGTATTCTCCCTGGCCACGGGTGAAATACAATTATGATAATTGGTCAGCTCTTAAGAGAGGTAATTATTATGAGTAAGCTACGAGCTAGGCAGCAAGCAAGGATCTTTTGGCAATAGATTTGACCTTGAAATTATATGACACCAGACAATCGATTATTTATAAATGAAACATGAAATTTATTGGCTATTCTAGATTACATAACTTAAGCTAAAACACACAAACATACAGTTTCAGAGGAAGGAAATTCTGTTAACGGAGTTCTGAGTTTCATAGTTCTACCTAGTTTTCACGAGTGATGTAAATTCACCTTAAGAATTCCCAAAGCAGAGAATCTAAATTCACCAGTTCAACAGATCGAAGATCTTGTGTGTACTTGCGTTTTGCTGGTTAACAGCTGGAAAGCTGAGGTGATTCCTTCGCTGACGCGGGCTTCCTGGATGTTTTGAGGGAAACCCCGTCACTGACTGTTCGGTGACGTCAGGATGACGTCCTTTGGGAAACCCCTCGTTGGTCTGTGATGAAGCAGAGGCGTGAGCAGTTCTGCTGAAAGTCTTAGTTTGCACGACTTTCAGTTCTTTGAAGATTTCAACGAAGTATCACTGAAGTGTTGAGTTTGAGATGTGGTAGTCGCTTTGATGGTAAGCGCGTGAGCACCACGTGAGGGGGTGGCTCAACACAGCGAAAGGCGAGAGCAGGAGAAGACAGCAAGCGAACAATCTGTTCCTGCAGTGGGTTTTGCTCTGTGGCATAAGTCCATCCCCGACGCGATCTTCCAAACGACTGCTTGTAGGCGGGAGCTTCATACATTAACCAGAGGTCTCATGTATATGAGGACAACTATAATACCATGTGGATACGTCTATAAAGTCTATTAAATGAAATTATTACATAGATTAAAGTTTACTCCATTTCAACCTTCTGCATTTCTGGTTCTTCGTTCAAGATTAACTTCCACACATTACACACATGTTAATTCCTCATTTCTCAAAAGGGTAATAACACACTGGTTAAAGTGGCCCACCGATTACATGATGAAACACGTCAAGCATATATATACAACAAACAACCTACTATTTGTAATTCTATGCTCTGATCATTTTATACTTTCAATTATTAGCAAACGATTGTCCCAAAGAAATCTTGTCTCTTTCCTTTGGAATGCAGGGGGAAAAGGGAAGGGTCCTGCGGTCATTCTCAGGTCAGATCTGAGAGTCTGCTGGAGAATCTCCTGCTGGACAGGGAGCTATAAAATTGTCTCTTTTTTTGATCGGATTTTAGCAATTTATGCGTCAAATGGTCACTATCCCTATCTGGTCCTTGAAAGCCTGTAAAACGCTTTTAAGCACTGTGAGAGTACTGTCTTTTTTAGCGTATCTTGAGAGATAGCCAAACAGTCCAGGAAATGCTTCACCTTCACTGTCCCTGCATGAGTTTTACGACTGCATCTGTTGGATAGGAGTTCTTCGATTTGTCTCAATGGAATGTGAGGGTTTGATGTGTGTCTCCATCATGTAGGTGGGTCCGTTGTGAGACATAGATCCTACAGTAGGATGTTCTGATTCAGAACTTTTTCCTTTAAAAAATGGAACCTAATGATTATTATTTAATTGATCATTTGGTCTAAGTATTGGATTGCATTTATGACTCTTCTAAAAAATCAGTGAAAAGTTTATCTGTGCAAACACACTTTTTACAAGCATTATGTTACACAACTATTTCAGATTTTTTTTTATCTACTCTGATAAAATCTGATACCTTTATTTAAAAGCACACTACTGAGGGCAGTAAATGCAATAAGAACGGCATTTCTTTTTGGGTAACTGCAAGTTGGTTTCAAGCTTAGTTGCCCAAGTCAAAAGAGTCCATCCCGCTATAATATGGCTTGGATCCATCCTTCAGTGGACAGTAAGTCTATAGGATTGTTTTGCCTGTTTTATTGGCCATTAGGCTGTAGATATGTAACAGCACACTGCTATTTGGATGTGAGGATTTGAGGCAGCATTCATGTCTGTTTTGTGAGTTTGGGTGTTATTGTGGAGAACCCACCTCTCTCATCTGCTGTATTACTCACCGATCTCCCCACATGCTTCAGTCTCTGGAGTATATCACATCAGCCGGAGGCATTTGATGTGCCGTTAGTGTGTGTGTGTGTGTGTGTGTGTGTGTGTTTAACTACTGTGCGCTCTATCCAGCCCATCTTAAGGGCAGTAATGGTTGAGTGGTTTGAGATTTGAGAGAATGAATTTGAGAAGAAACATTTGAGAGAATGAATATGATAAAATAATAAATTAATGAAAGAATGAGTAAAGGAATAGATAGAATAAATTAGGGATTGTATGTGTGTGTGTTTGTGTATACACACATATATAAAATTCTAATACATTTTTGGCCAAATTGTGCAGCCCTACAAACAAGCACAGCTTATAATATCTAAGTTTTTAAACCTTATTTAAATCTTAATTTTTTTTGAGCAATTAGATTTTCCCCCCCAAAATGTGCAGCCAATGAATTCTAAATGAATATGTATGTAAATGAAGATTTAGTGGAAAGGATAATGAATTAATAAATCAATGAAATATTTAAGTTCTTTATTGTGATTGTACAACAAGGTAAAACAGCAATATTTGAATGAATGAATGAATGAATGTATAAATTAATTAAATGAGTGATCAAAGTGCAGGCTCTTTATTGTTACAGTGAGGTGAATAGTTGAATAAATGAATGAAACAAACCAATGAATAAGTGAGTGAACAGGCAAGTGGATGAATTGATTAATTCAGGGTTTTCCCAACTATGGTTTGTGAGTTGATGAAAAGCTAATAAAAAAATTAAAATAAATAAATTAAATGAAAATAATATTTTAAAATGAAAAAAAACAAACCAATAGAAAACACTTGCTAAAACAAGATGAAACATTTTATTAATTTACCTTCATGTCATGAAAAAAAATTTGTTCAAAGGGGTTCAGCTAACAAAAAAGTGTGGGAATCCATAGATTGATTTGAATAAGTGCAAACTTTTAAATGTATTTTTTTAAAATTATTTATCAAGGTGAATTAATAAATTATGGAAGCCAATTTCTGCAAAAAAAAAAAAAATAAGAATTGCAAGGTATAAAACTCAGAATCAAGAAAAAAGTCAGGATTCTCACACTTCTATGTTTTTCTTGAATTCGAGTTTACATCTCACAAAGTTTACACTTTTTTTCTGTAATAAAAAAATTTATTTGGCCTGTTTGTGCTCTGAGGGACCCTTCACAGGGAGTTTGACTGACAGGCGATCTGACCAATCATAATGCCAATCTGCCATTTTTGTCCAACAGACAATTCAGACAGGAAAGTAGATTAACATCGGTGGACTTGAACCTGAAAAATTATGTATTGACATCTTTCTGTGGCTGAAAAAAAATGCCTTCTGATGTTCATTCATGTTTATTTCATCATGCTATAACTAGTAAAGAGGAAGAGATGATCGGTTAATGTGCCGCTTGAACTGAGGCACTGCAGTGATCCATCAGGGGACATTGAAGCGCCACAAAACAGTTTGTTTTAACTTAAATTTAAAACTTAAACTTAAACACTTACATTTTTTTTACCGAATTTAAAAACTGATTCCTACCTGAAGCTACACTGTCAGTTTCCGCTTTGCTGCGCGATGTATTTTTCAGTGCGTGAGAACATGATGTGTAGTGTGAGAGCGGCATGGCTTGTCAGACATAGCAACAATAACGAAGGGGGGCAGGTCTTTGCGAAGGGTCAAGTCACTGTGAAAGGTAAAAAGGTCCTTTCAGGATGTATGTGTGAGAGATAAAGACCAAAGGGTGTGTTTACATGTGCTGTAGGCAAGTCTAGAGAGTTTGTGAGTCAATGAGGAAATGTTTTGTGTCTGTGAGTGTGTGTTCGGTGGAAATCTGCAGATAACTCTCTGTGCTTAATGAAGATAAACTGTGCCATTTTGGCAGATTCTGCACTCCAGGAACAGCAAGCATTTCAGTCCATAAGTGCACAGATATCAGCTATATATAACAGCACAGACAACCGAGAGACAAAGAGAAAGAGAGAGAGAGAGAGAGAGAGAGAGAGAGAGAGACGCTCTAGTCGCCAGATGGGGGGTCACCAGGGTAAAGCTCTGCAGTATTTGAGAGCATAGAGTAAAGGTATGTGCCTGTGTGAGTCTTAAAACAGGACAACAACTGCGCTGGCTAAAGCAGAACGTCCTTGATGATGGGTCATTTAGGAGGAGTGTGTTTCCATCTTTGTGTATATGTTTGTGTGTGACGTGAGACCCAGCTGAACTCTGGCCGCTGAATTCTTCAGCTGCAATGCCAAGAGCCTGTCAGATACAAGATCCAAGTATACTTAACGCAAAATGCACACACAGCCGCAACCACAGTTGACCCTGTTTGTGCTTTAAAAGAACAGTGCACCCAAAAATTAAAAGTTCTGTCATTATTTAATCACCCTCATGTTGTTTCAAAGCCTTTCATTCTTCTGAGGAACACATTTGGAGATGTGAGGCAGAATGTGCTATAAATGGTCCATATGGGTCATATGCTGTATTCCAAGTCTTAAATAATTTTATGCACAAATTTAAGTTGTTGTTCACTGATAATTCTGTCCTCTCCATAGCTCGCTCGCTCTCTCTCTCTCTCTCTCTCTCTCTCTCTACTCCTCGTTCAAAAAAAAAAAAACATACACAACTGTTCAAACGTTTGGGGTCAGTAAGATTTTTTTAGATACTTTATTGTTGTAAGGGGAAAAACAAAAACATTCACATTTTTTCTTCCACAAAAATCATACAGGTTTGGAGTGACATGAGGGCAAGTAAATGACGTTTAATTTTAGGGTGAACTATTCTTTTAACAAATGGCCTTATTTTGCATGATTCATCAGTGCACATTATTTTAAAGAGAAGAAAATGCTTGTTTTCATAATCTTAATCATAATCTTATCACAATACAATAACTTTTTTTCCATCTCTGAAATAATAGACAGTCAGAGAGTTATATAAACTAACAATATGACAGACTATCAGTCACTATCCAATCAAATCTCAGTCTCTGTTATTCTGCAAAAATTATTTTAACTCAGAAAAACATATAAAGGAAATAAAAATGCATTGCAGATTTTGTATCGTCCTGCTACACATTTGTATGAATGAGCGCATCTCACAAAGGCACATAGACACAGGTCATGTTAAATTGATGATTCTGGATCCAGTGTTACTGTTGAGATAAATGAGCAATGAGTCCTCCGTCCAGAGCTCAGCACTGCTGCCTTCAGCTTAATGAGTCTGACGCAAACGCAGACATAAAACACACTCCTGTGCATGCTGCTCTGCCTCCACCCCTGCCCACCGTCTGTCAACTTCTGCCTATGTTCACAGTGGATTACTAGTGTGCTGCTTACTCCAACTGCACAGTATGTACTGTTAACTGTGTGCTGCTCACAAATAGTTGTGAAATAGCATGCTATACACAATGTATGTTAAATGGTGCAAGCTGTATGCTACATTGTCACATGACCCCAGTGCACATGTTTAAAGGGGTAATTCACCGCTTGTAATAAATGTTGGCTGTCTGTGCGGTATAAACAAATAGAGTGGAAATACAGAAATGCAGAAGTATGATCTATAGTTTTCACAAAAGCCCTTGAGTTTTCCGTTTAGTAAGTATAGGTTTGCTATGTTTTTTTGTTTTTTTTACTATTTTGTTAAAAATATCCCTGTCATTTTATGTATATATGAATATGCTGATTGAATATATATATTTTTTAAGTATTTAGTTGAATTAGTCTTTTTTTTTTGGCCGTATTTCTGACAGCGTCATGGCCACCCTAATCCACTATAATTTAATAATAATACTGTTTTTGTGTCACGGAATGTAGTTTTAAGAGATTTTTAGACTATAATGTACTTGTTTGGATTTTTTTTTTTTAGACTTCAAAATATGCAGTGTGTTAAATAAACTAACAATGTATTTGAAAATTTGCTTCAACGTTTTCAGAGACTTGAGCTCCAGAGCATCAGCGGCCTTCTGCGCTCATAAACCCGCGGAGAGAGCACCTCACCTCGGCCAGATCTTCTGGCTCTGATGTCTCTATAATGGTTAAATATGAGATACAATTCTATTTGGGTAAATCTAACGGGCAGTCTTTGGTCTCATTCATCTATTTTTTGTTCCTGAGCAAATAGTTTTGGCAAAATCTCATCATGTTTACGTAACTTCAATGTTCAGAGCACCCACTTTTACTTTTGATTGAATTGCCTAGCAACTTTTATGATGACCGTTGTTGTTTATTAAATAATATTATTCAATAAATTATATTTTATATAAATAATAGTAGTATTAAGTATTAGGAAATGGTGTGTGTGTGTGTGTGTGTTTGTTTTTTTTTGCGGTTCATGCTGGTGATGGTTACATTGTTCCGGCTTAGATAGAGACACGAGAATATTTTCCGAGTCAGCAGTAAAGACTTTAATTGAACATACTAAAGTGCAGTTTTGAACAAGGAAGTTATTTTTACTTTCAAAGCCAGCTTGTAGGCAGCCAACAAACGCACTGAGCAGTGCTGTCATCATGAATCACCTTTAACAAGTGAAAAGGGTAGTACGAGCCTATCGGACAATCAAGCTAATTTTTTATTGTGAATATGAGATTGAGCTGTAAAGAATGAATGACTGTATCAGATGCAGGTAATCACACTAGCTCAGTCCATCTCTCTCTCATAATACAGTGAGCTTTTAATACAGTAATACAATAAGCTTTTGATGAAGCAACTAAACGTTCCTTCATTACTAGTTCTAAAGTGATGTTTTCAAATTAGTTACAGAGGCTTGGGCTCAGCTGTTAAATGTCAACTTTAGATTTGAATACGTGGGTGAAGACACTCCATTGTTTTTTTACGTATTTACACACTCGTGCCATCAAACTGTTGTATAAAAGAAATATCACACTCGTAGACGTGAGATAAGGCTGTATATTCGCCACGCTAGGTGTGTCACTGTCAAAGTCTACAATCAACAGAAGACTTCACCAGAGCAAATACAGATGCTTCATCACAAGGTGCAAACAAGGCCAGATTAAACTTTGCCAAAAACGTTTTAAAAAGCCAGACCACTTCTGGAAAAGCATTTTTTGGATGGCTGAAATTAAGATCAACTTGTACCAGAATGACGGGAAGAAAAAAAATATGGAGATGGCTTGGAACAGGTCATGATCCAAAGCATACAACATCATCTGTGAAACATGGTGGATCAGTGTGATGGCATGAGCATGCATGGCTTCCAGTGGCACTGGGTTACTGGTGTTTAGCGATGACGTGACAAAAGACAGAAGCAGCCGGATGAATTCTGAAGTGTACAGGGATATACTCTCTGCCCAGATTCAGTCGAATGCAGCAAAGCTGATTGGACGGCGCTTCATAGTACAAGTGGACAATGACCCAAAACATACAGCAAAAGCTACCCTGGAGTTTTTGAAGGTAAAATAGTGGAATATTCTGCAATTGCCAAGTCAATCTCCTGATCTCAACCAGATTGAGCATGCATTTCACTTGATGAAGACAAAACTAAAGGCAGAAAGACCCACAAACAAACAACAACTGAAGTCAGCTGCAGTAAAGGCCTGGCAAAGCATCACAAAGGAGGAAACCCTGTCTCTGGTGATGTCCATGAGTTCCAGACTTAAAGGTGGGGGGGGTTAGCTGTGTATTAGGGTTGTGTATAAAAATGGTTTGTAATTCCTAAGCATTTTATGTTATATTTTTAATATTTTTAATTCTATTCTGGTGGAATACAGAGCCAAAATTATGAAAATTGTGTCAGTGTCCAAAATATACGGACCTAACTGTATATTGTACAATAAACAAATTATATACAGATTTTCTAATATATTGTTGTCCCTATGAGCTTTCCTCATTTTGGACATTGCATGGTATTTAAAAAAAAAAGCTACATAATGTAAATGCAAATGTGTCATTATGATTGCAAATGTACAGTATACAGTAAACACTGCACTTTCTTCAGAAAGATGTAGTCCGAACATCCCCCCCCCCCCCCCCCCCCCCCCCCCCCCCCCCCCCCCCCCCCCCCCCCCCCCCCCCCCCCCCCCCCCCCCCCCCCCCCCCCACCCCCCCCCCCCCCCCCCCCCCCCCCCCCCCCCCCCCCCTCCCCCCCCCCCCCCCCCCCCCCCCCCCCCCCCCCCCCCCCCCCCCCCCCCCCCCCCCCCCCCCCCCCCCCCCCCCCCCCCCCCCCCCCCCCCCCCCCCCCCCCCCCCCCCCCCCCCCCCCCCCCCCCCCCCCCCCCCCCCCCCCCCCCCCCCCCCCCCCCCCCCCCCCCCCCCCCCCCCCCCCCCCCCCCCCCCCCCCCCCCCTTTAACATCTTTTTAACCCCCACCTTTTCTTTCTTCCTGTCAGGCTCGCCTTCCTAATAATCTGTCTCTTTCAAGTCCCTCATTCCTCTATCCTGCTTCTATTCACTCCTCTTTTAATTAGCCTGTCTCTCCACCCGTCCTGCTTCCCCTTCACCTCCTCCCCCACATGCATTTTGCAGCGTGTGCATGTGCGTTTCTGCGCGCGTGTGATCACTCTTGCGGTGGACACATCTGTGAATGGCATCTGAATAGGGAGTGCCTGTAAGTGGTTCGATGTCATTGATCGGCACCTGGTTGAGTAGAGTGGATCGGATGCCCTGTACAGGCCCTGTGTGACTTACGGCCTTCCCCGTGACCCCCCTCGCTGGGGCGTGAATCATGTTCTCCTGCCTGTCCGCATCCATCTGTCGGCTCAGAGCCAAGGCTAATGGAGCTAATATCCTGCCACACCAGGATGGACTACGGGACGGAGGGAAATATGTGCAGTCTTTAAAAGCCTCTCTCTGGATCTATTTAAAGCGGAGAACAGATGCACTGCCAGTGCAGCACCTGATCAACATTATTGTCTTTCAGTCATGATTGGATAAACTCACCATCTCCCCCCTGCGGAGCAAGACATATGCTGTTATGGTCCACAAACACACACACAGCCGCACACTGCAGAACTGTCCAAAAGTTGATTAGAAAACAAAGGTGTATGTAGATTTTGGCACTTTTTCATGTCTTGTCTGCATGTCTGTTTATGTTTGGCATCAAAACTCAAGTAAATGTGGTTTTCTAGATCTATCTATCTATCTATCTATCTGTCTGTCTGTCTGTCTGTCTTTTATCGATTCAAATTCAAATGGCAGTTTTATCTCCCATTTGCTACCTCAATTCAAATTCAATTGAAATTGAGGATTGAATTTAACATTTTTAATTCAGTTCTGAGTGGCACACAAGCTATCTATTTCTCTTGTTGTAACGTTTCACTGTGCACATTCAGTCTAATATTTTTGGTCAGGATCTGTTGGTGTTTGTGATTAATAAATCTGAATTCTTAAGAAATCATTATTACACTCTAAAAATGCTGGGTTATTTTTTTTTAACTCAAATGCTTGGTTCAGCTTGTTGGGTCATTTTATTGGGTTATTTTTAATATTTTTTACCCACACTCTAAAAAATGCTGGGTTAAATACAGTGGGGAAAATGTTTATTTGATCCCCTGCTGATTTTGTAAGTTTGCCCACTTACAAAGAAATGAAGGATCTGTAATTTGTATGGTAGGTTTATTTTAATGGATAGAGACAGAATGCCAACCGAAAAATCCAGAAAACAATTTATATAAAGTTTAGAAATTGATTTGCATTTCAGTGAGGGAAATAAGTATTTGATCCCCTACCAACCAGCTAGAATTCTGGCTCCCACAGATTGGTTTTGTGCCCATGTGGAACACAGATTAGTCCTGCCACTTTAAGAAGATACTCCTAATGTCAGCTCATTAGGTGTACAAGACACCTGTCCACACAATCTGTATC
This sequence comes from Sinocyclocheilus anophthalmus, assembly GCA_018155175.1. Classification (NCBI taxonomy): domain Eukaryota; kingdom Metazoa; phylum Chordata; class Actinopteri; order Cypriniformes; family Cyprinidae; genus Sinocyclocheilus; species Sinocyclocheilus anophthalmus. Next base: position 380,970 of record JADLZN010007908.1, read on the forward strand.
TTCCATTCCAACCTCTCCCACCACCATGGGCAAGATCAAAGAGCTGTCAAAGGATGTCAGAGACAAGATTGTAGATCTGCACAAGGCTTGAGTGGGCTACAAGACCATCAGCAAGAAGCTTGGTGAGAAGGAAACAACTGTTGGTGTGAATATTCGGAAATAGAAGAAATACAAAATAACAATCAATCTGCCTCGGTCTGGAGCTCCGTGCAAGATCTTGCCTCATGGGGTAAGGATGATCATGAGAAAGGTGAGGGATCAGCCCCAAACTACACGGAGGAGCTTGTTAATGATCTTAAGGCAGGTGGAACAACAGTCACCAAGCAAACCTTGGTAACACAGACCAGCCACACATGGATGGGTCAAAACAGCCCAATTGCTGGGTTTTTCCATATTTTACCCAGCGCTGGGTTGTATTTAACCCAGCATTTTTTAGAGTGCAGGTGCTGGGTAGTTTTTCTGTACCTAAGCTGCTGGGTCATTTTTAATGCTGGGTTATTTTTTCTACCCAACCGCTGGGTTGAGCCTCTCTGACGAAACAACCCAGCTGCTGAGTTAGTCAGAGCGTGGTCTTTTTGCGTCCGACAGAAGAGAGCAGTTCTCAGCGCCGCCACCGATTTGGTGCACTTCTTCTGTGAAATAAAGGTTTGTATATATTTTATTTAATTTATAAAGTCTTTAATGAGGTGTAAATTATATTATTTTACACAACGCAACATAATGCGCCAGCAGCGGTCGTTTCGCACGATGGAAACGCCTTTTGCCTTGCATAACATAAATGGATTTTATTCATTATAATACTATAATATTGTTTATGAGCAGGTTTTGGAGTCAGTAATGGCATCTCTCAGCTACGAGTGAAACGTGAGGCTACAGTCTGAAGTTTGCAGTTCCCCCGCGAACAGCAGCCTTTTACCGGCTCAGATTTCAGTGACACACCGGCACGCTAACTAGCACTATTTTGGTAAAAAGTGATTACAGAGAATGGTTTAATACACTTAAATTAAAATGCTACTTTTAAATGTTACAATTATTTATTTCTAAAATGCTTGTAAAAAGAGTTTAAATGTATGTAATATTGTAAACTATGCTGTATTTACCCAAATAAATTCAATGTGTCTCGTATTTTGTCCAAGTGTTCTTGCTTAATAAATGTTCATCTTTTGATTATTGCTGTTGCCTCTAGTAATTATATGTGATTTGTAACTTCCAGCCCATTTTAAGGCAACAATATAATAATTTTTATACAATAGTTGACTTAAATAACACTACCCAGCGTGTTGGGTCAAAAAATTAACCCAACCAGCTGGGTCAAAATAACCCAGCATGTGTTCGGTCCTATATACAGTATACCCAGCTCACCCTCGAGCCGTCCTAGGTGTATATGACTTTCCTCTTTTCAGATGAATAAAATTAGAATTATATTTTAAAAATGTCCAGGTTCTTCCAAGCTTTATAATGGCAGTGAAAGGTGGTCAAAATTTTGAAGCCCATTAAAGTGCATCTATCCATCATAATTGCTCCACATGGCTCTGGGGGGTTACAAAAGGTTTTCTGAAGTGAAGCGATGCACTTGTTTAAGAAAATATCATGGTGTAATTTTCATTTTTGGGTGAACTATCCCTTTACATTTAAACATTAGCCTATATTGTGTGTTCCTCAATGCTTAGAATTAATAGATTCAAACTAAATGTCTTTCTAGCTAGCAAATGTCTCCAATATTACAAACCTCATCCTCAGAATTGACTGAGGTACAAAGGGGGATGGACCACTTTGTGTCTCACAGGAAACGGTTATAGGCTAGCAGCTCGATAGCACACACATTATCACTGCAGAGAAGAGGACATGAGACAGATTTAAGGTTGAATGTTATATCGTTCTGCTTTCCTCCATTTCCTGCTGGAGTGATGTGTGACCTTTAGAGACATAGGCTATTGTGCTCTGAGACTTCTCTCTTTATGCCCCTCTGTTCTCTCTCTCTTTGCTGTGCTGTGTGTTTGTGTGTGCATGTTAATTAGTTAATTAGCTCGTTATGAAATGGCAGGGCTCAGGTGGTGGGCTGTCCAGTACTAGATCACTCCATGCGGTCTCACTAAAGTTGTGTCTGCTTTATACCTGACACTAGATATGTTGCATAATTCCATATATTGAATCAGACATAAGGGCTAATAATTGAGATGAAAATAATGCATGTAGAACAACTGAGTCACTTCCTGGTTACATTTTATGCTCTGGATCCTGGGAATAGCATTAGGCCTAATTGTTTATAATACATTTTCATTGTGATGAATATTGATGTATGTAGAGTTTAGTTTGTGTGCATAGTGTATGCTGTTTATGATGAATAGTGAAAAGCTTGCTGGTTTATGAACAGACAGGCTTATGCAACAAAACTACATTTTCCCATGAATCTCAAGAGTAAGCACCGAATGTGCTTCCTTTGCTTTTAAATTTGTTGCAGTAGGGCTTAAAAATAGATGTGCTGAAGAAGTTCTTTCTTTGTTTGGAGTATTCTGATGTTATAATTTTGACTAACAAACTCATAAGTAGGAACTTCCAAGGATGAGTGATTATCATAATTTTGGGTTATGTGCACATTAATGACCAAGCAAACTTATATTTACCATTGAGAAACTATGATACCCGGGTTGTTGTGGCGTTAAAGATGGTGGAAGTCTCTTAAGTGATGTTTTTTTAAGTTATTTTTGTTTATACTGCTGCATATTAGTAATATTACGATTTTATATGCAACAAAGCGTATTGTCTTCTAATGCAAAGCCAATGACTAATGCTTGAACAGTATGTGTCATGCAAATTAATTATTTGTAAGATACTATACAAACCAAATATTTTGTCGACTTCCAAACACTGTTAGAAAAAAAATGGTACAAAAGCTGTCACAAAAAGGCTAACATGTACTTTTAAGGTACTTATATCCACCCTTTAGGGGTAAATAAGGTACAAAAGTGTACCTTTTGAAAGGATACCACCACAGTGATAGCCTTTGTACCTTTTTCTGAGAGTATTTATTTTTTGACATGAATGCATGTTGTAATAATAACTAAAGCAGAATCCTGTCAGGTGCTTTTGTGTAACTCTGCACTGTGACTGTGGATTGAAGTTAAAACTACACATCAGATGAGACTTGTAACTGGAGTAACTTTATGGCACTAGAACATTTTGTTGGCTCACTTTGACGTCACTAATTAGTACACAGGAGGAAAGAAACACTACGGTTTTGAGACTAGTACACACACACACACACACACACACACACACACACATTCAGGCATTGGGCCAGCACCCACTGTGTCTGGGAGGTGGAAGTGCAATAAAATCAGGAGAATCAGTTATCTATCGATCTATCTATCGATCTATCTATCGATCTATCATCTAATTTTTTGACAGCATTATTTCTTTAATGCAGGTTCTTTTATTTCTTTTTTTTTAATTACAAGAAATTATAACAAGAAAATTCTGATGTTTCCAATTACCCTTGCAAGTTCACGTATAACTGGTTAGAAATCATAGACCTTTGTAAATGTATACAGTTGCCACAATGTGCAGTATTCAGAGCACACTGTGTTCAATACTGCATCCCACAATGCTGAGCTTCTCAATCTAAGGGAAGTAGAGACATTGGAAGAGGGGTGTGGATTTTTTATGGGTGTGAAATTATTTCTTGTCATCAGGGAAGAGCAACAGTAAATACTTACACAGCATATCAGCAAATGTGTTCAGAATGTATAATTCCGATTTCCATAATTATTCAAAGACTTTCCTGTAACAATAACATTGTTTTGGTCGGTTGCCATGGATTTCATCAGAGTTGGTCCATTCTCCACGGACACGAGCCTTGAGGGGCTGCTCTCTTGATCTGTGACTCGTGAGGGGAAGAGTTGTGATCATGACAGTGCGTCAACATCTGCTCATAAAAGTGCACAAAACATGACTTCAGTTCAAGTTTGAGAACCTGTGCCAAAATGCAGTGTGCTTGACTTTATTACAGAGATGCAATGTTTAACATCTCTTCCTTGACTCATTTTTTATCAAACTTACAAATTCAGACCATTTTTCTCAAAATTGTATTTAAATGCAAAATAACTATGCTTATTTCCATAACAGGATACCTTTCAATTTCACACAAAAATAAAAAAATTCTGAAAATGTATTCACCCTCAGAAATTTAGCATTACATCACTTGCTCACAAGTGGATCATCTGCAGTGAATGGGTGCCGTCAGAATGAGAGTCCAAACATCTGATAAAAACATCACAATAATCCACAAGTCATCCACACCACTCCAGTCCATCAATTAACATCTTGTGAAGCAAAAACTGCATTGATGTTAGTTTGTAAGAATCAAATTCAGATGTTTTTAACTTGCTAACAAATTGTTGCTTCAAACTAAAATACGAGTCTTCTATCCATAATATTGCTTTCTTCAGTGAAAAAGGCATCTCGTCTGAATCAGGAGAGAAATATGCACAGATCAAGTGCCGTTTACAAGCGATGAATGATGAATTTCTGCAGTTTCATTTTTGAGCCATTTGTAAACCATTCTTGACTTTATTATTTGATTATAATTGGACACATTCTTATACTGAATTGAATCAAAAGCAGAAAACAATCTTGAATTAACCCGATTTAACCATGTAAGTGATGTAATGTGACAACATTGTACCTTACTGTTAGAAATATTTATACTGCATACTGCATGCAGTTTCACATACTGTTTTTAAAGATAGCTTCTCTCTGTCTATCTCTGTCTGGCTCTTTGTCCGGGCAGACGATTGTCTCTGTCCCGTGTCCCTGGCTGCAGAGATCCTGATGTGATGTGCTGGTGTTTGCAGTACGCAGCTTGATTCTGCGTGACTCTGATACACTGCAGAATATCTGAACCCTCGGTGTGGCTGTGAGCCAGCGATGCCTGCGAGAAAATCCTCCCATCTGCCATGTGTATTTGGCAGAATGTGTCTCTCTGGTTTATATACAGAATGATACAGTGTTTTGTGGAAGTGTGTGTGTGTGTGTGTGTCTGCAGTTTCAGTTCTGTTGACGTATTAGAGAAATATTTAGCAGTGCTGTGTACAGATAGAAACAGGAATAATTCTGATCCTCTAATGTTAAATGAGGAGTTCATCCAAATTTCTGTTATGATGCTTTAATCCTTTAATGTCTTTATTCAAGCTTGAAAACTCAAGTTTCTATGGAAGAAAGAAAATCATACGTGTTTGGAAGAACATGCGGGTGAATAAATTATGACAGAAACAGTTACTCTGAAGTTTGAAATATATATTTAATAACTTTTGAATGTTTAACAAAATTCTGTTGTCCAGGTTGGTAAAATGAATGTTTGATTTGCCTGTGCTCCCCTTTTCCAATCCAGTTTCTTCTTCTTTTTTATATATATGTTGGATGTTCTCAGAATGGTACATTATATATATTTTTTGTGAAGAAGGTACATTGCTTTGTACATGATTTTACACAATTTTCTTTATATATGGAATACCTATATACCATATATTTCTATACCAGTATGTTTTTTGTTTGTTTTTTTAATTAGCTTTTTTTTGTTTTCTGTCCTAATTTTCTTAACATAATTTTATTACATTTAAAGTTAAAGTTATTTTTTGTGCTTTTTTTATTAGTTTTATGTATTTCTAGTGAGCTTTAATTTTAGTTTTAGTAATTTTAGTACTTAAGCTTAATTTTTTTTTTAAGTTTTTCATCTAATATTTTGTTTTATTTTATTTATTCTTATTTAAATGTTAAAAGTTTTTGTGGCACACTACGTGTAATATTATATCCCACAATGCAATGCACTCAACCTTCCATGTGTACCGTGATTTTAAAGGGACTATATGTAAGAATTTTCATGCATTAATCGTGTTTTTATTTCCAGTGTGAGCAGCTTGTAATGAAACTTAAAAAACGAGACCTTCCCTGACTTCCTGGGTTGTCTATGAAAGACTGTAGACTAGTTTTTATGTGTTATGTGAGTTAAGAAATCCGGATATTTTTGTCAAAAGTAAACTGGCTGCCACTCATTGAATTGAACATAGTATTGAGGTCATGTGACAATAATGTAGCATACTACAGCTGAAGTGTTTATCATGCTGCATTCTGTTTCACATGCTATTTTTGAAAAATAGTAGGCAGTGTACAGTATATACACTCTGAAAAAAGGTTCAAAACAGTACCCTTTCATAAGGTACTAATATGTGCTTTCAAAGTACCTTTAAGATACTAATACATACCATTTAGGGTTAAATAAAGTAATTTTGTACCTTAGGGTACCACCACGCACGGGTTGACGCTTGTATTCTCTTTTTCCATAGCGTGTACTGTGCAGTATACTAACAGGGCATCTCAATAAATTAGAATGTCGTGGAAAAGTTCATTTATTTCAGTAATTCAACTCAAATTGTGAAACTTGTGTATTAAATAAATTCTATGCATACAGACTGAAGTAGTGTAAGTCTTTGGTTCTTTTAATTGTGATGATTTGGCTCACATTTAACAAAAAAACAACAATTCATTATCTCAACAAATTAGAATACTTCATAAGACAATAAAAAAAAAACATTTTTAGTGAAATGTTGGACTTCTGGAAAGTATGTTAATTTACTGTACGTTTACTCAATACTTGGTAGGGGCTCCTTTGCTTTAATTACTGCCTCAATTCAACATGGCATGGAGGTGATCAGTTTGTGACACTGCCGAGATGTTATGGAAGCCCAGGTTTCTTTGACAATGGCCTCCAGCTCATCTGCATTTTTTGGTCTCTTGTTCTCATTTTCCTCTTGACAATACCCAATATATTCTCTATGGGGTTCAGGTCTGGTGTGTAGTTGCTGGCCCAGTCGCCCTCAACACCATGGTTTTTGAACCAGCTTTTGGTGCTTTTGGCCGTGTGGGCAGGTGCCAAATCCTGCTGGAAAATGAAATCAGCTTCTCCATAAAGCTTGTCAGCAGAAGGAAAAATGAAGTGCTCCAAAATTTCTTGGTAAAAAGGTGCAGTGACGTTGGTTTTCAAAAAAAAAACAATGGACCAACACCAGCAGATGACATTGAACCCCAAATCATCACAGACTGTGGAAAATAAACACTGGACTTCAAGCAACTTGGGCGATGAGCTTCTCCACCCTTCCTCCAGAATCTAGAACCTTGGTTTCCAAATGAAACACAAAACTAGCTCTCATCTGAAAAGATGACTTTGGACCACTAGGCAACAGTCCAGTTCTTCTCCTTAGCCCAGGTAAGACGCCCTCTGACGTTGTCTGTGGTTCAGGAATGCCTTAACAAGAGAAATACGACAACTGTAGCCAAATTCCTTGACACATCTGTGTGTGGGGGCTCTTGATGCCTTAACCCCAGCCTAGGTCCATTCCTTGTGAAGTTCACTCAAATTCTTGAATCGATTTTGTTGACAATCGTCATAAGGCTGTGGTTCTCTCGGTTGATTGTGCATATTTTTCTTCCACACTTTCTCCTTCCACTCAACTTTCTGTAAACATGCTTGGGGATACAGCACTCTGTGAACAGCCAGTTTTTTGGCAATGAATGTTTGTGGCTTACCCTTTTTGTGAAGGGTGTCAATGATTGTCTTCTGGACAACTGTCAGATCAGCAGTCTTCCCCATGATTGTGTAGCCTAGTGAACCAAACTGAGAGACCATTTTGAAGGCTCAGGAAACCTTTGCAGGTGTTTTGAGTTGATTAGCTGATTGGCATGTCACCATATTCTAATTGTTGAGATAGTGAATTGGGGGGGTTTTGTTAAATGTGAGCCAAAATAATCAAAATTAAAAGAACCAAAGACTTAAAACTAATTCAGTCTGTGTGCATTGAATTTATTAAAACAAAAGTTTCACAATTTGAGTTGAATTACTGAAATAAATGAACTTTTCCACGACATTCTAATTTATTGAGATGCACCTGTATGCTAGCATTCTGAACACAGCCTCTGAGACATTTTTCACAATGTGTATGATGCTCATCTCTGTGTGTTTGTGTGTTTGTCCGTATGTTTCTATAGTAACCACTACATTGTCTCCGGGCTCAAGTCATGCCAGGAAGTGCAATGAAACCGAGAAGACATACTGCGTTAACGGTGGAGACTGTTATTTCATACATGGTATAAATCAGCTGTCCTGCAAGTAAGTTAAACACATTCAGAATACATTCATTTTATCTTATCTCGCTTTGACAATCCCTTAACCTTATATTCATGTCATTGTTTATGGGCTTATTTTTACTACACATTGGTTTGACATCACCAGACTGCAAATAGGGCTGTCAAATTAACATATTCATCTATATAAATTCATATTTAACAAACAAAAATTAAACACAGTTCACAGTTTACAGTTGCATAAGGTTTTTTCCTACCATCGAAGCAGTATTTTAGTATTGATTATATACTATTACTTATTAATAATTATGAATTTTGAATTAGCTTTTATTTTAATTTTAGTTTAAGTTGTAGTACTTTTGTTATGTGCTTTTGTAATTTTATTTATTTCTTTTTAGCGTAGCTTTAACTTATCTTTATTTCAGTTGTAGTCATTTTAGTAGGCCTAAAATGTAAACGTATTTATTTCAATGATTTGCCAAGGTAGCATTTCTATTTATCATTGAAGTTTTGCAAGTTTAAGATTTTTGAATAATATTTATATTTTATTTTAATTTAGCTAAATGTAAAATGTAACTTTACTTCAGTTACAGAAAACTGCATCAGGGCAAATCAGTTACCATCTTCTGTAGTTGTGTGGGTGTTAACATGTTTATGGGTAATCCATGCTGATAAATAAAATATATTATTACAGGTAGAGCAGTTGTGTGAATTTATTAGAATTTTATTCCGTTTTAATTTTACTTCCTTTCAATTCAAATTCAGTATACAGTTCTGCATTTTATTTGTTGCCTCAGTTCAAATTTGGGAATTTCTAAAGGGCATCCAGTGCTACAATGTATTGGCTCTGTGTGAAATTGTGTAAGTTTAGTTTTGCTGGGGAAGAAAGCGAGCTTGGACTCTTGAGCTTTAATTGGCAAAGAAATGACAGTGTGTCTGAGGGTCTGGAGGAAGGGGACAGGGTTTGCCGTGTCGCCTGTCAGCTCTGTCGATGTATACAGCCGCGTTATCAATAGTACACTGACTTACTGCTCCCCTGCTCCCTCTTATCAGCCATTTTGGACAGGGCAGCGCAGATTTACGGTGTATGTGCCAATTTTTTAAAGGAAGAGAAACAAACCCATTAAAGCTGTTTAAAGCTCAAATCCTTTGGGGAGATGTCATCCTTTAAAAGGGACTTGTCGAGTCAATCTCTTTAATTTACAGAACAGAGCGTCTAAAGCGGCTATAAGGGTTAGTAGCCCTCAGGGAAGCATGGACTGATTTGAAAATAGTGTGTGTTGCTCTTGGCTTTCTTGAAACAGTGATTCACTTATATGCCTGAGAGTTTATCTTCAACAGCACTGAAGCTTTACTTCACAGTACAGGTGGGCGGTATGACCAAAATCCTTTAGCACAGTATAAGATGTTTTATATCATGGTAACAGTATACGGGGTTGGAAAATTCGTATCTAAAATACTTAATCATCATCATACATATATCTAGATATGTGATGTGTGTTGTGTGTGTGTGGTGTGTGGATATATATATTGTATAAAATTGTATATTTCTAGCTTTTTATATTTCAGTTAAATATATTGCATATTTTAATATATATGCATAAAATATAAACAGAAACATCATAAGGTTATATGACTTAAAAACAAAAATAACAGAAAGGAAAAAATCTGGATGGCATTAATGATATAGAAAACAAAAAATGTACAAAAGATATTTTATTAGCATATATTTAATTTAATTGATTTACAAAGCTGTTCTATCTTTAAAGTCTCTTTTTTATTTAAAGTGTGTCTAATACTGTTTTTATACAGCCTGGTTTTAATATAACCTGGTATTATTTGATATTTTATAAAGTTGGATTTTTTTTATTAGTAAATTGGCATTTATGAATATGAAATGTGGGCAGAATTATAATAAGATTAATTGTTTCAATGTTTTTTACCTTTCTTTGGATTACTAGTGAAGTCAAAAAGTACATTTTCCCACAACAAATAAAGGTTTTAAACAAGGAATGTTTTCATTAACAAATTTAGCACAAATATGTATCGACCACAGTATAAAATGTTTAGCAAAATCTCTACCGTTTGGCACATTTTTACCATTGTACAGAATATATATCATACCTCCCAGCTCTATTTCAGAGACATTACTTTAACATGTCATCTCAGAGTGTGTCTGTGTGTGTGTGTGTGTGTGTGTGTGTTTTAGTGTTGCTCCTGAGGCAAATGAAATGTAGCCTGTCCCAATGACCTCTGCAGTAAATTCTGCAGACAGACTGAACGGTGAATTCCCCAGTAGAACTGAACTTTAAAATACACTCAGTATATAAATAATGACTAGACTGTATGACTAGACGAAAGCTTTTGGCACCATTATGAAGCTTTTAGGGACTTTATTTTGCCCCTGTTTGTCCTAGGATATTCTCCTCATTAACATGAGGTCTTATAGATGATCACAGAAGTGGAACTGATTGGCATTTTATGAGGAAGTAAAGATGTAAAGCTTCAGATTAGGTTTCATTATGTTTGATCTACAGTGGCCCCAGAGTATTTGGACAACTATGTCCAAATACTCTGGGGCCACTGTAGATCAAATATAATGAAACCAAATAAAACTGGTAAAAAAAATACAAACCCCACTGTATTTAAATAGTATAGGCTCATGTTGAGAAAGAACGATAACTTTAATGATAGCTATATTAGCGTGAACACCAATACGCAATAATGTTGTGTTTATTATAAGAACATGCTGCAGTTTTGTTTTCTGACACTTTAAATGCTTGAGCTCTTTAAAGCAGGATGGATTCTGATTGGTTGTCATTGTTTTCATCATTCATCAGCTGGAAAACAATTGCTTTAAAAGTGATTCCAATAATATTGTTCCTCTGTGCTGTTATCGTTATAGTTGTGGTGGTTCTTTTACATTCAGAAGGATTTTTTAAAACATTATTATTGTCATAATTATAGTTATTGTCTTTGGTGCTACATGAAAACATCTGAAACATTTGACCATTTGACAAATGTTGCAGCTAATCCACTTCATCTGTGAAAAAGATATGCAAATGCAGGAGAAGCAGAAAGTGTCTGACTTCATGTCTCTCTTTTCAACTCTTTTCACCAAACGGTTAAATCCGACTGAAGTCAAACACACCTATTGATTATGAGAATTATATAAATATGAATGTGCATGTCACATATTATCATATCATCATATTATTGAGAATTCAATGCCTATTAAACTCTCACTATCATCCGGGCATTACTTGAAAGGAATGGACTGATTTGACCAATAATTTGTGATGACAATAAATGATAATTGAATAGTTTTCAAAAGATTTCAGAATTCATACACTGAAAAAAAATCACTCAAAAACTACACTCTTAAAAATAAAGGTGCTTCAAACGGTTCTTCAAGCGATGCCATAGAAGAACCATTTTTGGTTTCACAAAGAACCATTCAGTCAAAGGTTCTTTAAAGAACAGTCTCTTTCTTACCTTTTTATAATCTGAAGAACCTTCTTCTTCTTTTGTGAAACAGAAAGGTTCTTCAGATGTTAAAGGTTCTTTATGGAACCAATTAGACAAAAAAGGGTTCTTCTATGGCATCGTGAAGCACCTTTATTTTTAAGAGTGTACCAGTAAATTTGACAAATAATTACAAAAGAATAACAAGTAACATTTGAATGAAACATGAAATTTCATAGAAAGACTGAAATAATCGGTTTTATTTACAACTTCAAATAAAAAAATATTTAAACACTTCAAAGATTTCAAATTAAATATAAATCTAAGAAATAAATGTAAAATAATAAATAAGTAAAAATAAGTCGTTTTTACTCATTAAAATTTTTTTTTAATTTATTTAAACAAGCATATGTTTGTGTGTACAAATGTAAGTGTAATCCCCAGTAAGACAAAAAAAGGTCTTAAAGGGGTCATGTGACGTAGCTAAAAAAACATTATTTTGTGTATTTGGTGTAATGCAATGTGTTTATGTGGTTTAAGGGTAAAAAAACACATTATTTTCCATATAATGTACATTATTGCTTTTGGTGTCCTCTAGCTTTCTGAAATGCATACGTTTTTACAAAGCTCATCGTTCTAGAAAAGCGAGGTGTGCTCTGATTGGCCAGCTATCCAGTGCATTGTGATTGGCCGAATACCTCAAGCGTGTGATGGAAATGTTACGCCCCTTACCATACTGTGATGCCGTCTCCTAGCAGGACGAGACAAAATCAATAAAACCCATTACAAATGAGGCATTTATTGCATCCAGTGGGGACATAATTGCTGATTAATATGACTTATAGTGTCTTTTTACGCGTTGCATTACGTATCGCGTCGCGTAAACATAAAACCACGTCTGCATTTGTGATGGGAGAAACAACAAGCCTACTCTACACTGCTCAAAACTCGCGTTTGAATCATCAGTGGCAAATTATTAAAAAAAAACGTACTTACAGGCTGTGAGTCAGAAGTGCCAGACTGTCCTTGCAAAGTTGGAACTGCCCAACTTTATAGAAACAGCTTTTGTGCCACAGACACAGTGTATGCTACTGGTTCAGGAAACAGCCTCATCCTCCATAAAATGCGCTGCACACATCTGAATATTTGGGTTAAACTGGGGAATTGCCATCTAATTGAACCGTCTGAATGAATCAGTTCTATATCATTGAAATTAATCAGGCTTCCCACAATGCCTATATATTTTTAGACCCATCCTAAAAATGGCATGAAATGACATGGACCCTCTTTCTTCAGGTTCAAACTCGTCCAGCATGGCCGCAGGCTGTGACATCACAGCGATGACATCATCAGGTGGAACAGCTCGCTGTTGTTCTCTGTTGTTCTAATTGCATGTTTCTCTGCTCTCGTCTCTCTCTCTCTCTCTCTCTTCCTCCTCATGTCTCTCTCTCCTCTACCCCTTCCCTCTCTTTCCTGCCTTCTCCCTCTGCGGGTTTGTTTCCCTCCATCAGGTGTCCAAATGACTATACCGGTGAACGCTGTCAAACTTCCGTTATGGCCGGTTTCTACAGTATGTCCATTTCTTCTTCCTGTCTGTCTGCTCTGAAGCTGCATGCTGGCTATGATGCATGTACGCATGTACATGTCTGCCTCTGTTTGTCCATTCAGAGTTTTTATATTGGTTTATTAAGTAGAAATTCATGGATGTGAACAGATTTAGTGAGCATTTGATATATTATTTAAAAAGAGATTTTTTCCCAAAGTATAATGGAATGTGGAGAAGAGTTTAAATATAGTGCAAATGATACAATAAACTATAAAGCATGTTAACATGTAGATTATGTTCCCATAGAACAGAGTTAGATTCATAAATGAATTTGTCCATTAGACAGATTCATGACATGTTTGACAGGCACTCATTTATATAATTTAAAGGATTGTTCTGGGTTCAATGCAAGTTAAGCTCAATGATAGCATCTGTGTCCACAGAAAATTATATCAGCCCAAACATTGCATGGATGGTACTGCACTTGTGGTGTTTAAAAAAAACAAGACTCAACAATGAATATATAATATATTAATATATAGAGATATATATTATAGACTCCCGTTCAAATGTTGGAGGTTGGTAAGACGTTTTGATGTATTTGAAAGTCACTAATGCTCAACAAGGCTGCATTTATTTGCTAAAAAAATACAGGAAAAACAGTAATATTGTGAAATATTATTACAATTTAAAATAAGTGTTTTCTAATTTTAAAATCTAACTTATTCTTGAATTTTCAGCAACATTAATCCAGTTTTCAGTGTCACACGATCCTTCAGAAATCATTAATATGTGACCCTGGACCACAAAACCTTCTTAAGTCGCTGGGGTATATTTTTAGCAATAACCAAAAAAACATCGTAGGGGTCAAAATTATCGATTTTTCTTTTATGCCAAAAATCATTAGGATATTAGCAATAGCAAGTGCGTTACTGCAAGCGTAATTTCAGCTAATTTTAACAAATTTTAACGGTGAGAAAATCAACACTTGCATTGAACCTGGAACATTTCTATCAAGTTCTGGTTGTTAAGTAATATTGATGCTGTTGTTTTGTATGATATCTAACAGCGTTCTGAGCCTGAGGCATGATGCACGACCCTTAACCTCTAACCTTTGACCTCTAGTAGTTGGCTAGAGGAGCCCTCAGTATTGCCAGTATCATGCATGCCGTAGCACAAGATGTGTTTACACATCTGAACATTTGCAGTGGAAGTTTAAAAACTTTACATGAAAATGTAATACTGTGACTAAACCAAAGCCATCTGATTGTGGTTTTGCATTTGAATCATTAGATGTCTGTCTACATTCATCTGTACTTGTGTCTTTTTATGTTGTACTTTGTGCTTTTCTGTTTAATGGTTTTGTTTGTTTCTTTGTTTTTGTTTTCTTAACCTTAAACCAGAAATGAGGTCTAGTAAATATGGCAGTAAGTGTGGCTGTCTGTGTCTGCATGCATTTGTACACTTGCTTACATGCGATGAACAAGAAAGGCGTGTTGTTTGTTTGTTTACTGGTATTTCCGTTGGTTTCGTTTCTGTTTTATGGGGAATATGGAGTTGGCCAGTGTGTGTCTGCATTGTCTGTCTGTTACTGGAACGTACAGTCACTCACCTCAATGTCTCAAACAAAACCAACCAAACAACACAACTGATCGCATTCTAGCGAACCGCCTCTGTCTGAACAAGTGGACATTTTTACCTGAAACCTGTTTTCTTGTTTTTTCCTTTTTTTTTACATTGTCAACTTTCTGCATTGGCAGAGCACCTTGGAATTGAAATCATGGGTATGAAGTTATTATTTGTTTGATTCTTTCGTTTTTAAGGTTCATGACATAATTTGATGACATAGATTAAGCATATTCACATAAGGACTCGTCTCGTTCTATTTTCTCTGTCCTATATTTGAACAAGCAAATACACTCCCAGCTTCTGATTTACTTTTTCAGCTCTGACAAAGCGACACTCATTTTTAGGAATATAGGAAACACATCAGTCAGGTAGATCAATATTTATAAAACGCATATTTCCTATTGTGTGACTGTATATCAGTTGAATTCTAGAATTATATATGCCAAGTTGTGCTATTATTAGAAATGTCGCAATTCATGTCTTTTATCAAAAAAACATTTTATAAAAGTGATAAGCCACTTAAGGCCAGGCGTTACAGTGATTTTACCACCACCTTCTATGGTTTATTGCTGTAATAAATTATTAGATTTAAACACATTATGCTAATGTGATTAAACTTGTTAGAGAACTAAGATGTCTATAATAGCTTGTAATTCTTCACACTGCACTGTTATTCTTAACCAGGGTTTTTGACATGTTTTTCAGTGAAATATCCAAACATAAAACTAATTTAAAAGAAAATACCTGAGAAGAAAAATTGTGTGTAGGATAATAAGGCTGGTTCTCTTTTTAGAGAATATATCTTGAATGAATTAACAATAATTTTTCTCATTTGACTACTATTTTTATGAGGGGAACATTAAGAAAAACTAGTTTTGGGTTTATTAAAGTTTTATTAAAAATATTCCAAGAATATGTTGTAGTTTACCTCATTGTCAAAATAATGATAAATAGATATAAATAAATATAAATGTAGTCATGTGAAATAGTTAGGGACACCTTATTTAATTCCATGGTTTTCTGTATCAGGACATAAAAAAAATATCTGTTCCTTGGCAAGTCTTAAAATTTGGAAAATAAATCCTCAGATGAAAAATACATCACACTGTGTTATTATTTAATTAACAAAAATAAAGCCAAAATGGAAAAGCCATGTGTGACAAAGTTAGGACACCCTTACGGTTAACATTGTTGTTAAGAGGGTAAATGTGACCCTGTACCACAAAAGCAGTCATAGGTCACACGGGTATATTTGTAGCAGTAGCCAACAATACATTGTCTGGGTCAAAATTATCGATTTTTCTTTTATGCCAAAAATCATTAGATATTAAGTAAAGGATCATGTTCCATGAAGATATTTAGTAAAATTCCTACAGTAAAACTTAATTTTTGATTAGTAATATGCATTGCTAAGAACTTCATTTGGACAACTTTAAAGACAATTTTCTCAATATTTAGATTTTTTTGCACCCTCAGATTCCAGATTATCAAATAGTTGTATCTTAGCCAAATATTGTCCTATCCTAACAAACCATACATCAATGAAAAGCTTATTTATTCAGCTTCCATATAATGTATAAATCACAATTTTGAGAAATTGAACCTTATGACTGGTTTTGTGGTCGAGGGTCACAAATAGCAGTGATCATCAGCAAGTGTGAGCATCTCTATAAAAGCAGAGGTTTTGACAATTTGCTGGACTGGAGCCTTCAGGTGTGTGTTAACACAATGCCAAGGAGGTAAGACATCAGCAATGATCTTAGAGAAGCAATTCTATAGAATTCTATAGAAGCAATTCACCCCAAGAACAGACCGTGTAACGCTCAGAGAAATGGCAGACAACCCAAGAACTACACCGCAGACTCTATGGCCTCAGCTAACATGTTAAATGATAAAAATTCATGACAGTACAATTATAAAAATAGGTGACAAGTATGGCATGTTTGGAAGGCTTGACAGAAGAAACCCTCTTCTATCTAAAAAAGCATGGCAGCACTGTTTAGTTTTGCAAAGTTGCATCTGAACAAGCAATAATATTTCTAGAAAAATGTCCTTTGAACAGATGAGACCAAAAAACAAACAAACATGGCAGCACGGTTTAGGTTTGCAAAGTTGCATCTGAACAAGCAATAATATTTCTAGAACAATGTCCTTTGAACAGATGAGACCAAAGTGGAGATGTTTTGGCCATAATGCACAGTACTATGTTTTGTGAAAACCTAAGGAGCATATCAGCACAAACACCTCAGTCAAGCATGCTGGTGGAGGGCTGATGATTTTGGGCTTGTTTTGTAGCCAAAGGACCTGGGCACCTCACAGCCATTGAGTCGACCGTGAACTCTCTGTTCTAGCAAAGGGATTCTAGGTCAAATGTGGGGGGGGGGGGGGGGGGGGACATCCGTAGACAGCTAAAGCATGGCCAAGATTGGGTGATGCAACAGGACAATGATCCCAACAAACCAGAAAATCCACAACAGCAGCTGAAAAAGAAAAGAATAAAGGTTCTGCAAAAGAACAGTCATAGTCCAGACCTCATCCTGACTGAAATGCTGTGGCGAGAGCTGTGCATAAACAAATGCCCACAAACCTCAATAAAACTAGAGCAAATCATCAAAATTCCTCCAGAACGATGTGAGAGACTGATAAAATCATACAGAAAATGATTAATTCAAGTTACTGCTGCTAAAAGTGGATCTACAAGCAACTGAATCAAAGGGTGTCCTGAATTTGTCTCACATGGCTTTTCCATATTGGATTTATTTTTGCTAAATAAATAATGACACAGTGTGATATGTCATGTGATATTATTCATCTGAGGTTTTATTTTCCAAATTATAAGACCTGACAAGGACCAGATGATTTTTTAATAAGTCCCCTGATATGGAAAACCATGGAATTCAGTAGGGTGTCCTAACTTTTTCAAATGACTGGTATGGCATAGGGTAAACTACAATATATTCCCTGAAAACAACTTATACAATACCAGTCACAAGTCTGCTATGCCAACAAACTGCATTTATTTGATTCGAAATACAGTAAAAACAGTAACATTGTAAAATAAGTCTTAATTTAGCGAAATTTTTTATGTGAATATATTGAATATGTTACTATTTTAGAATGTTCTGAAACTATCATTATAGGAAATATACAACTTTTTTGTTGTTGTTCAGGAATAGAAAGTTAAAAAACTGTATTTATTTGACATATAATTTTTTAGATGTAGTAGTAATAATGAAGCATTAGAGATGAATTAAGGCATTAGAGAATTCTTTCCAAAGCATTAAAAAAAAACTCAATTATCAAAACGTTTTGTTGCTAGTAAGTGTATATCTAGCAATTTGTTTATCAAGGTACAGTATCTTGTTGTAAGGATATTTTTACTAAAATAAAAAAATATATAAAAATATTTTTGTAAGCTATTTTTTTCCCTGGGAATCAGCTCAAATATACTAATTAAGAACCTTATTTATTATTATTATTTGCAGTGCATTAAAAATAATAAAACTTTTATTTACATACAACATATGCGTCAGGGAGCCGAGTGAAGGGTAAAATGAGTGTTGCCCGTCTCTTCTCCTGTCTTCTTGTCTGCACCACTAGAGTACATTAGCTGATGGTCTGGGTACATCACACTCTCCATTTTCTCCCTCTTTGTGTACTCTGATCTCTGTTTCCTGTAACAAGCATGCAATGCAATATCAGTGTCTGACTTAACCGCCCCCCTCCCTCCCCCCTGCGTTTCTCTTTTATTACACACTCATCCCCCTACTGTTTGGCCCTCAATTCTCTTCTCTACTTCCTCCCGTCCGTTTTCTCATTCCCTCCCTTCATGTTCTGTATGCTTCCTCTGTTGCTGCCCACGTTCAGCACCCCAGAGGATGTTTCGAATATTCTCGTTTTCAAAAATCAGACCCATATATAAAAATATGTGTTGAAGGCATCTGTATAGACGGTCTTCATAAAACCTGCTCATCAAAGCCTTGGTTTGCTGTTTGCCAAAATTTATGTTTTTTACCCTCCAATCAGTTTTTAAGTCAACATGAAATGGTGTTAGCAACCCTTTTTAATTAGTACTGTAATATTTCAGAGTGAAACAAAAAATTAAATGTGAACTTATATATATATATATATTCATTTAAAATCAATAAAATCATTTAAAGTATATTCATTCAAATATATATAAAAAGAAATTAAATATGCACGATAAGTTTTAATGAAATTAAGTTAAATGTATTTACTTTATTTAATCATTTGACATTAAAATATAAAAATATGAAAAAGAAATCAAACACTAACTTATTATTCACAATAATGTGCACCAATGAATCATTCACAAAAAGACCAGGAATGTGCATTAAGAAAGTAATTGGGTTAGTTTTGATTTCATGTTGATTTTAAAACACATTTAGTTGTAATAATGAATATCCCAAAACTGCTTGTGAAGTTTAATCAGGTTTTATGAACAACCCTCTCCAAAGAGCTCTTATAATGCAGTTTGTGTGTTTTAACTCTATTTTACAGGCATGCTTTACGCAAGACTTATAAACTCAGACTGCTCTGTCTTCAGACGTCATAGAATTTTATATATAGAATAATGCATGTAATGGGCTTTCAGAGGGGCGGAGATTTCATTTTATAAACACTTCTAGCCAAAAAATTCGACTTTCCAGTGTTGCACAGTATGGTTTCAGTCCTGGAGGTAGCCAAAAGTTCTCCCACTGTTTCAGCATAATGCACTTTATGTGAAACCCTGGCAGACAGAGAAAGCACCACAGCTGTGCCCTTCCCATGCTGCCGAGCACCTGATATCAGCCATCTAAAATGTGTTTTTAAAATGACATCTGATGCACCTCAGTGCCTATTAAAAATAAAGATTTTAGATTTAAAGGGAGAGTTCACCCAAAAAATGACAATCATTGTTTACTCACCCTCATGTCATTCTAAACCTTTTCCCATGAAACACAAAATGAGATGTTTAGCAGAATGTCTGGAAATGAATATATGACATATATTGCCCTGTAGCAAGATATATGATATTATGATATTGCTATGTTACCTATAAGGTGATATATAATTTTCTCATACGTGATGTAAGTTTATAACATATATAAAATCCCCATAGTGAATGTCCATATGTTAATACTATATGATGATTTTTTTATTTGGTATATTATGCAGCAACCATATATGTGAACAGTACATTTTATTAAAACAACTTTATTAAAACATCATATATGCAAAAAATCTGTAGAAATTTAATACATGTCTATCTTTTATATTTACATATAATATCAACATGTATTGATGGGTTTTAGGATGAATATACATGTACGTGACATATATGTCCAAAAATGTATTACACACACATAAACATACATATTCATATGGGCTACACTCTTAAAAATAAAGGTGCTTCAAAAGGTTCTTCAAGCGATGCCATAGAAGAACCATTTTTGGTTCCACAAAGAACCATTCAGTCAAAGGTTCTTTAAAGAACCATCTCTTTCTTACCTTTTTATAATCTGAAGAACCTTCTTTCGCCACAAAGAACCTTTTGTGAAACAGAAAGGTTCTTCAGATGTTAAAGGTTCTTTATGGAACCATTTAGACAAAAAGGTTCTTTGGCATCGTGAAGCACCTTTATTTTTAAGAGTGTAGATATATATGTTAACATATTACGATGTATTTCATATACAGTATGGATGTTTAATATATGTACATATATTATGGCATTTGCACCATGGGCCCCGACCCCAAGCTGCCGCCTTCTCACCCCAACCACCCACACGTGGAAAGTGAAGGGGCCCCCCACCCCACCCCAGGCAGGGCTCCTGTCAAAGCTCCTGAAAAGGCACACCACACTAACCCCCCGATCATTAAAAAGTCATTCATATGTCTTGTGCAATATTTTACGATAGCTTCAGATGTTAATATTCACTGAAAATCTTGCTTGACAGTCCCAATCCCCATTCATTTTCATTATTTGGAACTTATAGCTTGGAATTAAAGCTTTAAACGTCTCCTTTTTGGTTCCATAGGAGAAATAAAATCATTCAGGTTTGCAGCAACATGAGGATTAGTAAATAATGATGGAATATAAATTTTTAGGTGTACTGTCCTTTTAACTAAATAAATCTGTTTAGAAGTGACAAATATGACTGTTTACAACTATAACATGAAATGTAGACTGAAGTTAGAAAATGTTTTAGGCTGAACGAGTTTGTTTTGACATGCGGTTGTGTGTTTTGTATGTATGTGTGTCTTTGTGTTCAATGGTCGTCGTGTACATGTATGTTTGTCTCTGTGTGCGTCTGTGCATATGTGTGTGCTTGTCCATGGCTCTCGTTCATTCAGAGGCTGAGGAGCTGTACCAAAAACGTGTGCTGACGATAACGGGCATCTGCGTGGCACTGCTGGTGGTTGGCATCGTGTGTGTGGTGGCATACTGCAAAACCAAGTAAGCTCCGGGAACTCTAGCGATCGCCAGAAAGAGCTGTGCACATTCACACATTAAATTAAAAAGCATACCAAAAAAAAACGACACCCTTTGGGTGGTATAAGCAAAATTCGCTTTGTGAGGAAATTTTATATCACTATATCTTTTTATAATACTTGTGTTCAAAAGTTTGGGGTCTTTTTTTATTAAATTAATAATTGTATTCAGCAAGGATGCATTAAACTGATCAAATGTGACATTAACGACATTTATAATATTAGAAAAGATTTATATTTCAACTTTTCAATTCGTCAAAGAATTCTGACAAAATTAACAGGGTTTCCATAAAAAATGTTAAGCAGCACAACCATTTTCAGCATTTACAATACGAAATACTTCTTGAGCAGCAGAATGATTTCTTAAGGATCAGGTGACACTGAAGACTGGAGAAATGATGCTGAAAATTTAGCTTTGCATCACAGGAATAAATTACATTTTAAAATATATTTTATCATTATTTTTTACTGTATTTTTTATCAAATAAATGAGCCTTGGTGAGCATAAGGGATACCCAAACTTTGAACAGTAGTGTACAATGTACATACATTGCTGATATATAAATTATTTTATTTATTAGAATAAGAAAATAAGCAATTTAGCTGGAAATTCAACAACAAGAATAAATCAAACCAAATAAAATTTTATTATATGACCATGGCAATGCCTATTTTTCAATACTTCAAAGAATTAATTATTGTTACAATTATTATAATGAATTAATTTTATATTTGCTACTGGATACAAACTAAATGATAATATTATTCCTATTATTAAAACAATATATATATAATCTAATAAATGGTCATGCCATCTAGCCCTAATGTACACCAAATCACAGTAACTCATAGTTTGTTTCACTTTAGTGATCAGCAGGTTAGTACAGTACATCTTATCTGTAGACACTTGGTCATTTCCTGTTTTACATATTAGAGTATTTGCTGTCATTGTATAAATCACAGATCAGATTTGATATTGTATCTTTTTTCAGGAAACAAAGGAAAAAGATGCATAACCACCTGCACCAGAACATGTGTGCGGAGCATCCGAACCGCATGCTGGCCAACGGACCCAACCATCCCGGCCCCGGTCCTGAAGAAATCCCCATGGTGGATGTGAGTTTGCCTGCCTCTCATTTCCTCCATGCTGATATATCTTTTGCATATTCTGAAGATTTAGTCATTGAAGGCATGATAAAGCATACAAGTTAAATAAGTGTTCACAGGCAGATTGCCTTAGAAAGCATTTAATGTTGCTTTTGGTACTTTTGGTGTAAAACTTAGATTTGGGTTTGTTTGTTTGTTTGATTAAATTGAAAGTTCTTAAAGTCCGGTATTTCTGAAAAGGGTTCAGAATTATGTGAACTGCAGTGTGGTTTCTTCTGGATGTTACAGCAATTCAGAAGTAAATTGCAATTGATTACATTATTGTGATAAACTGCTTCCTGTGGTGCACACATCGATGACTAAGCATTCTTCAAATGTAATTAAATTTAGGTTAGGACTCAAGTGTGAAAACGACACAATCTCATGCTACTCTTTATATTGCAGTATATATCTAAGAATGTCCCAGCAACTGAGCGAGTAGTACGACACGGAACAGAGACATCTGGCAATTTCTCGGGCAGCCGAATGTCGTCACGATCCCACCACACCTCCACAGCTTCTCACGCTTCCAGTCACCGGTACTGACTGATTCATCTGCCAATATATCCATATATAGATCCTTGACTTGATATATCCTCTGTCCATCTGTCTATTTAGCTGTTCATTTACTAACCTAACTAGCCAAAACTATTTACATATATTTTTCCAGTCTCATATATACGTATATTTACATCTATCTATCTATCTATCTATCTATCTATCTATCTATCTATCTATCTCATTGTAAATCATTGTAATATGCTGATTTGCTGTTAAAATAGAAAACAGTTATTTCTTATTATTAATGTTAAAAACAGTTGATTAATATTTTTGTGAAAACATTTGTTGTGAAGAACTTTTTTTTTTCATATACTTTGATCAAATAGTTCAAAAAGAGAGATATTCTACTTTTTTTTATTAAAATGCCCTTTATTTCAACCTGAATAAAGGTAAAAATCTCTTTAAAATAAAAATTCTTATCTTTTTGAAATACTTTTTTTTTTTACATATAGCTTTTTATGTTTTTCTCACATATTTTCTACTTCCCTTTGTGTTGTTCCTGCCTGTCAGGCACGAGGAGCGCACATGGAGTATGGAGCGGACGGACAGCATACATTCTGACTGCCAGTCGGGGGCACTCTCTTCCTCTGTTGGCACCAGTAAATGCAGCAGCCCAGCATGTATGGAGGCTCGGGCCCGCCGAGCAGCATACTGTGGGTATCCTGACACTACACAGTGCCCCCTACAGTACGGAGACTCTTACGACTCCCTGCGGGACTCACCTCACAGTGACAGGTGAGTAAAAAAGGAAAGGACAGCAGCAGATAAGAAGTGTTCACCTTCACAGATAAAAGACACTGAGTATATTTGTGGTCAGATGAAAGCATGCTTATTGTCCTGTTGGTTAAATAAGTTTGTAAGCATTATTTGATCAGGAATTTGATATTTGGTGTTGAACCATAGCACAATATAAGCAGATCTCAGATATGTTCAGTAGCGTTGACAGTAGCTGAACTGTTTGTTGCTTTGGATAAAAGCATCTGCTAAATGATTAAATGTACCTCCTTTCAAAACATTTTTCCTATTTCTTTCCAACAGGTAGCAGTGTAGTGTAACAAAACACTACTGCTCTGCTTTTTCTACACTTGTCTTCTCTCTCTGAAATAGAAGTCAGATTCATTTTCCACTGAAGTTTTGCGTTTTTGAATGGTTGGTTGACAGGCTGAGTAAGTAAATCGCTCACAGATTTTTATTTTTGTAGGAAAATATTTAGTTAAATGCTTTTGCAACATAAAATAATGAATTTTGTCAATGTTTTCTAGGACTTTTTGTGATTTAGTGTAATTAGATTTAAGTCATTAGAATGTCTAAATATCCAAAATGCCGCTGCAAGATTAATCTTTAATGAGTCGAAAAGAACGCATGTCACACCTCTGTTCATCAATTTTCACTGGCTTCCAGTACCTGCTCGCATAAAATACAAGGCATTAATGTTTGCCTACAAAAACACCACTGGTTCTGGACCCCTTTACCTACATTCACTACTTCACACTTTTGTGCCCTCCAGAAGCTTGTGTTTGCAAGTGAGCAGTGCATTATAGTGCCATCCCAAAGAGGCACAAAATCACTATCACAGACTTTTTCATTAACTGTTCCCTGCTGGTGGAATGACCTGCGCAACTCAATTCGAGCAGCTGAGTCCTAAACCATCTTCAAGAATCGGCTGAAAACGCATCTCTTCCATCTTTATTTTACCCTTTAACTCTAGCACTTTCTATTCTATTTTTCTATTTCTACTTTATCTACATTTATCTTCTTTTTTTATTACATTTTTATTTTATTTTTCTATTCTATTTTTTCTATTCTATCTACTTGTTTTTTTTTTTGTGTGTGTGTGTTTGTGTGTGTATAATATATACAGGTGTATATATATTATACTATACTAATATATATATATATATATATATATAGACCTTGCTACGTGTACTGCTTTAGGCCAACCAAGACTTGTCATTTGCACTTATACATATTGTTGCTCTTTTGTTAGTTCTGACTGCTTCTATTGTCCTCATTTGTAAATAGCTTTGGATAAAAGCATCTGCTAAAATGAATAAATGTAAATGAATTGGTTGACATCATAATCATGATTTCAAAACTAGTTTTTTTGTTCCCTGTAAATATTGCTCTGAATGCGCTAATATATAATTCATATAAATTATACCATGCAGCAGACATGCACTACCGTTCAAGTTTGAGGCCAATAAGATTTTTTTTTAAAGAAATTAATACATTCATTAAGCATGCATTAAATTGATCAAAAGTAACAATAAAGACATTTATAATGTTACAAAAGTTTTTATTTCAAATAAAGGCTGTTGTTTATAACTTTATTCATGCAAAGAATCCTGAAAAGAAATGTATCACCGTTTCTAAAAATACCAAGCAGCACAGCTTTTTTCAACATTGATAATAACAAGAAATACAAAAGATTTCTATCTAAATTTTTTAACTTTTTATGTATAAAAGTATTTTTAAAATCATGTTTATCGCATATTGAGCAACACTCTTATAATCAATTTCTTAATTATAAGAAATATTTCTTAAGCAGCAAATCAGCATATTATTAGCATAATTTCTGAAGGATCATGTGACACTGAAGACTGGAGAGAAAATTCAGCTGTGGCATCACAGGAATAAATTACATTTTACAATATACTCAAAAAGTAAACTGTTATTTTAAACTGTAAAAATATTTCACAATATTACTGATTTCACTGGAATAATTTTGACCAGATAAATGCAGCTTTGCTGAGCATAAGAGACTTCTCACTGACCCCAAATTTGTTTTAACGGTAGTGTGTATTTAAAAGACTTTTCCATCCCGTCTCTCACCCCATGTTTTTCCGCATCTTTGCAGGTACGTGTCTGCTCTGACCACACCGGCGCGTCTATCTCCGGTGGACTTTCACTCCTCACTGCCCCCGCAGGTGCCTACCTTTCAGATCACCACGCCCAATGCCAGCCACGCCCTCTCCCTGCCACCCGCCGCTTCGGCCATCGCCATGGCAGCCTACTCGCCCGACGACGACCAGCCCCTCCTGCACCGCTACCGACGATCCCGACGCCCGTATTATGCGGCAGAGAGCACGGGCTCCCTTCCGTCCAGCCCGTACCGCTTCGTGGACGACGAGGATTATGAGACCACGCAGGAGTACATGTCCTCCCGAGAGCAGCCGAAGAAGAGCAGCAGCGGCCGCCGTTGGCGCAGGAGGTCGCGGGTCAATGGCCACGTGTCGCAGCGCACGCCGGGCCCCAGGAACTACAGCTCTCAAAGCTGCCTGTCAGACAGCGAGTGGGAGGATGATGAGGTCGGCGACCTCGGCCACGGCGAGAGCACGCCGTTTCTCAGTATGCAGAACATGAACGCCACCGAACCGGCCACCATCTACCGACCCAACGACACGCGGACTTTCACCAACACGGGACGCTCGGGCTCCCGGGGAAACGTGCAGGCCAACAAACTGTCACAGTCACGGTCCAGACCGGACAATGCACCCCTTTAAAAAAGAACGACGAGAGCAAGGACGAACGAACTTGTGTAGGCGCGAAAAACAAATGATATGCTATAGACCTGCACCTATGAGAAATATTTTTTATTTTATATAACAGACAGATATTCTAAACAAATGAAATATTTATTTTCATTTCAGCAAAAATTGTCTACTAGCTAACCGCAAAGACTTTTTTTATAGGGGGAAAACTATTTATATGTAATTCCTTTTTTTGATTTACAGCATTACGAAGAAGAATTACGTGCCAATTTTTTCACGAGTTAGAAATAGAATAATATTGTGGTGCCTTTTGCTGTTTGCCGACGAGGGAGGTTCAGTTGAATTTTTGTAGCCTTTCTTAAAAACAGACTCTTGGGTTTTATAGACATGTTTTTCAGTTTTTTTCTTCGTTCGTTTGTTTCGTTTGTTCAGGATCTCCCCATTTGAACTGTGATATTATTCAGACACCATGCAATATCGAATCACTTCTGTGTAAGGTGTTTGTTTACATGACTAGGATTCATGCGCACACATAACCGACGTTAAATTGCATCAGATGCCGATTCGTTCTTGCATCTGAGTGCCGTTTGCGTTCGTCTTTAGTTTCTACGTTCGACGTTTTCCTTTCTCTCAACTGGTTGTCGCATATTGTTTCCATTGAAACAGAGGTACGCAGGAGTTCACAGGGCATGATGCTGGGTCGCAGAACCGGCCCTGGTGTTCAGGGTTTTCAAAACGGTGGTCTGTGCGTCCAATGAATGTGTTTACACTTCTGTCCGTGTGCGTGAGAGTATCGTTGAACCTCAGTGTATACGCACGTGTCTTTGTGTACGCAGTTTCGTGCGAGAACGCGTTTCGTTCGTACATTCGCGTTGTGTTCGTCTTCAGGTTAGCGTTTCGAGCGCGTGTGCGTGTTGTGAGTTTCAACGTGCGCCTGTGTGTGTATACGTATGCTTGTACTCTTTTTAGGATGTTGGCTTTGTCGAAAGGTTAACGCTAAAGGGTTAAACCGGACCCCCTAGTGGTGACACGAGCTCATTGCACTGTAACCTTCCTTCCTTGTGTAGTCATTGGCCTGCGGAGGAACCAATCCAGCCTGATTCTAGCCTACACGGACCTACATCTCTCTCCCACACGTTCCCATTCCTATGCCAGCAGCTTTAAGCCGCACTGTGTCTCAGGACTTTTCATCGAAAACTGCATTGCCCATAAAACAGATCCATTACTGCCCGTCGTGTCTGCGTCATGCTGGAAAGACGATGAAGAACGATACGACCAGATGTGTTTATCTGCGAATTTTATCTCCATGTTTTGTTGGCTTTCCTTCGTTTTGTTTCAGTGGGGTCGTTCCCAGTCCACACTCTCTTTTTTTGACACATCTGTATGCAAGTTGGAGACTTGCTCGAAGCGTGTTCGGCTACTAGACGTGCTACTTTAGGTGGATTCTAAAGTGTAAACCCCTACTTCCAGAGCCCAGCAACCTACAACTACATTAGAAAAGACAAACCCGCCACCCACACACTTACACTTAGACACACATGCAGATGCACACACTTACACACACACACACACACATACACACATGCTCAAGATTCATTCTGTGTGCATTCTTTGGTGTTTAAGCACCGCTCGTCTCACCGATTGATTTTCTTCCTGTCTTTCTCTCTCTGTTTCTTCTGTTCTTCCTCTCCGCCTGTGAAGGCGTCCCTCCCTCTGCATGTTCTAGTGGTTCAGATAGATGGGTGCATGGTAACCGCAGCAACTGAGTCGTATTCACACGGTGAAAGTGTAGTTTTCATTTGACATTCAGCAATAAATCCCCTTTTTTCATGTTCATTCTTGACTTGGAATATGCTAGAAATTTTTGCAAGTTTTCTCAAAAAATAGTACTTGTAAAAAAAATAAAATCAAACCACTTGTTCATATGGAAAAAAAATAAATCTGAATTCCTACCATTTTAAAAAATGAATTCATCAGGATGTATGTCTGTTTCTTGGAGTGATATATATGTCTTGATTATAAGAAAATGTTTTCATGGGAACAACAATTTATTCTTTTTTTCTTTTGACAGAACTTTGAGTTGTATCAAGGATGCAACCAAATGTTTGATTTTAGTGGGGACTGGAGGTAAAAACTTGACAACTGGTCTTTGAAAAACTTATATTGATCAACAATTCATTTTAATATTAGACGATATACGTCCTCCTCTGTCTCTATGGTGGGTACAGGTCTGGATGATATTTTGAGGAATCAAATTTTCCATGAATTTTAGAGATAAAAGTGCTTGAAAAGTACTGTGAAGTCCTCAGTTCAAAAAGAGCATTTATTGAAACTAATTTGCAAAAACATTTAACATCAGATGAATGCATTGAACACAAGTAAAGAATACACTTACATGAAGTTATTAATGACAATGAGACATTTTAGAGGGAAAGTATGGGTAACACTTTACATTAAAGGCACAATATGTAAGATTTTTTTATTAAAATATCC
Organism: Sinocyclocheilus anophthalmus; assembly: GCA_018155175.1. Lineage (NCBI taxonomy): Eukaryota > Metazoa > Chordata > Actinopteri > Cypriniformes > Cyprinidae > Sinocyclocheilus > Sinocyclocheilus anophthalmus. The sequence continues at coordinate 409,929 of JADLZN010007908.1, forward strand.
AAAAACCACTAGAACAGTGTTATATATTTTGCTGTCTAGTGTACTTACATTATCCCAAATGTTTCGAAGAATGTTTAAATCCAGAGAAACAAGCAATTTTAACTAGTGACACGGAGCGTGTCCATAGTGTCATTGTGTCGCCTGCCAATGATGTCATAACCCCTCGATTTCCGGTTTTGTTTTGTAGCAAACATGGAAACACCAAAGACGCTTTAATATGTTGTGCGTTTTAATAGACCGGTGACGACCCACAGAGTAGCATTATAACAGAACTTTCAAACGTATCTAGTATGACAAAACAGCGCTGGGTCTTTTTTCCCCACATACGCACGACCGGAAGGAGCGGAAGCGCTCGACTGTGGCATAATAAAAGCTCCGCTGCTTTCGAGCCGTGTTATGCTCGTTCAGCGGCCTCGTTTCGCTTCGACGGCTTTCAGCCTCACCCTGCTTCATTCTACTACGTTAATAATTAGCTCATCCATGAACATGATTTCTGCTGAGTCCTGTCGGATTGCTTCGGCTGTGGGGATGAAAACTCCCATGATTCCACACTCAGTCACAGCATCATCAAACTATGTCTTTGTCTCTTTGTTTATTTTGAATATGCGCAATCTAGCGGCGAAAATTACATATTGTGCCTTTAAGGCCACATTAGGGAACATTAGTTACTGCATTAACTAAAGTTAACTATCAATGAGCAAAACATTTGTTGGAGTTTTTATTCATCTTTGTTAACATTCATTAACTGTTTATTGTTAATGTTACCTCAATTACATTATATAATGTTAGCAAATACAACTTTTCATTTTAATGTATTAGTAAATGTTGAAATTAACATAAATGTTACTAAACCCTTAGAAGTATTTTTCATTGTTCATTTTAACTATAATGCAGTTAACTAATGACATTTAATGTGAACTTATTACCTAAAGTGTTACCGAAATAAAAATATATAAATATATTAAGCATGAAATATTTCTCTTTTAATTTTTTTGAAGTAGTAAATAAAGATTATTGAAGTACATTTTACAAGAAAACACTACTTAACATGTTTTCTACATGTTTTTCTACTTCCGAATTTAACTTTATTTCAGTGTTACTTACTGTTTCTTTGAAACTGATTGTGAAATTTTCTAGCAATTTCTGAATGAAAATTGTTTTACAAAGTTTTTTGTTGTGTACTTTCAGTGCAACTTTCAATAGTAATATTACTGTTTAGATGGTAATAACATATATCAAATGAAGCAAGAGAGGAACTCAAAGTTCTGTAACCCCTACTTAACCAGCTCGACTTGTCTCACCAAGACTCTGTCAAGGATTAGTTCTTCTAGTGGTGACAGAATCTTCAAAAAGTCTTGGTATGGAACACATTTATCAACAAGCAGCCTGAAGACAATGAGTTTGTGGGGGAGCTGCCTGGGGAGAAGATGAGAGCGTTTTACCCATGATTGATTCCATACAAAAGGTCTGGTGAGCTCATACTATCATCATCATCATCACACTGATGAAAATATTTGATTCTAAATTCTAGATTCTAATCAGCATCAACAGCGATACTGATATTTTGTTTTGTAATGCAGATCATCTGATCTTAATCTCTGAGGGGAGTGACGTGTTATCTGTGGGGCTTTCATATGGCAATGCAATATTTTTTTTTTATTTAGTCATTTATCAGACGCTTTTATCCAAAGCGACTTACAAATGAGGACAACAGAAGCAATCAATTGTAGTATTAACACAACTAAAAACAGATCCAAAACTAAAAGCTATACACCTATACACATTTTAAAAATAAAGAGATTAAATAAAAATGACAAATGCATACAACAAAATTCAAACTTAACATTTAAATGAAAAACAAAAAATAAAGCTAAAAACAATTCAAGATATTAAAGAACAAAGGGTATGAGCATAATAATGATTCTAACATAACACTAAGCCAAACACCAAAAAAACCCAACCACACACACATATATAAATACACATTTATAAATTATATATATTATTTCATTTCCATTTATTTTGTTGAAGTATTAAAATAACTCAAATTAAATAAAATGAAACTTAATAAAATACCTATACAGACATAATACATTTAGACATAATTTAACTAAATTTTAAATAAATAACAAATACAAATAATACTAATCAAATGACAGTATTTTATCAGTAATCCTACATAACAACTGCCAACCCATGCTAAAAAAAACACACTTACTGACCATAGTAGAATGCTTAAAAAACTGAAACCAGAATCGAACACGGTCATAGGAAAGAGGAAGATAAAAAGCGATACTCATCCTTTGCCGGTGTCCCTGCCCGGTGGAGTCGCACGGTAGATTCGATGGTCTTTACACCCTTCGGTCTTCACACAAGGAGGTCTTCACGCGATGGCCGCCACGGTAAACTAAGCTTTTTTATACCTTTCTAACAAAATACTACATTAATTCACACTTTCCTTATTTTCTCCACAACAAATAGCCAAGCAAGCGCAGACACTGACAAGACAAGCGATACAGAACCAGACCAAACGCGATATCAGCACATCTCCACACAAACAAAACAAGCATTTCCTAGCAACAACAACTGCACTAAACACTAATGAGACAAATAAATACACTTACCAGCTGCTTTTAACATTCTGCTGATTAACTGTTTCTCTCAAAGAGTATTTCTTTACACTTTTTTCTGCTGGCGTTTGAACACACTTTCCTTATTTTCTCCACAACAAATGGCCAGGCAAGCGCAGACACTGACAAGATACGAGATACAGAACGAGACCAAACGCGATAAGCACGTCTCCACACAGTAAACAAAACAACAATATATGGTGACAGCTCACCATACTTGTCAAACAAGAAGTCTAAGTGAATGAAATCACAACATACAAAAACAGATGTGTGTATATGTATATTCTTACCGTAAATTGGGGACAACAGAGCTTGGTGTTGCATGTGGAGTTGTTCAAAAAAGTTCTTTAGGTTAAAAGATAGACTTTTATTTATTTTTTTTATTAAATTATTTTGTTCCATCTGTTCAACAGATTTTTGTTCAATACTTTAAGTTGTGCTATACAGAATTAGACTTTTAAAATAACTACCCTGAGAAATATTCACTAGACTAGAGTAAAAGTGTGACAACTAGCCCCGCTCTTCTCTCTATTACGGCTTTCATCACAAGTGCGTATCGTGGGCAAGGCCTCACGCACGCCAAAAAAACAAAAATATGATCTTAGTGCTGCATTCGATACTATAGATCATGACATACTCATAGATCGATTACAAAACTATACAGGTATCCAAGGGCAGGCTTTAAGATGGTTTAGAACCTACCTGTCCGATCGCTACCACATTCTTCATTTAAATGGGGAGTCATCTCAAATATCACCAGTAAAATATGGAGTGCCACAAGGATCTGTCCTATGTCCTCTGCTATTTTCGATATACATGTTGACACTTGGTAATATTATTAGGAAATACAGGATTAGTTTCCACTGTTACGCCGATGATACTCAACTATATATCTCAAAAAGACCAGATGAAACTTCTAAATTATAACAGAGTGTGTTAAAAATGTAAAATGGATGAACCAATACATTTCTCCTGTTAAATTCGGATAAGACAGAGATATTACTTTTTGGACCAAAAGACAGTACGCAGAATCTTTTGGATTACAATTTGCAACAAGACGGATGTATTTTTACTTCCTCTACAGTCAAAAATCTGGTGTTATATTAGATAGCAACTTATCTTTTGAAAAACATATTTCCCATGTTACAAAAACAACACTCTTCCATCTTAGAAACATTGCCAAACTACAAAACATGATACCTGTTTCTGATGCAGAAAGCTAGTTCATGCATTCATGACCTATAGACTGGACTATTGTAATGCACTGCTAGTTGGTTGTCCTGCATCTTCAATGAACAAGCTACAGGTGGTCCAAAATGCCGCGGCTAGAGTCCTTACCAGGTCAAGAAACTATGATCATATTACCCCAATTTTACAGTCTCTGCACTGGTTACCTATTAAGTTCAGTATCAGTTACAAAATGTTATTACTTATCTATAAGGCCCTTAATGGTTTAGCTCTTGCTTACCTAACTAGTCTTCTACCACGCTACTATCCATCACGCTCCCTAAGGTCACAATTCTGGACTTTTGGTAGTACCTAGGATAATAAAGTCCACTAAAGGAGGTAGAGCTTTTTCTCATTTGGCTCCCATACTCTGGAATAGCCTTCATGATAACGTTCCGGGTTCAGACACACTCTCTCGTTTTAAATCTAGATTAAATACACATCTCTTTGGCCAGGCATTCAAATAATACATCTCATAATCTTTTACTGCAGTCATAATCTTTTACTGCAGTTATATCTAATCAAATGCACATTATTTTTCGTTAGTTTGGGTTAAACAAATCATTTTTGCTTGGTTGGAACAGCAGCTACGCTAATTATGTTTGTATTTGTTTCTCTGTCTTTTGCCACGGGATTAACATCCCGTGGTAACTAGGATTTACACAAGCTTCAGTCTGGATCCAGAACACCTGAGAAGAGATGATGCCAACCCCTCAGAGGACCTCAATGATGCCAACCCTGAAACAACATAAACAACCACATTTTGCTACAAGTTTGATTGCATCATATAATATTGCTGTTAATAGTGTTCATCGTCTTTTTTATTACGTCTTATATTGATTTTTCCGTTCTGCTGGTTCGTCTGGTCAGAGGAGAACTGGCCCCCCGACTGAGCCTGGTTTCTCCCAAGGTTTTTTCTCCATTCTGTCACCGATGGAGTTTTGGTTCCTTGCCGCTGTCGCCTCTGGCTTGCTTAGTTGGGGACACTTCATTTCCAGCGTTATCGTTGACATAATTGCAAAGATATTATTTAAACTGAGCTGGATGTTGACATCACTGAATTCAATGATGAACTGTCTTTAACTGAAAAAGGAGTGTTTACTATTGTCATTTTGCATAAATGACACACTATTTTCCTAATTAATGCTGTTAAGTTGCTTTGTCACAATCTGTATTGTTAAAAGCGCTATATAAATAAAGGTGACTTGACTTGACTTGACACCTGAGGTCACTTCTCGCGCTCCACAGTGCACGAGCAATGAGGGAATGTGAATTTACTGTTAAAAACATATTTGTTGGTTTTTTTGTTACAAGACGTTTCCACATATTCCACTTAATATCTTTGTCTCTTAGCTTCCGCGCGTACATTGTGGGAATTACCATGTGAATGACGCGAAATTCATCATAAAATGCCAAACCAGACAGCGTGGTAAGTTTAAAGTGGTTTAGTAATTGCAGTTTTCTTCTCATGTCGTTGTTGGAACAATAAGATAATCACAAAGAGAAAAAAACGATATCTGCTGTATTTTTTCAGCTGTGCTTAGCTTTTTAGAGTAGTCTCACCTTATGAGTTGTTTCGTTAGTATAGTTTTAAATTAAAGTGTTTTTTATTTAAATAATTTTAAAACTTAAGTACTTTTATAATAAACTTTATTATTATAAATATTATAGTGGCCCAGCGTCGGTTACTACGTTTTTATGCTAAATACTTTTTTATGTAAATGTACAAAAATTACTATGCTCTAACAAAGACGTACCATTCCATTTTGGTGAAAATTAGGGTTACGTTTGGGGAATTTTTGAAGATTTTTGTCTTTGTTGTCAATCTCTGTCACACACCAGTGGCCTCCGCCTGTCACTGGGTTGTCTAAGTCAGGGCTGCCCAAACTCGGTCCTGGAGGGCTGGTGTCCTGCATAGTTTAGCTCCAACTTGCCTCCACACACCTGACTGGAAGTTTCTATGCAAGAGCTTGATTAGCTGGTTCAGGTGTTTAATTGGGGTTGGAGCTAAACTCTTCAGGACACCGGCCCTCCAGGACCGAATTTGGACACCCCTGGTCTAAGTGACTGAGAAAAAAACATCTCATTTAACGATCGGTGTAACGTTCTTAATCTTTCTTTCCTCAGTTTATGGCTTTATGGCTGTGTCGAAACCGCCAGCGGATTCTGTTCTTCTGTTCGCTGTGCATATTGCTGCTCCCAGTTTACATCTGTCTCAGTTGCTTTGTGCTATATCATGAAGCATGGGGTGCCCCATGGTGCACATGTTGTTCATTCTGTGCTGCCGGCACACTTTACCGCCAGCGGTCTCAAACACTCCAGAGATCTGGCTCCTCATCTTGCGAAATCCTTCTGGAGAAGCAAGCTAGACTGTGGCGCTCTGTGGAACATCATCCAGTACATGACGGATCGCCAATATAACCCCATCCTAAGGCCTCATCTGGCTGAAAACCCATCCAGTGTTTCTTAGAAAACAGAAATGTCCAGAAGGACTGGAGATAGATGTTTTCCAAATTATGAGATTAACAATACAATGCCAGATTACGCCAAACTACCAATCCAGATGAATAATTTTGTGGCCACCATGCACTGTCGAGACTATCTGCTGATCATAGATCCTTTAGATGTTTGTGATGCTCAAGCAAAGAAAGGGGCACCAACATTGCTCATGGCCATCAAAACTCAGACTGCAAACTTTGAGAACAGGGAAGCCATACGGGAAGCCATTCAGGAAATATAAAAACACTAGGTGGACGGCAAAGGCTTGTCCGCAGGGTCTTCCTTCTGGGGAAGTCCAAAGACTTGCATATTGAAGAGAAATTGCATTTAGAGAGTGAAAAATATGGTGATATCATCCAGTGGGACTTTATGGACACCTTCTTCAACCTCACCTTGAAGGACGTGCTGTTCTGGGACTGGTTCTCAAGGCGATGCGCCCGCATGCCCGCTTCATTTTTAAGGGCGATGATGATGTATTTGTGAGGACACCTGCTGTCCTAGACTATCTGCTGGCTGAGGAGGCAGACGGAAGCTCCTCAAATGGATCCAGACAGGCAAATAAAATGGAGACGTTTGTTGTGGGGGACGTGATAAGCAATGTAGCACCTATACGCTTTAATGGGACTAAGTACTACATCCCGGAGAGTTTCTATAAAGGGCTGTACCCATCATACCCTGGTGGAGGAGGGGTGCTTTACTCTGGTTCTCTGGCACATAGGCTTTTGGTGGTGTTGCAAAGGGTTCCTCTGTTCCCCATTGATGATGTCTACCTGGGCATGTGCCTTCAGAGACTTGGAGTTTACCCTATCAACCACCCTGCCTTCCTCACCTTTGACTTACCGAAAGATGAGCCCAAGGAACCCTGTGCGAATCACACCATCCTCCTGGTGCACAAGCGAAGCCCTGCTGAGATGTTCCAACTTTGGAATGAAACGTCGACACCCAGCCCTGAATGCAGATATGCAACGCTATTAGTCATACTTGGACCCGATTGAGTTCAGACTGAACTTTTTCTTAGTTAAAGCAAGTTCTCATTCTTACCGAACACTTGAAAACTGGTGTTATGCATTGCAAGGTATTTTGTAAAAATATTTGAATATTCTTTACTTTCACATGAGTTGTATAAGAAACACTTGAACATTTAAAATACAACTGATCTAGAGTATTTAAATAGTCATAACTTTTATTGTACCTGCAAAAAAAAGTGATATTCTTCTAAAATTCTTGTCTAAAATCTTGGTTTAAGCATAATCATACTTAATTTTGTTACATTTGTCCGAAAACAAAATGTAATATCTTCATTTTGCACCTCAAGTAGCATAATCTCGCTTTAAGTATGTTTAGATATTTGCGTTAGTGTAAAAAATTTTTTTTTTTTAAAGTACAATCACTGTGAAAAATATTATTTTACTTTGCGGTGCATGCAACATTTAATGCCTTAACTTTATACTTTTAAGACTTTGTTTCAAATGATGACCCTTTTATTAGGGCTTTAATTTGATCTGTGAAAGTGTGAATTAAGACTTTTTACGACCCACAGAAACCCTGATTACAATGAAAATGAGAAAATTTTATTTCATGCTGACTTTGTCTTAGTTATGATTTTAAATCTGACGTTCAGTGAGTTAATGTAAATGTACTTCTTTGAGTATTAAACCAGCTAAAACTTGTGGGCAAAATGACAAGTGTACAAAACAAAGTTTATTACAGCACGGTATTTACAATAATTATAATATACAATGTTTCTTTTAATGAAACAAAATGTGTCTGAGATTTCAAACAAATTAAACTAAAGCAGAAACTTCTGAAAGCCATCAGAGAGAAATCATTCAATGCAAAATTAGCTCAGTCAGGCATCAGTGTAGTTTTCCAGGTTTTTAAGCCCAATTAAGATTCATATACAACGGTTCTTGGTCATGCTGTGGTGGGAGCACCTTCCAGTATCATTTGCAGTTTTATGCTCTTCCTTCATCTTCTTCATTATCATCACCTTCATCGTCCTCATCTTCATCAGTCTCTTCCTCCTCTCACTGTAGAGAACAGTGGCACGATTGGTGTTTACAAAAAGATCGCTGTCATCATCCTCAGAGTCGCTGTCACCCTCCTCCTCTGTTTTTCTTTCACTTCTTTCTTTCGGTGTTCCCTCGTTCCTCTCACTGGATGTGCGATCCTCCTGGAATCCTTCTGGCCTGTGTGAAGTGTGAAAATGCTGTTTACTAAACACATTTCACTTTTGTTTTCTTGAAAAACAATCAAACACCATATTTCAGGATTAGGTTTAAGGGATGTTTCTTAACACAACGTTTAGAATCTCGTACAGGTTTGGAACAACTTGGGGGTGTCAAATATTCAATTCAAATATTAAAAAAAGACATGGCCTTACCAGACACCAAGTTTTCTCAGGTACTGAATATGGTCCCTGTAAAGTATGAAGCTTATTTCTCCTTTCACCTTCCCTCCTTCTTTAATGGGATCAACAATGACAAAGTCTCCTAACAAACAGAAAGACCATGAAAACCTCTTAGTGTCTTTAAAAACAGAATCGTTATACATCCATAAAAGTTCAAACAAACTGACCTCGTTTGATCCAGATGTTCTTGCGGAATTTAGTAGGCATACTGACAAGGAAGCACTCGCCGCTGCCAGTCACAGCTTCATGGAGGTTATTGCCATTACTTCCCAAGACCTGTGATGTGAAGGAGGTGTAGAATTATTAGTATCATGGTATATTGAGAATACGGAGTTCTCAAAGCCTTACAGAACCCAAAAACTGTAACTGTACCCTCATGATATGCTGGTCTTCAGTGGGTGTGACACAGTCCTCCAGAACTTCTTTGACTACGTGCTTGCGTTTGGTTGCCTTTGACATGGTGGATATAAACCTCTGGCGATTCTGTCACCTGAATAAAGACAAATATTAGAGTTAAGAGGCGAGAATGTGTGAAAACGCATGTGGACTACAAAGAATAAAGCGGCTCTCAGGGCAAACACAGTTTTATACGCTTTGAAATACATCAACATGCACACAAACCACATCTTGGCACCTTGCTATAACATACATAACTGGAAACCAGTGGCCAGTATAGCATGATCATTATAAACGCTATAAGATAATATATTTAAAAAAGGCAAGTAATTTGACATACGATACATACAGCATGGCATATAAATATGTGGGCTTCATCATGCTGTGTCGGTCTGGACAAATAAAAACCCTGAATGTCTAGATTTATTTGAATAGTAAAAGCGCAAATTTGTCATAGTCACCGTCACCTACCTAGAAACTGTATATGAAACTCTGGATGTACTCTGAGTTTATTTACTAATGGCATAGAGATGAATTGCTAGCGTTTCCTCGAGTCTTCTTCACAAAAGTGTGAAGCGAAACGCGAGGGATGCAACTGGATGTTAAAAATTACAAAATAAAAGTTACACGAACACAGTTGAGGGTAAGAGGATTGTTAACAGTAAAATGTCTATAAATGAGCCGTTTAAACCATTTAATAATAATAATAATAATAATAGGATCTACTTAGCAGGTCTAAAAACGTTTGTTTTGAAATGTCGTTTTCATGGTTCACATTTTTAAAACAACCACAGCAAGCCAGGCTAATAAAACACGTTAGAATATGTGATGAGAGAAACAGATAGACATTAAAAATAATCCGATTATCAGGGCGCAAATTTTCATTTGGATGCAGTGAACAGTCATCTTAAAGGTGTGGAGATTGAAAACCCTCCGTCACAAAGCAAGTGGATCTCCCAATAATCAGTTCAAACAGAAGAGAAGAGAGTTTGAGAAAAGTGTGTTTCATCTCTCAGTATATTTTGTTGGTTTGTAATGTATTAATGTAGGAAAAATAATATATACTATTTATGTATTCATCTACTCATAGCTCTTAGACAGGCACGGAGAGAAAAGACGTCAATCAGTAAGAGACTCATGCCCAGAATGGGATGGGAGGAGGGAATTCTTTTTTCTGAGGAGGAGGAGGAGGAAGACTCCATGGAGACTGACTCCACCCCTCTGTCACCTGAACAGGTCAGTCTCCAGAGAGAAATGCTTAGGTTTATTTCTGTACTATGTACTGCATATATGGGGAAAGGAAGGATCCCATTCTTAGCAAACTACAAATATTGCTTATATGTCTTATGAAGCCTGTGTGCTGTATGTATAACATCAGGTCAGAGAGATGATACGTGGAGTCCAGTCTGGGGGTGAGGAGAAAGCAGCTCGTCTCGCTTCTCTACGAAAAGCACTGAGAAACCCAGAGAGCCAACTCACTTTCATTAAGTAGGACTTCAATACCAACACACAGTTTACTTTATATTATTTGATGCACTGCATCATGTTGTTTATACGTCTCTTTTCTTCTCATTTGTTTTAGATGAATACATTTTTTTATCAATTTTTTATTCGAATTTTTAGTATTTAATTTTAATTTTTAGTTTTATTTCTTAGTCATCTTTTATTATTATTTAATTATTTTTAAAATCATTTTTATGCAAAGCACCGTGATTACCTGGGTAGAATGTGCTGTATAACTTAAACTGCCGTGCCTTAGTTAGGACGTCTACAAACTGAGATTGTAATGGTAGGAGTAAATTTCACAAAACAAGTCCTATTTACAGCCCTAAATAAAAGGAACAATTAATGTTGCAAGTTCTTAGGGAAAACAGGGATTTATGTAAATGTTGCCATTGTGTAATTGTCATGAAAATAATGTCACATTTGTGAATTTTCATTGGAGATTTGCATATAAGACACTTATTTTTCATCCCTTTTAATTAATCTTATATAGTAAAGTAATATAGCTATATATTATGTATATTATTTATTCCCATTTTACAGATTTTATCATCTAGATTTACGTAGTTTACAGTTATAATAATATTTATTTTATGTATTTTAATCAAATGCATGCACAGCATAAGACACTTCTTTCAAAAACATTTAAGAAATACATGATTCCAAAGATATATAGATAAGATACTAATGCATTGCCTGTGTTTTTCTTCAGATCAGAGAACAGCATGCACATGTTGATCGGACAGCTCAGTTCTCATAATGCTCAGTGTCAGCTGGAATGCATGAGCTGTCTCACTCCACTCACCCCAGTGTAGGACAGGCCTGTCTGCCTGCCGGCCCTTACCTCCTCACTTACCTTTCCAGTCAGAGCACCAAGCTAACGGTCAGTGGGTTATCACTTTGAAGTCAGTGTCAGAGGCATGTACTCGATCATTCCTCATGAATTTGTCTCTTTTGTCTTTTCCTTTAGGAGCTTTCTTTATACACTCTGGGAAATCTGTGTCCTGACAGCGCTGTGGTTAGAGAGAAGCTTCTCGCTCAGGGAATAGTATCTGCACTTGCAAATTGCATTCATGTAAGATCATTTAGGCTACTAATAGTAAACTATTACTTTTTGTTAACTCTTATAATTGACTTAAATTAAATGATCAAATCAAGCCTATATACTGATAATGCTATTGCGTCTCTGAGTGCATTCTCATAGGCTGAGGGTTATATTTCATCCTAAATCAAAAGAAAGAGACAACAATTTTATTTTTGGTTTTTGGACAACTGATAATTATGTGCACATTCAGTTATACTTGTTCTGGTTATTATCAGTGGTGATTCTCAGTACTGTCAGAGTAACATTTTTCATTATTTTATTTTATTTTATTTTAAAATAAACGTAAAGTAATGGGAATTGGGGGGTGAGGTGAGTACGTTTAACTGTATGTATGCAAAAAAAAAACAATGAGTAAATAAAATAATAATGTCACAATTGCAATTAACAACAAAAAATCTTTAGCAAAAATTTTTTTTTCTTTCTTTATTTTTAATTTAAATACCATAACACATCCAGACATATTACTTTTGTGGATTTTTTGTTGTTCTGGTTATTATCAGTGGTGATTCTCATTACTGTAAGAGTAAAATTTTACATGATTTTATTCTATTTTTCATATTACAGGAAATTGATTTGTGGTGTGGTGTGGGGGGGGGGGGGGGGGTGGTGTTTAACTGTAATGTAGGCAAAAAAATGAAATAATATAATGGACAAGCAAAAAAGAATAAAGAAAGTAATAAATAAAAAATACTTAAGCAAACCTTATGCTTTTTTCTTCTTTTTATTTTTTAAACAATGACACATCCAGACATATAACTTTTGTGGATTTTTTGTTCTTATTATTCTCAGTAGTGATTCTCATTACTGTAAGAGTAATATTTTCCGTTTTTATTTTTTATCTAATCTAATATTAATAATGTCATAATGAATTTTTTTTTCTTTTTCTTTTTGCAAAATATTATTTATTATTTTTTCATTCCTTTTAATTTGGGCTGAAATGTGACTTGGACATGTTCTTGAGATCATGAAATAGTAAGATTGTTTTTCTGTTCTAGAATCAGAGGTATAATCTGGCCGTTGTGGAGGCAGTTGGCTTCACTTTGTCTCAGCTGCTACAGGCAAAAGACGCAACTGTAAAAAATCATCCCATAAGTGACCACAACTTGTTTATTTATGTTTATTTGTAGTATTTCTGATAAATGAACTAAGGTCTTGGCACACTGAAATTGCTATAGTTTACTATAAATAGTTCATGCTAATGAAAAATATTAAGATATTCATCTAAAATATTTCTGCCTTTGTTTTATATTTGAAACTCCAGAGCAGTCATGGCTTCAGGAATAGTCCCTCATGTGATCTCAGCGTTGACTCCAGATCCTGAGTTTGGTTACAGGCCAGCGATTGAGTGTATGTGGTGTTTGCACTATTTAGTCAGCAGGTGTGGTCTTTTCTTTTTTCATAAAAACTTACTAAACAATGACAGAGTAATGGAGATTTGTGCTAAAAACCTGTTTAGTGCCATTAATTCTCTTTCAATCTCTGTATGAAACAAAAAGAGGCTAGTAAGTAAAACATCAGTTGAATTGTGACATGATGTTGTGGACGGTTTGCAGTAATTTGGATAACGCGATGCTGATCGCTCAAGGCGACCTCTCACAGTGCAGTGCTGTTTTGATAACACTAGGAGGCGCTGTTGCTCAAGGAAACCTGGAGGGTGGAATAGAGTTGGTAAGTCATTACAGCACAACATTTTATACCCACATCACGTACATACTGCACATCTGGGTTAGGATGAGAGTCATTTTAAATTATTGTGTTCACTGAATAGAAACACCTCCTATATATAATTCAATTATCAATGCTTTTATAATCAGTGTTTACTATTACATAATTTTATGAATTTCACCAAATAAGTCTATTTATCTAAAATTGATAACAGAAATGTTGATATATATATATAAAAAACTATAGAAATAAATACCTAATTTTGATATTAGCATATATTTATATCTATATATATTGCAATATATATATCATATTAGTGCTGTAAACGATCTAATCGCATTATTGCATAATTTGAAGTAATAATATATGTATGTGTAGTGGCTATTTATTCTGTAATATAAATACACACAATACAGTCTATATTTGAAAATCTTTCAGTCTATACAAATTATATTTATAATATATATAAACGAATTTAATATTAAAATACAAATTTTTCTAAATATATACATCGTAGTGTGTTGTTATTATTATACAGTAATAATTACACCGTCTACCACAATATTAGTAAACAAGAACTTTTATTTTGGATGTGATTAATCACGATTAATCGTTTGATAGCACTAATATATATATATGTACACACACACATATATATATTAAGATATAGAATTAGAATAACTCAGGAAACCTGTATTGGAATTATGGAATTGAAGCCAATGCAAGGTCGTAGTTTCTCATACAGTAATATTTGAACTTCTATAAACTGAACAAATTGCCCAGTTCATCAGCAGAATGATCATGTGGTCGTTATGGTTCTCTCATCCTCTAAAAACTGCTTTTACCTGCTTTCCTCTGGACTGTGACTTTTGTTTTTGCTGTGCAGCTCACTTGGCCTCTTCTGCGTTGTCTTGGTAACCTGCTGGTCAGTGGAGGTGATGTAATGCTAGAGGACACTCGTCTCCTCGCCGTGCTCTGTGTCTTTAGTCAGGCTTACCTTCACCCTCATCCTGCTCTGTCCAGAGAGAGCCTGTGGGTGCTCAACAACCTCACCGGTGAGCAGGACGTTAGCATGCATGTGCTCAAATTGATTAGCACCCCAATTATTCATCCCAATTAAAGCTCAAACGGAAATGAACGTGTTCTCACAATTATGACTGTGATGCACTGTCTTATGTCTTTTCAGCTGGCTCCAGTGGGTTCTGCTCTGGCCTGCTGCTTCTTAATATGGCTCCCATATTAATCCAGTTTCTGTCTTTCTCTAAAGGAATTAACTCAATGGTGAGGAACCAGCATGCATGTATATACATCAAGCTAACATACCTATACTTTTGGGCCATGACCCATTATGAGGTGTATGATCTTACACTGACCCATATTAAAGTATTTAAAAAAGCATATGTGAAATATATTTGAGAATAATTTACTCTCCTGTTCAAAAGTTTGGGGTTTTATGATTTTTGTAAAACAAAAGAATATTTTAAATCGATTAAAAGTGACAGTAAAGACATTTATTATGATCTAAAAGATTTTTATTTCAAATAAATGCTGCTCTTTTAAACTTATTCATCAAAGCGTCTTGAAAAAAATGTATCACGGTTTCCACAAAATATCGTGCAGCACAACTGTTTTCAACACCTTGAGAATAATAATATATAATTTAAAAAGTAATTAAATAAACAAATCAGAATATTAGAATGATTTCTGCAGGATTATGTACATAAAGCTTTTTGCCTCACAGAATAAATTACATTTGAAATCTATTTGAAATAGAAAAAATTTGTTTAAATTTAATTTTATTTATACATTGAAAATTAATATATATATATATCTATATAAAATCTAATATCTCTGATTAATATTTTTGCTAGTAGAAATATGCGTATATTTTTTTTTATAATTGTTTTGACGCATCTATATTCGGTGTTTATTTAATAGTAAATCACTGCTGATTGATTACTTGAATTTACTGTATATTTTTTTTAAGATTTATATTCCTGCTGCAGTAATTCTACTATACTCATAGTCACTCACATCATATCAACATGTACATTTTGATAACATACACAGATACATTTGAGTTCTCACACAATTATTGTTGTTTGTACAAGGCACTGAGAGTTCTGGGTAATATTGTGGCACAGATTCCATCATGGCACAGAATACTGTGTTGGTTTGACACAAGCAGGGCTGCTGACTGCCCTCTGTGCCACACTCAAGATGGCCGAGCCAGAGGTGGTCACCCTGAGCCTGGACGTGCTGTACATGCTGGTATCCAGCAGCCCACAGGTGAATGAGATCATTTAAGAATACATTCTCGCTTCAGATAGTATTGTGATACTATTATAATTTGTATGAAATTTTTTTTTTTCAGTTTTCATTTGAAATATTTTCCAATTTCATTTTATTTTGAAACTTTTAGTAATTTTTGTCATTTTGTATTACATTTTACATAAGAGCCCAAAACTTAAATTTTACATTTTTATTAAGTTTTACTTTTTTTAAATTTTAGTTAACGATAATAACCCTGCACTTAAAATCATTTTATATTGATCTTTGTAAGAAACTTAATGACAGGCTTACTTAGAATGACTCAAAAAGCACATTTAATGTAAGTCCTCCTTTTTGTAACAGGTGGTGGAGGAGTTTACGAGGTTAAATGGTGTTCCTCTGCTGGAAGCCATTCAATATAACAGTGAAGGAGAGCAATGTGTCAGAGCCGCCTACATTCTCGATCATCACTTCCCTTCTTTTTCTGAGGTCAATATTGCATTTACCTGCTATTATTTATGGACATATTATATGTGAAGAATCACCATGACCATTTTCTTTTTTTGTTTAAAGGTGGAGAGCCTTTCATCATAGCACGTCCAATGACAGAATTGCAAAGATTAGTCTTTGCAAAGATTTTCGATTTTCTTCAAAGCAAACTGTTTGGACCTTTTAGCACTTAGTTATTCTTTCATTCTTGTTTTCTGAATTGTACAGAAAATAAATGCCTTTTTTTTACTGCACATATGAAGCATGTTCATGTGTTTTTGCTGCTGATCCGACAGACCAGTGCATGTACAGAACAGCATTTTAATGGTTTTATAAGTATAGTGAATATATATGAATGTTGCCATTTCTTAAAATAAAAAAAAATCACTACAGGTGATACACAATCCTCACATTAAAGTGACAACAACACAAAACATGTCTAATATGTTTGCAATACTAAAACAGTGAATGTTTATTTAAGATGCTATTTATTCTGAAGTTACTCCACTATTTCTCTTAAATACATACAGGTCCAAAAAAAGTCCTTGTTTTATTTTATGCTGTCAAAAAGTCCAACTGGAATCTATGAGCAATAAGTGAATTCTCACTTATTACTATAGAATAACAGTGAAGAAGAGCAACCAATACATAATAAGTGAATTCTGTAGTGAATTTTCATATTAAATAATAATTAATATGAATATTAATGCATCTAGTTCTCTCCAAAATGTACAATTGTATTGTAGCAATATCATTATATTATTAATGTAAATAAAGGGTTACCCATTGAAAACAGGTAAACCGCTGCTGTATGTCTGATATGAAACGCTGTCCTTTTATGTAACAGCGAGGGTGAAGCGTTATGAAAGCAGCAGAACATGACAGCAGACCTGCGTGTGTCCGTGAATGAAGGTGATGCCGTTATTTGTGTTTAATCCGCTGATTTATGTCTCACTAATGAGATTAACAGCGCGTTTGATCAATGTTTGTGTGCTAAGCTACACGCTTCCTTTAACTTTGTTGTTGTTGTTTTTAGCATTGCAGCTAAGCTAATAGCAGTCGACTGGAAAGTGTGTCACATAAACTGATACAATTTATCAGGCGGTTTTAAAATCGTGTCCTATTTGGCATGGAAATGCACTTTAGATTATTAATTAACAACAACATTAGCTTCCGTCTAATTTGTTTAACTGGCCGTGTCTCAAACCTAGTGAGCTGACTACAGCATTTTTGGGCTCAGTTGTACCGAGACAGCCGTGTTTTGCGCCTAAAAGTACTGTCTAGTTAGCAGCTCTTTAGATTTTGACAGCTGCCAGGTTTATTGGTCATAGATTCCAGTTGGGTAGTTGTCCCGGTTTATGATGTTTAGTTAATGTAGATGGTTGGATAGGAAACGCATGTATTAAGTTACACTGAATTAGTGTGTGATCCTGATAAATCTACGTTGATTAATACTGTATACACATATTAATTAGACTATAGGGTTTAGATTGTAGTGATTAGATCAATAATTTGATCAATTCAAGAACTTCAGATGTCAAAGAGGGACCTAAACTGTTATATAAAACATTGTGTGTGTGTATGTGCTCTCTTGTGTCCATTCAGGATCTCCTGCAGAGCTGCTGACCGGCTGTATTTCAATGGGATCCTGCTGAGTGGTATGTAGTTGCACCAAAACACAACATGAATTCAACATGTAAAGCTTCAGTCAAACAAAACATGCATTCATCATGATAAAACCTTACTCAAACAAAATGTGCATTCAGCATGATAAAGCGTTAAGCTAAAACAACATGCATTGAACACGATAAAGCTTTGTCCGATCACAGTATGCATTCAACGGGATAAAGTTTCATCTAAATACAACATGCATTCAGCGCGCTAACACTTAAACACAACATGATAAAGCCTGACCCAGACAGTACACATTCAACATGCTGAAACTGCAACAAAACACAGGATGCATTGAACATGCTGCAACTGCAGCAAAATCTAAAACAAAACATCCAGAAAAGTAATGTTTATTCCCATAATAATCCCCTTTATCTCAACCGTTCTTTAGATTCTCATCTATGTTATAGTTTATTTCTACGGGAGCATCATGCTGTTGGAGGCTCATCTTCGTCTCTGTCATAGTTGTTTGTGGTTCTGTAAAAGTTCTCAGCGGCTGTTCTCACTCTGTACTGCGCACAGGTATGCATGACCAAATTTGATTTATCTGTTGAATACAGATTAAACATTTTCATTTCAACAATAATAATACACGGCGCTTCCAAAACCAAAATGGTTTAGCTCAAATGCTTAAAGGGATAGTTCACCCCCAAAAAATAAATTCTGTTATTAATTACTCGCCCTCATGTCGTTTCAAACCCGTAAGACCTTCGTTCATCTTCGGAACACAAATTAAGATATTTTTGATGGAATCTGAGAGCTCTGTGACCCTGCATAGACAGCAATACAACTGAAATGTTCCCAAGTCCAGAGACTTGAACGTAAACAGCGGATGCTGTTTCTGGGTCATCTCGTAACACGAAGCTGTTTTTCGTTCAGATCAAATCACAACAACATCGGTCCGGCTGACGCAGCTGACACAGAACAGCATACGCTGTTTACGTCCAGCGGATACTCTCCAAAATGGCACTAGGGTGACGCGGAGGAGACTTGTCGAATAAAGTAGTTTTTTTTTATTCTTTTGCGCACAAAAAGTATTCTCAAAGCTTCGTATTATTACGGTTGAACCCCTGATGTAACATGGATTATTTTACAGATCTCCTTGCTACGTTTTTGGACTTGGGAACATTTCAGTTGTATTGCTGTCTGTGGAGGGTCCCAGACAGCTCTCAGATTCCATCAAAAATATCTTAATTTGGGTTTGGAACGGGTTTGGAATGACATGAGGGTGAGTAATTAATGACAGAATTTTCATTTTTGGGTGAACTAACCCTTTAAAACAAATTTTAGTTCCTGTGTTTCTAGTACACAATAACGTTATGAAAACCCATTTTGCCCAGAATAAAATATATAAAAAAGATATTTGCAACTTATAAGTTTGCTTCTCACAAGTCTTGGCATTTTTTTTCTTTTGTACTGAAAAACAAAACAAAAATACTGAGTAAGAAATTTACTTTTTGCTGTGAGATTTTTTTTGTAAATCTTTATTTGAACAATTATGTAAATGCATCCTTCAGAGCTGATGTTGTCATCTATAGACCAGAATATTATAGAGGCATAATTGTTGGCTCAGAACATCCTAGCTACTACTTAACAACCACCAAGAATTTCCAGAGTGACTAGCACCACTCACGTTTTTGATAGAAAATATAAAAATCAATTTTTTTGACTTATTGTTCTAAACAGGCTGTTATATTAGGTAACATTATTTTGTAAATTATCATCAAGGCCATAAGATTATGAGATTTGGCTGCAGATATTATTTTTGTAGAGTGACTATTATTGTAGTTTTTATCTTGTCATCATGAAGACAAATGATTTGTTTTCATTGCCTCTTTTTCTGTTTATAGATCATCAACCAATTACTATGAACTTCTCGGGGTGAAACCAGATGCGACGTTGGAGCAAATTAAGAATGCATTTTTTGACAAATCCAAAAAGGTTCATTTCTAGGGATTTTTTTCTGTTATTTTAGAGTGATTTTGGTTATAGAGTCTAGTGTTATGATCACTTATATTAACCATAACATTATCATCCACCAGTTTAGACACTTTTATAGTTATTATTATAGTTATCTTTTATAGCTATTTTAAAATTGTATTTTATTTATTGCGTCAGCTATATGCTTTGACAGTGGAAGAGGAGTTTGTAATATGGATGTGATCAAAGCATTTTGTAATTTGCATTAGTTTAATTTGTCAAATTGAGGCAGATCCTTAGAAATTCAATTTAATTCAAGTTTATTTGTATAGCGCTTTTCACGATACAAATCGTTGCAAAGCAACTTCACAGCAAATTAGGTTTCTACAATATTTAGTTGTAGCTTATCAGTGGTGACTGTCAGTTAATAAACATATGGCAGAAATGTACGGAAAAATCAATTAAAGACAATCAAATAGACGATGAAACACTATTAACAGCAATTATTATATGATGCAATCAAACTTATAGCAAAATTCGGTAGTTATGTATGTTGTTTCATGGTTGGCATCATCTGAGGTCCTCTGAGGGGTTGGCATCATCTCTTCTCAGGTGTTCTGGATCCAGACTGAAGCTTGTGTAAATCCTAGTTACCACGGGATGTTAATCCCATGGCAAAAACAGAGAAACAAATAGAGACATAATTAGCGTAGCTGCTGTTTCAACAAAGCAAAATTGATTTGTTTAACCCAAGCTAAAGAATAATAATGCGCATTTGATCAGATATAACTGCAGTACTAGATTATGAGATGCATTATTTGAATGCTTGGCCAAAGAGATGTGTCTTTAATCTAGATTTAAACCGAGAGGAAGGCTATTGCGAGTTTGGTAGTCAAATGCGAAAAAGCTCTACCTCCTTTAGTTGACTTTGCTATCCTACGTACTACCAAAAGTCCAGAGTTTTGCGCCCTTAGGGAGCGTGATGGGTTGTAGTGTGGTAGAAGACTAGTTAGTAGCGCAGAGCTAACCATTTAAGGCTTATAGGCAAATATACTATTTTGTACCTGAATTACGGACTTATAGGTGCCATTCAGAGCCTGTAAATTGGTGTAATAATGATCAGATTTTCTTGACCTGGTAGGACTCTAGCCGCTGCATTTTGACTACCTGTAGCTTGTTTATTAAAGATGCAGGAAAACCACCTAGCAGTGCATTACAATAACAATAGTCCAGTCTAGAGGTCATGAAAGCATGAACTAGCCTTTCTGCATCAGAAACAGGTAACATGACTTTCCTTCGCTTGCCATGTTTCCATATGGAAGATGCTGTTTTTTGGTAACATGGGTTTTGTGCTATGCTATAAACACCCAATTTTTGACTGTAGAGAAGTACAGTGCTCCTACCTAGGTTGCAAATTTGTATCCAGATTCTTTGTACTGTTTTTTGGTCCCATATTAGCTATCTCTGTCTATCCAATTTATGGCAAATTGTTGGGTCATCCAATCTTTACATGTTAACACACTCTGTTAGCTTATATAATTTTCATCTGGTCTTGTTGAGATATATATATTTGAGTATCATCAGCATAACAGTGTAAACTAATCCCGTATTTCCTAATAATAATACCAAGTGGCAACATGTATATCGAAAATCGCAGAGGACCTAGGACAGATCCTTTGTGCACTCCGATATTTTACCATATTTTACTTGAGATGACTCCCCATTTAAATGAACAAAGTGGTTGCGATTGGACAGGTAGGATCTAAACCATTTTAAAGCCTGCCCTTGAATACCTGTATAGTTTTTGTAATCAATCTATGAGTATGTCACTATCTATAGTGTCGAACGCAGCACTAAAATCAAGTAAAACTATCAATGAGATGCAGCCTTGGTCTGATGCAAGAAGCAAGTCATTTGTAATTTTAACAAGTGCAGTTTCTGTGCTATGGTGGGGCCTGAAGCCTGACTGAAATTCTTCACGGAGATAATTTTGTTGCAGGAAGGAGCGCAATTGAGCAGACACAACTTTTTCAAAAATTGTAGACATAAACGGAAGATTTGAAATTTCTGTAATTTGCCAGTTCACTAGGATTTAGTTGTGGTTTCTTAATAAGAGGCTTGATAACCGCCAGCTTGAATGGTTTTGGCACGTGACTCAAAGATAAAGACGAGTTAATAATTTTGAGAAGCGGTTCTTCTGCTACAGGGAACAACTCTTCATAATATTAGTGGGTACAGGATCTAACAGGCATGTTGTTGGTTTAGATGCAGTGATAAGTTTATTTAGCTCTTCCTGTCCTATAGTTAGTTGTAAAGCACTGCACGTATTATACGCTGTAGAATCTACAGTTGTTATTGTATTTCTGATGTTATCTATTTTATCAGTGAAGAAATTCATAAAGTCATTACTATTAAACTGTGAGGGAATATTTAGATTGGGTGGCGTCTGGAATTTCTTCTCTAATGCATAATTTTGTGTTTTTTCAGTATGTTTTTATGAATTCAATTCATTAAGGATACTGAATATTTTTGTGCAGGTGCACGTCATGTTCTTTGAATTGTTTAAATTGCTAAATGTATATATAAGTGTAATGTCATTGGTTTGATATGAAAAAAAATGTGCATCTTCTCATCTTCAGTTGCACCCTGACAGTGACCCATCCAATCCCGGTCTGCACAGTCAGTTTGTGCAGCTGAACGAGGCGTACAGGGTGCTAAGCAGAGAAGGGTCCAGGCAAGATTATGACCTCAGGCTGAGGTACCCGTACACTGCAGGTCCGGCCTTCAGATCCTCCAGCTCCACCAACAGCCCCAGGTGACTGTTAACTCCATAATCAACCAACCTGATGTTATTAAATGGGATTTTACTGAATTAGTATAAGTGGGCATCTTATACTAACATGAAGGTTATAATATTGGCATATATACTGTAGAAACCAGTGGCCTGGAAAAACGGAAATTTCATTAATTTTATCCTGTCAAAAATGAGGAATAAGTCAGCAGAAACTAACTAAAATTGACCTAGCAACCACTCAGAACACCCTAGTAACTCTATAGCAACATGCTAAAAGCATCTCAGAACACTTTAACAACTCCATAGCAACGTCCTAGCAACAGCATAGCAACATGCTGAAAGACTCTCAAAACACTTTAACAACTGCATAGCAATGCCCTAGCACCTCAGAGTCAAGCCTCTCAGAATGCTTAAACAACTGCATAGCAATGCCCTAGCACCTCAGAGTCAAGCCTCTCAGAATGCTTAAACAACTGCATAGCAATGCCCTAGCAACCTCAATTCCAAGCTCGCAGAATGCGTAAACAACTGATAGCAATGCCCTAGCACTCAAGTCAAGCCTCAGAAGCTTTGCAACTGCATAGCAACATGCTGAAAGCCTCCCGGAACACTTTAGCCTGACTCTCATAGGTTCCAACACTTCCGCGTCCGCGCTGTCAATAATTTTGAATGTTTAGATGAAAGACTCAGTTCACTATATTTGCAGTTCAATTTTCTAGGATTGTACCATCCTGTCTTGATTGTTTAATTTATACTATCTGACTACGTTTTACCATCGCATTTTATTCTGGGGAGTGATGAAGAGACAGCATATATTATTTTCTATATCTTATATTTATAATTACAATTAGCGTAGTCTTTCTGTTAAAATAGAGAAATGTTTTTAAATTCCAGTGCAAAGAGGCAAATTAGAGACCTTTGGTGGCCAGAAAAATAATATTCCTATGTAATGCCATGGTTTAACCACTAGATGCCCATATGGCTGTTTAATAAATATATCCTACATATATTTAGCTCTACTCTAGTTGCTGTAAAGAGTTTTACCGGTCATAATAGCTTATTTATTTATTTATTTTATGTTTTGCATTGTCTATTTAGACATTATCAAACACTCAATGCTTATAAGTTTGGCGTTTTTTTAAATGTTGAATTTAAAAAGATTAATTACTCACATCCCAGTATTATTTTATAACATTTATGTAAGAAGACAATATAAGTGAATGTTAAAAATATGGAATTTAACCCAATTAAAATAAAGTTTAAAAAAACACAAGGCATCCAACTGCATTCAGGGAAACTCTTTCTTGTATTCCTTGAATGGGCAGTCTTCACTGAAACTCATTCAACTTCCTACAGGGAGAGAAAGATTGCAAAAAGACTAAAAACTTAAAAATATGACAACTAGCATCTGGTTATGATTGCTATTAAGGTGTTTCTCACGTTATCTAACTGCAAATATAGCATAACTGCCTATTATCTAAAACTAAACATTAACTATAATGCTTTTAATAAAATACAACTACTGGCCAGATGTCCGAGAGGTAAACTAATGCGTTAAAATGGCAAAAACTGCTGTAATTTCTTCAACTTTCTGGCGAGTGTGCTTGAAAAGCACTGAAATGAATGGGCTTCAATACTGGAACAATTGGTTGTTTGGAACTATTGGCTCCATGACATGCTTTACTTCCGCATTCCTCAGTTCCTATGGAAGCCTATGGGAGTGTCGCAACTCTGTTTCTCAGCGGCTCTGGCAACTCCATAACAACGCCCTAGCAACCACTCAGAGTCAGAACACCATAGAAACATGCTGAAAGAAGAAGGGAACGGTGGGGGGGAGGGAATAGCCTCTCAAACACCTAGCAACTGCATAAGCAACATACTGCATAGCCACGCCCTAGCAACCACTCAGAGCATCCTATCATCATGGTGAAAAGATTTACACAGACAAGCACCAGTCACATTTTTTCAGAATGTGTAATAATCTATTTGGTTGATATTAATATTCTGCCATTTTAAAAGAATGTTTGTACAATTTGAGGTAATAGTATGAAAACAATTTTTGTTGAATAATACACAGAAATATTTTTAAAGAGACACGTGATGTTGACTGATAATTTTGGGTATATGTGTTACACACTTAAAAATAAAGCTTCTTTATTGGCATTATTGGTTCCATGAAGAACCTTTAACATCCATAGATAGAACCATTCCAGTGTATAAAAGATTCCTAAAAGTGGAATCTTTGTCTGCACACTAAGTTCTTTTAAGAAATGTTCACTGAAAGGCTCTTTTTGGAACCTAAATGGTTCTTCTATGGGAACACTGCTAAAACCCCCTTTTGGAACTTTTTTTTGAGAGAGATTTTTATTTAAGAATCATGTTACAAAAGGCTGAAATACCAGTGTTTGTCTCTCTGTTTGTCAGTGCGGAGGCTGCAGAGAGCATGCGTTACTGGGAGCAGTTCAGACAGGCCCAGCCTCAGGAGAACACGGTTGAGGAGCGGGAAAAGAGCAAGAAACGTAACATGCGTTTGGTGGGCTACTGCGTGCTAACCATGCTACTCAGTATCTCCGTACATTACTTTGGGTTCAGGTAAGCTTTAATACATAGTATTGACATCAACATGCACAGCGTTCCATCCTAATATTTTTCAACACACTGAATGATGCTACGCTGATAAGTGAGTGTTTTGTGCAAACACAGTGCAAAATGTTTTCTTTTGTTCCAGCATCGGTTTTCTGATGAGTACGTGATAATGATGTTTTGTTTTTGAAATGCATTTCATCTGTCCCAGAGCCAGACAAACCCCAGTAGAGCGTGTTCACTGGTTTCCCTTAATCCCTGATGTTTAGTTATGCTTTCCAGTATCAGCTAAATGTTTTTACACCTTGATTTCAGGCGACTGAGATTAAGTATCTTCTATAAACAGACACTGCTCGCTTGACGCGTAGCAGAAGTGCACTTAAAATGTTTTGAAAATTATCAAATGTTTTATTGCCTGTCAGTGCCCGTGTGCCCTTTTAAATGCGACCCTAAAGTTATCGAGCACGTCGTGGATGTCTGT
Source organism: Sinocyclocheilus anophthalmus (assembly GCA_018155175.1). NCBI lineage: Eukaryota > Metazoa > Chordata > Actinopteri > Cypriniformes > Cyprinidae > Sinocyclocheilus > Sinocyclocheilus anophthalmus. The sequence continues at coordinate 435,573 of JADLZN010007908.1, forward strand.
TCACCCCTCCAAATATATATGTTGGCAGTAAATCTGTTCACCTTTGACCCCTGGGCTGGTCTGTCATGCAGGAAACTGGAAGAGGTCCATTATAACTTCATGGATGAGAAGGATAGAGTCATCAATGAGATCTACAACACATCCAAAGAAAGAGCCAGGTGGGGAACGCTTTGAAGTTACGCGTGTCGCCTCTGGAGGCACATCTGAGGTTTTGAATACAAAAGCTGTAGCGTTTGAAATCGTTAGAGGATAAATTGTTAACATGTAAAGGAGAGATAAAGTAAGATGATTATAGATTCATCTCATGTTATTTGACAGCCTTTATGAATTTGTTCTTTATTAGCAACTCAGTCAGCCCCCTAATGAGGTTTAAGTACTTAAAGGTAAATGTAATTTGTAAGTCACTTTGGATAAAAAGCATCTGCTTTGGATAAAGGCAGAAATTTTGAGGGGAAAAAATGGTATTTAGGATAATGCTAAATTGCATGATGGCACTGTATTGTGGGACTGAAATATTATAAATCAGACTTTGGACAAGTAACAAGAAACCCCAATTTTTTTTGTCAGCCAAACCCCCGTAAATGTAAAATATTTACTTGAAGTACTCCCTGAGATTTTAAGTTAATATTTCAATATTTCAGTTAATGGTCACATGATGTGCAAGTAAATAGATTAGTTATTTATTAATTTTTTACTGTTTTATTTTGACTTTGTAAGCTCAAAGGTCAAAATCATGTGCATCAAAATCAAGTGTATAACGTTAGTTCTGGCAGATCACATGAGTCAAGCTTTCATCGGCTAATTCTCAGCTGATCCACATCTACCTATATAAGGCCTATTCAGTATTATTCAGCAGCTTTATCGCTTGCTCAGGAGCAAATTACCCTCCTCCATCCCCAACTCCTCCTTTTGCCACAGTCAGGACTTGGCTTTCTGGCTTTCCTTGTTGAATCAGACTCATTTTATCATGAATAATGTTGTTACACTTAAATATCTTTAAGAACATTAATGATATCTGCTTTGGTCTGTTCTGTTTACCATACAGTAAGGTTTTTTTTATTGCTGCTCTCCCTGCTCATTCATGACAGGCTGCATGGATGGGCAGGGAGTTTTTGCCCAGAACAGAACCATACTCCCAATCCAAACTCTATGCTAAGTGTCAATCATTTTGATAATAATGATCCAGACAGAACTCTTTTTAATTTGTAGTGTTTTCAGTCAATATTACTTCTCATTGTAAGGATAACCCCTGGCTATCTGTGCATTACATTATATTCTTGCAAATGTTTATAAGAAAACCTATTGCACGTTGCCTTCCCAGATGAATGTTACACTCTCAGAACAGCAGAGAATCGGAGTGAACTCTGAGATGCTGAAAACACTGGATCATTAGTTGCTCGTATGTGCACTGAACACAGTGCTGAGCTTCACTGTGAAACCACAACAGACATCAGACTACAGCCTTTGATTCATAATTGCACTAAGCTAGATTATCGTGCAGCCCTGTTTATTTTGATTTTACATTTGATATATAATTATTAGCTTTTCATCAACCTCCTGCAGTTCCCTCGCAACCCCTCGTTTTGTAAACCATACCCTTGCATAATGACAGCGAGTTTTGCATGGGATAGCACATTAATATTTTCTTCAGAAATTGTAAAAATTGTATTTGATCATGCTGCTGTCGGATTTTCCTCAGAATGAACGGCTTTAAGAAGCAGCAGGAGATCTTGAGACAGAAGCACGCCGAGTTCCTGGAGAGATACAAGATCCGCAGTAATGGAGAAGAGAAATAAAACAAGGAAAAGACCGATCTAGAAGAAGCTCTTCGCACAGGGTTATGGAGAGAGTGCAGGTTGTGGATGAACGTTGAAGAGTGAATTGTATTTTGTGTTCATAGTTTTTATCAAATTTTCTAGGGCCACAGTGTGTCAAATCCACAAACGCAGCAATATTTCAGCCATTGTACTTTCACCCAACTCAACATGGGGTGCAAGGCAAATCAGGCTGATTATAGGCCAACATGGCTTCTCATGAGGTGTTTTAAACAACTGTACTCTTACTGTATTTCCTGCGTTTGCAGGCGACATTGTAACTGCACCTGGAAAAGGTGTTATGGAAACATTGCATTCCTGATAAAGTAGTTCATCAAAACACTGAAAATACTGTACATTGTGCACTTTGTTAAGCTCAATGTGTGTGTGTGTGTGTGTGTGTGTGTGTGTGTGTGTGTGTGGGGGAGAGAGTTTCTCATGGAAGAATGTTATACAGATGGGCAGATCAGTGCTGTCCAGTGCGTTTTATTTCAGGTGCTGGTTATTTTCCAACTATTTTGAATGCAACATCAAATAATTTATCTTGAACAGGAAGTGAATGGGTCTTTGGCAAGTAATGAGAAGTTTCTTTTACCCGTGTAACAGATCTAGGCTGCATATCAAATGCATTTCCTACAAGTTATTTTACAGCAAGATTATATTAAACAAGACCCTTATTCTGGATCCAAACTCTTCTCAGACCCCTGTTGTCACAAGGCATAGATCCCAAAAATGAAGTCTTTTTAGATATCCAAGTCATTGCCCTTTTTTGAAGAATGGAAAAGTATTTTAGGGTTTAACATTTAATGTAAATTCTGCATTAGACATTCACCAGAGCGCCTTCATCTTTATAAATCAAGTATTGATTTTGTGTGAAATCACTCTAATGCAAGCCTTAATGTCATTGGGTTTTGAAGTGATTAATAATTAAAGATCATATGGATCTCAGTTATGTAATGTTTTTCATCTGCATGCATTTTTGTGTTTCTATAGATTTTTTTCCAAACTTCTTTGTTCTAATACACAACCATTCAAATGTTTGGGGTTGTTAAGATTTTTTTATGTTTTTGAAGGAATTTTCTTTTTTGCACACTTGAATTGAATTGTCTTTTATGCACACCAAGGCTGCATTTATTTGATCAAAAATGCAGTTGTATCATGACAATGTTAATGTATTTGGTCTTGGTGGAATAGATCTGCTATGCTGCTGCTGAACTGCTGCTGCTGTTGGTTATTGCTGTTGTTGTAGATTACTGCTGCAACGCAAGTACAGGAACTGAACTGCATTACATGCAAGGATATGGTTCCTGTGAAGTAGACTGTGCTGGCAACACGTACATATTAATAACCCGTAGCAGATCTGTACAGGTGGAGCTGGGGGAGGTTGAGGGTTTCAGAGGAACTCTGAAAGTGTGCTACAAAATGCTCTAGTGGATGCTAACCAGCCATTCAAATGTAAAGCACCAAGCTTATTGGCTGTGTTTGCAACATGAACCAATCAGCTTGGGCCAGATAGTTTAATGCTGGGAATATCATCAGTTTGCATTAAAGAACCATAAGCCTGTCCATGCTAAGATTTTTCATGACAGAATTGGCATTAAAAACATTTTAATATTGTGAAATAATATTACAGTTTAAAGTAACTGTTTTGATTTGAATGCATTTTAAAATGTAATTTATTCTGTGATGTCAAAGCTGAATATTCAGCAGTCATTACTCCAGTGTTCAGAAACACAAAAAGAAATCATATGCTTATTTGCTGCTTAAAAAAACTTCATTATTATTGTCAGTGTTGAAAATGTCAAATTTTTTGGAAACCGTGATACAATTTCTTCACAATCCTTTGATGAATAGAAAGTTGAAAAGAACAGCATTTATTTGAAATGGAATGTTTTGTAGCACTATAAATGTCTTTACTGTCACTTTTGATCAATTTAATGCATTCTTGCTGAATAAAAGTGCTCTTTTCTTAAAAAAAAATAAATAAATGAATGACCCCAAAATTTTTATCCATATACTTCCAAAAGCATTATTAGTGATATTTGCTAAGGTAAGCAACACTTTTGCTGTTGCATATTTGATTTAACTCACTTTTCACCTTTTGGACGATAAAACAGCCTAGAACTTCCCATAGACTTGCTTTGTTTTTTGTTTATTGCCCTACTTTTTAACTCCTCTTAGCAAACAAAAACCTCTGCTGTGTCATTCCCAATTTGCAATGTTCTTTCCTGACCTTCTAGAATCCACTACAGCAGACAAATGTCACAGAAGCCTCACATTCCCAAAGCCTGTGCAGATGTTGACGATCTGGGCTGTTCTGTGACTCCACGGCCCAGGACTTAGTCTGATGTGGTTTTCTGATATGGCATGGGCCCTTATGCAGGTGCTCCTCTCTGCTCAGGTCTGATCTTGGAGATACCAGCTTTCAGGAATGAGTCAGGGACAGTTTTGATGATGTTTTTTTCTGCTTGTCTGTCTCTACAAGAGCACCTATCATTTTGACGTTTTAAAACTAAACTCTTTTAGGGCACCATCTGGAGAGACTTCACAGAAATACTAACAACATTGCCCACAGTTCAGCAGTATCAATGGTGAAATCTTGTGACCTTGGCCCGGTTTGTTTATTTGGATATGTGATGGCTGGACCTTCTCTCCGGACCACTCTGGGTTTTCCAGAAGGCCTTTAGATAGTTATACTCTGAAAGGGCTCTTTGCGGTTGTCAGCTTTAATGCTGTAAGCAGTCCAGGAGAGATAGAACAGCCTGCATTCCTGCAGCCCACATGCATTTCTTTTTGCTCGGTATAACCCAAACATACCTGTGGGTGATGTTGAGGGTCTTCACATGCAAGCGAAGTCGATTGGGTTCAGGTTTGTTAAAATCAATCAGTTCAGATGCCGTTTAACCTAATTATTTCAAATTTACACCTGAAAATAGTCACAGTAGTGACTTCTAAGGATGTGTTGTTTATAATATAGTCATTGCTGTTGATGCACAGAAAGGTTTTTATTAATTGCTTTAGAAAATGGTTTTAAAACAAATTTTCCTAAATTTTATTTTATTTATTTCTTTGTAAACAATGGCTATTGGCCATTGTTAAGCATGGGTTTAAAACAGGTTTTCTGGTTTTAAAAGATGTTTCTATTTAATTGGCAAGTAGCCTAAAAGTTTGTCATTTCTGCACAGCAATTGTAACCAGCATGTGAATTAAAAAATGTTGCAAAAATGAGTCCCATCCACAAAATTTATTGCACAAAATTGTATCACATAAAACTAAGAATAGTTAAGTCAAAAATGTAAATTAAAATGTAAATTATCATTAACATATACACAAGTCTTTCAAAACCTATGTTACTTTCTTAAGTGTTGTATAACAAATTATTTAAAATGTCCAAGCTGCTCTTTTCCATACTTTGAAGCAAATGCCATGGCTGTCAAGATTGTTAGGTTAAAAAATTGTTTTTTTTCACAATATTTAGATTTTTATTTAGATTTTTTTTTTTACTTAAAATTTCCTGTTCCCATTTACTTTTATACTATGAAAACAGCTCACACATTTGACTAATCTGTTATTTTTTACAGTTTTACGTAAGAGAGAATTGAAACGACAAAGTAGATAAATGAGGGCATATGAACTGTCCCTTTAAATTTCATTCTTCCGCTGGAAAATATAGTCCCGGTTGATAGTCTCTATGGTGCTGCGCAGTGATATAGTAGCTATGTGAACAGGTGTTTCGCGTCATAGCCGTTTCTACCCTGTAAAAATGTTTTAGAAACCTTATAATGTGATTCAAGTGGTAACTGATTTTATTTAAGTCATTATGAAATATGACGGAATCAACCGGATTACAACCGGCTAGACCTAGGCTACTCAGGTGAGACAGATTTAACTCACCAGAAAAAAACGCGCAGTTTCGCTTTTAACGGTGTGCCGCCGCTATATATCAATCAATCCACATCCAGAAACAAAACTAGCCGTTTTATAATTACCATCCCGTCTGTTTGTAAGCGATACATTCTTTAATTTAAAATGCATGCTTCCTTTAAAAAAGAACCCAAAACACCCTGACAGGGAAAAGCACTCAAAAATAGACAGGGGGAGTCGGTTAATAATTGTCCACCTCGCGATGCGCGAGCATTACACCTGTGCGGTTCTGCGCGCGAGCAAAGTCTGCGCGTCAGGAGGAAAAAAAGAAAAGTTCCTCGAGCGCGACGGTGACGCGCGCAGAGAGTTGCGCGTTATAATGTGAGTCCTGAAGGGCAAATAAGAGACTGGAGAAAACGACCTTAACCATATCAAGGTGTATTTCTCGCATTCTTATTTCAGATATAGGCGCATGTGCTTTGCATTGCACATGTTGACAGTGTAGATTATTTATGTCGAACATTTTAATTATAAGATCTTGTGTCTGACAAGCAAAGCGTCATCATGGGTTTGGTGGGCATGATTTCTCTGGTGACCTACAGTAGCACGGGATGCGCCGCACAAAGCGGGTCTGAAATGCCAGACGGGAGACAGAGACCTTCAGGAGGCTCTTAACATCGATTCTTGAGGATACATTTATTTGTTACCGGATATTTTTCTTTGGACCATAAGGACGTACTCTAGTGCCACCGGGAATGTTGCTGCGAGGGAGCCGGTATAAAGGAAATGTGCGGAATGCATGGAAAACTCTCCTGTAAAACAACATATATCGGGATTTATTGTAGCTAGTTATTTCTAATAAATACGCCCTACGACCATCTTGAGCCTCTCAAACGCCTGATTTTATACCCAAGGAGTCCGTGTTGCCTGTTTGTTCATTTGCCTACTTTAAAACTTAAGATATTTCATTTTTGACTCTTTTTTTTCTCGTTAAGCCATGACAGGGATGACAATTGCCTTGTTTTTTGAGAATCTACTGAGTAAATTGTCATTGCTTGGATTAAAGATGTTGGATTCGGATGTGAAAGTGGAATAATCATTCGTAGAGAATTAACAACTGTGAGGACTGGACGTTGGACCTGCTATATATTATTTACACAACTATTTCTGACTTTTCTTGGTGAACTCAAACAATGGGGATCAAGCTGAGAGTTATTCTGGGAATGTTTCAGTTCGTCTCACTTACCAGAATACCAACACAATGTGCCAAAACACCGGTAAGAACACGTTTTTAATTATAATGATAATAATATATTTGTTATTATTTAAAATATTAGACAGTAGCTCTGCAGTGCTCCTAGTACTTCTTTTAAAGTGTGTAGCTAGTCTTCATGATAAAAAAAAAATCGTTAAGTCTTTAAGCTTAAATGTAATGAATTAAACTACTCTGGTCTGGCTGTCTTTTATCACACACTTGATAAGTATCTTAATTCCTCACTACTGCTTGTCAAATGCACTTTATAGAGCTGAGTTAATGCACAACACTCTTCTGGGCATTTTATGTGTTGAAATAACCTGACGGTCATTGACGTTTGGCAGGATGGGAAAGGTGCTGCTTTTAAAGATGTAATGCTCTGATAAAAGCCACCAATTAAGTTATCAGTAGACATATGTTTAGTGTTTAGTGTTGTCTGAGAACACATTAAAGCGAGTTGAGGGTGTCAAAGTGCACATCATGGGGGTGTGGCCTGTATTATAATATTAATACAATGTGGTGCATTAATAGTATATCAATATAATGTAATGCTAAAATATTTTAATATTTTAAAAAATGTATATTAGTTGAATACATATTTAATATGCTTATTTTTATGTATTTTATTTTGTTTTTGGATGTAAATAATATGTGCTTATTAAAAATCATTTTAATCGTTTTCAATCATTTTAATAGGCTAAAATAATTCAATAATATACATGTTGTATGTTTGTTTGTCCTAAACACTTTTTTTTTCTTTCTTTTTTTTTGGCTGGGTCTCAGAAGGATAGACAGTGACGCACGTCTTTTCTTTATCTTCACTTAAACAAGCTTTTGTCAGCATTACAGCCATCAGGCCAGTATACGACACCTATTGTTAGCACCAATAGCGTTGCGAGATGACATAGTAGCCTATGAAGGCAGGATGGCAGAATGCACTGAATTTGCGCATCTCCGTTATTCGTAAGCGCAGCGGGATGTGGTCGGTGTACGTGTGACCGGAGCTCTGCTTTATGGATGCATATCATAAGTCTTCGTAATGATGCAGCTCCACTCATCGTTTGTCCTGTCGTGTTTAGCCGAAACTTGGTTTATTTATTTTAGACTGCAGTTTGGCTCTAGTATATTTAATTTGATGATGCTAAAGATGCTGTGAAATGTAAACCTTCCGAATGTTGCATTGCATTACATTGCATGCTGCCAGTCTTGGTGTAAGTGCCCCTCAAATTCATGGTAAGGTATGGCATGGTTTTCAGAATTCTAACCTTGTGACCTTTAGGGTTCTCTATGTCACGTGCAAATGTTGTTGCTATTGCCAGGTGGGCAGTGATCAGGGTTGCCAGGTCCCAGACAAATTTTCTGCCCAAAGCTGATTTAAAACCCACCCAAAAAGGAATGATAACTACACTGGAAAAATTAACTTCAATTTTCACTCAGAAATTGCTAGTCAATTTGACAAGTAGCTACAAAGAATAGCCAATAACATGGAATTAAGCATGACGTTTTGAAATATAAAGACCGAAATAGCCTATTTCTTGTAAAAGACTCCAATATTCTTAGTTTGCAACTTCGGAAAAAAAAATAGCATTTTATTCCTCTTCTATTTTTGGTACTTTTAATTCTTCCTGTGCTTTTTTGTTGATTTTTAATTTTCAGCTGTTTTTTTCTAGTTAAATTTCTTAAAATGTGAGTAACGAAAATGCATAACACCGTCACAGTGTGATACTCTGAGATAGCCATCCATAAAATGCTGTCAATAAATTAGTTTTTACACGCTGTCCTTTCACTTTCCCAGTTCTTTTAACCATTGTAGTTTGTACACATACAATAAACTCATTATTTTCTTCTAAACTCAGGACCATTATTAATAGCCCACGTGCTGTTTTCTTTTCATTCGCTCTTCTTTCCAGTCACTCTTGTTTTGTCTTCACACGAGCATCATTGTGCAATTAATCCATAATGCCAAACTCAGTTAACCCACTTTAAAATCCAATTCCTGATGTGGGCGAAACTCACATAATCTCTAGATTGTGAGGTGACATCAAACATGCCCCCCCCCCACATTTCTCCTTCTACTTGAGGTCCTTAGGTTGCCAGATATTCATTTAAAGGATGAAACACATGAAGTAAAGATAGTAAAACATAGTATATACTAAAAAGATCTATCTTCATTGTTCTTTGTCTACAGAAAAACTTTTTGCAGCTGCTATTTATAAAATACTAGGCCAAAAAACTGTCCCGCAACTGCATTTTCAAAATAGTGCGGGGAAAACCGCAACTTTGGCAACACTGATGGTGATGTCTAGCATTTTCTGTTCACAATCCAGCATGTGCAGTGCAGTCTGAGACCACTAGTGAAATACATCTGCGTGCTTTTTTTTCAAATAACATTATATGAGTGGATATTAAGCAATATAGGTGAATTTTTTAGAACATCTTTGTATTTGGTTTGTCTCTTTTTGCTTTAATGACTGCAGTACTATAACTGACATGATGATCACAAAACCTGATGATCGTGTTCTCCAGCATGATTTGAGATCATTCAAAGAGCATCTTGTGTTTCAATAGAAGAAAAAAACTTTTGTAGAAAGAATTTCTCATGCTTAGTGTCAGAAATTGGTTATATTCCATTAGTGACCTAGAAACATTGTAAAAAATGATTTCTGCAAGATAATTAAGTTAATTTGAAGTAAATGAAACAAGGATTGCTGGAGTATGTATTAAAAATATTGTCTCAGTCTTTCTACTTTAGAATTTCACATTCAATTCAATGTGTTTCTTTCCATTTATCTGTAATAATTTACTAGCAATTTCTGGGTGAAAATTTTTCAAAGTAACAAAACTACACCAATTTCATTTCAGTGAGGTCCAGAATTTTACATCATCATTTTTCTCTAGTTTTAATTCTTGAATTTCTAAAACGTTCTGTTTATTTTCAGGTTTAAATGAAAAAAAAAAAAAAAAGATTTTCCATGTGGTCTCAGACTTGGATCAGCTATAGCAGTGCCTGATACCTGCTGTTCATTTTGAAAACCTCAGTTCTTAAAGCTTGAGTCCATTCACAGATGCCAGACTGACCCAAGGGCTGCAGGTGGAGGGGATTGTGGGAGAGCGAGACAGCAGAGCTGATGATTGGTGCTCAAACTCAAGGGCTCTTAGAAAGAAAGGGCTGACGCAGCCAAATCCAGCCAACTGCTGCAAAAAAAAAAACTGGCAGAGCTGTGATTTTCAGTGTGTGTGCATTTCAGAGAGAGAAAGTGAATGTTAATATGTGTGTGTGAAAGTGTGTGTGTGTGCCAGTCGCCTTGCCAGCTCTGAGCTGGCTGCTGTATTTCACAATGGCACCGAGGCAGGAGGTATCTGGAATTGACTGACTCAACCCTCATATTGCAACACAGAATCAGCAGACGCCTCTCCGCACGTCACTGCTGTGCAATGATCTGCCTGTTTTCTGATTAATATTGCACTTAATTACATTACACCTTTATTTGATGTCATCATTACAGAATAAATGCACAGAAACACCGGGTATAACTGAATGTGCTGGCCTATATCAGTGTAAAATCACCTATAATAAGATTGTCACGCATGCTTAGAAAAACTACCCACACAGTAAGCAGTCAGACATGGTGCAAGGAAGCCATGTATGTGTGTGTTGTTTGCACTGCAGTGCAAAGTCTGCTTTCTCCCTCAGCGGTGACCTTGTTCCAGTGTGCGGACCTCGCCGTATGAGGGGCGTGTTTGTGTGAACGTGTGCTAACATCCACCTTTATGCTGCTCTGACACAAATAAACACTAGAAATGCATTATAAGAAAATGTTTTCATCATTATGTTGACTGGAATCAGCTCTTAATGGCACAATAAAGAATGTGTGCTTTTGTTATGGTTTTTGCTATATGTTGTGTCTGACGCTTTGTCTGTGTCCTTTCCTCTAGTCAGACCACTGGATGCCAACAGAGAGCCATATATCTGGAGAAGGTATTGAGCCTTGCTTTCTTTTGTTATCTTATTCTCATAGGTGCATTACTGATTTAGTGAGGTTATATAATATATAATAAAACAGAGTATAATAAAATGACTCATTCTGGTCCTCAATTCTCATGGCAGAATACCTCTTTGGCAGCTACTGTGTCATTACATTGCACCCATAAAAGCCACCTACAGTAAAAGTTTTGGAAATTTTCTTTTGTTTTAAAGAAGTACTTTAATTCAGCAAGGATACATTAAATCGGATTAAATCAAGAAATCAAAAGAATACTGAAAAAAATTATGATTTAAAGAAATATATTAAGGCAGCAGCACAGCTGTTTTTAAAATTGATAATAATAAGGAATGTTTCTTGAGCAGCAAATCAGCATATTAGAATGATTTCTGAAGGACCTAGAAGGACCACTGAAGACTAGAGAAAATTCCACTTTGCGTCACAGTATATTACATTTTAAAATATACTCAAATAGAAAACAGTTATTTTAAATTACAATATGTCAAAATATTACTGTTGCATGTTAACCCGAGCAGCTGAGTCTTTAGCCATTTTCAAAAAACATCTAAAGACACATCTTTTTCGCCATTACCTGACCAATTAATACTAGTACTTACCTATTCTATTCTATTCTATTCTATTCGTTTTGGTCTAATTAATTTTTTTTTTTAATCCTTGCTAAGTGCACTGTGCTAGACTATCTGAGACTTGTCACAGCACTTGTATACTGTTGCTCTCTCGTTGGTCTGATTGCTTCTACTTTGTAAGTTGCTTTGGATAAAAGCGTCTGCTAAATGATTAAATGTAAATGTAAATGTTAACCTTGATTTCAGCAACTGTTTATTTTATTGGCAGTCCACCTAAAGAATCAACATAATAACGTTACAATGTAATTAAAATTGTCTATAAAGCAATAAAGTCCTTAAGCAATGCTATATTGTATAAAAAGATGTTTTGGAGAGTAAAATTTTTTTTTTATGTTACATTACAGGTGCTTGAGATCAGTGAATTGGTTTATTTAAGTACCAGTATATTGGTGCTATTTAAAGGAATGTTCCAGGTTAAATATAAATTAGGCTACACTCTATAATCAGCATCTGTGACATGCTGTCAATTACCGCAGGAAATAATTTAAACACTTTAGTTTGTAAAAGCAAAGAAATCTTCAACGACAATGCACTCACTGTACATTTGATGGTGTGCACCAAGATAAATGTTAAAAATGCATACTATTTTGAAAGTACAGCCTGAACTTTATACGTGTTCACATGAGACTGGTGCAAGAGAATCACTTACAAACATTTTGCAATATGTAATGTTTTACGCACAACCAGGCACAGATTGTTTACACTGAGATAAATCAACCAACAGGAATTCTGTTGATAACACATCTAACAGATATTGCGTCAATAATTTAGATCCTTGCGTCAATATTTATGTCTATATAAATTTATGTGTAATGTGTAATTTATTTATGTACATGTATAATGTTGTTTTCAATTAATGATGAGGCAGGTTGTCTAATTAACCTTCCAGAATGCATCAATGTAAAGTTTATACAATAGCATGTCACAGATTCTGTGCTGAACCCGGAACGTTCTGTAAAGAGAGAAGGGTTTTCTTTCTCAGTGTTATTCATTTATTCTCTCTCTTAGTGGTGAGGTGGTTGGATGTGTATCAGAGAAGCGGATGTCATCCCAGAGAGACGCTGGTGGAAGTTTGGCGGGAGTTTTCGTGGGAGACACATCACCTCTTCCTGCCGTCGTGTGTAACGCTGCGCCGCTGTGGAGGCTGCTGCTCCGATGAGGCACTGGAGTGTGTGCCGTCACAAACACACACACTTGTAATGGAGGTACGTACACACACAAACCAGTGCACTTAATGCAGAGTTCACACAGGTGCAGTTCCTCACATTAATTATGGACGTGTTCCATAAACATTCGACATCCAGTATCTTTTTATTAATAAATCCTATTTGTTTTGATATTTAGTTTTCTAATGCAATGGTAAAAATGTGACTGAATTGTCCAAATACTTTTTAGGGATCTCTGTGTATCATTACATACACCATTGTTCAAAAGTTTGGGGCTGGTAAGAATTTTTTATGTTTTTGAAATCTCTTATATTCACAGAGGTTGCATTTATTTGATTAAAAAAAATACAGACAAAAAAAAACACTACTATTGTGAAATAGTATTACAATTTAAAATAGCTCTTTTCTATTTGAATATAACTTAAAATAGAATTTATACCTGTGATTCAAGTCTGAATTTCCTGCAGCCATTACTCTGGTTTTAAGTGTCACATGACCCTTCAAGAAATCATTCTGATATGTTGATTTGCTGCTCAAGAAACATTTCTTATTATCAGTGTTAAAAACAGTTGAGCTGCTTAATATTTTAAAAGCAATGTCCTCTCTAAAATCTTCCTGACACCAAACTTTTGAAAGGTTAATGTACAGTAAAATTCTCTCCATTTCACCACTCACAGAAACACTCATAGAAACCTTTCACACATACATGTACTATTTTACATTCACATGCTTAATGTGGTGGAATACAACACTCATATTACACACTCACATGTATACGTCAATAATGACAGATTTTTAGGGGCAAAGTACCTCCACACACAAACACACCCCGTATAATGCAAGATCTCAAACCACACGGCTTAGTATGGTGAATAAAACATCCAGAAAGGCACGCACACACACAGAGGACACACAGCATTAGTTAGTCATACATATTCAGTGTGGGTAGATGAAGTCTCTAGTGTAATGGATCAGGTTGGATCCTGGTCACGTACTGTATAGACAGATTGAGGGATAAAAGATGAAGTCATTACAATGCAGAACAGATTGTGCATGTGTGTGTGTGTGTGTGTGTGTCTGTGTGTGTGCATTTTAACTCTGACTCCTGCTCTGTTGAACTCCACAGCTCATGAGGACCTCATACATGAAGCATGAACTTGTGCAGCTGCCTTTTATTGAACATAACCAGTGTGAGTGCAGGTGAGATACATGCTCACACACATACACACAAACTGACCTAGCAATGTCAGTAAGGGCAACATACCATAGACTTATATTCCCTAGTAAATCCTAGTAAAATTCTAGTAAAAGTCCATTAAAATACATTTACTTCGTACCAAGTATAGTTCAAATCTATTAACATATTTACTGACATATCGCTCGAGACTTACTGATATAAAAATTACAATTATTATTTGGAGTATCACTTGTGCACAATGCACATTTCTTAATATTAAGCCTAAAATGTGTTTAATATCACCATTGCTGAGGATTGTATGATCTTTGAATAATATCGGTCTTTAAATGCAAGATATTTAAAATGTACCTGAAATATACTTGCAATAGTTCCACTTTAGCACAGATATAGTTCAGTATATCTTTAGTTGTACTTCAGCACTACTTCTGCACAATTAAAGTGCATTAAGTACAAAATTAGTTCCAATTTAGCATACTTTAAAGTATACGGGTTTAGTATACTAAATGTACAATTGCAGGATATTTTTATTAAGTACATAAATATGGAAATGTATTTCTACACATAACATGAAATAAATGTACTTTAAATACATTTTAGTATATTTATTTTTTACTAGGGTTGTTTTAATATAAAGCTAATTGTTATGCATCAGAGACTATCTCAAACCCTAAGGGGCAGTTCACATGATATGCTCTTGTGTTTAGAAAATTCTAGACAAAGCACTTTGAAATGGAATGGTAAAAGCTGAACTACTTTTAATTTGATGCACCACCCTAAAAATCGCTGTGCTTGTGGTGCCAAACACTAAAAACCGGTGATGCAGCATCGAAGACTATGCATTTGAGCAGAAATTTGAAAACAGTAACGAACAGGAGAACATGTTCGGACTGAAAGGCCCTTAACCCTAACTAAACAATTATTTTGCATTTGTAGAATAATAAAATCAATTATATGGAAATCCTTATAATTACTAAAAATTAGATCATTATAAAAACCTGAAAAGTTAAGAAAAAAGACTTTGAAATTGTTAGGTTTTTCTCTGGTTTTGACATCAAAACAAACATGCATAACGAGTAAAAAAGTTTTTTTTTTTTTTATGCACTAACATTAAACACTTTTTTTTTTAAATAGATTAATACTTTTATTCAGCTAGAATGCATTAAAAAAGTAAGAGTGACAGTAATTTAAAACAAATTTTAAATCAAAGACTGTTCATCAAATATCCTAAAAAAATAGTATTAAACAGCACAACTGTTTTAAACATTGATAATAACAAGAAATGTTAATCATTGCGAAATGCAATGCAAAATCAGCATATTAGAATGTTTTCTGAAGGATCATGTGACACTGAAGACTGGAGTAATGATGCTGAAAATTCAGCTTTGCATCACAGGAATAAAATACATTTTAAAACATATAGAACATCATTATTTTACATTGTAATAACGTTTCTTAATATTACCATTTTTACTATATCGTTTTATCAAATAAATGCAGCCTTGGTGAGCATAAGAGACTTTACAAAAGCATTTTAGAAAATCTTATTGACCCCAAACTTTAAATGGTAGTGAAATGGAGCGAAATTGTAAATCAAAAATCATTGAATGATAAAAGAGCACAGCTTACACGACTTTATTCATTGTCAGGTTATTAAGCATAATTATTAGAAGATTGACTATATTTATGAACCATTTTACCCTTGAAAACTCTTAGAATGAAGGTTGTCACATTTTGCTAGCTTGTAGGGGGAATTTTTTCCCCTAAGAATAGCTAAGTGAACCCACCCACACCCCAATCCAAAGCCTATCTGACTTTCAGATCACCCCTCACACACACAAATGCACTTCCACCCTGTTTGTCACATGGGGAATGACCCCATCTCCCCACGGACTACTTCCTGAACCCAGTCACAGAAAGTAGTCACCCCCGAAACACTCTTCTGTTGGCGCGTAGCCGAGCTGTCAACATCAGCTCTTTATCGGCTCATTGTGAGGTTCTCCTCAAAAGCCTTTTCAGAGGTTGTGGGGTTCGGATTAAGGCCAGGGGTGGAACCGAGCGTTCGGTAAGAGCATTTACATGCGCTCGCCTCTCGATCCTTTCTTTGTAATACTGATCTGCCCCGTACAAACTGAACTCACCACTGTTGACTAACCCTGAGTTACTTAAACACCCACGCTAAACCACACAGGCAACCAGCCAACATTATTAACTGCGTCCAGTCTGAGGCTCACGTTATCATGCGATAAAACATTTATCTTACTCATAATGTTTACACTCTCACATGCTAGAACCATTATCTTGTGACAAATTGTATATATATATAATATATAGATTATATATATATCTATAATATATATTATCTATATATATAAAACTGGTTAAAAAAACTAAGCGTTAGGTTGCAAGGTGGGGGACTAGTTCACCACAGATGTCCGGTCAGAGACATGAAGATGCAGTTGAAAGTTCTTATGATGCTTTTATTTCCTCCACAATAATTCCATTAAAGTTCAAGAAATGTTGAGCACATAAGTGCCGACAATTACTTTGTTTCTATGAGTGTATGCGTGTGTGTGTGTGGTCTGAAACAAGCATATAATAACAAAATTAGAATAAATTCATTAAACTCAGTAAATTCATACAATGCAAGGTAGCAAACAAACTTCCAACAACAGTCAGCATCACATGAATATATGAACAAATTAATCACTACTTCTATACAAGTACCTTTAAACAATGAATATCAATCGAACAGAATATAAATTCAGAAAGGTTGCAGTTAACATGAGCTGAAGTAAATAAATTAACTTAACTGGTGCATATAATATGCACACAACACCAAACATGAAGCAAGCATCAAGTCCTTATTCTTTCACCCACTCCATGCGGGTCTATTTCTACAAGACACTAATCAACGCTACCTGCTGGAAATGGGTGGAGCGTAGCGTCTTTACGTTGCTGTGTTGACAGCGCAATCAAACACTGGCTGATCACCAGAACACTTCAAAATAAAAGTGCATTTATGTTGGGCCTTTTTAACAGCCGTCCCCAGATTTCTAAAGAATGAGGAAATCTGTACATTATGAAAAGGCCTAAGTCAAAATTTCAGTCTGGTATCACAGGTAGCTGTACAACTTTTGCCACAGGTCGCACATAAGACTTGTCTTTAACTTTTACTTCAACAGTCCTGATTCCTGATATTGTCCACCCCACAGAATACTTGAGAGATCTGACCAATAGGCCATAGGGCCCTGGGAAAATAATGGGTCCACAATCATAACAGTAGTTCCCACCTTAATATCGGGTGACTCTCGCTGCCACTTGCTGCGAGTCTGAAGACCAGGCAAATAGAACTTGATAAACCGCTTCCAAAAGTGATCTGCTATGATTTGGCTATGACGCCAACGACGTCGAGTCAATAGTTTACTTTGAGGGTACTGTATATCACTTGAGGAAGAGACGAATCAGGCCACCCCATAAGGAGCGAATTAGGAGTAATAGGATCTGGATCAGAGGCATTGGGGGATGTATACCCCAGGGGTTTAGGATTTAGGATCCCTTCAATCTCAATGAGCACAGTGTGAAGATTTCCTCAAGGATCTTTGGGTTCTTTTGAAACTTCTGACACACTGGACAATCTTTGTGCTGATAGCGTCAGATTGCTTTCCTACACCGAAGGATCCAGTATTTCCTACCTATCTCTGCCAGTATTCGCTCAGGACCTGGGTGGAGTAGCTTTGTGTCATAGTCCTTAAAGGGTTAGTTCACACAAAAATTTAAATTCTGTCATAATTTACTCACCCCTAAGTAATCTAGGTGTATATGACTTTGATCTTTCAAGGTGTTTAATGGAACTCAGCGGGTGTTGCAGTGCATCAGTCCAAAAGAAGTTAAGTAAAAAGTGCCCATCCATTAAAAAAAGTGTCTCACACGGCTCCGGGGGGTGAACAAAGGCCTCCTATAGCGAATAGATGCGTTTTTGTAAGAAAAATATCCATATTCAAAACGTAATAATCACTTTAAAGGGGTCATATGATGCGATTTCAGTTTTTCCTTTCTCTTTGGAGTGTTACAAGCTCTTGGTGCATAAAGAATATCTGTAAAGTTGCAAAGACTAAAGTCTCAAATCCAAAGAGATATTCTTTATAAAAATTAAGAGTCAACCACACCCTCCTAAAACAACTCGTTCTAACACGCCACCCACATGTCTACGTCACGATGTGGGAAGATTTGCATAACGCCGCCCAAATGTTCACGCAAAGTAAGAAGGCATAACTTTTATTCTCGCTGTAGTATTGTTGTTTCCGCCGCTGCCATGTCGTGAAGGCGCTGTGTGTTTCATTGGGAAAGCGAAACTACTTTGTTTGGCCTTCCAAAAGAGGACGATATCCACTTCGTCATGCCTAGAGCTGATCCGTGCTGGTCGCTGAGGAAATACATCAACTTCATGGTGTTTTACAAAAAACTTTTACAAAAACGCATCAATTCGCTACAGGAGGACTTTGTTCACCCCCCAGAGCCATGTGAGGCACTTTTTATTATGGATGGGCGCTTTTTATTTAACTTCTTTTGGATTGATGCACTGCAACACCCGCTGAGTGCCATTAAACAGCTTGGAAGATCAAAGACAATTTTTAACTCCAACTGGATTAGTCTGAAAGAAGAAAGTCATATACACCTAGGATGACTTGAGGGTGAGTAATTTATAGGCTAATTTTCATTTTGGGTGAACTAACCCTTTAATGGGAAAGGTAGTGACTGGATGTTGGGGATCAAGGACAAGAGGATGCATTGACTCCGGCTCAGTCTTTTCACAGCGGTGAAGATGACCTCCTATCTTTAAGAGCTGACTTGCCGGTTCAAGTTCGGGGGTGAGGCTAGGAAGTCGATTGTTAGTATTCAGTTGTTTTCCAGCTGTAAGCTGTGTCATTTCAGAAGGAAAGCTTTCCCATTGAGCTTGCT
Organism: Sinocyclocheilus anophthalmus; assembly: GCA_018155175.1. Taxonomy (NCBI): domain Eukaryota; kingdom Metazoa; phylum Chordata; class Actinopteri; order Cypriniformes; family Cyprinidae; genus Sinocyclocheilus; species Sinocyclocheilus anophthalmus. The sequence goes on from JADLZN010007908.1 coordinate 454,459, forward strand.
GAAGGATAGCTATCTCAGCCTGTTGAAATACTTCAGATGATACCCATGTTCCCTGAGAGATTCTGCAGTGACAGCCAATAACTCTTGAAAGGTCAGACATTTGCTTGGATCAGGTATAGCCAAATGTGCAGTATTAGTCAGACCACAGAATGTATAGTTTCTTAGTCCATCACCAGCTACCGGACAGGATGGCGGGTTAACCGGCCACTGATTAGATGGAAGCTGAATGAATGATGACCCTGTATTCCAACAACTTTGTGGCCCTGGTTCTGCTAGCCTTTTACCTCGAGTGATGTCATTGGCAGGATTACTTTCTGAATCCACATAGCGCTGTTCACAGCGTTCACAACTTGTGGTGAGCAGGCCCTGTTGCTCTCTGGAGCCATGTTGAACAGCTTGAACTGGTCCTTGCAAAGTCCATCCCAGACAAGTTCTAATTGCAGCAGGACCACCTGGTGGGCCCAAGCGAACTGGCTCAATGGGGGTAACTAAATGAGGGCAATCAGAATCAATGAGCAAAACTGGATGAGCAGTTTCAATCTCTTGGAGGAGAAGACCTTTAAGGTGGTGGTACATTTTCCATAAAGCTTTAACAGGATGACTGTGTGCTCCAAGCCCCAACTCTGATGCAGTGAAAGCTCCATTGATCCGATATATCTTGTTTGGCTGGCAGGCTGGTGAAAGGTTAAAGGAAGCAGCCGCCCCATGCAGAATCTTTAACTCTTGTCTTGTGCGCAGGGGCAAGTCCTCTGGCTTACCTTTCAGTTTCAGCCGGTTTGCTGCAGCATTCAACAAGATGGTTCTTTCTGAGCCATCGTCAAGAATGGCATAAGCATTCATGGATCTATCTTCATTTCTTAGAATGACTTTACATATCTTTAACAGTACCTTACGACTTCCTGGGGGCTTGTCAATGAATAACACATCGTTGGTGGCCTCCCCCATGACAGGGCTAGCACAGGGATCCTCTTCTTCCACTGCTTTCTCCTTGTTCCATGCATTAACTTCATGAAGAACAAGCAAGTGATGAACATTGCATGTTTTGCAGTGCATTTTATGGTTACACTCTGATGACCTATGGCCCAGTCCACAGCGCCAGCATCGGTTGTGCCCCTTGATTCAATTGTGCCTCTGAGATTTGGAAAGTTGAGAGAAATTTACACAGTTATTTAACGTGTGTTTGGTGTTATCACAATAAGGGCAGTAAGCTTTCCCTTTTATGGTCTTAGCTGAGACCGGTGATAGATGTGATGGAGGTGATGAAGGGGATTTCTTGGTGCCAAACAGAACTTCTGTCCCTTTGTGGAATTTCACTTTCCTTGACATATCCCTCGACAAACTGATTGAGTATTCTCTGCCCGAACAGCTTGCATACCTTGTGGAATCTTCTTAAACTTGGATTTCATATTCTAACCAGTCTGCGAAGTTAAGGAGGGTAGGAATCTTCACGTCTAATGGATAAATAAATCTTCTGAAACTGCTGCGCAGATCATGTGGCAAGTTACTCAGAAGTCTGGACACATGCAAGCCACATCTTAATTCCACCATGCCAGGCTTACCTAGTTGTCTCAGCATTCCCACCAAAGATCTCACCCTCAGAGTATACATGCGAAAAGTTTTAATATCTCCAGTGCTGATGCTGGCCCCATCCATCAATTCCAATATGCGCTGCAACGCTAACTGATGTGGCTGGCCATACTGTTGATTGAGGGCATCCATAATGTTGGTATAAGGATGACGTGAACTGCTGTAAGATTCAGCAATTAACTGAGCCTCTTCAAGCTTGAGATATTCTAGCAGGATATGAAATTTAAAGCTTTCTGTAGCATCAGTTGGAAGAATGTTTTCTAAAGCAATCTTAAGCCGTGCAAACTCTCTGGGGTTTGGGTGAATCAGATCAGGAATTGTAGGAGTAGGGCCACAATATACTCTTTCCTGGTCAGTAGGTGGACTTGGAGAGTTGTGGTGCCGTCTCTTACTCCTAGAAGACAAGCTGTGCCGTGGTCTGGAAGAATATTGTGGTGAGGGAGATCGAACATAACTTCTCACCATCTTGGCTTGATTTCTTCCATCTTTTCTCTGACAAAATTGTCTATCAATTGTTGGACTGGTGTTAACTTTCTTTTGCCTGGATGAGTTCAGGGACATGTTTCTCATGTTATCAACAGAAGAGGACAAACTTTCTTGACTGCTTGAATACTCAGAACTCTCCACACTTTCTGCTGAACTACTATCTTGTGATGCATCATGAGAGGCTTGGGCATAGTTTGGATTTGCTACAGGTTCAGTTGCTCTTGGCTTTCTTGGGGCTGGAACTGGTTTAGGGCGGTCTGCTTTGGATCGGCAAAGTACAGGAAGGGTAGAAAATGCCTGAGGAGGTTGTGACTGTTGATTTTGCCAACTTAACAATTGTTTCACCTCTGCTTGAAGTTGAGAGTTGACAGTGCAATCAAACACTGGCTGATCGCCAAAACACTTCAAAATAAAAGTGCATTTACGGTGGGCCTTTTTAACATGCACAATCAAGTACTAACATTAACACAATTCTGATCTACATTATCTCATGCAGAGTAATAAATCCTCATTTAGATGTTGTGGATGGTTATGTAGTTGCTTAAGCGTTTCGGATGGAAGCCAGGATGTTCTGGGTGGTTGCTTACTGGCCCAAGTCATATCTTAAAGGAGTAGTTCACCCGAAGATGAAAATTAGTTGAAAATGTACTTATGCTCAGGTCAACCAAGATGTAGATGAATTTGTTTCTGCCTCGCAACAGATTTGGAGGAATTTGGCATTACATCTGATCACTTGCTCACCAATGAGTCCACATGGGTGCCATCAGTATGAGAGTCCAATAAGCTGATAAAGACATCACAATAATCCACAAGTAATCCACACCACTCCAGTCCATCAGTTATCATCTTGTGAAGTGAAAAGCTGTGTTTATAACTTATGACTCTCATTGTGACAGCACCCATTCACTGCAGAGGATGTATTGGTGAACAAGTGCTAAATCAAATGTTAAATTTCTCCAAATCTGGTACAATGAAGAAACAAATACATCTACATCTTGGATGGCCTAAGGATTTCCAGCACATTTTCATTTTTGGGTGAATGATTACTTTAAATTCTCGTGAAAACTCGATAGAATCACTAAAAGCAAAGAACATTTGGAAAGTTTAGAAATCAGTCCATTTTGAGTTAGGTTGTCTGTTTTGCACTGTCAAGTTTTGGATATTATTATTACAAATTTGTGTTGCTACAGTTAATAGAAGTTTGAATGTATAACAAGCAGCATTTTTGTGCACCAATCAGTGATGACTGTATTAACATATCCAGATGTTTTGCTTCACAATTGTTAATTAATAATAAGACTTGATAAATTGCAAAACCTTTTGTAAAATAATCTTATTACTCACCCAATTCAATGTGATTGTATACCTCATTTGCAGCACAGCAAAACTAGATTTTCTTTTCATTGTAAGTGCTTAAAATAAATTGATTAATGTATGCATGTAGTTTTGTTGCTTTGCGTTGCACCACTTGCACTCAGAGTGGAAATAATTGATGCTCGCTTTTTTTAGCAGCACAGAACAAGTTAAGCCCCCAGAGTTTAATACTTATTGTTAGGGGTTTATTTAAAATGATAAAATATGAGCAATAATAATATATAAATAATAACAATAATAAAATAATACAAATTTAAATATCCCTGTGTGTATGCTGTGATAATATTTGATCTTTCTTTTAATTGTAAATTTCATTATCATTTTGTTTTTACTGTCTGTCTTTTCCCTACAGGCTAAAAGCAAATCTTTATGCAGAGCCAACCAGGTAAATTGTTTATTTGTGTTTGTTTGTGTGTGTGCGAGAGAGAGAGATGTGAAGGTTCACCAGCAGTATGAACACCATTTGCCCTCTTTTTCCTTTGCCCCACTGAAAACATACTCATGCACACACACACACACACACACACACATGTTTGTTTCTGTGAATTGTGGGGACTTTCCATAGATTTCTATTGTTTTAAACTGACCAAACGATATTTTCTATCCCCTAACCTAACCCTAAACCTACCCCTTACAGAAAAACTGTTTACATTGTCACACTTTCAGATAAACATCATTTACTATTTTTAATAATTTTTTTCCCTCGAAATGTCAAAAATTTTAGGTTTTACTATCCTTGTGGGGACATTTGGTTCCCACAGTGTAGCATAAAAAGTACACACACACAACTCCATGGAGATGGATGCATGGTGAGTTAATTGTGTGTGAAAGGCATAAGTGGTTCAGTGTGTTCTGCTCTGATACTAGTTTACGCTGACCCTAATGTTAAAGAGAACAGCTACTGCTTTTTCCAAATATCTTTTTCACAGTCCTGTCCAAGACACTCTACACAAAAAACACAAATCTGACTGCTTAGAAAAGTAATTGCACACTCCTCAGGGAGCCACACGATTTGAGGCATCATTCATGTCTGTTGCACAAACCGTGTGGGATGACATTTTATATTTAGATTTTTCAAACAACGATACTAATGATACTTTTACACCACTATTTTTGACCATTTCATTTCAAGATTGAGCCACATTCAAGTGTGTATGCTGACAATAATATATGCTAATTATAACCAATAGTGGCATTAGAACAGTGATGAGAGCAGGCGTTAATTAATTAAAAATGTATTTAAGTAGGATGTAGTGTGTGAACTTGGCATTGGTCCTCATGTTCACACTTCTCTTTGCTGTGAAATCAGTTTTTACAAGTAATTCTCCCCTTTTATTGCCAAATGGACAGCCAGTCTGTTCATTTAATGTGGATTTTTTTCGGTACAGCTTACATTTCTTGGAAAAGTTCGTTTGAAAAAGAATAAAAGAAAGATGATTGGCATAGGACAAAATATAGAATCAGAGAAAGATTGGCATGGGATAAAATAAAGAAGGTGTTTAAATTTCCAGTGAGTTCATGCCAGTAGAATATGTTTATGTAGACAGAGATACCTTAATAATGCCCAGGATACATTGTATGATTTTGGGCTGTCCCAGACAAAAGACAACCAACAAGAAACAATCATGGCGATTTCTTTCATTGTGGCTCCTAAAAGTTTCATTCTTTTATATTAACTTGCATCATAGCTTATGATTCAGTATGTGTCATCATCGTACGTTCTACATGTCGCACATGTGGTTTGTAATGATCTTATAAGACTGTCTGTAGAGGGAATAAAACGGCTTTGTATTTTCACAGACAAATACTGAACTTTCTAAAGACTTAATCAGGTGTTTGGTGTGTGTGTGTGTGTGTGTGTGTGTGTGTGTGCCAGCTGGATTGCGTCTTGCACTGTTGGAAGGGAGTCAGAACCTAGAACCCTCCTTTGTTGGGAAACGGAACAGAACATTCATTCTATTGCTTAATTAGGCCACTGGCCCCTGAGGAGCCTCACCGAGACCAGGGCTTAAAAGTCACAAGAATTAAGACTTGATAAAGTCATCTCCGGACTCTCCAAATTAAATCTCTGAATTAAAATTGTGAAATACAGTTTAATACTTTTTATGTTGACATGTTTCAACATAAAAATGTTTCACATGTTTGTGAAAACACGTTTTGGCTGAGTCATGATCATATTGTACATTATTATCATTGATTTTGTATATTATTTATTTATATTTTGTAGGCAAGGTACAGACAACAAGAAAAGGTAAAAAGCAGCAAAGGGGGAAACCAAAGCGAAAGAAACCCAGTGAGGAATAAAGCCGTAAGTTCTCATTTCCTATACAAAAAAATCCTGCCATGTTAATAAAAAATATATTTCAGTTGCAAGTTTTAAATTTTTAAATTTTATTTTTAATTTCAAGTAAAATGTTCTTAAAACAAGATAAATGTATTTGAGAAGCAAAATTGCATAAAATCTTAAGACATGAGGTTATGCTTAAAAAAAAAAAGAGATGATATTGATATTGTACTCAATTTTACTTCTCAGACGAATCTTATTTTCAATAACTGTTTACATATTTTTACTGGAAAATAAGAAAAAATAGATTAATGAAATGTTTTTTCCCCCCCTGAATTTTAAGATCTACTTCGGTATGGAATCCCATATTCATTTACCATGGTATTTATATTTCCACTTTAAATTACTTCAAAGAATACCATGGTACATTTTGGTACCTTTTTGTCATCGTAGAAATTACAAATGATAGACATTTAATAAAAGCAGTTTAGCAATATGCTTAATAATTAATCTTTGTTTTGCCTTTATTTATTTAGTACCATCAATATTATTAAATCTTAAAATCTATTTCGAAGCAACAATGTACATGACTCCCATAGATGAGTTTCTGGGCAATGAGAGCTGAAGATTTCCTCTTTTTCATACGTGCCGTATTGCACGTTTATGCATGCAACATTGACTTCTACTCAGACAACAATTAATTAATTCTGGTCAGGGAAAGAATTCAACAGTTCCTCTCCTTCCTTTTCTACGTCATTGGTTTTTGATGAGGGCAAGTGGAGGGCGCTTTGGACCGCCTTTCCCTCCCTGCTATCCATCATCTACTCCTCCATGGATGGAGTCAGTGGCAAGTGTGAAATCAGGCTAATTTGGCAGCCAGAACGCCCCTCCCTTTTCAGCCTCTCAAACCACTTCCACACAAAGATTGATTTTCTTCCTTAATTAACTCTCACCCATACACTGCTCTCCAGTTTTGGTTTAGTTAAAAAAGGGAAGAGGGAAAAAAACAACCCCATCAGCCCACCATCCCATCAGAGATGTCACAAATGAGACATCAAAGAACTGACGGCCAAAGACACTATCCAGAGTATATCTGTGGTGCCGTCCAAAAAGAAGATCAGGGCTGTGCATGATCAGAATGCATTATGGGTCTTTTTGTGCTTGCTACTGAATTTAATTTCAAGCCTAATGTGGAGATGCAGGCTTGGGTCTGGTTTTGCAAAGTTAATGATTGCAAGAACTGACGTGCTCTTTGTCCATTGTAGCAGTTTTACATAATTCTCTTGGAGCCGGATTTGTCAGAACCAGTATTATAATCAGAATTGTGTTACTCAATTACTTGGAGTCTTTTCTTACTATTTTAAAATTCCTCCTGACTTTAGGACCTCTTTACAGTTTTCACAACTTGAAACTGAAATCAAAGAATAGTTTGCCAAAAATGACATTGTGTCATAATTTACTTATTCTCATACTGCACTCTCAGAAAAAAGGTGCAAAAGCTGTCACTGGGGTGGTACCTTTCCAAAACGTTAACCTTTGTACCGTATTTACTCCTAAAAGATGCATATTAGTGCCTTTTAGTACATATTCATGCCTTTTGAAAGCTTTTGTAACTTTTTAATGTAAAATAAATAACAACAAATGTTTAGATTGGTCATCCAAAATGGCCTTTTAACGGGCTATCACTGAAGGCGAATGACCCTCTATTTCACACCAACAAGCATGATTTTGTTTCTTCTTGTGCCACAGGACTCTAGGGCCGACTACACAAACCCACTCCTCCTCCCCTCCCACTCTACGCCTAGCTCTCCCCTCAACACTGCAGAGAGGCGTGTCCACCGTGCGCCACCCGCAGGAGTGCATCCACGATCTCCTCGTGTGAATGGCAGGTGCAGTTGAGGGAGGTGAGCTGTACCAAGAGAGGAAGACATCTAACCACCACAGGTTCCGTAACCAAACAAACATATATACAACTTATCAAAGTGTAGCTTATGGCTTAAAATAGCCCTTACCAACATTGGCATGCCCTCCCATTTGGGAGTTTATTGCACATAGGAAGTGTGCTCCAATCAATGACCTGCAGAAACAAAAACAGCATTTGACACACACACCCACCCACACACCACAGTTCTAAGATATACTGACATCTCATAGTATATGACGTTATCTCTGTATGGGTGTATATATTATAATATATATACAGTATATATTAATATATATATATATACCTATTATAAATAGTATATATAATTCACACACACAGGTCAATTTATGTTCGAATGAGAATGTTGAGCATCCTTAGGGCTTTTCACTTATTATAAAATCATATTTTTATTCAACAAGAATGCATTAAATTGATCAAAAGGACCCCCCCCCCCCCCCCCGTAAAGTCATTTATAATGTTACAAAGATTTCTGTTTCAAATAAATACTGTAATATTCACTATTTTGACTGTATTTTTGATCAAATAAATGCAACCTCTATGAATATAAGAGACTTCTTTCAAAAACATTTAAAACGTTACCAGTCCTGAACTTTTGAACGGTAGTTTAACAATTTGAATGCATTACCATTGTGGTTACAATTGTTTATGAAAGGCTTGAAGTAAAATGTTGCTCAGTATTTTTAACATGAGTAACTTTCTTTCCTCCTCTCATTCTCTTTCAGATGTGAAACCCAAAGCGAATAGTGAAATCAAACCACCCGTATAATCCACCGATCAAACTTTGCACAGCTTTGAGGAGGTCAAAGGTTTGCTTATTCTTTTGTCACAGACTCTGAAGTTTGGGTCTCACGCAAAAAAAGAGTTTGCGTTCAGGAACAAACAACAGACCCACCCCCTGTGGCCCATCTGGCTATGTCCCACACACTATTACGACAGTATTAGATCCATATTCATTCATTCTGTACCGGGTGTGTACGGAATATCACCAGATCCTACTGTTGAAGCTTTTCACCATTATGATCCAAACTTCAGATCACCTTTAACCATTTGACATTTGTATTATAGACGTTCAATGGGTCAAGCGTATCGCTGGAATATTCAATGCGCTAAAAGTGAACCATAGTGTTCTCATTGAGCTTTATCCAAAACCAGTTTTGGGATTTTGTTCAGCTTCAATGGATCCTCATAGGCACAGACACACAGCTAGAGTGATGCTAAGGATGACAAGTGCGCTAAGAACTTTCAAAGGGAAACCTGAATAAGGAAGGAGTCCTTTTTTTCTACCAAACTACTTAAAGTGGAGAGTTTTTGATGGGATGGATGTTGACAGACCTTCAGTGTTGAGAGAACTCAAGTGTTTCGCTACACAAACAGAGTATCTCATCCTGAGAACATCACGACGTCTCCTCTGACCCTCCTCATGTGATAAATGGATGGATGGGTCGATTAGACGGATCGACGGGTGTCTGTGTGGTCTGAATTGTGCATAATAAGGATCTGTGCGTCTATCCTAATTTATTCCTGGCCTCTATAAGTCCATAATGTGGCTTCACAGACTGTATCAAAGAGTCTTTTTGTGTTTGTTTGATTTGCTTTTTGTTCGGTTCCTTCCTTTGGGAATTGAAAGCTTTTTCCCACTGGCTAGCCAGTGAGAGGAATGCCAATCATATAGAAACCTGGCTATATTCCATTGGTGCTCACCAAACACAAGTCTTCTCTCTCCCACACCCCCGATCACACTCGTTTTTCATCTCTTTCTTTATCCCTTTTCACTTCATCTGTCTTTTTTCATTCTTTCTCCCTCACACACACAGTCATGCGTACACATACAAATGCAAGCAGGTAAATATAAGCTTTTCTGTGTTGATACTGAAAGAAGAATTTATTTTATCTGTCTTATTCCTTTTGTAAAGAATACTAATGTTATTGTAGTCCGTTTTGTTTTAAAGAATGTTTCTTTTGTGTATCTCTGTTAATCCAACCTATAGAGTCAGGCTGGGTGGCCGACCGTGTGTTGAGTTGGAGTAAAAAGCGCTGAAAGTCTTTAGGAAAAGGGAAATGCCCATTCTGTTTGTGTTTTGTGTCTTAATCATCTCACAGCGTTGGGAGTATGATGTATTTATTTTTTTATATTGAAATGCATTTTATATTATGCTTTGCAATGTTTCTTTTGGGACATTTAATTATCGACTGATGATTCGAGAATATTCAGTATTTTTGGCTGATTTCCTCAGAATCATGCAGCTCGGATAATGTAGCTGTCAGTCGATGTTGAGGATTGTTAGTTTCCATCGATGCCAGAGGCCGCAAACGTGAAAGAATTGCTTTTTTTTTTAATAGTGGTCATTTAACCAAACACTTCTTTCCACCATATATGTAGCATTATTGAATGAAATATGAATTTCAAGAGCAAGTTTGACCTCACTTTAAGTGATTTCTCTGATTATTTGTTTAGTCATTTTCTGCAATAATGTAAATTATTAGGATCCCTCAGCACCCTTTCACTCTTCAGACTACGCAGATATAAGATATCCACGAGTTATCAGCATTCCCAAACTACTGATCTGTGTTAAAGTCGACATGAAATTTCATTAGCAACCCATTTTACTTCAGTATATGATGTAGTTTTAGTGAATATGAAAAAAATATGTAGGGTGGCGCTTAATTTTATGCATTGGCAGTTGATTGAATGGTGCACTGGAAAAAAAATGTTGCAGGATTTACTACAGTTGTCACTCAGAAATTCCTAGCAAATTTTACACATTTTAAACACAATTTAATGTGAAATTTTGAAGTAGAAAGACTGAAATAGTATTTTCCTGTAAAACATACTCCAATAATCTTCAAAAATCATTGTTTTACAGTGAAAGTGGGTGGTCCAAAACAAAATGGAGCTAAATCTGAATGTTAATTTGCCTAAATAGCTGTTTGACTATTGGTTAGCATTATCCAATAGCCCATGTGGTCTAAGTCAGAGGCCCCCACCACCGGGTCACGAGGACCCACTACCGGGCCGTGGAAGAATTGTGTATAGATATGACACTCTGTTATTTATTTATGTTAATGATTGTTCAAATTATTCTGTATTTTCTTTGTATGCGATCGATATGGAGTAGCAATTTGACAATTTCATGTTAAATAAGTAAATGAAAGATTGCTCTGATCTGACACATATTAGGAGTTAAACCCTACCGTTCGGCACGCTCGTGATTCGCAGATTAATTTGCCAGTTTACACGTACAAGCAATTTTAAACCACAAGAAGAAGAAACGAAATAGAGCTCAATTCGTTACTCACGCGCTGTTCTCGCACACAATCAAAGCGCGCCCAAGCATAGAGACGTGTTTCAGACAGCGCGGAAATACCGAGTTGGGTATACATACACATAAAATGAGCCTATGTCAAAAACGCTTTACGGCATTGACATTGTGCTTTAAATTTTTTTTTCTTGCTTATCCCAAAAAATAGTCCGATCTGTGACTCAAAAAAAAAAAAACACGATATGCGTTGAACCACTATATAATGCTAGGCTATTATAATACTATACCGGTCCGTGAGAATATTTTCCAAACTTAACCGGTCCGTGGTGTAAAAAAGGTTGGAGACCCCTGGTCTAAGTGACATCAGCGGGAAAGGAAAGTTGTTTCAGAGACGGAGCAAGTTATTTTGAATGTATGATGCGAATGCAAATATTGTTTTCCTTAGAATGATATGCTTGTACTATAAGACTAGGAATGTGTAAATGAAAGTAAATAGGGTTGATTTTGAGTTCATGTTGACTTTAAGATCTTCTCTGTGTGAACTGGTCAATATGTTGTCCTGTTTCCTCGTCTATGATGACTGGCTTTCCTTCAAATCTATTGCCGCTGTGAAATGTTCCGTGTGAAATATCCTGTGCTATAAACGTAGCGTTTTCTCTCTCTCAACAGTAACATGTATCAACTACCTCTGTGTCTGTACAGTCAACGTAACTATCACAGTAAGATTATAGAACGTGAAAATATATAAAACACATACACAAAATGCATACCATATGAATGTACTGACAGAACTTAAAGGGGTCATATGATGCCATTTAAATTTTTCCTTTTTCTTTGGAGTGTTACAAGCTCTTGGTGCATAAAGAAGATCTGTAAAGCTGCAAAGACTAAAGTCTCAAAACCAAAAAAACAACTTTATCAAAGTTAAGACTCTGCCAAGCCTACCTAAAATGGCTCGTTCTAACAAGCCCCCACATACCTACGTCACTATCTGGAAGATTTGCATAAGCGCCCAATGTTCACGAAAGAAGGAAAGGCGGAACTTTATTTCGCTGTAGTATGTTGCCCGCCCGCCATGTCGTGAAGGCACTGTGTGATTCGTTGTGTTTGTTTGGTCTTCCAAAAGAGGACGATATCCATCGTCATGCCTGGAGCTGATACGTGCTGGTCGCGAGGAAATACATTCATTCGCCCTGTCGGATCGCCCGGATCGGCTTTCACAGTGGAGAAGCGGAGTAAAGCCCGGGGTCATCACATGTGGTGCCCAAGCCCGCCGGTCGCCTACTTCGGAATGCGCCGGGCCGACGGACGTTCTCAGCCCGCCGCCTCCGCTAGGCGTGTGTGACGCTTTTTTTTTGTGAAAGCGAAACTACTTTGTTTGGTCTTCCAAAAGAGGGACCAACTAGAAATCAGTGGTTAAGTTATATCTACAACACTGTTCCAGAACAGTTCAAAACAAATATTCAGATGTGTTCAGCGCATTTTATGGATGACTGTTTCCTGATCCTGGGAGAGTAGGCTACAATGCTGGCTGTTCTGACTCAAATACTGTAAGTTTTTTTTATATTTAAAGAATTTTCCACTGACTATTCAAACGCGAGTTTTGAGCAGTGTAGAGTAGCACTTGTTGTTGGTCATTTCTCCGATCACAAATACAGACATTGTAAAGCTACAGTTAAGTCATTATACTCGTAATAGTCCCACTGGCTGCAAACCAAAATGCCTCAGTTTATAATTGGCGTTGTTAATGTTACGTCTCGTCCGCTCCGGCCGGACAGGGCATCAGGGGCGTAACATTTCCGTCACACGCTTGGGGCATTCGGCCAATCACAACACACTGGATAGCTGGCCAATCAGAGCACACCTCGCTTTTCAGACCGATGAGCTTTGTAAAAAAACACGTTTCAGAAAGGTGGGGCATAGAAGAGAAAAAATTATGTACAGTATGTGGAAAATAATTTTAAAGTTTTTTTAACCTTAAACCGCATAACCCCCATTGATTTACGCCAACTACCCCAACTAATATCTTTTAGCAGCATCATATGACCCCTTTAAGTGCTTCCGATCTCTTCTGTGTAAAGATAATTCCAGAATCCTGTCTCTTTGTTCCGAGATTTTGTGCGTAGAACCGTATATGTCCGATATGTATCCAGGTAGATCAGGACCCAACAGAATCCAATCTGCACCACAGTCTATACACGATATAAGCTTTAAGTGTTTGTTTGAACGTAATTAATAATGGTCATTGCTGCTATACCATCTGTGCCCAATTCTCCTGTGTGTGAACATGTGTATAATATTTGTTACAGAGAGACATAACCTGCTCTGCTTTATGTCTACAATGTGTATAAATTCAAACGTAGGTCTGATCACACATACAGTATATACAAAACACAACAGCCATAAAGCAATGTGCTATATATTAATATAAATAAAGTGAAATGTCTTATTTTTGAGATAGATTTGTGATGATTTGGTAATTCTGAAGTGTCACTTGCAAAATTACCACAGTATTGGGTGAGTCTCATAAAACTTGTTAAAAACATGTCTGGGTCAGATTTAAAATCATTTTTGCATTATTTTCATTATGCATCTCATTACTGTATTGCAAACAAAGATATAGATTTCTATACATAGAATATATATTGGGCTACATATAAAATAAATGCATTATAGAAGTGTTTATTGTATTGTCTTTTGTAATTAAATTTTTGTAGTTTATGAACAGAAAATCGTTGTATTACAGGGGTGAAACTCAAAAGTAATAATATCCATTAAGGCAATGAGTATCTGGTTAGAAAATATAGAACTTGTCATGAAAATAATGTTTACAATGCAAAAACTCTTAATGGTCCTAAAAATAGACTTGGGCCTGGACATGTTGTTGTGAGATTGGATCTATTGTGGAAATAATAGGTCTATAACCGGACATGTAACATGATTTGAAGAAGACCTTGACCTTGGATGAACATAACATGGTACATGTGAATAGTAATCATTTAGCACCATACTATATATACATATCGACGTACTATAGTGTTAGTATCTGATAGCATCACTTTACCATGATAATTTAACAGTAGTTTTCTATAGGGAAAGCACATATTTGCTTTAGTCTTTGTTTTATTCTCAATTCAACCTCCCTGTTTTGTGTCGTCCACCCCCTCCCTTCTCTTTTCCTGCCGTTTAACTTTAACGATAATGAAAGACAAACATTGTGATAATTATCACCTGGGTCTGGGAGTCTCAGGCAGAGGGCCACCAGCACCGTAATGATGTGAGAAATAATATTATCTCTCTCCCTCCTCTCGCTTGACTGCTGCTGAGTCAGACTGGCTCACAGACACACACACACAATGCTTAATGCTAATGCCACCTGCCCAGTGCCTGTGGAACAGCACAAACCTTACCTGATATCTCCTGTCTGATGATTCACTGATACTTGTTTTATTCTGTCTTTGTAGGCTTTTAACAGGAGTGATACAGCTAAGACATGCTGCTAAAAATACATGCAGCGCTACCCGTGAATCAGTCCTTCTCACAAAGAAATGTCTGGCTCAAATAAAATAAAATATAAAATCATAAAATTAATAGAAATTTTAGATGACGAAAATGAAGTCTGCTTTTATAACCCTTAACATTTTTCTGTATGTTTTTTATTACAGGTAATCCTAAAATAGGCTTAATTTTCACAGTTGTTGATATATTCTAGGTAATAGTCTTTATTTTGCAGTGAGAATGAATAATGAATTTATATTATTACGATTTTTTTTTTTTTTTATAAATAGTAATATTAAATAAATAAATTCATTATATTTTGCTGTAGAAACGAGGCCTATTTTTACGCACTATATATGGTACGTTCTGATTTTTATTATTATTATTATTATTGTATAATTATTATTTCTTTAAATGTGATGACAATTAACCAAAATGAATCCTAAAAGGCTTCATTTATAAATACATTTTATAATTAAAGTTTTTATGAGACTCCAGTCATAAATCTAGACTAAATCTAAACATGTTCTGCCATATTACAGACTCAAACAAGGGTTTTTGTTGGCCTGTGCTTACTGACAGTTTTGTAAAGGTCAGATTTCATCATGCTGACACTTTTATTCACTATCTGGTCCCCTCATCACACTCTCAAATAGGATTTTGTATTAATAGAGAGCCAGACATCTGATTCCAGTGACATTATCAAAATAGAACATCCTCTCCAGCGCATCACCTGCAGCGAGACGCTGGAGTGCCGAGTTCTCATATACATTTTCACACATGTTGATGGGGGGAAAACCCCCCCCCCCTGCCCCCCCCCTTTTTTGTTGATGCAGCAAGGTCGTGTGTGTGTGTGTGTGTGTGTGTGTAGCAGTCTGTATTGATTTATGTCCGAATTCAGTGCTTGGCCATTTCCAAATGTGCGTGTGTCTTTGCTCAGAGTGTGTGTAGACTCATTTTGAAGCTGATGCTGGCCTACCTGTCTGTCAGGGCTCAGCGCAGGACTAAATTTAGCAGCCCGCCCGCAAGATTACGAAAAACGGGAGAGAGAGAAAATGCAGAGTGACTCATCCATCCAGAAGATGGAATACATTTCTGTGCCAATTTCTGTCTTTCTATCCCTTCCTCCCTGTCTTCTTTTAGGCATTATAGAAATGATATTTCCCAGGGCCGCCCTCTTCCTCTGTCGGGTTCACCTCTTTTTTCATTTCCAGCTAAAAACACAGTCCCGTGTTGTTTTCCTGCTCTTGCGTGTGTGAGTGTGTTGGTGCCCAAAGTGGCACTAATGATAAAACATCAGTCGTGTTTTCTTTGCATCTCTTTGTTGAAGCAGCTGTGTTCTAGCAGGCCTGGATGCTATCTGGACAACATGAATATGTGTGCGTTGTGATGTTATCTGGCAGAGACGACGACATTGTCTGAGCACAGCCTGTGTGTGTGTGTATGTGTCAGCATGTAAGAGAAAAAATGTAAACCCTCACATTTAGGCCACTAAAAGTGGTTTTCTAATGTGTTTTTATGAGCACTTCTGCTCTGGGGGAACACTGATGCTATTGAACCCTGTCTGAAAAGAGCTGTGTCATCGATCTCAGTCCAAAATAATGCAGATCCTGAGATAAGTTACAGGGTTTGCTGGATTCAAAGTGAGTTTGCTGATCGGCACAAAGAAGATAAGGAGCACAAAAAGCTCTTATGCTGAGAGGACATCAAACAGGTTACATGCTGCCTCATGTTGAATGGCTGAGAGTATGTATGTGTGTAGGACAGGTCAATGTTTTCCTATACTGTGGAGACCAAGTGTTCAGGATAGTAAAATCTGAAATTGGTAATCAGCCAATTGTTACAAATGGATTAGGAATCATGCTAAATGTTTTGATGAAAATCTAAGGTTTGAGGTTAGGTGTAGGGTTAGGGAATAGAAAATAAGGGTAGTTTTGTCCCAGTCATAAAACAAAAATGAGTGTGTTTTGTTATTTGAAAGGATCTCAATTATGTTTCAAAAGCACTTTCGATCAGTGTTATTTGGCTTGGTGATGTGTGTACTAGGAACAACATGTTTTAGTCAGTGTGCATGAGTAGTCTTTTCATCTTTAAAATCATATTCGCCTCAAAATGATTCATTTCGTGCTTTCATTGGCATCAAGTGCAGTTTCTTGACTTTTTTACATTCTTTTAGCGACATCTGCTGGTGCTTTAAATGTTGCAGTCAATAGATTTGCTAATAAAATTGTTTATAAATGCCTATAAACCACGAATATTCGTCATAAAATGCACTTGAACAAAAACCAAAACCTTTTTTTATTTCAAGTTAATTTATTTATAAAATTATTTGTTTTTTTATTTTAAAAATGTTTATTTTTTTGTTGTTGTTGTTAAATAAAGATAACAATGAAAATAATAGGACAAACTAAAACTAAAATAAAATGTAATTCCATGGCTCCAGCACTATTTTAAATATAAATTCTTTTAGTTTCAATTAATTCTTAAATAATAAACACGGATGTATTAAAAGCATTAAATAGATAGATCCATGAATTGCATTAATTAATTACCGGTAATTAATTTTAAAAACAGTAATCGTGTTAAATGGCAGCCCTAAGAATATTCAAACTAAATTTAACATAAAAGAGTAAACATGCTATAAAACATTTAAACAAGAAAAAAGTCTAAAAATAAATGTATAGGCCAACTGTGAAAACAAACTAGAAAACGTAAAAACTAAAGTCTAATCATATTCAAATTATATGCAATTAGAAATGAACGTTTCAATACCCTAATCCTGCTTTTTTATATTTTTTTTATTAACAAGATCAAAATACATGTATATGACAAACACTATGCATGATATAAACAATAAACATTATACATGAAATAAACAATTTCACACTTTTACAAATTTATATAAAAATATTAAAGCGTTTACAAACTTTCACCGTTTTAATTGCTTTTTGTTTCATAGAAAATCGTATAGTATCAATATAATGCTCCATTTCCTTCCTAAAAGAAAAAAAAAATTTTTTTTTGCATGAGAACTTACATTTGTGAATATGAAATTTTGCATGTAAAAAAATAAGATTTATCATGAAGACCCTAATCCTGCTGCATATCGCACAAAATGTATCATCTGCGTCACAAGTCGCTTTCAGGAAAGTGGCAGTGCGCGTGCGCAATCGTGGACGTGGCAGTGACGTTACGCACACCGGAAGCGGTCAGGACTGGAAGTGAAACCCCGACCTCCGTAACATCGACAAGCTGGGAATACTGGAAAAAACGACGAAATGAAACGGTAACCGTGAGTAAACGATTATAAACCATGTCAGGAATGTGTTAGCTAGTGCTTAAGGTTCATCTGGAGTGTTTATAGTTAAAATTTAGACAGACATGGTCGAGTTTTGGGCCAATTGGCGCTCAAAGAACTGCGTACTGCTGGACTGAAGACGGTGTCAGTTGCTATACAGACATAAACAAACAAACCTGCAAACACCTTGAAGGATAGAATTTGTGTTTAGAACATGCTTGTAATATATCTTTGCAAAGAATGAGTTGTCTTTCATTGATTTGTGTTATTAAATATCTGTGAAGCCAGAATATAATCCGATAACATGTGAGTTCAGTTTATCTCTCTGCTCAGATGACTGGTGGTCTGGTTACTTGTAAACATTGTCTAGAGTGGGTTTTCTTATTGGTATTATAAAGAAGGGTAAGCTGAGGTGTTGGGATCAGTATGTAAGCAGATCTTCTGTTTGTCACGTATTACTGGATGTGGGAGTGACATCTTACTTATTTTATCTGGATTCACAGACAGCAGCCATGTACCTAGAGCATTATATTTGACGTCAAGTGGTTGAAAATCAGTTCTAGGAAAAGTTCATGCATTATTTGTAGCCATTTGTTTTGATATTTTATCAATTAGAAGAGTATTTGGATA
Source organism: Sinocyclocheilus anophthalmus (assembly GCA_018155175.1). Taxonomy (NCBI): domain Eukaryota; kingdom Metazoa; phylum Chordata; class Actinopteri; order Cypriniformes; family Cyprinidae; genus Sinocyclocheilus; species Sinocyclocheilus anophthalmus. The sequence goes on from JADLZN010007908.1 coordinate 472,821, forward strand.
GTTAACTCCAAAATGGCAATTCTGTCATCGTTTACCAAAACCAAACAATAATAAAATGTTGACGGTGGCCATTGACTTTCATAGTATGGGGGGATAGAAACCTAAGGAAGTCAATGGCTACCATCAGCTGTTTGGTTACCAAAAATCTTCAACATACAGTCTTTTGTGCTCAACAGGAAGAAAGAAACTCTTTCTGGTTTTGAACAGCTTGAGGATGAGTAAATGACAGAATTTTCATTTTTGGGTGAACTGTCCCTTTAAGTCTCTAAATGCTTTCTAAAACATTGTCTAGTCTCTTCTCAGCAATGGCAATCAAAGTTCTGGTTATTGATTGAATCATTCTGTGATCCTCAGATGATGTGCGGTGTCGCTGAAGAACAGTCACCTCTTCCAAGCTCTTAGTGACATCTGAAGTCTGAATTGCTTGCTTTGGCCTCATAAAGACGCCAGCAGAGAGTTTCACAGCAGCTGGATTGCTTTAGACTCACTGTCATACATACACATCCTGATATCGTTTAGGGAAGGTTCTGAGGTTCTGCAGCATTATCATGACGTGTCGGGACCGCACACTTGAGTTTCAGTCGGCTTGTAAGTCACTGCAGGGGAGACAGTTACAGGTATGACAATAGTACCAAATATATTATAATAATATTTAAAGGAAAATAATACACTTTACATAATTTTTTTTAAATAATTTACTGACCTATTTCTTTCTGTCATTAAACACAATTTATACTAGGCAGAATGTGAGCTTTTCTTTACATCAAAAGTAAATGGTGATTTATACTGCTAAACTCCAAAAAGGCACTATGCAAGATATATAAAAGCAGTATAAAGAAGAAGGTTCTCCTTTGCTGTTTCATGGAAGTAAATAACTTGTCATTATATTTTTAGATTTTCATGTTACACTTCGCTCAATTTATTCACCTTCAGACCATACAAGATGTAGATGAGGTGTTGTTGTTTGTTTTGTTTTATTGTAACAGATTTAGAGAAATTTAGCATTACATCACTTGCTCACCAATGGATCCTCTGCAGTGAATGGGTGCCGTCAGAATGAGAGATAAACAGCTGATAAAAACATCACAATCCACAATTCCCACCATTGTGATGTTTTTATCAGCTGTTTGTAATGCTACATTTTGGTGCATAATTACAACAATTTAATATTTTTGGTAAAAAACAATTCCTCTGTCTTTTCAGAATGGGACTCACACTAAACCTGCCATTAATGCCATTAAACAGCGCAGTGACTTCACTCTTATGGCCAAGTAAGAGTGCATATCCATGTTTTTATTTGGTGTTTGCCCAGTGTTTCTTTGCTTCAGGGCAACTGTGCCTTGTCTTGCTTCCTCAAAACTTTGCCCACCTGAAACCTTGTTTTTTTTCTCTCCGAAACAGGAGAATTGGGAAAGACTTGAACAACACGTTTGCCAAGCTTGAAAAGCTTACAATTTGTGAGTAACAAGACTCTTATTGGTGGTGGATGAATGTGTATTTTAACAGAATTGTTCTGATGCTTGTCCATGGTTATTTGGCAGTCCCCTAGATTACTTTAAGGTCTAATATGATTGACTTAGAGTTATCGATTTCTTACACTGTATGGTCTGGTGTCATTATAAACTTTTATCCTTCCCTCACTCCTAGTGGCCAAAAGGAAGTCTTTGTTCGATGATAAAGCAGTGGAGATTGAGGAGCTAACGTACATCATTAAACAGGTTAGTGACATCTCTGTTGTCATTCTCCATATATCTCAGTTCTTGCTTATTTCACTTTATTGACTTTGAAGTTGCCTGTAGGTGTGTTGGTATTTTTTTGTTTACCAGAATTTTTCAGCTAACTACAATATTGTGTAAGAGCAAACCTCTTGCAATGATCTGATATATGCCATCTGTGTCTCTCATCAGGACATCAACAGTCTGAACAAGCAGATAGCGCAGCTGCAAGACCTTGTACGATCCCGCAGTGGGCAAAATGGCCGCCACATCCAGACACATTCCAACACAATTGTTGTCTCCCTGCAGGTACAATCTTATATCTGATATTGCTGCAGTGCACAGATATTCCAGACTCTATAGGAAGTATTATCTCAAATATCCCTAGCTGTAGACAGTAGGGATGGTTGATCTCATTTTGATTGACATGAGATGACTTGACTACCACACCTTTCATTTTCCTGCTGCGGAACAGTCTTATATGTAAATGTTTGTGTTGCAGTCCAAACTGGCATCAATGTCAAACGATTTCAAGTCAGTCCTGGAAGTGAGAACAGAGGTGAGGTTTTTTGTTTTGTTTTTGTTTTTAAATGGTCACTGCCGCACTTTTAGAACATCATCAATTTCATGCCAAGCAGTTGTTAGGCTTTTAAATATTTGATCAGATCCTTAGCAAAGCAAAAACGCATAATGTTTACTGTTCACCACGGTCCTATGAAACCACCTGCTCTTTCTTTTGATTTTCATGTCAGTTTTCTTTTGTTTAAATAACTTGTGTTTTAAAAGAAGATGACATTTAGTTGAGTTGTAATGAGTGAATGTTATTTTATTGTTTTAACTGAGGCATATCTTTCCTGTTGTGTGTTTAGAATCTGAAGCAGCAGCGCAGCAGAAGAGAGCATTTCTCCCAGGCCCCTGTCTCGGCCTCTCCTCTGCTCGCCAATAACTTCAGTATGTCACATCTTTAGTACTGCTATTTTCATTTTGTGGTTCACACATCTGAACATTTATCCCTTTAGGTTCCAGCTTTTGCTTTTTAATTTCAGTCCGTTCTTAGTAATGAGTCAAGCTATTATGCTTTATTGCTAGTTAATATTATAGAATAAATTGTGTTTGGCTGTGCCAATACAATCATTCACTACGAGTGTCATCAGCAGAAAACCTTTAGACACATTTACTCATTCTGTATAAATATTTTCTACATAGTAAATTGATCACTCACAATGAAATAATGGTTATGTAGTGACTAAACATTGTAAACAAATTAAAACTTCCTTATATTTGAGATTCTCTCTTGCAAATTTTTTTGTATTTAAGGGATGGTTCTCGCAAAAATTAAAGTTCTGTCATTAAATACTCACCCTCATGTCGTTCCAAACCTGTAAGACCTTCATTCATCTTCAGAAAACAAATTAAGAAACTTTTGATGAAATCCGAGAGCTTTCTGACCCTCTATAGACAGCAAGGGTACTACCACGTTCAAGGCCCAGAAAGGTACCAAGAGCATAGACAAAATAGTCCATGTGACATCAGTGGTTCAACTGTAATTTTATGAAGCAACAAGAATACCTTTAGTACCCTTGCTGTATATGGAGGGTCAGAAAGCACTCGGATTTTGTCAAAAATATCTTAGTTTGTGTTCCGAAGATGAACGAAGGTCTTACATGTTTGGAAGGACATTAGGGTGAGTAATTAATGACAATTTTCTTTTTTGGGTGAACTATCCCTTTAACGACCAGGCTGCACCTTAATTGAACTTATTTGTTGTATTTATTATCATTATTAAAATAATTTATTTAAATATTATTGATATTATTTTTATAATATATACATTATAAACTGTACATTTTATATAAATAATTTTAGAAAATGTATATCTATTTCTGTTCTATTCTTTCTTTTTATAATTTATTTCATTTTTTATATGAAAAACTGAATTTTTCACACATTCTTCAAAGTATTTGTGATTTTGTATGCACACATGGTGTCTTTATTCTGTATTTAATAGTTTTCTATTTCTTGGCTGTCGCAGACAGCTCAGTTCTGATGCAGGATGAGTCCAGGAGTCTGGGAGGAGAGGTGGCCATCGACATGGACTCTAGAGCAAACCCTCTGCAGCTGCAGCTCATCGATGAACAGGTATCAGTCTCACAGGAAATTAGGAATGGATTGCAGTCTAAGGCTGCTGCTTGTAGCTGAAGGTTTGAGAGTATGATAAATGTTGAATGATTGATTTCAACATCAAATGTCCGTTTGTTATGTTTTTGTAGGACTCCTATATCCAGAGCCGAGCAGATACCATGCAGAACATTGAGAGCACTATTGTGGAGTTGGGTTCCATCTTTCAGCAGTTGGCGCACATGGTCAAAGAGCAAGAAGAGACGATTCAGAGGTCAGACAAACACATACACACCACAGGATTTACATACTCCAAAACCACAGACTCAACAGTACAGTACATGCTTCAGAGACATGCTGTACAAACCACACAAACACTTACAGTAGCAGTAGTATTTTTTTTTTTTAAGTCAGCATAAATGCCAGTGTGAGAGTATCACTTTGTAAGAAAAATGATGAGGACGATGAAGATCTCGATGAAGATGTTTATTGCAGCATAGCAGTGACAAAGTACATGTAGTACCTTGGGTTCAACGGAGTCAGAATGAACCCCGAGCCTCCTACGCTCAAACATTTTATACTCTATTACGTTCACGCCGCTCCCACGCTATAGGTGACGAAGTATCGTTCAAGAGATACTATTTACATAAAGAATTATCTCCATGATAATTAAGCTCTTTTGTAGAGAAAGAAGAATAGTTTAATTGGAGTGGAGTTTGGTCGAGGCAGACTATAATTTCTTACAACTTGCATTTGTGACTAAAAGTTGATGTGTGCAAATATTCGTTGTCTGTTTCTGTTGAACACCAGGATCGACGCCAATGTGGAGGACACCCAGCTGAATGTGGAAATGGCCCACACTGAGATACTGAAGTACTTCCAGTCCGTCTCCTCAAATCGCTGGCTCATGATCAAGATATTCCTCGTTCTCATCATCTTCTTCATCATCTTTGTGGTCTTCCTTGCCTGAGAAGGAACAATCCTGAGTGTAAGGTGGGATGAAAACGGAGCCAAAGGGTTTGAAGGAGGGAGGAACAGGCTATGGACTTATGGGCGAATGTGCAAAAACACAAGTGGACTGTGCCGCAGGGGACACTGGCTCCCGGGGGGAGGGTGTGGGGGGGTTCTGATGCTCAGTGGTGGGATGATTTTAGTCAGAGTAAGTTGATGTTAATTCTGTCACTGTCGACTTTCACTCTCTTACACTAGAGGGAGATGGAGGATGGTGGTGATGCTGATGAAGGTGGAACTGAGATTTACTGTGTATTTAAAGAGGAGGTGTTCTGATTCACTCTGTTCTGTTTAAACTTCTTCTACATCTGCATTAATATTTGAGCCTTCGTTTCTTATTAATAATCACATATTAAAAGAGAAGGCTTTTTCCCAAGTGGTTTGATTCTCCAAACTGGTTTAGTTGGTTTTTCTCAGTGTTATCCGTAATCAGCGATAATAAAATCTTTTTTACAGTAAATAAAATGTGACCTGATTCTCATCATAAAATACGCAATAAATACGCAATAAAATGGGCAATTATTTGCCACTTATGGGTGAATCTCACAAAGAAATATCAGTCATATTTTACCCCCAAAATTTGATAGGAAAAATATGTATAATTGGATTTTTAAGAATAATGTATAGTAATACAAAAGTGATGTTTTTAGGACCATTATGACTTTTTTTCATGAAAACCATGTTCTCATATGTAATGTGAAAAAAATGCTGTATAATATTGATGATTATTAGGCTATATCTAGCATGATTTTTTTAATGAGTAATAATAGTATAAATTAAATTCAGTACAACAAATGCTACGGTTATATAATAACATGTACTGATAATAATGTACAAATAAATTTATAAATTGAACATTTTCTTTAGCATTACATCATGGAAGTTGGGGGGAGAAATATAGTAGTGTTCAGTTGAAAGTAATGACAGCAATGCCAAAAAAAAATACTTGTATTAGGTACAGTATATATATTAAAATAAATATCTTATGGTCCTTAAAAAAATAAACATTATCTTTTGTGGGTGGGGAAATATAAGTCTGACATTTTCTGACCATTTTCATGAGATTCTCCTTTCTAGTGTTAAGGCCTTCTGATTGCAGCCCCTGTAAATATGGGGTCTGTAATATTATATACTGTTTAGAGACTTTCAGTTTCTTTTTTTGAGTTTGATTCTGCCAAATACACGAGGAGTTACAGGAAGTTGCCTGGTCTTATGATTTTGCTTCGTGCAGGAATAAACAAGGTGCGACTGAAGACCAGTGTTTTATACAGTACTATAGAATTTAAAAGATCACAGTGCGGTTTAAAGGGCCCAAAGAGACTCCAGACGGATCTAAAGCTATAAACTGCTCATTCATTACATCAGGACGTGTTTCGTTCCAGGCCAGTGCAGAGGACGTCTGAACGTCTGGTGATGAAACCGATCAGTACTCTGAGAACTGAATGCTGGGTGCGTTTCCTTCATTTGTGAGGAGCAACTTTGGCCTGATGAACATATTGGCCACCTGCGCAAAGAGCTGAAGATCAGCTCCTTCATGCTGTGATGCTGTGAATAATGAAACGGGAGAGGGAGCTGGCAGAGATGATGTCGTCTTCACTTAGAAGCAGCATTTTCGAGGTCAAACTCTAATTTGGTAAATCACAGACTTTCTCTCTCCCACACATGCCACAATATCTCAAATCAAACTCATGAACGATGTACAGTGTATTATTTAATGAGCACTTTTTATGAAGACTCCTGTTTCCAGGCTTTTTTTAGCTGAATGGTCTGCATCTCTTGTATAAACTGAACACTGTTGTTATGTAAGGACAAACAGTACATATTAAAATACATCTGAGAAACTGATTATGGCTAATGTTGCTTTTGTCGCTGCGGCTGTAGAATTTTTGTAGAGTGAATCTCACAAAACATGGAATATGTCGCACCAAAATGAAAAGAAAGCTGACATTGTTTTAATAATTCAGTAGCACAGTTCACATTTTGAGTGTTTTATTATTTTGTAAAAAAATTTTATTCATTACTTTAAAATGGTGTACAATTTACAGATTTAAAAAAATATTATTTTAACTTTTTTTTTCTTATTTTGTTCACTTATTTTATAAATGTTTTTTTCTCTTCCAGAAATATGACCTGGACATATTCTTGACAAGTTTTGTGAGCTTCACTATCACAGAAAAATTGAGCTGTGAAAATGCACACATTTATGCCAAATATTTATATTTACATCCAAATATTCAAAATATTTAAGCACACGTTAGAAAGTTTAAAAAAAAGACTAGGCCAGTGTTCTTTGGTTCGATTAACAAATGAACAGTGTTTGTCTTGCAATCTGAAAGCGTAAGCTTTAGTCTTTCAGGATGTCTCCTAGAATCGGATTTTCTTCTCTTGTTCTTTGCCGCCGCCTCTTTTCTTCCTCCTCCATTGTCAACTTGCCTCGAAGGCTTCAAGCTTTTCGAATCCTTCTTTCCTCTGTCTTTCTCTTCATCTTTTCCTCTTGTTCAGCTCTGAGCCGCCTGCTCAAGAGGAGTGATCTCTGGCATGCTGAGGCTCCGTCCCTTCCTGGTGCGCATGGCGGTTGTCACCTGTTCGACTGCTTCCTCGTCTTCATCAGACCATGTGTTTTCCTCTTGCAGGTCGTTGCGGGAACCACCGAAGCTTCCCTTCCCGCGGTTCAGGGTGCGGAACTTGGATCGAAACGTAACGAAGGAGAGGCTCTTGCTGCGCTGTTTTTCCCAACGGTTCACCCGATTCTCGAGCTCTGCGTCTCCCTGAAGCTCATCCAGGCAGTTTCTTAGGACGCCCCGGAACAGTTTGGGGACGTCGTGCACCTCCGCCTCAAGAGCTCTGACACTAGCTTCCTGAACCTTTCAAACAAACAACAAAATCTTAGAGATATTACATGATTCACCTGTCACTATAACTCTTATTGGGCAATACCTACCAGGGTTAAGTAAAAAACTAAAAGGCGCAGTGAGAAACATTTTGGTATTGAATAAAATAAATCACTTGAGGAAATCCATAAAATATAAAAAAAAGGAAACTTTCAGCTAGGTGCCAAGGAAACACTTCTCATTTTTGTTTAGTTTAATGGTAACCTGATGTACTAAAATAACTAAAACTATATGAAATAATACAGATGACAAAAACAAAAAAAAACGGAAGTGACAAAAGGACACAAAATTAAAAATAATCAGTAAAAAGATTATTGGATGTGATATTTACAAGAAAATGACAGCTTAGTCTTCTACTTTAAACTGAAATGTTTAATTCAGTGTGTACCTGCCTTTCTTGGAATTGAAAAAGAAGCCATTTCTGTTTATATTAATTCTAATATTTTAATAGTATATAGGCTAGGGTGTTATATGAGTATATATATACATGATAATAAATAAACTAATTGAAATAAGTTAGTTAAAACATTTTATTCCACTTGTACACATAAATAAACATAAAAATAGATTAAAACATGAAATACATTAACTTAAATAAAACATTACTAAATCTTGTTTTATTTAAGCTTAAGCTAGTTGCCAAGGAAACATTTCTCATTTCCATTTAGTTTTATTGGGGCAGCTGAAAAACCTAAAACTTAATAAAACTGCATATATGTAGAAAAATCACAAAAACAGACAACAAAAAATGGTAAAATTTATTGAAGGGGTGTGCTACGACTGACATGGCACCTTCATATTCATGACATGACACATGTCATGAATACGAAGGAGGTTATATGCATGTTTATGACAACTGTCATTAAGTGTCATTCGCTATGTCATTTTTAATGCAAATATGACATTATTTGACCTAACCCTAACCTAACCACCCCTACCCGGTTTTTTTTTGTAAACCCCCCTTTTTAGAACCATAGCCCATAACAAAGACATCTAAAACAATGTCATCTTTGCATTAAAAAATTACATAACTGAGCGAATGACAATTAATGACAGTTGTCATAAACATTCATAAAAAAAAACTGCATTCAGACGATGTCGGCATGTCATGATTAATGAAGTGTCCTGTCAGTTTATGCACCCCTGCAAGGTGTAAAAGGTAAAACCCAAAAAATTACTAACTTTAACAAACTTACAGATGAAATGGACAAAAATATAAAAACCTAATATAAAACGCTAATGTAAATAAAAGAGTGAGAATTTTATAATATTATGTCAATGATACTAAAAAACACTGATACCCACCTGACAATGACCGGGCCGCATTGTTGAGGTGGGATCTGTGCACAGAGGTCCTGCAGTTCCAGCACGTCTCCTGGCGTGAGCTCGTAGGGGACGTGTGGCTGAGTGCCGGCCAGCCAGCTGTAGTCTGCAGAGGAAGAGTTGCGGCGTCTGCGAGTCTCTGCTGCCTTCTCCAGCCGGATTCGCTCGGTCCGTTTCACCATGGCACCCAGCTCCAGCATCAAAGTGTTGGTCACCAGCTCCTCTGGAGTGCGCTGGCCGGGAACCTTCGGCTCCAGGGAAAACACTACTGAGCAAGAGGAGAGGGAGATACAACACCTCTGTCGGATGAGCAAAACGCCATTCAAATTATAGTTGTAACCTTCAGATTTAACAAGTCTCGAGCACGTCTACAACGTGATTACCAGATCAGCAGATTTCATTTTGACAGAGACTTTTGTTGTTGTTTTAAAGATTTCGAAATTATTTTTTTTTTGATCTAAACTGTATTTGGGACACCAATTACAAGTCAAATGATGTATCTAGTCTGTCTGTACTGTCTGTCTGCCATTGTACTGTTGTCTGTCATCATGTCTCGTCGTCTGTATTCTGTCGGTACTGTGACGGCCGTCCGGCCTTCATGTCTGTTGTCATCTGTCCTTCTGTCCGTCTGTCAAATCGTCTGATACTTCTGTACCGCTGTCTGTTGTCTGTCTGGTCTGTCGTGTCTGTCTGATTCTCATCTATATAGCTGTTGCTCTGTATTCGGCGGCTATGCTTATATATTTCTCGGTATACATGTAATTCATTTTTTAACGTAATTTATATATCATCTTATTGATAATGTAAGATTTCATGTATCTCACGTAGTCTTGGTATTTAATCATATCAATTAAACACTATTATTATTCTATTATTGTTGTGCACTTAGGTTAGCATACTTCTACTCCTTTATTGTATCGTGTTTTCTCTTATTAAATTAGTATTGGCAAACTTTTTTTTTGGAAAATTTGGCCTTACGTGTGTTTTGATCACATCGAGCTGTATCATGTTTCTATAGGCACTCTATTTAGTAGCTGTCTGCTGTTTTGGTCAGCATTTGCAGGAGCGGCCGTGAGTTCAGAGTGCGTTAGAAAGTGAATGGATACTATATCCTAGATATAAAGTTTGCATAACTGGTATAGAAATGTCTGTTACTACTCAGAGAACACTTAACGCTCGTCCTAACTCTCTTTCACCCTTGTACTCGTGGATAATTATCAAAATGTACAACACGTTTCGTATAAGTGCAAATATTTGCATTGTGTTACTGGTATTATTTGGAATTATAAAGACGGATGTAAATTATAAATATGGATGTTCAACTAAAGTTGAGTACAGGAGCAGGACACAAAGCAACAAAAATAGGTGAACAAATGTAATTAGCCACACTCTTGATATTATAGCAGCTGAATTTTATTTCGCAAATGCAAAATTTTATATATATGTATATACTAAAGTTGCAAAAAAAGATATTACCTTTCAAATAATGTGAGTTTTATTCCTGTTTTAATGTGAAATATCTTCAAATTGGACCCGAAGATGTAAATGTAGAGCCAAAATATTAAAATCCAGGGTTTGGTTTCCAATCTAAGCACTCCAGAGGAGACAGCTCTCCTTTGTGTTGTTTTAGACACTGTAAATGTGTGTATGTAATCCTATATAAATATGCAAGCTGGTATTTAGCCATCTGATTAGCTCAATGAACACACACCTTGCATACCTTGTGATCTCCTGCTCATCCGCAGGAGCTGATTGTACAATATCTCCTCGTGCGCAACATGTGTGCACTGAATTTTTTAAAATATAAATTAATGCACTGAAATTGTATTTATTACATCATGTTCATTTTAGACTATTAAGGAATTTCTAATTAAATCATTTGTGGCACTTTTGAAGAGTAACAATGCAACTTTTATTGAACTTAAATTTCAATCATTTATGACCATTAGATATATTAAAGAAATATTCACCCAAAATAGAAATTTACTGAAAATTCACTCACACACAGGCCATCCAAGATGTAAATGAGTTTGTTTCTTCATCTGAACAGATTTGGAGAAATTCAGCATTACATCACTTGTGTAATTACATCACAGTGAATGGGTGCCGTCAGAATGAGAGTCCAAACAGCTGAGAAAAACATCACAATAATCCACACGACTCCAGTCCATCAGTTAACACCTTGTGAAGCGAAAAGCTGTGTGTTTGTCATAAACAAATCCATCATTAAGATTTAAACTGACTTTTCAGGCCAAAATAACAGTCCATAATCCATGATAAGGCTTCCTTCAGTGAAAAAGTCCATCTCCTGTTCTCTCAATCAAAATTTACCATCATATTTTTAGAACAGTTTTGGGCGGTTTTAGTTGTAAGCAGTGCTTGGTGGATTATTGTGATGTTTTTATCAGATGTTTGGACTCTCATTCTAACGGCACCCATTCACTGCACAGGATCCATTGGTGAGCAAGTGAAATGCTACATTTCTCCAAATCTGAAGAAAAAACAAACTCAACTACATCTTGGATGGCCTGAAGGTGAGTAGATTTTCAGCAAATGTTAATTTTTGTCTTAACTATTCCTTTAAGTTCTGCTAGACACCAACAGGTGGTAACATCTTTACTCAGAGCTGCTTAAGGAGTTGCGTAACCCACACACACGTTGTCTTAATCATTATGTATCTGTACCCAACTGTCTGTGTCTGATCGGCCCGAAAGAGGGAGGGAGAACAGAACTGTAGGTGCTGTGATGGTTTCCGCTCTATTCAGCACTTCAGAGGTTTAATCTGCATATGTGTGATCATGGATTACAATGCACTCCTACACGTTTCTCAGAAACAAGGGCCGTGGCGATGGACATAATCTGATTACGTGCTGTTTATGCTGGTGTAGACCAGTGAGAGTGACCAGTATGTTACATAATGCATGACTGATGTACTAGTAGGTGCATCTTGTTTCTCTAATTAATTTATGCAGGGTTTTTTCTTCTTCTTATGTTTGTTTTAACCTTCATAATTTTGACTCAAAAGCACTGATTTAATATTTAACTATTTTTTTTTGTTTTTTATATTTGCCCACTAGAATTTGTGGGATGCCTATTATGGAAAATACTTATTTGAAATTATATGAAAATTATATGAAATTACAATTAAATACATTACTAAAGTAGCCATAAATATCCATAAGAAATCATATCATGGTAAATCATAAACGGTAAATTTTTATGTTTTTGACGAAATATCTGTAGATCTCTGTGTTTACAGAGAAACTAAACCCATATTAAGTTTAGGGTTCCCACTCCTTATAGGACTAACCCAGCTAACAAAAATTATATTCTAGGAACGTTTTCTAACTTTCTCATTAAGTTATGAAAATGTTATTTCTGAATGTTCTGTGAACGTCCAAAACATCCACCTTTTTAAATGTTTAAAATGTTTTTTCTCTCTCTCTCTCGTTTATGTGAATGTTAGAGACAACATTAAGGGAATGTTCCATTTTATAATCGCAAACATTATGGGAATATTAGTTTTGAATGTTCTCTGATCCATCTGAAACTAATATATAATAGCCTTTTTTTCTTTTCTTTTTCTTTTTATGTTAGACGAAGTTAGAAGGTCCAGCTTAATTGTTTTAGAACAACATTCCATAAACAACTTTTAAAAAATTAGAACGTTAACTTAAGAACGTTAATAAAGACCAGGGCTGCGTTCAGCCCTGACAAAAATGGTGCAAAACGTTTTTTAAACGGAAACGGGGGTGTGTTGAATACACTGTTCTGATGACGCAAGAGTTGCAACTATGGCAGCTGAGAAGGCCATTCTTTGTGTTCTTTTTGAAGAATATTCGGAGCCTGATGAAATCAGTATAAATACGTGTTTAATACCACAAAATAAGCTTGATGGTACAGTCACTGCCCTTGCCCTCCAGAATAAAGGAGAACATCCCAATCAAATGAAGGGATTTGTGGAAACTGTGGTTCCTAATTATTGTGATCCAACATTTGCCTCACATTTCAGGATGAAAAGACAAACATTTCAGGTGAAGGATAATCCACTTCTTACCTCCGAGACTGTGTTATGATCTATATGACCTTATTATTTTTATTGTGAGTATTAGGCTTATCATTATTGCTGATCACTGTTGTTGTGCTATGATATTGTAATATTTACCATTATATAATCAGAGGGGTATAGAAAAGTTTATGAAAGTGTCGCTCCATAATACAATAGCAAAATATATAAATATGTATAGTATTTTTATGTTACATTAAAGTGATACAGAAAGCAACAGAACTTGAAGTTAATCAGTTAAATGTTAGTCCAACTGTACTGCTACCTGTAATAAAACCTTGGTTACTTTCAGATGCTACAGTAGATTTTACGTTGTTAGAACAGAAAAATAAGGGTAAGGAATGTAATTTATATAATATGCAGACATATGTTAATGAGTACTACAGCTATGTTCAGATCTACACAGATGCATCAAAGAGTTTAGACAATAAGGTAGGAGTAGCGTTTACTGTTCCAGAATTTCATTTATCAGTAAGGAAAAGGATCAGTGATGAGTTATCAGTTATCAGTTTATACAGGGGAAATGATTGCACTATTATTAGCAATACAGTGGATAGAAGAGATAAGACCTTTGAAATCAATTATTTGTTCAGATTCATGTTCATCATTGGCTAGTTTACAGTACAGCCACTCGAAAAGTAGACAAGACATTTTAATGGAAATAATGCAAACGTTATATAGAATTCAAATGATGGGGATTACAGTAGTAATTGTATGGGTGCCGGCGCATATCCAAGGAAATGAAATTGCAGATAAAGAAGCAAAAGAAGCAGTTAAAAACAACGACATTAACTTAACTGTTAATCTAAGTAAGAATGAAATCAAGAGTATTATTAAGAAAAGACTGAAAGAAAGGTGGCAAAAACAATGGGATAAGGAGAAAAAAGGTGGGTGGTTTTACAGAATTCAAAGGAAAGTGGGAGAGATGAGAAGTGCAGGGAAAAACAGAAGAGATGAGATAGTAATATCGTGGATGAGATTTGGACACACAAGATTAAATAGTACACTTTTTAAAATGGGTAAACATGATACGGGAAGGTGTGAATTTTGTGGACAAGAAGAACATTGGAATATGTTATATTGTACTGTCAGAAATATGAGAATGAAAGAAGGATGCTAATGCAAAATTTAGAAAAAATAAAAATGCAATTTATACCGAGATATATTTTACAAAATAATTCATGGAATGAATGCTACAGTTTTATTTTTCAGTTCCTTAAAATAACTAATTTGTGCGAGGAGAGAATTTACGAAATATATTTTTTTTTTTTTTTTTTTTTGATATATTATGTATTAAATAACAGGGGGGAAAAGGGGGGGGTGGGGGGGGGAGAATTGGGAAGTACATTTTTGATCCACACTCCATTCCAGTTGGTGGTGGAAATACACCATTTTGTTGTTTGTCAACCGCCAATAAAATTTCAAGAAGAAGAAGACCTGCGGTTGCCGCTGCACTTCAAGGCCCCGCCTCTTTATGAACGTCACGGACCCCTCACACGCCTCTCGTCAAATCAAGCTCGGCGGTTCCGAGGGGCTCGAGATAGCGGCCGCGTGCGCTCAGTTTTGACTTTTAAAAATAACGACAACCTCACGACCAGACGCCTCACATGTAACAGATATACATATCGGATCTACTTTATTAACAGCCACGTAAACGGGGTTCAAGACGTCAGGATAGCTGTGTTTTAAAACGATCAACATATCAGAAGTCCCGGTAAGTGATGCCACATTGTTTGATTTAGCTGTAGCATTTCGTTTTATCTGACAGTATTTTGCTCTGCGTTTGTCTTTCTCAATAAATACATTTTTATTGCACTGCTGAAAGTCTTCAGATTCTAGTTCGCTCAAAACCGGCCAGCAAATTTACCAATGCTGCTATGGCGAAGGTTTAGCTCATGAATATTAAGCCTTCATTCACGAAGCTTAATTGATATTCATGAGCCGGGACTTCGCCATAGTAGCATTCATAAATTCGCTGAGGTTTATTTTCGTAAATATACAGTGGATGCTGTAAACGTAAGGCAAGACTGTGGTTGAACGTGTATAATCGTCTCGGTAGCAAACACGGTTATTAACCCAGCCAGGCGTCAGCTGTATTTGAAAGCACCGTCTTTGACGCTTTGTAATGGAAATGAAGGTGCATGGAGAGATCTGACCAGGATGTTCAGTTCACAGATTCCGGATTGTCCTCATTCCTCTCTTTTGGCAATCCAGTTCTCACTGTCAGTGACTGAAAAGAGAAACTAAACACGAGATTGAGGGTTAATGTGAATATACACTTTCACTGTGTGTGTGTGTGTGTGTGTGTGTCTGTGGGACTGTCCAAACCTTTGCTTTAGTGAAATTATGTGAGTTCCCTTCAAAGAATAGTTCACCCAAAAATGAAAATGTCTTTATTTACCTCATTTGTTGAACAAACATAGACTAAACGTATGTATGTAGGTTGTGTGTGTGTTTGTTTATATGAAATATATCCAGTTATAATGAAAGTGAATAAGAATTGGACCCGTCAAGCTGTAAAATTATCTAAATAAGTAAAATCACCAAGTATGGTAAAATTGGTGCATAATCCAAATCTTCTTACACCTTATGAATCTACTGTTCACAAAACAAACCGAAATAACTCATTATGCACAAAAAAATCTTGACGTCTGCCTTAACTCAACTTCGCGTGTTCATTCTGTGCATGAATTGTTCTTTTGAGTCCAATAATTTAATTGAATTTATTGATCTATTACACAAAAGGCGGTCTGAATGATTCATTCATGAATCGGACTAATCTGGTTTTTGAGTTTAACTGACAGTCCCTGTCCTTTGTAATACCATTGATTAAAAACAACCAGTACAATTGTCAGTATTTCTTTTGTGTTACAAAGAAAATAACCTGCCATACAGGTTTGGATGAGTAAACAATCACAGAATCTTCTGTTTTCAGTTGAACTTGAGCTGTTTTGGCAGCAAAAGTCCCTTAAGAGTGTTTCCATGAACACTCTGACAAACACACACCCTCACCATCGCTGTGATTTTTCCTTTATATAAAAATGCGGACACAATGATTAATTTTCCTTTTTGTCATTAGTGAATGTTAAAAGTATGTGAACTGATATTTCTGGTCTGAAACAAGTACAGACAGCTGAGAGTGTCTCCCCTGAGGCAGCACACCAGATCCTCGTGAACAACATTTTAAGATCTTTCTATATCTTTTCTGTCTCAGCACTGGAAGATGAGCAGCCGAGCTTTCTGAAGCATCAGTCTGTAAGCACCTGCGGCGATGAGCTGGGCCGGAGACGACTGGACCGTGGGTCTGACGGGTCACGTCCTACAGAAGGTTCAGCAGCTTCAGGCTCAGAATGAGAAACTGAACAAGGAAAAGCAGCAGAGGCAACTGCAGCTGGGCAACTCGGAAGCAGCTCTGCACAAACAGAAGCAGAAGGTGTGTTATGGCGGTTTAATTGAGCGATATGTACATGAGCATTTTAACCTTGTAAATTTTTTTTTTTTTTTAATGGCTCAGTTTATTGAACTTTTTTGCGCATGTTATTTGAAAAACATATGAACTATCGATCAAACAACAGAAGGCATGTAGTAGATTGTGTGCAACAGATTTTTTGATATTGATCATTTAGAGGCTTTAGCAATTCATGTATCAAATATGATACAGAAGGATTTTTATAGGGTTAACAGAGGCACTCTAGCAATGCAGAAAAGCTGCCTGCAAGGACACCAAATGGAAAGTTGGCTAAGAGTTCCAGCACAGCTGTCGCACAAACAGTGCGGGATGTGTTATGTAGCGTCTTCCTCTCTGTCAGTATGAGGAGGTGCGTGTGGAGCTGGCCATGGTTCAGAGGGAGCTTGGAGGAGTGCGTGAAGCAGTGCAGGTGGAGGTGCGGGCCAGAGAGCGTCTGTCTCACGACCTGCAGGTCAAAACCGGTCAGGTGCACTCGCTGGAAGGACAACTTGAATCTGCCAGAAAGCTGACACAAAACCTCACACAGGAGATCAAACGGTGAGACGCGCACGCAAATCATCCTGTCTGTTTACATACCAAACTGAACCAAATAATATGACAATGATTAGCAGTTGAAATGTCATTTTATTCTTACCTTGCATCACTACTGTATTTATTTGTCTGTATTCAAAAATGAAAGAATGTTCCAAATTAGGGTTGTGCAAACATTTTTTAACTAACCTTTTAAACCCCAAATTGTTTGCGGACCCCATATCAAAGTGTCATCAAAGTTCTGTCATCAATTACTCACCCTTATGTTGTTCAAAACCTGTATGCATTTCTTTCTTCTGCTGAATACAAAATATATTTTTAAGTATGTGGGTAACAGATTTGGTTTCCATTGACTTCCATGTACGGACAAAAAAAAATACAATAGAAATCAATGGGAAGCCCATTATCCTAAAGAGAGATCCACCAATCAGAGAAGTTGCTGAATATCGCACACTCAAATTTAAATGTATTAGGAAGTGGATTATGTGACGGTCACTCCCTGCACCTTGGGTGTTGCTGTGTATTTGCATAAAATATAACTCTGCTAAATTGTGTTGCATAGCCAAGGGTCTCCGGTGTTTGGTTTCCCTCATCACCCACTCTCATTAAAAATGAATGACCATTGGTTGCTTTTTTGCTGCATATCACTGTCAATATGTACGTCCATTAAAGAAATGCTTCACCCAAAAATGAAAATAAATTTTAATTTTTATGTGGAGTATCCCTTTAAAGTGGAAATTTCCTGTATTTTTATTAACTTTCTGGTTATCGCTGTTTTCTAAAGAGATAACATTTCAATACATTTGTTATTTAAGCCTAATAGTCAAGTCAAGTCAAGTCTGCTTTATTGTCAATTCTTCCACATGTACAGCACATACACACAGAGAATTGAAATTGCGTTACTCTCAGACCCTTGGAGCATACAGATAACACTAACAGTAGAAAATAAAATACAGATAGATACAGATTAAACACAAAATACAACTATACAAATAAGGTAAAAATGTAAAAAAAAATATATATATAAAGCACAAGGCATATGGCAGATAGAGTGCAAACCAGTAAAAGTAAACAACAGTGCAGATATAATGATTGTAGTGCAAAAAAACAATGATTTGTAGTGCAAAAGAGCTTATTTCGACTGATTAAAGTGACAGTGTGTGTGTATTTTGGGAGGGGGGGAGTGGGAGAGTCCATCAGAGGGTCAGAGTTCAGAGGTGCGTGGGGCAAAAGGGGGGAGGGGGGGCAAGGTCGGGAGGGAGTTCAGCTTCCTGACAGCCTGATGGATGAAGCTGTCCTTCAGTCTGCTGGTCCTGGCCTGGAGACTCCGCAGTCTCCTCCCTGATGGCAACAGACTGAAGAAGCTGTGTGTCGAGTGGGTGGGATCACCTGCAATGCAGAAGGCTTTGCGGGTTCCATAAATATCCTCGAGGGAGGGGAGAGAGACACCAACGATCCTCTCAGCTGCTCTCACTATGCGTTGAAGTGACTTGCGGCAGGATGCGTTGCAGGCGCCATACCACACAGTGATGCAGCTGGTCAGGATGCTCTCGATGGTGCCTCTGTAGAAGGTGCACATGATGGGGGCCGCGTTTTTAGCAGTTAAAGAGATAAAAAATGGTCATTTACTCACCCTTATGTCCTTCCTAACCTGTATGAGTTTCCTGTGTTGAACACAAAAAATATTTTGAAGAATGCTGGTAATCAAACAGTTGATGGTCCCCATTGACTTCCATAGTATTTCCACCCCCCCATTATAGAAGGACAATGGGGACCAGCAACTGGTTGGTCATCAAAATTCTTCAAAATATCTTCTTTTGTGCCTAACATAAGAAAGGAAGCAGTAGGTTAGAATGACAGGAGGGTGAGTAAATTATGAGAAAATTTTCATTTTTGGGTGAACTATTCCTTTAAAACCTTAACTAAAACAAAAAATAATTTCTTTAATTGCAATGAAGCTGAAATTTAAAAATTTGATGAAAACAAAACATTACAAACTTAAAAAAAAAATGAAATATTAGAAATAATAAAAAATTAGAAATGTCTAAACTAAATGAAATAAAATGTTTAATTTGAAGTACTAATAGTGAAATGAAAAAATGGGGGGGGGAAACAGAAAATCTAATAAAGATGGCAAAAGCACATCACAAAGCTGCTTAACCTAAAATTTGTTAAAATGGGAGCTAAAAATAAAAGCTAATTCAAAATATTAATAAATACGGTAATGATATACCTGGTGTGGCACTCGTGATTGGGTCAGGCCTAAGGGTGCTGTTAGTGATTTTGTACTAGAGTTAGAACCAAACTGAATTTAATTTGTTTTGAGGAAAACTTTTTGCCCAGTATCTGGTTGTCTATATTGTCCTATAACAAACACCATCTCTTTTTCTTTCTCTGCATGTAGGCTTGAGGCGGAGCTGGAAAAGCTGCAGAAGGGAAATGGCTCTGGGGAATCCATGTTGTTTTCCACACCTTGTTGGAACATGAGCGCTCCCTGGGACAACAACGGTAGCACCCCTCTAGTGTTAATTTCGTTAACGAAGACTATGATAAAAAATGTTCGTTGACAAACTTTTTTCCCATGACGAAGACGAGACGATAATAAGGTCAATAAATGATAACTAAGACTATATCAACATGCAATTTCGTTAACGAAATAAGACGAGACTAAAATGTATTTAAAAAAATAAAAACTACCAAAACCTTTTTTTATTTTCGTCAAAAAAGGAGACAATATTATTGCAGACTGCTCTACACACCTGTATACGCGATCTTTCATGTGCGCGGTTGCCAGATATCAAGAGTTCTAATCCCCGAATCAGAGCTTCGCTGTTACATTGATACATTTTCTGCCTGGTGTTTTACTTATTTTAAGCAATCTGGCAACCATGCGCACACGCTCGCTCCTCATTGCAGAAGCGCCACCGACGATGATCTGAAAAGTTTAGCGATCTAAATGAAAGTGTAATTCAGCCGGTCTGTGTTCTGTCATGAGATCTCGACTCTATTGTTTGCGATTGTGATCGCTGAATAAATTCACTTACTCAACCGCTGTTGTTTTAATAGAGAAATAGTCTATTGCGATTTGGAATTACTAGGAATTTAACTTTTATAATATTTTTTGTTTGTTTTAGTTTTCATAATGTAGACAGAGATTGCATAAGTCTTTGGTATTAATTTATATAATAAAAAGCCTATAATAAATCAGTACACGAGGTAAAATACACCATTTATGAGTCCACATTCTACTGATTTGTGCTTACTGGTGAAAGTGCAATACCTGAAATGCAAGAGTAAATTTCTCAAATGACAACAATCATTACGATTATAATTGAGCAAAAATATTTTTTATCAGTTTAACCATTATACAGAATGACGAAAATGTGACTAAGATTTCATTGACAAAAACTTGACTAAAATGCTCATACATTTCATTGACTTAAACTTGACTAAACAAAAACAGGACAAGGTTGTCTAAATATAACTAAAATCTACATTTGAGTAAGACTAAGACTAAATAAAAAAATTAATACTGCTGTACGGTTAATTAATAACAATAACAATCTTATTGCTAAAATGTCAAGTTTCCATTGACTTAAACTAGACTGAAATGTTGAGACTTTTAGTCGACTAAAACTAAATAGGATAAGGTTGACTAAATATGATAAAAACTAACAAGGACATTTAACACGCGACTAAGACTAAGACTAAAATTGAAAATAGCTGACAAAATTAACACTAACCTCACGCTCAGTGCATTTGTTTTTTCACTTTTCTGCGAAGTAACACATACCTGCGTGAATCGCCATAGACATAATCTTAGAGAAGTAGCTCCGGTTGGAATTTTCTTCCGCGGGATGTGTGCAGTTCTGTTAATTAACCCCTAGAGCGCCAAAAGTTACACAGTGCTGCTTTAAAGGGGTGCTTGCTATTAGCTTCTTCATTTTTCAACTTAGGTAGTCTGTAAGTGCTGTTTGAGCCTAAAAAAGATCCTGCCCAAGTTACAAAAAGCTCAACTTCCAAACAAAAATTTAACAGAAATTTCTAAATAAACTACAACGAACGACTCGTTTGGACTACAACGCATATTTTCCGGGATTTGTGATATCACAAATATCGACGAATGGGACGAGACCTGGTTGAGCTGCACTAGAGAAGGCAACGAGTGTTATCACTGTGTCCGAGACACGCTAGCTTTCCCAAGACAGATGAACTTAGAGTGGTTACAATCATCCGGGTTTAAATCGCGTCAAATTGATTTGATTCTGACGCAATATTTACACTGAAGCTCGCAGGCGGCTATAGTAAGGGGCGTGACATTTCCCGACCAGGCGCCAAGTGCTGCCAATCACAACACACACTGGCCCAGCTAACCAATCAAAACACACACTGGCCCAGCTAACCAATCAAAACACACACTGGCCCAGCTAACCAATCAAAACACACACTGGCCCAGCTAACCAAACACAACACACACACTGGCCCAGCTAACCAATCAAAACACACACTGGCCCAGCTAACCAATCACAACACACACTGGCCCAGCTAACCAATCACAACACACACTGGCCCAGCTAACCAATCACAGCACATTTCGTATTTCAGAAGGCGGGCCTTCATTTGATACAAAAGAGCATAATAGGACCCCTTTAAGTAGGGGAAGGAGCGTTTTATTTTTCTGAAGGTCCCTAAGGACTGATTGCGTGGTACACAATGTGTGATGGCATTGTTTCTCTCTGATTTTAACTTTGCTTTTGTGCATGTGGGATGCATCTAGAAAGATCTATTTGGCTTTGTTCTTTATCTAACTCTGCAGGTGGTTTCAGAGCAGAGAGTGAAAGCAAAACACAGCATGCCAGAGTAAGTCACGTATACATTTAAGAGCAACCTCTTAATAAGAAATGTTGTTTATGAATATACTTCCTGACTCATTTCGCTGTGTTCTGTCTGTTGTAGCAGCAGCTGCAGTTTGGAGACGTCCCCAAGCCCTCAGTGGGTGGGGCTTCCTCCCCGTTTCCACAGCAACCTCATAAATCCCCACCCCTTCGGCGCAACATCCGCCAATCAGAACCGTCCAAACCTTCTTCTGTGTTTCCATGGGAACGTGAGGATTTGTGGTCCACTCCCAAAGGACGACCAGCTTCCTCGGTTTCATCCAGTGATGTCATGATCAAGAACAGTGACTCAGGGATGGAGGAAGCCTTGAGGAATGAGATAGATGGTGAGCTTCTCCACACACTATTGGGCTTTTAGAAGTTTCGCACTGAAAAGCTGAATTAAAAATCAGTTTTTCAGGCATCGCTGCGTAAAACAAAACAAGGAATCTTTTTGCAACCAGCCTGACAATGCTCTTCCTGGGTTGTTTGAGTCCAGGACATTTGCTTTTCTGCTCTGTAATAATCATAAATGGCAGCAGTCCAAAGTCACTATTTACAATGTGTTGGCATGGCTGCCAATGAGATCAGCCTGGTCAGTGGCATGAGAAGATTTGTGTAGTATTTGCATATTTAAGGAAGTAGGAGATTTTTACAGCAGTCGTAGCTTCAGACTGTGTTGGAAATAAATTGGTTGCATACCTACGTGTGCCATACGAATGTGTCTGTTTAAGGTTAAGGTAGTTTAAGGAAATAAAGTGTAGTTTTATTTATTTTGTGCAGCTCTGTTTGCCCATTAACCAAGGGAGATTATCATGTTTATTCATTGAATGTCAGGTGGATTTACATAAGCATCCTGATTATTAGTGAGTGAAGTAGTCAGGTTTCCAATAATATCCTCCTAGTACAGGAGGCGCAAAAGTAACCCATCTACAGAATCTAATCCAAATAGATTTGTATGTTTTCTGTGACATTTAAAAGCAGGGATCTATAATATAAGTATTGCTAATAATTAATAAAAGCACATAAACTACTGTTCAAATGTTTGTGCCGGGGACAGTAAGATTTATTTGAAAGAGATCTCTTATGTTTACCAAGGATGCGTTATTTGACCAAAACGCAATAAAATGCATAATTTTATGAAATCTATTCAATGTAGAAAAAGGTTGTGCTGCTTAACATTTTGATTTTTTTCTTTGATGATTAGAAATTTAAAAAGAACAGCATTTATTACTGTTTACTGTTACTTTTGAATGAAATGCATCTTTGCTTAAAAAAATCCTTTCTTTATAAAAAAAAATGCCAGGGCCAAACTTTTAAATCGTAGTATATAATATATATTTCTACCTTTTTCACTCTAAATCTGTGTTATCAAGCATCAAAACATCATTACATACAGTGAATAAGATAGATATTTCTTTAGTACTTTTGCAAATTCAATTTAATCGAAAAGTTAAGTCAACATTCAGCGTTGTTGTTCTTATCTTCCAATATTTATGTAAATGGACTGATAAATGGCATAACTTAGCGTAAATGCTAATATTGTCCGATTTGTGTTATTGAGCTTTGTTGCAGTGTAAAATGAATAAAATGAGAGGAGGGAATTGTACACACTGACACATGCTGGTCTTATCTGTTGCCAGAATAGGACACATTTTTGAGGTGGTTTAGTGAGAGAGTGGGTGTGTCTATGTTGAGCAAGAGAGATCAGTATTACACTCTGTGTGTTTGTTGTGTGTGTGTGTGTGAATGTTCTCCATTGTTTTGTCTCCTTGTGTTGGTGAGTCATCAGTGAGGTCATCAGGGTTGGTCATCTCCACAGACGGCTCTCTACACTTCCCTTCCAATGGCCTCTGGATCCGGATTGTAAACTTTTTTGGAATGTAAATTCCTCAAGAGAGGCTGTAATAAACTGTCTCTGTGGCAGATGGTTCAGAAGGGTTTTAAAGGGGTTGTATTCAACACTTGAAACATTTCATTTCTTAAATATTCTAAGAAGGTTTTCACTGAAAATTGTTTACCTGACTATTTCATGCATCTCGGTGACCCTAAGATTTACACAGGCTGTTTTTGCTACAATGGTAGCAAAATGACCAAAAGAAAATATGCTAAATTATATTTCAAATGAAGACAATTAAGCAAAACAATTTTTAAGGAATATTTTAACAAAAAAAAAAACTTTTATATTTCAAATGAATTTTTTGTCATTGTAAGGAATGAGAATTTGAGGGAAAATAAATACTGAATTGTCCTTATAATTGAAAAATAAAATAATGATGATATTTTTCATTAATTTATTTATTTTATATATTACTGTTTTAATTCAAAATACATCAAACACTTATTTCAGAAGAGCCAAAAATATCAGTCAGAATGATAACATAAATAATTTAGTGACCGTCTGTCGCTTTCAGAGCTGCGTGTGCGTGTATCAGATCTACAGCGTGAGGCACAGCTGGAGTCTGAGCGCTTGAGGGACATGGAGTCTCGCCTGGCTCTGGCTAACAGAGAGATCAGCACCAAAGAACAGAGTCTGACACGCACGCAAGACCAGCTGACCCGTGCACAGACCCGCATCACACAAGAGACTGACCTGGTCATTTATTAATCATTTATTTTAGTTAAAAATCACTGTCTGTACTGTGTATTAAATGTTTATAAAATGTCGCTGTGTGTCTGTAGGCCCAAGCTTCTGAGCAGAAAGTGAAGCACCTTCAGGAGGAACTGAAGTGTCAAAGGCAGAATGCTGAAACTAGCCGCTGCAACGCAGAGCAGCGCAGGAAAGACATGGAAAGAGAACATCAGAGGGTGAGGCGGAGAACATGGACACGCTTGTGATTCATTGTTTCCTGCACTGCCCTGCTGCTAAATACACAGCCTCATAGCTCTTTTATTTTTAGCTTCGAGTTGTAAGGTTCCTGTCTTGGAATTGATTTTGTTTCCTTAGTAATAGCTCTTTTCACAATGCATGTTATTTCAGTGCAGATGTACAGAAAATTGTGCCTTAAAGGGGTCATATGATGTTGTTAAGTCAAATGATGTTGAAAGAACATTATTTTTGTGTATTTGGTGTAATGAAATGTGTTTATGCGTTTTAAGGTAAAAAAAAAACCACATTATTTTCCACATACTGTACATTATTGTTTCTCCTCTATGCCCCGCCTTTCTAAAATGCGTCGATTTTTACAAAGCTCATGGGCCTGAAAAGCGAGGTGTGCTGTGATTGGCCAGCTATCTAGTGCGTTGTGATTGGCCGAATACCTCAAGCATGTGACGGAAATGTTACGCCCCTCACATACTGTTGATGCCGTGTCCCTTGCCGGAGCGACGAGACCAAAACATTAAAACCCATTACAAACGAGGCATTTGTTGCATCCAGTGGGGACATAATTACGGATTATAATGACCTGTACTGTCTTTTTACGCGTTGCGTTGCATCGCGCCGCGTAAACATAAAACCCATGTCTGCATTTGTGATCGGAGAAATGACAAACAAGCGCTACTCTACACTGCTTAAAACTTGCGATTGAATCATCAATGGCAAATCCTTTACATATGAAAATGTACTTGCACTCTGTGAGTCAGAACAGCCGGCATTGTAGTCTACTGTCCCAGGATCAGGAAACAGTCCTTCATAAAATGCGCTGCACACATCTGAATATTTGGGTTGAACTGTTCTGGAACAGTTGTGAATACAACTTAACCACTGATATCTAGTCGTGTCCTCTTTTGGAAGGCCAAACAAAGTAGTTTCACTTTCACAAGCGTCACACCCGCTGGGCTTGAGTGAGCGGAGGCCGGTGGGCTTGAGAACGGCGTGGCCGGCGGATTCGACGAAGGAGCGGCCGGCGGGCTTGCGGCAACCACATGTCATGACCCCGGGCTGGACTCCGCTTCGTCCACTGTGAAAGCCGGTCCGGCGATCGACAGGGCGAAGTTGATGTATTTCCTCAGCGACCAGCACGGATCAGCTCTAGGCATGACGAAGCGGATATCGTCCTCTTTTGGAAGGCCAAACAAAGTAGTTTCGCTTTCACAATGACACAGAGCGTCTCCACAGCATGGCGGCAACAGCGAGAATAAAAGTTATGCCTTCTTTCTTTGTGTGAACATTTGGGTGACGTTATGCAAATCTTCCCACACAGTGACGTAGACATGTGTGAGCGTGTTAGAACGAGCCGTTTTAGGTAGGCGTGGCTGACTGAACTTTTATAAAGAATATTTGAGACTTTAGTCTTTGCAACTTTACAGATCTTCTTTATGCACCAAGAGCTTGTAACGCTTGTAATTTTGTAAAGGAAAAATTTAAATCGCATCATATGACCCCTTTAAAGTCCCACAGTGACTGGAGATGGTTATGATTTGTGTTGTGTAGGAGCTGTTGGAGCTGCAGAGAGAGAGACAGGCTCTGGAGAGACAAAATCAGCAGGAGAGCAACAGACTCAACCAGGAGATCCAGCAGGCCAGAACACTTCACAACACGCTGCAGGCTCAGCACGACAAGGTACCAGTGCTGAAGAGTAACTAGATATAGCGACCTTGCTGAATTGACTAGAATAGTGTAGGCGTTGCTCAGCCTTTATATAAATAGTTATTTAGAAGTTATGCTATTGCTATTACTTTGTGTTTGTCCTGGTAATAAAAAATACAGCCAAAACAATCCCACTTTAAAAAGGGGGTCCCACACATATCTAGACAAGCCTTGATCTAGTAGGAAACCCTTACAAAACCAGAGCAAAGTCCTAACAACAATTCAGATCCACTTTTTAACAACTTAGTAGTGCTTTAGCAATCACTCCGTGAATACCCTTGTAACTGCTTAGCAACACACTAACAACCATTTAAAGGGATAGTTCATCTGAAAATGAAAATGACCTCATGATTTACTCGCCCTCAAGCCATCCTAGGTGTATATGACTTTCTTCTTTCAGCTTTATAATGGCAGTGAATGGGGGTCAAGATTTTGAAGTCCAAAAAAGTGCATCCATCCATCATAAAACGTATTCCACACAGCTCCGGGGGGATAACCTTCTGAAGCAAAGCGATGCGCTTGTGTAAGAAAAATATCCACGTTTAAAACTTTATAAACCGTAATCTCAAGCTTCTGCTAAGTGTCGTTTTCACGTTCACTAGAGAGTGGCGTTTCAATGGATAAATTGAAAAGCATCTGTTTTATTGACATCTTTCCACAGGTTGAAACACTGATCTTTCAAGAAATCTTCTGATGTTCATATTTATTTCATGCTGTAGTCAGTAGTAAAGAAAAATATGAGTGTTTCTCTCCATAAGATCAATAAAAATGTTGTACTAGTTTAATAAATGATTTTTTTTTTTGTTTTTTTTTTTTTTTTTAAAAAAACTAGTGCGTATATCTTTTAACCCCCCTCAACCAAGCACCAATATTATTGTTTTCAGTATTATTGTTACATCTCTTCCATTTTTTTTAGACTGTGAAATAATTTTCTAGATTAGAAAAATCTGATTTTGCGTGTACAGAACATAATGCTGTTTATGAAATTAACGTCCCATGCCATGTATGTATACCCTAGTGTACGCAGTATACTTTGGGCTCTAGAAACGACATAGCACTGCTCTGGTAACCAGTTAGAACACGTAGGGCAATGTAATGATGAGTGTTTAGACGAGCACCACTTTTCTCTACTCGCTTCTCCTATTTCCTTAAATAGCTTTGGTTCAGTCGGCTAATTTTTGTTTGTAATTTGCAGAAACTAGATGTTTCCAGAATTCTAACCTCTACTCTATATTAAACTGTAGCGTCTGTCCTTTTCCTCTGTCTCTTTATTCTCTCTGGTTCTTTGTCTCATGGGAGCTCCAGTATGGGTGTCCTCTGGTTGATGCACTAATGTCACCCCTCTCTCTCTCTTTCTGTCATTCTCCCACTGCTCATGTTTTCTCACACAGTTCTATTCCTTATTTTTTCTCTTTCTGTTTTTCCTTCTCAGAGGACACTAGAGCGAAGGTCAGTGTTGTAATCTCAGTGTGATGTATGTTTGAAACTCATAGCATGTTTTTTTCACAAATGTTTATATTCTCCAGAGATTTGAGTACAGGAAGAAGATATGGATATGACCCAGGAGTTTGGTGTGTGTGTGTGTGTGTATGTTTGTATCAAAATATCACTCTCAACCCATACAGTTCCCTCATATTTCACTAAGACAAAAGTCTTTTTTGAGCCTTGTTTTGCTGATAAGATACTGTGTGTTAAAATAAGAGACACAAGTGATGCAAGCATGTCTGTAAATACAGAGATCAGTAATTGTGTTTCTATGCTGACGGGACACAAAAACTGATACCATGACCTGAATTGAGGTCATGGGATGTGCTGTTTTGAAATTCTGATAGTTACAGATTGTGTTACACTACTTATGGCCATATGGATGTTTTACATAATTACACATTCTCTCTATTTGTATAGAGAAATAAAAACAAAATGAGCATAAACATTTCAAATGTGTGCTTTGCATGAATGTCTAATTTACATGAATAGGCCTTTGGATTCAGTTCTGTAAATGTTGCATGGTTTGTACATCATCTGGTTAAACTGCAAGACACGTGAAAGGGACATTTTTGCATTTTACATTCCATAAATCTCATCATTTGTTTGACATGGTTTCCATAACATTGGTTTATGTGGCATCCTGCATGAAAATGAGTGACGCGTACCTAGTCTGCCACAAACACGGTATGGTGAAGATCTGTGCTCTTTCTCTTGGCACACACTCTAATCGTTCTGCTGACTGTTTGTCTTTCTCTCAGGTGTGTTTGCAGAAGCAGAGTTTGGAGACCGATCTAGAGGATGTGAGAGGAAAATTGAAGAACACTGAGTCTGATCTGAAAGAGAGTCAGAAGAGAGAGACACAGACTGAGGCCAAACTCACGGTACAACAACATACATATCACACTGATCTGACAGAGTCAGTCAACACAAGTTTAGTTGTACTACTAATCAGAAATTTGAAGTCTGAGATTTTAAGAAAGTAGTACTTTTATTCAGCAAGGATGCATTAATTAGATTCCTCATCACAGGAAAGACATTTGTAATGTTACAAAAGGTTTCTGATTTTAAACAGATGCAGTTCTTTTGAACCTGTTCAGTAAATCCTGAAAAACGTATCACTGTTTCCAGAAAAATATTAATATAAAAAATATTAGAATGATTTCTGAAGGATCTTGTGACACTGAAGATTGGAGTAATGATGCTTAAAATTCTGATTTGCATCACAGGAATAAATTACAGTTAAATAAATAAATAATATATATAGAATATATAAGTCTTTATGTAATAATATTCACTATTACTTTTAATAAAACTGTTTTTAATCATGTAAATGCAGCCCTGGGGTACATAAAATATTTAATTAAATCTTACTTTTTACTGTAAAATATAAAAATATTTAATTTCTTTATGAACCATTTCTCTTTCTGAGAAGGTCAAAGGAGATATTTGGATTTGGTTAACTTTGGCTATTTTTCAGCAATTTTGTGTGCTTAGAAATTGTGATAATGTTTCTAAGTTAAGTCTTAGAAATTGTGTGTTTGTGTGCTCATTTTTAAGGTCAAGTAAATAGATTAATTTATTAAGAATGATGAGAGATGCACTGACTTGACACCAATCTGACACGCTACTTAATCAATCTGTACCTCGCCATTTTTTCTTTCACATTCATCAAAATATAATCTTAAGTGTGTTAGGTTACCTCAACGAGTGACAAGAAATGCTGTTCAATAACAAGTCACCCGTTACAATGTCTGGTAGATAAGGCAGGGCTGTCTTCAGTTATGACAGGGTGGGATTTTTTATTTTTTTTTGCTAATTCCTCACCCTGTCATAAAACAAATTGATCAGAGAGAGATCCTGTCAAAAAAAGAGACAAAAACTAAGACTAGACACAGCATTCACATAGATGTTTAAATGGAGTCATTTTGACTACTAAATTAATAGTAATATACAGGTTTTGGTATTATTACAATACATAAATAGCTTCTTTATTTCCTCTTTGGGAATGTCCCCAAAAGTAAATTACAAAATTGAACATTGTTTTACTGATTAATATTTTTGTGGAAACATGATGATTTTTTTCAGTATTACTTGATGTACGTTCAAAAGAACAGCATTTATGTGACACACAAATCTTTATAATAATGTACACATTTTTACTGTTGCTTTTGATTAATGTGTCCTTGCTGAATAAAAGTACTAATTTCTTAAAAGAAATCTTACTGGCCCCAGGCGTTTGAACAGTAGTGCATAGCTAGATCAGAAAAACAAGCACATACTGATCAGAGAGACCCAGTCAAAGAGACACACACACACACACAGATGAATCTCCCAGTGCAACAGTGCCGTTACTGACTCAGCTGAATGCAGTCTCAGATATAGCACCATTATCTCCTTATGGCTTCTGTTTCACGCTGGGGCTTGGGTTTAAGCGCTTTATTTTTAGACCGTGTGCCCAATGAGAGTCATGTATTATAATCACCAAAAGCTTTTATGATGTTTAAAAGCAGTGTAATATTTTATGAAGAGCAGGATTGCAGTTGGATAACCTCTTTGTCCGCTTGAATGCTTTCATTTTGTGTATTTAGGTGTGTGTCTTTTTCCCTCACCCTAAACACTTTGAGAATTATGGTTGCTTTACTTTTCACTATTAAAATTCTGTTCGCTGTAACAACACAGTTGTATAATGTAGTTTTATGGCTGTTCAAATGTGATGGTGTCTTTAATCATTAATCTCATTTGACAAGCCTGTTGTTCTTTGTTCTATATGTGCACTTCTCATCTTCTCCTGTAGGAGGCGCTGAGGGATTGTGAGAGTCTCACTGTGTCTCTGGGGCAGATGAAGAAACAGGAGAAAGCTCTAAAGGAAGAAGTAAAGCGTTTGACTGAAGAGCTTGCTGAGGCCCTCAAGCTCATTAAAGAACTTCAGGGTGAGTCGGGAAGGAATCTGGTCCACACAGAGAACTGTTTGTGTGTTTTGGCCCCGCCCTGTTACACACATCCCTTGTGTTTGCCTCCCTCTTCTGACCAAACCTTGACAGTACACCTTCAAAAATCACTGTACATTACTAAAAGTCTGTGATGGGTTAGACAAGCCAATCAAAGCAATGGACCCCCAAATCCTCCCAAACTTTATTATTTACATTATTTATGGTTTATAAGACCAGTGTCATAATATTGAACTATTACTCTGACTTGAAGTAATAAATGCCAGAGCTTTTAATAATATTAATACTAAATGATCATTTAAATGACATATAATGTATATAAAACTTTGCTTTTTTTGCCAAATAATTGCCAATATTTACCATATTATTTTCTCATTTTTTAGTAGTCTTGATTCTTCTTTTTCCCTGTAGCTCAACTGGCTGCTCCTCCTCCTCCAGCTGTGGGCGCTCCTCACTTCAGCTCTGCAGGAGACTGCTTCTCTCCCTCTGTTTCCCTTCATCATGACAGCTCTCCTCCATACAGCAACTCCTCTCAGAGAAAGAAAGCCCCTAAAACAGGTCGAACAAGAGAAGAGGAGAGAATGAAGTACCCCTCCGGCAGAGAGCCAGGAGAGGGCATCGACTCGGAGCACATTGGAAAATTTGAGTCTGAGGAATCACAGGAATTTAAAGGAAGAGGAATCCGAACACATCCAAGTGACTCTCTGAGACTGAGTGAGACTGATGTAGAGACCTCAGTGACGGAACAAGACACGGGTATTGAAGATGTGGACTCGTTCATGTCTGAGTCAGCCAGCGGCACAATGCCTAAAAGTGAATCGGCCATCTCTTGCAGCCTACAGATAGATGACTCATCAGGCAAAACAGAAAAACGTGACTCTGCACCTCTAAAAGATCTGAAGAAGGAGAACGCAGAACTTCATGATGAACTTAGAGATGTGAAATATGAGCTTCAGAAGCGACTTGAAGACCTCGAAACCCAGAGAAGAGCTGAAACCGAGGCTAGGACCAAACTGAAACAGTTGAGCCGGAAACACTCGACACAGACAGAGCAGCAATGTGCCAAAGCTCTTGAACTCAAAGACAGCGTGACAAAACTGGAAGCCCAGCTGGAGCAAGAGAAGAAAGAGAGCACAAAACTGAGAGAAACTCTCGATGCGCTTGAAAGAGAAGCTGAGAAGAAGCTAGAAGAGATAGAGAGAGACCAGGAAGAAGGTACCCAGCTGAAGAACGTCTTGGCTGAAATGGAGCAAAAGGAGACTAGCATGGAGGACAAAATGACAAGAATGAAAAAGGACTTGCAAGACCTTCAGCTCAAGCTTGCACAGGAACGGGAGGAAAGAGAGAGGGAGAGAGAAGAGGAAAGGAAACGGATCAGAAAAGAGGAATCGGAAGGACTAAAGATTTCACAGCTTCAAGAAGAGCTGGACAGTCTTCGAAAATCTAGGAGTTTGGAAGAGAAGATATCAAAAGACAATCTTCCCCTCACATATTTACAACTAGAACACCATCCAAACACCAATAAGAATCCTGCTGTTATAGAAAACAAAGACTTGATTTATTCTCCAGACAATCAAGAGTCCATCTGTGATTCTGTGAACCTTCAGAACACAATGGTCTGCAAAGAAACCAGAACAATGGAGCTGATTATGGATCTTGGAGCACAAACTAAACCAACAGAGGACAAGGCCTCTGCTGCAGAGATAGGCAGGACTCAAGCATTGAGCAAAGATGCCTCAGATTTGGACAGCACTACCGTTTTAGTTTTAGAGCTGGAGCGCCTGAGGGCAGCGCGAGACCGAGAGTCAGATAAGGAGAAATTAGCTCAAGGAAAGCTGGAGGACCTACAGAAGCAAGTGACCACTCATACCAAGAACCTTACCCAAGCTTTTGAAAGCCAGAGCAAGCACATTGAGAACCTGCTGAAAGAGTTGCACGATAAAGACTGCGCCCTCGAGAAGCAGAGCAAAGAATTGCAAAAATGTCAAGAGAAAATCTGTCTTCTTGAAGAAGAAAAACACACTAGGGTGACCATTGCCCCCAATGAGGTCTCTATGCCTCCTGAACTGTCTTCAGAGATCTCAAGAGAACTAAGCTGTGATTCGGTCTTCAGCAATACAAGCATAAGCGACCATGAAATGGTTAGTGATGATACACAACCGGTTCTGAAGGAAAATGTCTCACGGCCTACTGTACAGCTTCCTGTTAGTCAAAACATTGACCAAACCAACATTAGTAAGATATCTGATAAGCTACAAGCGACTGAAGCTTCCAAGCCACATGAGTTATGTCTCACTTCAGATGTACATTGTGGAAATGCTCCAAATTCTAGTGCTGATTCAGAAGCACCCAGACTTTCTGAGGTAATTGATGAGAACACAAGTTCTCTATTGCAAAATGAACAGTTGGATGTACTTAACTTCCATAATCAAGTTCCAGAACCTTCCACAGGTGCTGTCAAAGAGCTAGAACGAGTAACAAAGGAATTACAGGATGCTCAGCTTGAGCTGAATGTGTCGAAGGCTCAGAATTCAGAGCTTGCTCTACAGGAAGATGTGATAAAGGAAGAGCTTCTGACTGTTAAACAAGAGAACGAAGAGTTGAAATTGAAACTGAAACACTTGGGTGAAGACACTTGTGCTAAAAAAGATGGTGCCTTACTTTTAGTGAGCACTGAAAATGAAGAATTGTCAAGCACAAAGGAAGGGTTAGAAAGTGGCTCTCCATTAGGACAGGAGGAGTTGATTGTTCTTCATGCTAACTCCAAAGCAGAGGTTCAGTCTCTTCAGGAGCAGGTAAGTTTTATTAAAATGGAAATGTTTTGTTGGCATGAATTGGAAATCTACCCTATCAGTTTTCTAAATGCATCTTAATGATGTTATTGTAAACATGCATGTTTCATTTTTTTACATTTTTGACCTCAATCTTGAAATGACAGGATTCTCTCTTATATGCCAAAACATCTCCAGTTATTTTGTTTAAACCCATACCTTTTTTTAATATTGATTTCAAGTTCACATTCAGATATACTTTCATCCAGTCAACAACCAATGGATAGAAGTTTTCTTTTTCAATAATCCGTTTCACTCGGATGTACAAAACAATATGGAAGAAAAGTTCCTAACCAGGGTGCAATGTGAAAGTGATCAATCCCTTCCATGTTAATCTGTGATCTTGTCGTAATCGGCTACGAATACAAGAAGACATTTCTTGTTTTTTTTGTGTGTTGTGCTGGGTAGAGGTCTACACGGGTCCAAAAATTTGAACCCGAAGAGACCCGTAAATGTGCTACACTGAACCGACCCGGACCCGTCTATTGTTTTGAAAGTTGGACCCGGGCCCGTGCAGAACCGAGAAATGTCAAAAATGTACAACCCGGAACTGACACAGCCTGTCAATTTTTTTAAAGATGGACCCGAACCCGTCCGGGAAGACACAGACCCGACTGGACCCGATCAGCACATATTCCACAGCAAATTGCTATTAACAAGTCGATAAACAGGTTGCGAAAATTTAACTTTTTGTTTTACCTAATGTAAGAAGCCTTCTCACTTGTACCTGACTGTGATGCACACAATCCTCCTTGCCAAGAAAGTTCCCTCCGTGTTATTCCTCTCTTGCCAATTGAAATGCGTTATCCACTCATTATTCCAGTTTCAAAATTCCACTTGCTGTCACGGTGACGGATGACAAGTGTGACTTTGCAGTTTTGCATTTTTTTGTATCGAGTTAACTTGCATAATAATTTAGACTGTTTGCCCGTTTGGATTATATTAATGATTGCTCGTCCAGTGCCATGGCTGGTGACGTTAGCTTTACTTATTTGCTATCATCTCTGTGCTCTCTGAGCCGAGTCTGAGCAAAAATTTTAGATATAACAACAAGACTGTTAATTCATAATATTATTTAAAAAATAATCAATAATAACTCGCATCACTCATAAAGGTATCTATTATCACCGTGAGTGTGCATTAACTCTGCCCACCCTGCTTCTGATGACGTCGCTCGTGGGTTTTTATTTATTTTTATTTTTTCCCACCTTATTTCAAATTAAAGACTCATACATTTCTCATCCTAATTTTACAAGTTGAAAGTTACAAAACAACACACGCACAGCACTGACTGACTCTGATCGACTCGGGCATTACACACAATATTAAACAGACCCGGGACCCGAAGTATGTATTGGGACCCGACCCGGACCCGGCTACGGCTGACCATTTAAAATATAGCCCTGAAACAGTACGGATCCCGGATCGGGTCCCGGGTCCTCGGGTCTCGGGTCCTCCGTGTAGACCTCTAGTGCTGGGTATCTCCTCCCACAGAGAAATCTCATTATTCTAAAATCGCATGACTGTATATTAAACTAAAAGTATGTTCTGATTGGTTGTGATTTTGATACTTCAGTGAGCGCAGAAATATGACTTGAATAGCAGATGGAGTACTATTATCATATCACAGCATGTCATAGTCCAGTAATGCTCCACTAATGTTATTGCACATTTAAACAAACACTTAACCCTTAGTGTTAATCCCAAGATTATCTAATTGGGAAAACTCCTTTATTTGCATGCGCATGTACAGTACACTGTCATGTTCATTTTGTTATTCATATTCTCTGTGTCCTCCAGATCCAGGCATTACAAGAGCAAATCCAGCACCTCTCTGAGCAGAACAGGACACAAGCTGTAGAATTAGAACTCTGGAAGCTCTCAGAAGAAAGCGTGGGCAACAACTCACCCTCCGTTGTGCTAAAAGAGTTCGAGCTGTACCTCCCCTGCAGTCCAAGAAAGCTGCACACACAGTCCCAAATGCCAAGGTAACATCCTTTAACTGGCATTTGTTGAAGATAAATATGCGATAAGCAACATAGTAATGTAAACGGCGTTTGTTCATAATAATTTTAAAGGCAGTGTGTGAGGTACTTAACGTGAATTATGGGTATGTTGGTCCTGAGATGAGGAAGGTAAACACAGGTTCAGTGAATGAGCGATGTTTATGTAGGACCCTTAATGCAATACCCTTCAGTCTGTGCTCTGTCTGCTGTAGAACCAAGATGCACCAGTGCACTGTCAAAGATGTGACCAATCGATCCGGATTAGCCAACACAAATGACCAAACCAACTTGGGGGAGCATGTGTCACCTGAAACTCAAATGGCACACAATGTGAGAGAATCTCAAGGACCTGACAAGGTAAATAACATTTCATAATGCATGTCATTATTTGCAAATGGAAAGAAATTGAACTGTTGAAAGTGTGGAACTGTACTTTTAAAGGAGATTTTTCCATGAATGAAAATTGTGATAGTTCACTTTCCATCATGTCACTACAAGCCTGTATATTTTTATTTTTATTATGGATTGCCTTTTTTATACAATGAGTGTGATTGGGGAAAGTGACAAAAATGAATGTGGAGTTAATGCACTTTTGTTATTGTATAGAAAATGACTGCATGAACGTTCTGCTGATCTTTTGTGAATATAGACTGAATAAAGATATAGTCTAGGGCTGTATGATTAATCAAACTAAAACCATAAGAGCTCTCTGGGTTTTCAGACAAAAAATATATATGATTGATGGTTTAACATTTGCAAAATAAGAAATTAAGCCATAAATATTAGTATAACCCCACCACCACCACATTGTGCAACCCTAATATAGTCATAAGCATTTTACATTTGGTAAATAACAGACCTTTCTTTTTGTCTTCAATAAAATGCCATTCAAATGATCACAGACCTATTCATTTAATTGTTTTCAGGATCTTATGACTGGAAATGTGAATGTAATGACCAAAGAACATACTCAACACAAATATGAAAGCAGCTCTGTTAACAACAAAAGTCCTCCTGTCTGTGTCTCAGATATAATGAGTAGTAACACTAAAGACAAGCCGTCACCTCCACAGACCAAACCAACAGATTACAGTAATTCAGATTCTCAGACAGTTGCCTCAGTGTCTCCCGAGGATCAGACCAAAGCAGCAGGTGCTAGTACGAACAGCCAGGAAGATGCCTTAATCAGTGTTTCCATCTCAACCAAATATCAGACCGAGGTAATCAACTCAAATCCAATCACAGAGTCCTATGGAACTGCAGACTCCCAGAATTCTGGTGTGTTATGCCCTGGGCATAATGAGATTGAAAATATGGAAACTGTTTATTTGAATAAACACGGACATTGTCATGGAGAAACAACAGATAAACAGAACAAACATGCGGAAAAAACAATAAAGAATGAATCCGCTCCGTGTAAAATGGTAGAGGTCAGCAAGGTCAGAACAGAGGTGAAGAGTGTATCCACTCAGACAGAGGAGAGCCAAGATCTGATTTTGGGGGACAAACAGCCACCCGTCCACGCCTGCACCCAAGCAGATGGAGAACAGCTGGAGATGGTGAAAGATAAAGAGCCTGCAGACTCGCCGCCCCTCGCTCCGACCCCACAGTCTGTTACAAAGCAACTGCTCTTATCCAGCACGTTCCCCATGAATGACCCAGCTCACCTCGCTGAACGCATCCGGCAAAACCGCAGCCGCATGTCTGTCGCTTACGACGAGACCGTATATGAACCGTATGGCCTGCCAGAGGTTGTCATGAAAGGTTAGATACTATATTAAAAACCATACCTTCTTCAAAATAAAAACTTGCTAAATATTTATTCCCCTTCAGGCCATCCAAGATGAGTTTGTTTCATTATTGGAATAGGTTTGGAGAAATTTTGCATTAAATTTAGCTGGAAACACCAGTTTGAAGTTAAATATGCATTAATGTTGGATTTATTTCTTATAAACGCAGCTTTTTACTTCATGTGGATTATTGTGATTGTTTTTATCAGCTGTTTGGACTCTTATTCTGACGGCACCCATTCACTGCAGATGAGCCATTGCTGATCAAGTGATGTAATGTTAAATTTCTCCAAATCTGTTTAGATGAAGAAACAAACTCTGCATCTTGGATGGCCTGAGGGCGAGTTAATTTTTTGCTAATTTTCTTTTATGCGAGAACTATTCCTTGAATGGTCTTTTATATCTCCTGAAGGATTTGCTGACATTCCCAGCGGGCCAGCTTGTCCATACGTCCTGCGTAGGGGGCTTCTGGGAACTGATGCAATGCCCCTCCCACGCAGAGAAGCCACGCCCCAGGAGGAAGACGATGACATCGAGCCATAGTACTCATACACACCTGATACCTCCCGTAGGTATTTACTCTGCATGCTTAGCAACACGTTTGAAATGCATCAAGTCATTTTCACTAGTTATTCTAATATGACTCACATTTCAGAGCAGCATCATCTGTGTATGTTCTCAGGTTTCCATGCTGAAGGAATTTCACTCTTTAATCATAATGTACGTCAACGGTGTCTTCTGCTCACCATAACGCTCGACAGGATCTAAGCGCTGCCTGTCATGTGATGTAGAAATGAAAGACATTGAAGTTTTTTTTTTTTTTTCCCCCTGATTGTTCTCGTCAGCTGAAAGACAGTGCCTTATTGTGCATGTTGATGTTGTATAGTTTTGAGTGTTGGAGCAGTTTATAAATTAGCTCCGAAAAACCAATGTTGTATATTTTTGTTTGCGTAGAGGAGGCGTTAGCCCCTGTTTTATGAGACTTTAATTTTGTGAATAGCCTTATTTATTGACAGACACGTCTTGAAGACTTGCCTTTGTGCACTACTGTGAGAAAGATTTGGTGTTTGTGTGTGTGGTGTGTGTGTGTGGTATGACTCAGATCAACCTGAGCCTGTTTCCGATCCTGTATGGCGGTTCACTGTCAGGCTGTTTCGTTCTCTCTCTGTCATCTAACAGCTTTATAATGCACAGTGGAGTATTTATATCATTGTCCGCTTGTAATGAAGCATTTGAGAAGCTTGGATACATTTTTGATTAGATTAATCTATTTATCTGGTTCACTGTCATCTGTTTATTTGTGTACATTTGCTTGAATGTGTTTTTTCTAAATGTCAAATGGTTTCAGTTTGGAATGTTTACATTTATTAAACATAAATGTCCACAAGTTGTTGTTTTTTGTGCACTGTAGAAATCTGTACCAGCTAAATTTGGAGTTAATTACTTCATAACAATTTGAAGATATTTCATTTTAATTGGTCAATCACAGCATTCTGTTAGGGGCAATGTGCTGCTAAAAAGAACATTATTTTGTGTAATGAAATGTGTTTATGCGGTTTAAAGTAAAAAACCCACATTATTTTCCACATACTGTACATTATTGTTTCTCCTCTGTGCCCCGCCTTTTTGAAACGTGTCGATTTTTACAAAGCTCATCGGTCTGAAAAAGCGAGGTGTCCTGTGATTGGCCAGCTATCCAGTGCGTTGTGATTGGCCGAATACCTCAAGTGTGAGACGGAAATGTTACGCCCCTCATCATACTGTGATGCCCTTTCCGGCCGGAGTGATGAGACAAAAACATAAAACCCATTATAAACTAGGCATTTGCTGCATCCAGTGGGGACATAATGATTTATTATAATGACTTATACTGTCTTTTACGCGTTATGTTGCATTGCATCGCGCCGCGTAAACATAAAACCCATTAGTCTGCATTTGTGATCGGAGAAATGACAAACAACAAGCCCTACTCTACACTGCAAAACTCGCGTTTGAATCATCAGTGACAAATGATAAAAAAAACTTACAGTCCGTGAGTCAGAACAGCCGGCAGTTTGTAGTCTACTCTACCAGGATCAGTAACAGTCCTCCATAAAATGTGCCGCGATCCACAGCACTAAGTTGATGTATTTCCTCAGCGACCAGCACAGATCAGCTCCAGGCATGACGAAGCAGATATCGTCCTCTTTGGAATGCCAGACAAAGTAGTTTCGCTTTCACAACGAAACACACAGCGTCTTCAGGACATGGCGGCAGCGGCAACAATACTACAGTGAGAATAAAAGTTACGCCTTCTTTCTTTGCGTGAACATTTGGGCGGCGTTATGCAAATCTTCCCACATAGTGAGGTAGATATGTGGGGGAGTGTTTGAACGAGCCGTTTTAGGTAGGTGTGGCTGACTCTTAACTTTTATAAAGGATATCTCTTTGGATTTGAGACTTTAGTCTTTGCAAATTTACAGATCTTCTTTATGCACCAAGAGCTTGTAACGCTCCAAAAAGAAAGGAAAAATTTTAATCGCATCATATGACCCCTTTAAATATTTTTATATAATAATGGATACACACTCTATTTTCATTTATAAGTCATTTTAACTTGCATCAATATTTCATGTCCTTTTATTGATTTAAGTAGCCATCCAATACAGTCAGCCAGTCATTATTGCAAATTGTACTCAAATTAAGTTGGCTTTGCTTTACTATTCATTTTTTTTCCATTACATAGAGCTCACAATTGAAATTTTATTCTTTTGTGAGTTTTTAATTTCTTCTTAAACATCATCTATTTGTGGATCTTTCTTTAATTTCCATACATTTAGTGAATTTGAAGCTCCGTTTACACCATACGTTTGTGACATTACATCATATTTTTAATCAAATTTGTAAGATTCATTGGCAGCAGATCCATGCAGCCTTAAAAACAAAGTAGATTCAGCACTTAGTTAAGTGTAAGCAAATGCTATCCAAACCTCGAACAGTCATTTAAAAAGAGTAATGCACAACACTTCGGCTCTCTGCATTTTTAAAGACTCCGTTTGTGTCTTTTGGCTGAACAGGTTGGTCGACAGTGGATGCTTTCCTCTGGTTCTCAACATTTCTACTCATCTGTAAGAAATGTAATTCTGGCATAATGTATTTTACACAAACCTTCTTCGGTCACAAGTAATTTCCACAGTTAAAGTGCAACCTGTTTTGAGGAACAATGTAATAATAGATTGAGATAACTCATGAACATGGTGTTATGCACTTGTGTTTTCAAAAGCCAAATGTTAGTCACTGTTGGAGCAGAAATCAAAGGCATGTCCAGGGATGTGATCTCACATATCGGAGCTTTTAAAAGATTTAAAGGCCATTTTGGACTTCGCATCAGCTCGGTCAGGGAGTTCTGTTTATTCTCTCCTGAGCTTTGGCTGGGTCCAGAGGGCCCATTGCGGTCCTTACAGTGAATGTTTTGAATTCTTAGCTTTAATGTTTGACATTTGATTTAGTATTGCACTTCTGTCCACAGATGACAGACATCCAGTCCATTTAGTGCTAGGTCATCACCCTAGCTAATGTCATTATTTTAGGTATGAAGTTTCTGCTATATTGTGAAAATGTATATACACAGAAATGCACAGCCTTAAGAAACTTATTGTGGTAACACTTATTTTAAGGTGTCCTTGTTACACGTTACATGTGCTTACTATTATAATAACAATTAATTATGCATAATTACATGCAAGTAACATTAAGACAAACCCTAACCATA
This sequence comes from Sinocyclocheilus anophthalmus, assembly GCA_018155175.1. Lineage (NCBI taxonomy): Eukaryota > Metazoa > Chordata > Actinopteri > Cypriniformes > Cyprinidae > Sinocyclocheilus > Sinocyclocheilus anophthalmus. The sequence continues at coordinate 514,164 of JADLZN010007908.1, forward strand.
TAGTACATGTAATTACAGTTTTTCTCAATCGATTTGACACTTTTCTCCAATGCAGTTTACTTGTTCTCAAGACAATTAGCACAGCCGTCCAAACACAAAATTATCTTAACCAAACAGTTCAACTTTACTGCAAAAAGAAGCACTGCAATTTTTTCTAGTAATGCATTTATTAAAAGTAAATATTAACATCAAATCTATAGGTGTGTTCTCTGTTGATTTTAAAACACATTCAGCTGTAGATGCACAAATATGCTAATGAAAATACACGTTTATTGTAATTCTTCAACGGGGAGTTTTGTTTTATATACATTGTGTACAGTTGTGCTGAAAATTATTCATACCCTTGGTAAATATGATCAAAGAAGGCTGAGAAAATTAATCGGCATTGTTAATCATTTAGATATTTTAGTTAAAAAATTAAATAAAATCTAACCTTTCATTGGAGAATAAGAATTTAAAATGGGAGAGAATCTCATTATGAAATACATTTTTTTCTCTAATACACATTGGTCACAATGTATGGTACCCTTTTATTTTATACTTTTTGCATCATCCTTTTGCCAAGAGAACTGCTTTGAGTCTTCACCTATAATGCCTGATGAGTTTAGAGAACATCTGACAGGAAATCAGAGACCATTCCTTCATCCAGAATCTCTCCAGAGCCTTCAGATTTACAGCTGCATGTTGATGCTTCTCCTCTTCGGTTCGTCACACTCATTTTCTATAGGGTTCAGCTCAGGGAACTGGGTTGGTCAGAGCTGAAGCTTGGTTTTGTTCTCAGTGACACATTTTTGTTTTGATTTTGATGTTTGTTTGTGGATCATTGTCCATTTGGAAGATCTAACCATGGCCCATTATAAGATTTCTAGCATGGACAGTCACTTTTTAATTTTTTATCCGTTGGTATTTTATAGAATCCATTATGCCATCCATCTGAACAAGATATCCAGGATCTCCGGCAGAAAAATAGGCCCACAACATTAAAGATACAGCAGTATATTTGATTGTATACATGGGGTACTTTTTTATCCCTGTGTTCACCAAACCCATCTAGAGTCTTTGCTGCTAAAAGCTCATTTTTTAGTTTCATCTGACCATTGAACCCAGTCCCGTTTAAAGTTCCAATCGTGTCTAGCAAATAAATATGCTGGAGTTTGTTTTTGGATGAGAGCGTTTTCTTTTCTAGTTTTTTCTTGAAACCCTCCCAAACAACATTATTTTTTGGGGGTTTTTTTAGGCTTTCTGACCCCCAAGACTCAACTATTTTCTGCAGTTTTCCAGCTGTGGTCCTTGGAGTCTTTAGCCACTCAAACTCTCCTCCTCACCGTGCATTAGAACGATATAGACACACGTCCTCTTACTGTATTAGAGAAAAATGTTTATTTCATAATGTGATTTTCCCACTTTTCACTTTTTTGAATCAAATATCAAGTGGATAAACAATGCGGATTTATTTTCACACCCGCCTTTGATCATATTTACCAAGGGTATGAATAATTTGGAGCACAACTGTATATCTAAATAAAATAAAAATTGTTATCCAACACCTGCTGTCACCCATGAGAAAAAAACCAATTGCCCCTTTAAACTTAATATCTGTTCATGCCAACTTTAGCAGCAAGAACTGCAAACAAACTTTTCTGAAAACTACAAATCAGTCTTTTTCAGCACAGTGGTGGATATATATGACTTTTTTAGCTGGTGAAAATACTAGTGTTCTAATAATTTTGGCCACCACTGTATATACACACGTGTGTGTGTGTGTGTGTGTGTGTGTTTGCTGTATACATGAATTATCCTGAATTATTAATCTTGCCTTTCATTTGCATCTGGAAGAGAATTTCATTGCGTTTTATCTAGACTACATATTTGCTGCGCTTGCATCATCGGAGGAAAAATGTAAGAAGTTTGAATCCATGCTTGACGAGCTCCTGTCTCAACATCTCCACAGGCCTCTTCCTTTGTGGCTGGTGTTGTTGTTATGGACCACCATGTCAACAATGCTCGTGTTCCATTCAAAATAATCTTGATTGTCCACCTGAATGATTTCAAACTTAAATTTGGAAAAATGTTTGGACATTTACAGTCAATAACAGAAGTTGTCCCACAAGGACTAAAAATCTGTACTATCAACAATCATAGTAAACCTCCTCTCTAGTCATCTCTTCTCCCTTTCCTTCTCCTCTCCTTTTTTCTCACATCCTCCTCTCTGCTCATCTCTTTCTACCTGTTACACTTTTCATCTTCTCTCTCATTATACCCCTTTCTCTACCCATTCTACCTGATAGACTTACACCTCTTTCTTTACCCCCCCCCCTCCATTTTATTTTATTTTGCATATTCATTCTTGCTCTTTGTATACTTTCCCTTTTATTATTACTCTAAAGCAATTGTGATAAATGTGTAAATGATTAGGAAAACTGCATTTCTTGTGTTGAGTGTATGATTAACCGAATAGTTAACAGTTTAGGGCCAATCGAAAATATGCGATGTTCATTTGATAGAATGACAAATTTTTGTTTGAGTTTTGTTTTGTTGTGTTTGGACAAATGGTACATAACCTTTTTTTTTTTTTCAAAGTATTGGTTGGTTGTATTAACTATTGTGAAAACATTTGAGAGTTTTGTGCATATTGTTTTGAGAAAATTATTTGCATGATTTGTAATTTGTTTGAAATGAATGAAAATGAACAATCTGTTTAGGACAATTACAAAGTGTTCAGGTCACCGTGTTAACTGTTTTAAGAACAGTGACCTGAGTTTGGAGAAATGTGTCAAATTGAGAAAAACTGTAATATTATATGTATAATTAATGTATAATTACACTGTAACAAGGACACCTTAAAATGGAGTGTAACCCTTATTGCTTTTATAAAATGATTAAGAAAATGTATGTCCTTATTTATACTGTACATATTTCCATTAAAACAGTATTTTATTGAGCTAGCAGTAGATGGGGAGGTGTATTTCATTTTTACAAATGAAAACTAGGTTATACAATCTATTCAGTATAGGTTGGGTGCAATTTTGTGCTGAAATGAATGAAATTGCTTAAATTCTAATTAAAATGTGTGTACTTAGTATTTTATGTTGTCAGTGTTTCATAAAAGCAAAACTATTGAAGAACTGAGAAAATAGGTAGAGTGAATTATTCAATGACTATCTAAAGTCACAATCGTATGTTTATTGTCTTCATGTTTAATCAGTTAAACGTCCTTTCTGCGTTTTATTCAGCTACAGCGATAACGTACCTTTTTTTATTGCCACAAGAAATAACATACAAAAATCAATGCTAGGGGTGAGTACGATTGAAAATACAATTACAGGTTACAAAATCAGGTAAACATTATAAAAATGACACTTTTTAAAGGGATAGTTCACCCAAAAATGAAAATTATTTACTCACCCTCAAGCCATCCTAGGAGTATATGACTTTCTTCTTTCAGAGAATCCAGTAGGAGTTATATTAAAATATGTCTTTGATCTTTCAAGCTCTATCACTGCAGTCAGCAGAAGTTGCAGTGCTTCAGTCCAAAAGAAGAGAAATAAAGCGCATGCAGCCATAATAAAAAGGACTCACAGGTGCGGGGGGGGGGGTGTGACCAAAGGCCCTCCGGTAGCGAAATCGATGCGTTTTTGTAAGAAAAATATCCATATTCAAAACATAATAATCACTTTAATCTAGCTTGCGCCAACAGTTGTACACAGAAGCAGCTCCGGGCGGAGACGTATGACGTACAACCAACATTTGTTTAACAGGAGCAAAGGAAGCAAAGTTTCTCTTGGCTTATATTGAAATCCTCGACATTTCTTTATAAATCTTTGTTTTGTACTTCTAATTCTTGACCGTTGTTGTGTTTTGATCTCTCCACTGCGCTTCTGCTTTCGTCACTTCTGAGCGGCGCATGCGCTGCGCTGAACTCATTCGTCATCCGCCCGGAGCTGCTTTCGTTTACAACAGTGAGCGCAAGCTAGATTAATTGATTATTTATTAAATATTATTATTTTTCTTACAAAAACACATCGATTCGCAACAGGAGGACTTTGTTCACCCCCCGGAGCCGTATGAGACACTTTTTATTATGGATGGGCACTTTTTATTTCACTTCTTTTGGACTGATGCACTGCAACACCCGCTGAGTGCCATTAAACAGCTTGGAAGATCAAAGACAGTTTTTAATATAACTCCGACTAGATTAGTCTAAAAGAAGAAAGTCATATACACCTAGGATGCCTTGAAGGTGAGTAATTCATGGGCTAATTTAAATTTTTGGGTGAACTAATCCTTTAAGGGCTTTAAACTCTAGTTTTTTGGGGGGGTCGACAGCTTATAAAACGTAGTTCTGGGTTTTTTAGATTGTTTAATGTACACCTTGTCACATAGCAGCTTTTAGGCATTGCTCTGTTTTTTTGTTATAAGAAATGACAAGGAGGCAGCTTCCCGCAATAGAAAGTCAATGGAGAGCATTGGATTGTATCCCCCCGTGGGCGTGGCCTACATGCGCTCTGTCTCTATTGATTATTCAAACTGCATTGACCAATCAGCATCCAGGATTATAATACGCACTCACATCACCTGCATTTTATTTACTGCTTTTTAGTCTTTAAAACAAATAAATAAGGATACAATTTTTGAAAGGTTCTCAGATTATAATTCGGGCACATGGGACAAACGATCCTCTCTATCACAGATTTTTGATTACCAAAAGACGGTCTTAGAACGTTAATAATTGGTTCTCAGAAAATAACCTAGCGGAGTATTTGCTGGGATTTCATGACATAACCCCAGTGCTTTACATTAAAAAATGAGATTAAAGATGAGAGAAACTGCTCTCAACAAAAATGTTTTAAACACCTGAAACAGATAAACTGTCAGCTTTCATTGGTGTCTCTGCCAAACAATCCTCTCTCCTCCCCCCCTCTCTCCGTCTCTTCCCTGCTCTTTTTCTTCTCTCATGTTGGCAGGTTCACGTAAGACTTGGGAAAGGGGAAAGTCCTGATGAGTGCATGTATCCTCACAGTGGTCTGCAGGAGAGAGGGAACTCCTCACGACATCCACTCCCGACGGAACCGCGCGCTGAGGTAAGACAAACTTTACACGTGTTTTTATGCCGTTTTGTGAAACATTACACTGATTAAACGAATAGTTAACATTTTAAAGTAGATATTAAGGTGAACAGTTACTTTTTATTGCCTGTTGCATTGCAAATAATCAAAAATGAAACAATATCAGTAATTTCTTTTGCATGTGGAATAGCCTATTCTCATAAATGAAGGCACAAAAGCTGTCTCTGAGGCAGTACCTTTTCAAAATATGTATCCTTTGGGTACTAACATGTACCTTTTAGGGCTGTCAAAAAAAAATTTGAATATTCGTCGAATAAAAAAAAAAAACATGGATCTCAGCATTTAAAGTGGTCATATGATGCGATTTCAATTTTTACTTTCTCTTTGGAGTGTTACAAGCTCTTGGTGATAAAGAAGATCTGGTGTTCAATGTTGCAAAGACTAAAGTCTCAAATTCCAATATCCAAAGAGATATTCTTTATAAAATATAAGAGTCAACGACGCCTATCTAAAACGGCTGTTCTAACACGCCCCCACATATCTACGTCACTATGTGGAAATATTAGCATAATGCCGCCCAAATGTTCACGCAAAGAAAGAAGGCTTAACTTTTATTCTCGCTGTAGTTTTGTTTGCTGCCGCCATATCGTGAAGGCGCTGTGTGATTCGTTGTGAAAGCGAAACTACTTTGTTGGTCTTCCAAAAGAGGACGATATCGCATCCTCATGCCTAGAGCTGATCTGTGCTGGTCGCTGAGGAAATACATCAACTTTGCGCTGTGGATCGCCAGATCGGCTTTCACAGTGGACGAAGCGGAGTCCAGCCCGGGGTCATCACATGTGGTTGCCGCAAGCCCGCCGGACGCTCCTTCGTCGAATACGCCGGCCGCGCCGTTCTCAAGCCCGCCGGCCTCCGCTCACTCAAGCCCGGCGTGTGTTTCGTTGTGAAAGCGAACTACTTTGTTTGGCCATCCAAAAGAGAGCACAACTAGAAATCAGTGGTTAAGTTATATTTACAACACTGTTCCAGAACAATTCAACCCAAATATTCGGATCGTGTGCAGCACATTTTTGGAGGACTGTTTCCTGATCCTAGTAGAGCAGACTACAATGCCGGCTGTTCTGACTCACAGACTGTAAGTACGTTTTCATTTAAAGGATTTGCCACTGATGATTCAAACGCGAGTTTTGAGCAGTGTAGAGTAGCGCTTGTTTGTCATTTCTCAGCTTCACAAATGCAGACATAGTCTTGTGTTTACGCGGCGGCGGTGCGATGCAATGCAACGTGTAAAAAGAAAGTATAAGTCATTATAATCAATAATTATGTACCCACTGGATGCAACAAATGCCTCGTTATAATGGGTTTTAATGTTTTTGTCTAATCGCTCCGGCCGGGACAGGGCATCACAGTATGGTAAGGGGTGTAACATTTCCTTCACACGCTTGAAGTATTCGCCCAATCACAACGCACTGGATAGCTGGCCAATCACAGCACACCTCGCTTTTCAGAACGATGAGCTTTGTAAAAATCGACGCGTTTCAGAAAGGCGGGGCATAGAGGAAAAACAATAATGTACAGTATGTGGAAATAATGTTTTTTTTAACCTTAAACTGCATAAAAACATTACACCAAATACACAAAATAATACTCTTTTTAGCAGCATCATATGACCCCTTTAAGGGTCATATGATGCAATTTAAATTTTTCCTTCTCTGGTTACCAGTATCTGGTGCTAAAGAAGATCTGTAACGTTGGCAAAGTACTAACGGTCTCAAATCCACCAGAGAGATTCTGGATAAACGGGATGAGTTAACCACGACTACTAAAACGGATCTTCTAACACGCACCCCGAAATGTAAGGGTCTCCTACTTAGGTGGGAAGATGGCATAACAAATGAAAAATGGTTCACGTATGAAGTACTTCATTGGGCCTTACATAAAAGTGGGACGAATCTATAGGGCCTTTCGAACCGCTTTAGTTCCAGAATGTACAGTACTAAAGTACTGGGACGGATTTTGCGTGAACTATTTCCCAGTAAAATTTAAAGGGTTGCATTCGCACCGACAATGTGTACTAAGAAGTGACCTAAGTCGGTCGACAGTGACGTCATTTGTGCGCAGCGTTCAACAACAGAAACAAAGAAAAACAACATTAACAACAGGAGGATGGAGGACGCTGTGATCGGAGCTGTGTTTTTGTTGTGTCTCGCGGGTTTCACAATAATGGACATGGAAAGTCGACGTATACGTAAAGCGATTGAAAGAATGGAAAGGAGGACTAAGAATCTCAAACGACAACTGGCAGTGCTACAAGTGCCTTCACTTCAGCGTCCATCCATCTATCGCTGCTCTCCATACTTGCGAAATAAGTTGACACAATCAATGTTTACAGTATGTTTACACATGTCGTTTTAAATCATGGCGGGTGAGGGCGTTTTCGTATATGCGTTTGGCCAATCAATGTCTACTTACGTCACGATTAGTACCAGTTGTGCTGTTTAGACCCTGCTCCGGAGTAGGAGCTAATTTGGTTCTCGAAAAAGGCAGTCCGGTACTAAAACCGCACCCAGTTCCGGTGGTGCGAAAACGCCAAAAAGTGGGTAGTTCCACAATTAGTTCTGGTACTATGAAAAGGTTCCCGTGGTGCGAAAGGCCCTTTACTGTACAGTATGGGGGTGTGGCTAACCTAATGTGTTTTTTTGAAGCTTAAACCACATAAACAGATTTCATTACATCAAAGACACAAAATAATGTTATTTTTAGCACCATCATATGACCCCTTTAAGGTCTGCGTCAGTCATCAGGCAGCCTTATCAGTGGCGCAGGATGACGATGTATGTGTCATTGATTGAATTTGAATGCTTTTGTTAGCCTATTCAGTTGAACCCACTAGATGCGGTGCTGCTACATTGTTCATTCATATATTGCGGAAAATGAGAGCATCAGTGTGGAGAAGATGTTATTTACGTCAGAACCGAAACCAAGCCGTTCACACAGAAACGCATATTTATCGCATTTTCTAGAAAGATGTCTATCACCGTTGCACTCGCGTCATGCACAAGAGAGCCGCATGTTTAGAAAGCCATGTAAATTAATGCATGTTCAACTTTAAAAAAACATGTCTAAAGACATTATGGCGGTTTTTTCCCCATCCCACTGTATCTCATGTTTTTAAATGAAGAAAGTAGCCTACTCTTTGTGATTGGTTTTCGGTCCTTTGTATTAAACTATACATACATGCATGGTGCTGTTTTTTTTCTTCTAATTGTTTAAGCAACTTTATTAATTATATATGGTTTATAAACATTATTTTAAACATTATGCACTTTTTTCAAAGATAGCCGTGTTACTTTATTGCTTTGAATAAACGTGCATTAATAATATTTTGCTCGATGCGCCCTCTTGTGGCCTCGGGAGAGAAGCCAAAAGCTTTTTTCCCCCTAACTGAAATTATGCCTTTAAATTCGAATATAATTTGAATTTTGATCATATTTAAGTAGAAAATTCGAATTGAGTTTTTCAGTCATTTTGACAGCCCTAGTACCTTTGAGGGACAACTGCACCTCTTAGGGGTAAACAAGGTACAGAGGTGTACCTTTTTGAAAAGGTGTACCTTTTTTTGAGCGTGAAGATGAATTATGAATGATTATGAATTTGCTTTGTTTGAATGTAAATCTTAAGCATATAGAGATATTGTATACTAGTACGAAAGTCTATTTATTATAGGATGTATCAATATATATTACTTGGCTAATAAAGTAAGGTCTAAGAAACGTACACTAAAAAAATTATTCATTGAATTTACTAAAAATTTTTTAAGGTAAGTGGTTGCAATCAATTTATTTTAGATACATTTAAATAAACAAATTTAGTTGACTAACTTTCAGCATGTTTTTTATGAATGTAGCTAAAATAAATTGTTTGCAACCACTTAGACTACCTTAAAATATTTAGTATAATTATTTTCAGTGTAATATCAAAGTCATGTCACATTTAATGTTCTTTGAAAAAAAAACGTAATTCTTAATAATTTCACACACGCAAGTTGTGCATATTTACGATCATAATAAATGCAATGTAAAACATAACACAGTAAAGTAAAACAAATGATTGCAAATACTTAAAGTGACAACATAATGTATACCATAATATATGGGAACCATGCGTCTATAAAGTAAGTCCTAGAGAGCCCTGGTGAGCATCAAGGTTCTGTCAGTAGAACAATTTATTTACATAGACCTTTGCCAGAAGTTCTGTTTCAATGCCGTCATGTGTTGTCTTCTTACCTCTGTGCCTTTACCCCTTTCCTGTTATGTGTCTGGACTGGGTCAAAGCTCCTGAAGCTCAAAGCTGATCTGGTGTCAGTTTCAGGGTGTTCAGAGCATTTTTTGACCATTATGTCTCACAGGTTTTTGTGTGCGCCAGTGGAAGAGGCCGTGCAGAGACAAGAAGAGTGTATAAACGACTACAGCAAACATCTGATATGGAGGAAATGGAGAAGAGATTGAATTTAGAAAAACAACTTTGATAAGGTAAATAATTGATCTCTGTTTTCTATTACATATACAGTGAACCTGTATGAAATATTCTGTTATTAGGCGCTCATAATAATAAATAAATGCCATTGCAATAGATAACAAAATATCAAATAAGCTGCCATTTATTTTAAATAGAGGGAGCACAAACACTTTCGAGCAGAACATTTCACAAAAAGAAGTGATACTGTTCAAAATGTGATTTAATTTGCAATCATTTGTTTTGCAATGATATTCTGTGTAAATCTGTGTAATTTTTACATACTTTGAAGTGATCCTAAATACTTTTTGGGGCCACTGTACTTTGCCAAATAGTCAAAACACACTAACATTTCTTCATTTGTCGTGATAAGCAGAGATAATTTCATTATTGTGTTTGTTTCCCTTGACGTTCTTCTCTTCGCTCCACCTAACCTGATGGACACATGATTATCAATGTTTCCAAAACATTCATCCACAGTATGTGGCATCTTGTTTGACGTCATCAGCACCTCGTAGCCATGCGGTGCACAACACTGTTGACCATCCTGGCAGCCGTGCTGCTGTATTTAGTGTTAGGGGCTCTGGTGTTCGGCTGGCTGGAGTCCTCCAGGGAGGAATGGGCTCACCACGAGTTGCTGACATCTCGAATGGCTTTCCTACAGAACCACAACTGTGTCACCCCTCACAGTCTGAGAGAGTTCACAGAGGTCTGTTTGAAAACTTAAATGTAAAAAAATTACGTGGAATTACAATCTATAACTTGGGGAGTTGGTGTAGAAAAAATGGACATTCTGAAATTGCTAGTAAGTTTCACAAGAAATGACAAACAACATTTCAAAGAAATGACAAACAACACAGCAATTAAACATGGAATTATAATAGTATTTTATCTATAACATCTTCCAATAATCTTTATTTATTTACTACTAAGAAAAATAATTCTTTATAAATTATAATTTTCATTTGTATATTATATTTTCAAGTTTAAGTTTTTAATTTTTAATATTTGATTTGTATGTAGCTTTATTTTTAATTAACATTTCAATTAAAAATACTAACAACAGGTATTTTTATAATAGTAGGTGTGTGTGTGTGTGGGAGATCGTCTGTGTAGCTATATGTACACTGGGGCATCATTGATAAATCTATCATCTTTTCACTCTAGAAAGTGGTTGATGCCATTGAAGCAGGTGTGGATGCCAGAAGCACATCAAATTATACCAGCAGATGGGATCTATCCAATGCTTTCTTCTTCTGTGGTACCATCATAACCACTATCGGTGAGATTTTTCACTTTAGAGTTTTTATTTTCATCTTAAGAGCTTGATTTCACATGTTCTCCTCTTCTCTAGGCTTTGGAAACATTTCACCCAAGACAAAAGGCGGTCAGTTGTTCTGTATATTTTATGCTCTGGTGGGGATCCCCATGTTTGGGATACTGTTAGCAGGGGTTGGAGACCACCTGGGCACCCTGCTGAGGAGAGCGGTGGCAAAGATAGAGACTCTGTTCTTGGTAAGTGACTCATTAAAATTCAGACCTTTAGAAAATTAGATTAATAATGTGGATGAACAGATAAAACAGTAAGTGATGACATATTGTATTAACAACTCATTGTAAAGAGCATTTGCAACATTAACTTTTGATACAGAAATCGTATTGTATTATGAAACATTTCATAGTAATGTAATAAAAAAGATAAATATTTTTCTGAAAATTGTTCTAAAGACAGTAACGAAGAATAACCTTTAACATGAGCGCCATCTTGAAACAGGCTCTTTAAAAACAACTGTTTAAAGTACATGGCGAGGGCTGAACTTCTAGACAGTTACTACAAAAAAAAAACTAATAGATATCACCATACTTCTGCAGTTGACTGATTATATGTGACCCTGGACCACAAAACCAGTCTTAAGTCGCTAGGGTATATTTTTAGCAATAGCCAAAAAAACATAGTATGGGCCAAAATGATCTATTTTTCTTTTATGCCAAAAATCATTAGGATATTAAGTAAAGATCATGTTCCATGAAGATATTTTGTAACTTCCTCCTTAAATTATAAAAACTTATTTTTAGATGTAGTAAATGCATTGCTAAGAACTTCATTTGGACAACTTTAAAGGTGATTTTCTCAGTATTTTGATTTTTTTTTTGCACCCTAAGATTCCAGATTTTCAAATAGTTTGATCTCAGCCAAATATTGTCCTATCCTAACAAAACCATACATCAATGGAAAGATTTCAGATGATGTATAAATCTCAGTTTTGAAAAAAATGACACGTAAAAGGGTCATATGATGCTTTTTAAAGATCATTGTTTTGTGTATTGGGGTAACAGAATATGTTGACATGCTTTAAGGTTAAAAAAACACATTATTTTCACATACTGTAATATTGTAGGTCCTCTATGCCCCGCCTCTCTCCAACGCTTAGTTTTCTACAAAGTCCCTCCTTCTGACAAGCGCAGTCTGCTCTGATTGGCCAGCTGACCCAGTGCATTGTGATTGGCCGAACACCGCAAGCACTCGTTCGGAGCACTCAAAACTCCGCATTTGAACAGTCAATAGCAAATACTTAAACTAATAACAAAACATAAAAGTGGCTGATTCAGAAGTGCCAGATTGTCAAAGCAAAATCAGAATTACCTCCTCTCCAAGGTTCACGAAACGGTCGTCCATAAAATGCATTGCTGTTTTGTTGTAAGTGATCTTAAAGATTCACAAATGCATCTACTTTCGGTAGGCCAAATAAACTGCTTTTGCTTTCACCTAGAAACACAAAGCATCTCCCTGACATGCTGCTTCAACACCAACTACGGTTACTGAAACCACGCCTTCTTTCTTTGCGTGCACATTTGGGCGCATTATGCAAATATTTCCACATAGTGAGGTAGATATGTGGGGGCGTGTAGAACGAGCCGTTTTAGGTAGGCGTAACTTTTATAAAGAATATCTCTTTTTTGAGACTTTAGTCTTTGCAACTTCAGGGATCTATCTATGCACAATCAGCTTGTAACACTCCAAAGAGAAAGGAAAACTTGAAATCGCATCATATGACCCCTTTAAGACTGTTGTGTGTCCAGGGTCACATATTAGAAATTGCAAATATTTTTACTGCAATTTCTTGAAAATTCTTGTTTCATTTTGGTGACACAAAGTCAAAGGTTTCTAGATTTTAGATAAGATTTCTTTTTTCAAGCCTGAAATAGGAACTTGCAAGTCTGAGAAAAAATATCAGAATTGTGATATATAAACTTGCAATTAAGAGAAGAAAAGGCCGAATTGTGAGATGTGAATTCAGAGAAAAAAGAGGGTTTTTTGTTTGTTTGTTTGATTATATCTCACAATAATCTTCAAAAATATCACAAAATCTGAATTGTAATATAAAAAGTCACAATTGCATTGTGTTTTTTCCATGGAGGAAATAAACTTCTATAGAAAATAGTCAATTCCCAGAAGAGAAAAAAAATCACAGTGGTTTTAGGAATATACATCAGGCAAATTACCTATGAACAAACCCCTCTATAAAAACAATATATATAGGAGTAAAAAGTAAAGTTTGGTGTATGTGAGTGCTGCTGAAGTGGAGAAAAAAACCTTTAAAGATATGCATTGTAAAAGAAATATACAGATGCAAATAGATAAAGTGCAATTAAATAAACACTTAAATATGTATTTTGAATGTTTTCTTTCTACTAGTCTGAAACAACACATGAGAAGTCAAATAACCCAAAATCTTAAAACTGACCAGTGCATGAAAAAACAATGCTTTTGCCTGTAGTGTCTTGCCTCTCATTCTGATTATTACTGTAAACTGCATGCAGCGCAACAAGACGGCCATGAGTTGTTTTCCACCGAGTTGATCAACAAGTCTTCAGCAAGAACCACCTTACAATCAGAACACACTAAAAGACTAAAGACATTCTTAAGAAATTAACTGAGAACCTCTTAAGAATTACACTTTCTTATGAATGTCTTAGAATGTATCTTAAGAATTTTTTGTAACATTTTTGCTTATAAAGATTTATGTGAATCCAGCCCCTGATTCCCAAGTACTAATACGCATCAAATCATTTCCAAAATAACAACGATAGCTGTATTGTGTTGCCAGGGTATGTTGAAAATCGTCTTGATTTATTCCCTGCTGATCAGCGTAAGGGTGTGAAGCCCACCAGTGTCCGTGTCATCTCCGCTGTCTTCTCCATCCTGATTGGCTGCTTAGTCTTCATCGCCGTGCCGACCATGGTGTTTCAGGAAGTGGAGAGCTGGAGCCTGTTGGAAGCGGTGTACTTTGTCGTGATCACCCTGACCACGGTGGGCTTTGGGGACTATGTGGCAGGTGCACAGATATATGATGTCTACATACAATAATCATTACAGATGATTTAGTTTACTGTGTCATGTGACCGTATGATAATTCTGTTAAGGAGCTCAATATTGTATTACGCCTGGAATTGCAGGATGTTTTGTGGTCATTGGATCCAGACAGCCATGAAGTTGCAGTCATTTACATCATCTAATTATCTGTTTTTAAGCCATAGACACTAATTGTAATAGAATTAATTGTAATAGCTGTAATTTTAGACCAGAGCAGGCACTCATCTCTAATCTGTCTAGTCATGACTAAAAGTGACTTACAGTAGACCTAATAAAGGAACAGTTTTATCGACAATTTAAATTGTCTTCTCAGTGTTTTCATGTCATTTAATCAACAAACTCCAAACTCAGTCTAGTGTTTTTTTTCTATACTTTTTTGTTTTGCTTTAATCATACTTGTTGTCTTTTGCCAAAAAATTTGCTTTAAATTTATATATTTTATTATGCCATATTCATTAAATCCATTTCCCGTTTTACTGACTACATTTTCTGTTATTTTAGTCAATGATAAGGTATTGAACTGTAACAGACCAAATTTAATCACTTTTAAAATATTTGATCTGTATGGTGGCTTGTAGTAATTTAGATATTTACAGGACAGTGGCCAAGTATGGTGACCTAGGTGGTGGAGCACTAGGAATTAGGCTCTGCATTAACAATTCCAAAGTGTGAGAGCGCGCGCACACACACACACACACAACACACACACACACACACCAACAAACACACACACACACCACGAGCAGTGGCAGCCATTTTTTTGCTGCGGCACCTGGGAGCAGTTGGGGGTTCGGTGCCTTTCTCAAGGGCACCTCAGTTGTGGTATTGAAGCTGGGAGAGAGCGCTGTACATTCACCCCCACCTACAATCCCTGCCGGACCAGAGACTCGAACCCGCAACCTTTGGGTTACGAGTCCGACGCTCTAACCATTAAGCCACAACTTCCCCTAGACTTTATATTTTATATTTATTAAAAGTGTGTCTATATATATATATGATATTATATTTTTTTTGTAGATATATATATATTTATTACATGATACTATTAAGTGGATGACATTAAAGCAATGTTTACAGTCAAGACCTTTCTCTTGTCACAGAGATACAAGAAGATATTCTATTCAAGTAAATTGCGGTCTTTTGACTTTCGTTCATCATAAGGAATCCAAAAAAAAAGTGTATCACAAGTGCATAACTATTTCAGCCACAATGTTAAAATAAATAATCAACCAGCATTCTTAGAATGATTTCTGAAGGATAATTTCATACTGTGAAAATTTAGGAATAAATTACTTTTAATATATTATAGAACACAATCATTTTACTGTATTTATTGTATTTTTTTTTTAAATGCAGCCTAGTTAAGCATAAGACACTTCAAAAACACCAAAAACCGACCCAAAACATTTGAGTGGTGGTGTATATTTTGGTAGAGCTTAACTTTGTATTTAAATCGGAATATTGCTTTAAGTGCTTTGCTCATTTGAACATTGGTGCTTGCCCATGGCTCAATCTTCAAACCAGCAATCTTCCCATTATACCAGCCTAGAGCTTTCAACCACCAGGCCACACCACCCCTGTGTCATTATCTTTCTCTTTCCTCTATTCCAGAGAATAGGAGAGATGGAACGCCCCTGTACAAGCCGTTGGTGTGGTTGTGGATAGTGTTTGGTCTGGCATATTTTGCATCTATCCTCACTATGATTGGGAACTGGCTTAGAGTGCTGTCAAAGAAAACACGTGCAGAGGTGAGACAGACAGGATGAACAATGGATTTATTCATTTCAATTTTTCCACAGTGGACTACTATTGTGGTATGGACTATTTAAAATAAATCTGCAAAGTGGACCAAATTTGTATGGTGAGTATACACTAGTGTTCAAAAGTTGTTGTTTTTTTATTCAGCAAGGATGCATTGATTTGATCAAAAGTGACAGCAAAGACATTAATAGTACTACAAAATTATATTTCAAAGAATCATGGGGAAAAAAGTATAACGGTTTTAAAAAAAAAAGCAGCAAAGGTTTTCAACATATTAATAAGATATTTATTAATATATTAATAAATATATTAGAATGATTTATGAAGGATCATTTAACTCTGAAATCTGAGGTAATGATGCTAAAAATTCAGCTTTGCATCAAAGGAATAAATTACATTTTCAATTATATTAAAATAGAAAAATGTTATTTTAAAATGTAAAAATATTTAACAATTTACGTTTACAGTGTTTTTGGATTTCAAAAAATATATATATAAAAGGTAAAAAAAATAAAATAATAATAAATAAAATGCAGTGAACAAGAAACTTATTTTAAAAATATTTAAAAAATCTTACCAACCCCAAACTTTTTAATGTCAGTGTATAGTATTAATAAACATTTTTTTGCATGTTTTTAGGCTCTTATTAACCACCTTTTTACTGCTTGTATTGCAAAAAAATCGCTTTCTCACAAGTTATCCCCATAAGTTTTTCTTTTTTTTAATGGTACTGTGTTTTTCTTTTAGATGGAGGAGCTGAGAGCCCATGCAACAGACTGGACTCAGAACATGTCCGTGGACTTCCGTATTCCCATGCCACTGGATCTCAACGGCCCCTTTCAGCTCCAACGGCGACGTAGACGGAAGCGTCACCGCCATCATCGCCACCCAAGACTGAGCGCAGCGGGATTGGCTCATGGGATCTCCCTCGATGCCGATGTTATCCGAGAGAACGGACACCTGATTCTCGGATGGCCTGCGTGCAAGTACACCCCAGGGTCTGATATCAGGTCTGAAGCGCTGTCCCGATCCAGGTCGTGGTGTAGGTTAGATGGGGCATATGAGGTGAGACCAGGATCGAGGCTGACGGTAGGACCAGCGTCAAGATCCGTCTCAAGGTTAGAGCTGAAACCACCATCAAGACCCGGATCCAGAGCCATTTCCAGGTCCCCTTCAGAATCTGGAACGGGATCCGAGACACCTTCGGAATCCTGGTCGGAATATGAATATGAGTCAAATTCCCGTAACTCAGAGGACCTGGAGTCTGGAGCTGAAGGCACTCTTAGATCACTGGAAAGTCGGAAGGATGTTCCTGTCGTCGTGGTTGACAGCTGCAGTCCACCTCATCCCTCCCTTCTGGACTTCTTTGGTGAGAACCTAGCGTACATTGACGAGTCCTCAGACGCTCTTAGTGATCGGGTCAAACCTGCTGGACAGAACCGCCAACGCAAAGCCAAGAGGAGGAGCATGACGAGACAGATTCCCCACTCATATCCTGTGGGACTGCAGAGGGAGATCACTAGTGAACTACAACCTCCATCGCACCCTCCAACACCTCCACCTCAAACCTGACAAATAAACATCTGACCAAAGGGTTTTCAGCATCACAGTTTGAAGATGCCACACATGACTGATGCAGACCATCACAAATGTGTGTGCAAATATAGTTTAAATTAAAATGGTTTGTGCATTGTACAAAAACAGTTCATGCCTCCCGTACAAACATAAAGTGGTTTTGTTCAGAATAGTTTTTCTGCAGTATGTACTTTTGTCAAAAGTTTGGGGTGACTTTTTTTTTTTTTTTTTATGTCCAAGGCTGCATTCATTTGATCAAAAATACTGTAAAAACAATAATATTGTGAAATATTTTTACAATTCAGAATAACTTTTCTATTGTAATGTATTGAAAATGTAATGTATTCCTGTGATGCAAAGCTGAATTTTTAGCATCATTACTCCAGTCTCATTCAGTGTCACATGATCCTTCAGAAATCATTCTAATATGCTGATTTGCTGCTCAAGAAACATCAATTATTAATGTTAAAAACAGTTGTGCTGCTTGTGGAAACATGACACTTTTTTTTTTTAAATAACAGCATTTATTTGAAATAGAAAAGTTTGTAATATTATTCTGTAAATGTCTTAACTGTCACCAATTGAACTGTCAATCCCAATTGAATGCATCCTTGTTAAATAAAACTATGAATTTAATTTAAACACTTTTTACTGACCCCAAACTTTTAAACCGCTGTGCAACCTGTGCATAAGGCCTAATGTCCAGAAAGCCAACACAATTTGCTGAATAATAGAGCAATAAATAATAGAGCACACTGTACTAAGTGCTGTAGCCTATCTCACAATGCAATTTACTTACCTTTACCATCCATTTCCAGATAAATCTGAAAATAATCATCCACATTAAACAACTCCTTTCCCCCTATTATTTTCATTTTAACTGATTTTTGCAAAATAACCATATTTTATTTTTAAAATATTAACTGGATGCCATGCTGAATAAAACATGCTTCATGAAGTCATGTCAACAGTGTATCCCACTATGTAAAATTAGATGAATAATGTGTTCTCTTACATATAGTTAATAAATGTAGTATTCTATTCTGAACAGCCAGAAATGTGAAAAATCAGCAAATCATGTTTGTTTTAATGTTTAATTTGTCACTGCCACCAATTGTCATATTTTAGTCATAATATTTAATAGAATTTACTGTAACTTTTATGCTGTCAGTGTAATAGGTAAGTGTTCTGATTTTTAACCACAAAAAAGTGAATGGTAAACGCTGTTATGTTTTTAAGCGTGATATTTTATTTGAAGTGTCTTGCTTGTTAATATTCCTGTAATAGTTTTTAGTATTATAGTTACATGCTTTAGTTATATAAAAAAATACTGTTTATATTTTGCATGATATACTTTGAGAAAATAGGAGACAATTTGTTGTAAGAGGCACATTGTTTATTGAAATGTCATTTTATTTGTGTGCCAAATTGGTTAGAATTCTGTTGTCGTGAATACAAATATTTGGTTGTTGAATGATGTTTCATTTCTGATTTTTTTTTTTTTTTAGACATCACAGCTGATTTTAGGCAAAGAGATGATTGGAGAAAATGGAGAAAATGGAGAAATCTTATTACATGGCTACTTTTGAACGTCCATCCATGTTTTTTGGCTGGAGGTTGTAGATACAGAATCTACCAGCAGGGGCTAACATGCTCCATATCAAGCTTTAACTGCTTAACATGTACACATTATTAAGTGCCCTCTTGTGGTCATCTGAACTGGGCAAATCTCAGGGTTTTCTCAAGTTGTATCCCGTGATTCAAAAAAATGCTTAACAGGGCATAAATCAGTCGGTTGTTTGTACAAATGTTATATTTGCCCTGCAGGTTTGCGGCTTACACACTCAGACCCGCTCTGAACACTGCTCACTTTCCAGAGCGGATATCTATACATTTACCCAAACACATTTTACAGCATGTACACAAACAGAATCTTTACAAAAAGAATGGTGAATTTGCACAGCAGGAGCTAGATGAGTTTTTAAATGCCTTTGGTGTGGGAAGACGAGGCGAATGAGAGAGGGAGCGAGTATGTCCCAGCGTGAGACAGATCCAGGAATGGCTTTTGTAAGGCCCTGGCTGTGGGGATAAATGCCTGTTGCAGAGTAAAGGGGGTATTTAGAGGGAAGAGGACAAACACATGGTGGCGGTTTACAGAGGAGCTTTTCCGCAGGGCTTCCAAAGCACCCTTAAATTCTACCTCTGCACTTCAGCCCCACCTAACACAACTTCTACACCCATAATACTAATGTTGTCTCGAACCGGAAGCTGTTGCCTTTCGTAACCTGAGCGTGACTGCGATCGATTTCTGAGGGGAAATGTTTAGCAATGTCTTGCTTCAGAAGTGGTCGGTGACACACCTGGACTTGGAAAGCATTCTAATGGAAGTAAACATTTAACTATGTAATTTTGTAAATTATTATAAAAAAAAAGTAAAACCCCTGTTCCATAATCTTGTACAGCGTAAGATAATCATGGAATAAATTAAATGCAGGTTTAGGAACTTGGAACCTGTCAAAACTCCCAAACAGTTCAAACCAGATTGGACAAATTCGATTTGAATTACAAACATCATTAAAGCTGAAAGCAGTGTCGAAAGGGCCCTCGTACCCAGGCTTACCACCACCCGGTGACTTTAGGAAAACAGCGAACGGTGAGCAATGCATTTAAAGTGGTAAATATAGGAGAAATGTGTCAAAGTCCCTTATATGTGCCAAACTTCCTACTGCCAACTGGTGGCGCTATGACTATAAGTGAATATTGGCCTTTGGATGTGTTCAGGCCAGGACTCTTACCAAACATGTGAAGTTGAGGCAGATCGGACATTGTATGGCTGTGTTGCAACAACTTCCTTTTCCATGGCGAAACCAAACTTTGTCAGGCCAAGGACACGGCCTTCAACGAAAACTCAAGATCTTCACAATTTAACATTGCAAAGGCCTTTAGAGTAGACTGACAAAATGTAATGCCATAAAAATCTCTAGCAGGAGTTCGTTATAGCATAAAACATGCCACTTCCTGTTGCCAGCAGGTGGCGCTATGACTATAACTGAATATGGGCATGGGAATGTGTTCAAGACAGGACTCTAATCTAGATCGGACATTGTATGCCTGAATTATAACATCAACCTATTTCATGGCGAAACATCAAAGTTTGTCAGGCCGCCACGGACACGCCCTTTAATGAAAACTCGAAATCTTCGCAATTTAACGTCACAAAGGGCTTTAGATTACACTTACCAAATTTGGTGTTGATCTGAATAAATCTCTTGGAGGAATTTGTTTAAATACAATGCCTGAAAATGGCAAAAATGGCACAAAACTTGCAGAGAAAATTCAAAATAAGACTTCCTGTTGGCTTTCGGATTTTGCTCCGATTTACTTTTTTGTAGGTATTGGTGTGTTAAATGTGTCTACCGAATTTCGTACATGTATGTGAAACATAGCTCGAGGGGCACTTCATTGAAATTTTATAGGTGGCGCTATATTGAGTCATTTTGCCACACTCACTCCTGAAACCCATATCAGATGTAAATTTTCTCCACTTCTGGAGCGTGTGCAAAGTTTCATGAGTTTTCGAGCATGTTTAGGCCCTCAAAATGTGATTCAAATGTGAAGAAACTGAGCAATTCCAATAGGGTCCTCGCAAAGAGATTTAAACAGCAGAACTTAATGTTGAAATTTTACTCCAAGCAGTAAAACACATCTATCCCTTTAACCATGGTTTTACTACAAATAAAAAAAACATGGTTACTATAGTTAAACTATAGTTAGTATTAGTATAGTTATATAGTAAACATGGAAAACACCATATGTGACCATGGACCACAAAACCAGTCTTATGTGTCACATAAATAAGCTTTCCATTGATGTATGGTTTGTTAGGATAGGACAATATTTGGCTGAGATACAACTATTTGAATATCTGGATTCTGAGGGTGCAAAAAAAAAAAAAATCAAAGTATTGAGAAAATCGCCTTTAAAGTTGTCCACATTAAGTTCTTTGCAAGGCATATTACTAATCAAAAATTAAGGTTTGATATATTTACGGTATAGAAAATTTACAAAATATCTTCAGGAACATGATCTTTAATTAATATCTTAATGATTTTTGGCATAAAAAGAAAAATCTATAATTTTGACCCATACAATGTATTTTTGGCTATTGCTACAAATATACCCCAGTGACTTAAGACTGGTTTTGTGGTCCAGGGTCACATATTATCCATGGTTTTGCTACACTAACCATAGTTAACCATGGTATTTTGTACAACTCTGGTTATACAAATGGTAATCAATACACCAAAAATCATGGTTGCTACACTTTTACTAAAACCATGGTTAATTTTTTGTAGGGAGGGATTTTTTGGGGGGGGGGGGGGGGGGGGGGGGGGGGGGGGGAAAAAAAAAGAAGAAAAAAGAAAAAAAAAAAAGGAACGAAAAACAAAAAACAAAAAAAGAAAAAAAAGAAAGAAAAGGGAAAAAAAGAAGGGGAAGAATAAAAAAGAAAGAAAGAAAGAACAAAACACGACGAACAAAAGCCAAACCCCCAACCCCCCCCCCAACCACACCCCACCCCCACCCCCCCCCCACAACCCCCCCCCCCCCCCCCCCCCACCCCCCCCCCAACCTCTGGTCCCCCCCCACCACCCCCCACCCTCTTCTTCCCTTCTTCTACTCCCCCACCCCTTCGCGCCCCCACCCCCCCCAACCCCAACAACACACCCCCCCCCCCCCCCCTACCCCCCTCCCCCCCCCCCCCAACACACACCCCACCCCCTCCCCCCCCCCACCCCCACCCCCCCCCCCCCCCACCCCCCTCCCACCCCCCCCCCCCCCCACACCCCACCCCCCCCCACCCCCACCCCACACCCCCCCCCCCCCCCCACCCCCCCAACAACCACAAAAAACCTGAGACCACCTCCGCTCCCTCTTTTGGAGAGTCCATAGTGACACTTTTTTCCATGAGCTTACCCGCCCCAACACCTATACCTCCACTTTCACACGCCAGCACCATTCTAAGTAGCCCAGCAATAACAAAAATCTTACGTAATACTCTCCTCCCCCCCCCCCCCCCCCCCCCACATTCCCACTCTCCACAAGTCATTTGATCTGCATAGATGATTATGGTATACCATCAAACACCATAACAACTAAAGCAAAGATGTATTAGGTACAGTATTAAGTTCAGATCATCTCATAGACATAACTGCCCAGAAAAGTCTTCTAGTACATTTACTCTATACTTTCCACTTATTACAGTGCAACTCTAACTAATAACAGCTGTTGCTTGTTGAAGCAGACACTGTTTAGATATTTTGGCAGAGACAATTCTTAGTAACTGCATAATTACGTTCTCAAATATCTTTTTTGTCTTGGGAGTTGATGATGTAAAAACAGGATGCAAGACATGTTCAAGTTACCTCTAAAAAATCTCCACACATCCAGCACTTCACATCTCATCAGCTTCACTGCATGAACATGACTTCAGATCATATATTCCATTACTGTTTTTCTGATTTGTTCGTTTCCATTTGTGTGGTTGAAGATTTTGCATTCTGAGTTGAAAGAATACAAAAACCTTGGCAATGAGGTGGTGTGCTGGTTTGTATCTAGAGGAACGTTCTAGAATGATTCGCATTACTGTATGTGACACCACAACATGAGGAAATTAAAGTTTATGCTTTTAAACAGCGAGTGAGACCATGAAATTTGTACTTCTGAAGGGTCAATATCACTGTTCTTGATTAGCTAAAAACCACATTTATATAGACAGCGGCTAGAAAAGTCAAAACAAATGAAATTTCCACCATCACCAGTAATGAGTCGAAAACAAAATCTAACTATGAAGTTGTCTAAGATGACATCAAGTCATTTCTTAACTACTTAATTGGTGTTTCCATGCTACGGTTTACATTTAAAAACCTGATTCACTTTTGGCTGAAGCGCTCATCCACAAGATTAGCTTCTGGGCATTATGGGTCGAACATTTCAATAACACCAACCGCTGTTCATGTCGTGAGATGTCAAGAACCCAATAGTCTAACAAAATACACCCTAAATGACATAATGCTTTAATTCAAATCAGTTATAGCTTCTCTAAATGCTTTCTCTGTTCTTCTCTTTCTAGTTTTTTCCTCATTTGCACATTCAACAAACACGCTGCCCTTTAACTTTTCTAAAAGCATGAGATACACAAATCTAATATTTTGTGGTGAAAACTACAGCATGTATTTGATAAACTGGTATATAACATAAAATGAATCTAGCATAAGTTTGCATTAGTTGGCATCCTGGGCTGACATTAAAATCAAATAAACTTAAAACGTTTCAGGTCTTATTTTGTGGCATATATGTGGAGCTTTACATTAGCTTTATATATCATGCAGGTGTTAAGCAACATTTCGCCGTCCCCTCTGAACTCTATAAATATATAAACAAACTATAAATAAGTGCTTTTTCTATTCATGGAGGCATTCAGAAGCCATTTTGTAACTGCTGCAGTGGATGCTTATCTTTAGCATGTTTTTATAATTATTGGGGCATTGAAAGATTGCATAGAGAATTTGCTTGACATCCTCTCCATAAAAGCTTTTCTATGATTTTGGTCTTTTATACGAGTACTCACACACTCTGCTATGGCCAAGAATCTTCCTTGTTTATAGACATGAACTGCCAGAATATCTGTCTGTCTCTAGATCTAGACTTTGCTTCAGACAAATACAAACAAAGGCTCAATCAGTAATGCCAAAGAGATCATTTGAAAAAATTATTATTAGTGATTAGACATTATAAATATTTATTACCATTTTAAAATCTGTCATTGTCCCGGGTTCTTGATGAAGGTAAGTGGCCACGGTGCCCCATAAATGTCACATCACATCTAGGATCCTGGCTTTTTTGGACTACATTTTGTGTTGCAGTTTGCATATTTATAAAGCAATATTCAATATTGGTGTCTTATTTTCCTAAACCGATCAGAATTTCATGCAGGATTATTATAGTTATTCTAAAAAAACTATAAAAAATCTCACTTCTGTAACATTCTTTGCAAGTATATATAAGAATTAACATTAACTGAAATAAAATAAAATATACTTTTAAAAAATCAGTTATTTCTCCAAAGCAACATTTTTCATTTACAGTAATTTAGCTTTAAATTGATGTACTAAAATAACTAAAACTAAAATGAAATGAATAAAATCTATATAGACATACTCTATAAGAAACTATTACAAAAGATGACAAAAAACAACAACAAAATTACTAAAACCTTCAACTAAAATTAAAATGAAAAAGAAAATATAAAAGTAAAAACCGATTCAAAACATTACTAAAAACTGTAATAGTAACTCAGTGATACTAAAAAAAGATCTGCCCTTAGATGGTGAGAGGATCATAATGGTTTTGGAGAATATTAAATATTTATGACTTCAAACAACTTGCTAGTTTAAAAAATGTATGCATGCGCATTTACATCACAGGTATATTCATTTCAACCAAAAAAATCAGTAATAATAACCCTTCTGTTATGTAGAACTGTTTTTCTTACATTTACGCATTTTCCAGACATTTCTGTCCAAAGCGACTTAGATTGCATTTAGATTTGAGCTACAGGAATGCAATAAAATTGTTGTAATGCAGTTCAAATTTTCCTAAAAATGTTGATCTACAGGATCAAGGATTCAACCAATGGCTGATAATTGAGATCACAGTCTGCTGTGTCTAGACTGCTATGCAGCTCTCACGACACTTGTGCACATTCACACCCCATTAAAACCATGTGTCCCAAAGCTGCTCTCACACCCAGCCAGCTCTTCCCAAACCACACGGCCCTCAGACGGCTGATCGTCCTCTTTCGTGCCCTGAGGTTTCGAATTTGCACTTCACCAATCAGCCTTTTGTGGAGGACGCTGAGTCAATGTTGCGTAAGCGACAATAAGTATTTCTGTCGGTTCATTTTAAGGACGGGTATGTAACAATACGCTCTCCCTCTCTCCCTTTGCATCCCCCATTTCCTATCGAGTTATAAAAGTTGTTTTCACTGAGTAAGAGACAGAGGAATTTGCTTGTTTTAGCTCTGGCAGCCAAACACAGAAACCCTGTCATTCCCGACAGATCATTCTCACCGGCCACAGATAAACATTTAAGCGGTGTTTTTCACTCAAAAACAAACTTTTAATGCCATGCCAGCAGCTATAGGTTTTTAAAGGGCACGTTGAGGCTTTATAGGCAGAACGAAAACAAACAGGCGATATGTAGGCCAAGTCAACATTCCTTCCAACTTCCCACAGATCAGACGAAATTATATCGCTCAGCATTATAGGGTGTGGATGGCACTGCCAGATTGTACAAATCAAAGCCATCACATGGTGCGTTTGAAATGCGTCCTACAGGCGATTACGACTCGGTGGCTCGGCCCGCTTTCGCCCACTGTTCTTTCTGCCATGTCACCACAAACCCTGAACCCCAAGCGTTTAAATTTGGCGTTCCGTGAGTGGTCGGTGTCTGGAAATTGTTCACATCCTGTTTACGTCGAAGATTTGCTAACCTCGAACCGCATCTGGCTGTTGAGTCCACTAGTCAAATCTGCATTTTCAGTGAGTGCAGACCACACAGTTATCGTTTGAAGAAAAAAAGGAAACCTTGAGAGTAGGCCACTCGCTGGGCCGTATACTGAATAAATATAAGCCACAGCCAATAATCTACTTCGAGAAACTTCTATAAATGTAACGAAAATGAATAAAAAAAGGCCACAAAATATTATCTAATCAAAATTTATTGTATTTAGCAAATAAACACATATAAACATCACCAAAACTATTTACACTTGCAAAAATATAAACCGATCTACAGTAAACTTAATACAAAATCTAAAAAAGATGTACTGCTGGCGTGTATTTTGTGTGTCACTGTTGCGATACTGAAAATGCGAGGAGATATTAGTCAACAAGCTTATTTATTAGACTATTGCCAATGCAGGAGACAGTTATCGCTCCTGTATTGAAGATGCTTGATGTATGATTATACGCTATTCCTCCTACCACAAGTTTGTAGGTATGTTTCACCCAAAAATAAAGATTCATTTCTTTCTTCTGTTGACCATAAAAGATGACATTTTGTGAAATGTCTCAGTGTCACAATGGAAGTCAATGGTTTGGTTCCCAACATTCTTCAGAATATTTGGTGTTTGTCAGAAGAAAGAAATGCATACAATTTTGGAACGACACACTCTAAAAAATGCTGGGTTAAATATAACCCAGTGCTGGGTAAAATAGGGACAAACCCAGCAATTGGGTTGTTTTGACCCAGCGGTTGGGTTACTACCCAGAAGGTTGGGTTAAACATTTAACCCAACCGCTGGGTCAAAACAACCGAATTGCTGGGTTTGTCACTATTTTACCCAGCACTGGGTTGTATTTAATCCAGCATTTTTTAGAGTGCATGAGGGTGAGTAAATGAGGACAGTTTTGATTTTTGGGTGTAGTTTCCCTTTAAAGATGCGTCATTGAGATCGTTAGTTTGCTCTCCTCCGATCCACCTGTTTTGTTTCCGTCTTCTCTCTCCACTGCATCAACGGCACTTGCAGGACCGGACCACCATGTTGGAGAGCTGTTCCACACGGGGGGTCGGCTAGAATTAAACGATGGTGAGGGGATTCCAGGTCCTGGGAACACCACCACGGGAGATGTGATGCTTCGGGATTCATTTTATTATACAGCGGGATAATCTAAAAGGAAGACAGCAAGAGAAACACTGTAAGCAGAGTCAGACACAGAAAACAACATCTAAATGCAACATTTTAGAGTGAACTCTAGAACACTGCACATACAAGCAGATTTAATGACAAAGAGAAGCATCGAGAAAGAATTGTACATGTGAAAATGCACGGATGTATCTAGTTTAGAGAAAGAAAGGAATCATGTCTTTGGTGCAGTTTTTCTGACGATTATGGTATAATATAAGACTTGTTCACCTTACAAATGACTGTTGACTCCAAAAATGATACAAAACGCATATCAGAATTATGTGCGAAAGTGTGAGTGATGGAGCAAAACAGACAAGATTTTTGTAATCAGCAACCAGCACTGGATTTCATTCAGCAAATATGATGCAGGGCGGTGTATTTTTTTAGCTGGCAGTCCTGATCCAACCTTCAAACATACTCAGTCTGATCAATATTTACCATGTTGTAGTGGCTGTCTGCGCTCCATAGGTAAGGACAGTTCCCTGCACAGAAATTAGCTTTGTACCCTTTTGGCTCGTGGATCCACTTCCAGTTCAAGTCCCGACGAAAATCGATATACAGAGACCTCAGACAGCAGCCCTGATCAGTCCTGGAGGAGGGAAAATGATTGGTTTCAATGCATCATGCTGTGTTTAAAAAGTAGTTTACCTAAAAATTTGTGTTTTTATAAGACCAACAGACTGACATGTAATTTTACTATGTGCTTTTGTCATTTTATTATATTTAAGTTAACTAACATAGGTTTATTTTTATTCAGTTTTTAGTTGTCCTTCCTTTCTTATCATTTTATTTCCAGTTATTTCCACTTCAACTAAACGAAACTAACTGAAATATGTTTAAGTTTTGGACCATTTTATTTTATTTCACTTTGATTTCAATTAACAATTAGTTTTAGTTAAAAATAACAACTCTATATTCTTAATTCTAGAATTCTATATACTTAAAAAAATTAATACATAATTCACCGTTTGTGCTCCATGGAAGAAATAATGTCCGTTTGGAACAACGCTGTAAATTATGTGAACAAATGATGGATGGTGGACTAACCCTTAAATAATTGCGGTCCAGTTTTGACTCCAGCAACAAATTCAGATTTGATTTAAATGTGACCATTTCTATGTTGCTTAGCAGAGAGGAAACCACTCCACAGAACAAATACAATTTAAAAGAGCATTTACTCCCAGGACAGACAAGATGCAGACTGCATATCAGACGTGACACTCCCTGGGCGAGTCGCTGCAAGCGTTCTGTGGGTGTGTGATGCAATATAATCTAGACTACTATTTTATAAGCACACGTATTGGTATCAATCTCATCCAGCTCTGAGTGTCTCTGTTGGTTCCTGATTGGTTTTTCACGCAGTGCTTTTGCATGAAATCGGATGAGAGCTGAAAAATGACACTACCAGTGTTGGGGAAAGTTACTTATAAAAGTAATGCATTACAATATTGCGTTACTCCCTAGAAAAGTAACTAATTACGTTACTTAGTTACTTTTTATGGAAAGTAATGCGTTACGTTACTTTTGCATTACTTTTTAAATATGAGCAGGGTTGATTGTTTTTAATATAAAAAGTTTTATTTTTGGCAAATGTAAAAGCCTTTTCACACCAAAAAGTGTATGAATAAACCTCAGGCTGAAGCAAAAGTAAATTCACGTCTATAGAGTAGAACGCAGGAGAAGGTTTAACACTCTTCAGCAATAAAAAAAAATGAAGCACATTTGTTAGTTTATCTAAAGTCATTTTTGCTTATTAGTATGGTTGAACTGGATCATCAAATGTCAGCAGCAAAGACACTGGTTAATAAAATGGATTAGATACATTTGTGTTATTTAACATTTAATTATTGCAGGTTTGCGTCATATTCTGAGTTTGCATTTCTCTGTTTTAATTCATTTTGATGAATACTAAATCTGTTTTGAGTGGGATGAATTGATGCACATTCACATTTAGTCTAGAACTACAGTAACATCATGTTCACACAGCGCACACAACGCCTCTGCACTTCCAATTTCTCCCAATATGGGGACAGGAGACTTGTCAGTCAATAAATGGGAAATCAAAGTAACGGCAGTAAATTAAAAAAGGAAAAAGTAATCTGATTACGTAACTCGCGTTACTTATAATGCGTTAACCCCAACACTGGACACTACTGTATTCCATAGAGCTTCTTATAGTTGAATTGGACTTGTTTTATAATTGATGAACCTTTTACAGTTATGCAACTGAACTGAATCAACACTGAACTGACTTGAGCTGTATAATGACACTATTGTCTTATTAGAGCTGATTTACAGCAGAATTTGGATTTGTCTCATATTTGATTAAATTTGCATAATTGATTCTGTTATTTTTCTGCTTAACGTATTAACAGTATTGTATAAAGTACTATATAAATAAAGGTAACTTGACAAAATACTTTATATTATGCGTAATACTGAAATGCTTCAGAGCCATCTATATTAGCTTTTTGCATCTGTTTTTATACTAGCATTCATTTTGTCACAATCTAGCTTTTCTAATGTGTGTTGGCAGGAACATACAGTTAAGATTATACAAAAATATCTGATTCTCAGTAAAAAAAATCAAGTATTCCAGGGACATGCTACACACACACACACACACTCCAGCACTCTTTCTCTCTGTACCGTGAGCATATGGATGTGTCTGCTGCTGATCTCTTCTTGCGGTGTTTCTTGGTGGGATTGTCCAGACGGTCGGTGGGCAGCAGGGTGAGTATCAAATGGGGAGTTTTTGTGCTGAATTCAATCTGTCCTTTAGTCATGCCTGGTCTTCTGTTCTGCTTTATAAGGTCGTCATCAATGCCTGGGAAAGAATCGATCCAAAATATCAACGACAACAAATGATGTGATGAGTCTCCTATATCATTAACAATGTTCCACTAACATTTGACAACTAGGAAAGTGCACTTTTTGTCTTCATTCGGAACAATATTTTTACTGTTTTAAACTTTCTTTAGGATGTCTGGTGAAGGCATTGAAGTTGGCCAAAACGTCACTGTTTTAAATGTATTAAAGTTAACTCTATGCTTGCAGTGTTGTGCTGACATGAAAATATTTCAATATTTTGCTTGAAAATGTGCTTGCGCTGTCTTTAAAATAAATTGTGTTTGATATTTTATTATCTAATGCAATGATATTCATACTTTTTAAAGGGTAACTTAAGCATCCAAATACTTTTGGGGGGCACTATACATGTAAAAAAGAAAGAAAGAAGACAACATTTGTGTGTGTGTGTGTGTATATATATAGTTTTTCTTTTTTATTATTTAATTAAGTATTTATTTATTTAGTTTTACTATTCTCTGACATGTTAGGATGCTTTGTTGTTGTTTGGGTTGAATGTTTGTAGCCATTCTCACTTGTTAACCAGCTGTTCTGGTTAACACTTTATTATAATAGTAAGTAGTAAGTAAATGTAACATGTGTAACAAGGACACCTTAAAATAAAGTGTTACCTGTTTTTGCATTAATTGTAAGAACTAAACTGTTACACACACAATGGATTTGGATACTGAGAAAGGCTGTTAAAAGTCAAAACACTGACTTTTTAACGATTTAGCCCATATTTAATAAAAGGTTTTTAATTTTCTACCACTTGATTGCCTTTCTTGTTTTCATTCAAATTTAGATTGATGAGAAAATGACCTGCAAATCTGGCTTCCAACTCTTCACTCTTGTTAGGGACGATATTGTTTGTGGAAGGGACGAATGTACAGCAGGGACAGTGAACGCTGATCTTGAGTCCGAGATTCCTCTCTAAAAGAGAAAACGATTATTTTTCTTAGAGAAGGAAATACTTCTCATTTGACTTGCTCTTCTGCTTCATCGAGCAGTAAATATATGTTCAAACCTCCAGATGAACTCACTGACCTCTGAACGCCATCCACTCCTTCACAGTCTCAGTGACGTCGACAGAAAGCCACGCCCCCTTGGCACGAGGCTCAACTGTTCTGGAGTCGATGTACCTCTGAGACGGTGCCGTCACGTCGTCAGATTTGAGAATCTGTGGGTGTGAAGGGAAAAAACCACAAGCTTATTTGACTAACCCATTCATTCATCTGCTGGTCTATTTCTTGCACTGTACAGCATGAAAAAATATGTGAGGAATCAAACCCTGAGGAATCAGCTGCCGCCACTCGCTGCTCATCTTTGGAACGACCCAAGCCTTTTGTCTGGAAAAACTACATGCGATTCTCTCACCTGGTATATTTCCACACGCTGCTCTGTGGTGCGCGCCTGTGGGTTTGGCGCTCTGAAGATGCGAAATTCTGCTTTGACCAAAGTACTGGAATTTCGCTCCACGTTGGTGACGTCGAAGCCCACTATCTTGAAGTACGGGCTCTGAGAAACCGGGTTGATTGAGTCTGTGGAACAAAAGCAGGATTCACTTTGGCCTTATTTACACTTTGTGGTCTGTGCGTGGTTTTCAGAGGGTCAACCTCAAGGAAATAAAACTGGCCTTGGTGCCAAAGCAGCAGATGTAATGACTAACCCCTTTCAGCTTCTCAGAGGCCTCACTGAACTCAAGCTGCCTTATTATTAGCAACAAAATTGTATATTATAGGTACACTATATATAATAGTTGTTAGATCAAGTATATGCCTCAGGGATATTTTCAACACTGTAAATTTTTCAAATCTAATACCTTTATTGTATATAAACTATGTATATAAGGGAATGTCACAGAAGCATGTCATATTTCACCATTTGACTTACTACTGACACTGTACTTTTTTTGTAAGTGCCATTATTTTCAATGGTTTATTAGTTCGGCAATAAGTGATTTATGCAGATTAGAAAAATTGCATTATAGTTGTATTTTATACCATAATACAAAACAATAAATAATAGAGACAGACCTAGAGTAATCTGTTTGATATTATACTGATATTCATACATTATAACTTACACTCTTCCTTTTCAGGGCACATATTTCTCTAAAGAAAAGCACCAAAAAGGGTATTCAACAAATAAATGAATAAATAAAATAAATAAATAACTAAATGTATTAAAAACAAAGACGAAAATAAGTTTGTGACAATTTAGTTTGCAAAACTATTTTTCTGAAATGCAATGGCATTACAATTGCCCATACATTATATTTTTGTTGTGGTTATCTAATAATCATGCTGTTATTATCGTGTTAAAAAGCAGAAATTAAAATATTGCATATTGGTTATCGTTCATAAAAAGCCAATTTTGGTCTAATAAATACTACTATGAATAGAATTTAATGATACAATATGCAATATGAATCATCGTATTGTGTTAAAAAGCAGAAAATATTACATAGCGGTTATCGGGCATAAAAATTATGCGTATCATCGGTCATAAAAAGGCAATATTGGTCTAATAAATCTTACTATAATGAGAATATAATAATACAATAGGCAATATTAATCATCATGTTATTATTGTGTTAGAAAGCAGAAATAAACTATTGCAACTATTGAAAATATTGCATATCAGCTATCAACCATAAAAATAATGTGCATCATATTGGTCATATATCGGTTGACATTTATTTATTTATTCATTAAGCAAAATAAAATTCCTAATATTTCGTGGGTGAAATACAACCCAGCCATGTTCTTTAAAAGTTCCATGAGATTGCTGTAGCATTGTAAGATATTTTTTAACAATCTAATCATCATGCACAACCAATTTTGATATGGGCAAGCTATATTTTGCACTAGAATTAGGTTTAATTAGCCTACACATCCAGAATCACAGTGCATTCTTTGAATGGGCAACCATATCAGCTAAAACTCCATATCACTCACTCGTATCTGTGCGCAGTGGCATCATATTGATCCGCTGCACCTCTTTGGCGTAATAGTCCTCCTCGCTGCTCTCCCGCTCGCACGCGGCTTCGGCCTGGCGCGCGCGCTCCTTCAGCAGCTCCTTCGTGCTGTTGTAAAGTAACATCACCTCCACCGGTACCAACTCCGGTGGCGGGCTGGCTTCGGGATCCGGAGGATTCCGGATGCGCAGCTTGCTCAAAATCTGTCCGCGCACCGCCTCGATCCTTTTAGATTTGTGGTCGTCCAAGTTGTAGGATTGGCACGTGGAGAATCCCTCCGCAGACACAGACAGTTTGAGAACGAGCAAAGTTAGATTGATGAACCACATGGTTGATTGACAGATGAGAGGCTCGGGTGCGCTCCTCTATAACGCCCGGTCCGCTGGATGTCCTCGGGGAGGGCGCGCACTGAGCGCGTCTCTTGCAATGGGACAAACCCAAAGTGCGTAGGCTGCGCTGCTGGCGCTCTGTGTTCACCAGGTGAATGAGCCGCTCTGCTGTCAGATACAAGCTTATACCTCCTCATACACTGCCTGACATGTCATTTATGTACTCTTGTAGTCTATTTAGGGTTAAAAAAAACAATCAAGAAAGAAGATTACGCAGAGGACATTAGTTGAGCTCGATGTGTGAATTCCAAGTAAGTTACTGATATCCAAGAGATCAGTTTTTTCCTAAAGGTAATTTTCGAGGCGCAAACGTAGGCTACGTCTTACGTATTTTGGCGTCCCTAACGGTTAGCAAAACGAACAGTCTTAAATACTTTAAAAAGTGTTTTTGTAATCTATTAGTAAAATAAATATATACAATAAAGTAGCCTACCTAGTGTTACGAATTTTTCTGTTTGTCTGCGTCTTTTTCGACGTTATAGCTAGGCGTTGGGACCACTTAAATGTTTGTAAAGTTTTTTTTTTGGAAAATTATGTAATATGTTGAACTTGAAACAGTTTAGTAAAAGCACTTTCTAAGACCCCCAACCGTTCGTTTGGACTTTTTTTATGGTTCAAACCCTTGCCAAAAACCCTCCGTAATTCACACCCTGCCTGAGCTACTCAAGGCAAAACAATGTTAAATATTGGCCAGATTTCTTTGCATGTTGTGATGACAAGCGTAATACAAGAGTCCATTATTACAGATAATAATAGTATGAATCCGTATGGAATCTATAAACACAGCCTTTCCATCATGCTTCCCCGGGTTTGAAGTATTTACCGGTAAGGTAATAAATGGAACAGTTCCTCATGCTCGTCTGGTATCCAATGATTCAGAGAGAAACTCCAAGTGCTGCTTTGAATTCTTGTGGTTTGTCTTGGAGCTTTAGTGAGGACCGCTAGTACTTTCTTTTAAAGTGACTCTCCAGCTCCTTTCCCATGATAGATATAAGAGATCAGGTCAGATTTTATTCTCTTTTCTTACAGCCTCGAGTCAAGATGCAGACCTGCCATCCAAATGTTCAATCATGCCCTTAAAGTTGCTTTAGGGAAATACAATTATCCCATGACAAAGACTGACTGTCTCATAGAGTTGAACTGGATTCAATATAAACAAAATGAAAAAATGCTAGTCTAGGCTTGGCCTACCAGAATACATCTTTTGCGAAGAGTAATCCATTTAAAAGGAGAGAGGGGGAAAAACCGACAAGACCATCAACAAAAACATCAGAGGTCAAAGAAAGTCTTTAAAGGTGTAAACTTAACTACTCTACTATAATTAAAAACGCAAACCTCTTTGGCTTTCAGAGCTACCAAAAACATCTCTTCAACAAAACAAGTCCCTAAAGTTTTCTGAAGTTTGATTGGAAGAAAAAAAACATACAGCAGCTGTGTGTGGGAGAAAGTGAGGGGGAGAGAGAGAGAGAAAGAGAGAGAGAGAGGAGGACAAGAGAAGCATAGAAAACTACAAGGACTAAATATGTCTACAATGATAAAAAGGAGAAAACTTCTCCTTCTGTCAAGTTCTTATAAAGATTATTTAACGATTCAAGTCAAGGGGTCTATACATGAAAAGTGTTAATATTTTGCACACTGAATACAATTAAGGTATGCACATCTTTATCATCTTTCAACTTTATCCTCAATTAAATATTTTCATAAATATCATGAATTTCCATTTCAGTGCATGTAGGTTATGCCAAACTGACTTTGATTTGGTCGGCAAAATTTTAATCCGCCTTTTAATCAGATCAAAAACAGTCACCAGAACAAAGCTGCAGGAGTCTATTTAGCAGTTTTCCTGTTAAACATTATGTTAGTATTTCTCACAGACTTTTCCAGATGGCATCATTGCATAACAATGGTGACACTTTTTTGGAAGCTTTCCTTGGCAACCGTGTTTCCAAGCAGAAGGCTGATATTTAACAAAAATCTTTACAAAGTCAAATATCCACCACAGCAGGCTGAAGTTACTGACTGACTGTTTCTTAATTTGTTTACCTTGGAAATAAGACAATGTGCTTTTCTAATCCAATATTTCCCTCATGCATTTAACAGACCCGTAAAAAAAAAAAGACCCACTGGACACATTTAAAATAGATTTACTGGATATTAATTTCACCTTCCATTTTGTTTCCTGGAGAGAAATGATAGATATCCAAGGCCTCAATCTAGCTTTCCCATCCTTTCATTTTGTACACCCTTCCTTACTTTACTTCCACTCCCTATCTTTCTTCTCATTGTTAATTACAGTTCACCATCCACATGCTCGTTAATCTTTCAAACACAGCTTTATAGCTGCTCTCTCCACCTCTCCATTATGACATTATTATAGTTTGGCCAAGAGGGCTGTAATTGAACTTCAAGAGAAGGCAGAAGGTATACGACACACCAAAAGCCTTGAAGAAATGAGATATTAGGAACCGAAAAGAGACACCAAAGGGCTGGAATTTTTCAAGGGCTGAAACCATTCCCAAAGAACGGCTATTTTCTTGTTGAAACATGAATTCAGCGTTTGATCTCGGGTTCTGAATCGGAGAAAACGTGGATGCGGGGCCTCGAGCGCCACCAGGCGGCCGCGGACGGATGAAAGGAGCAGGGCCGCTCTGGTGGTTCGTTGCGGTATTGCAATATAAGATTTAAATAGAGAGCTCGAAAACAGTTGATCCCGTTTTTTTCTTTTAACCTCCCTCAAACTAAATATAGTTGCTGTCTTGCCACGTCATCTTGCTCTCAGAGGTTTCTGTGTGATATGAAGAAGTCCTGGCAGAGTTTGCTCCCAGAAACTACTACATTTGACCTCAAATCTCAGACAAGCGCTCCGACTACAGGAAGACAGTGCTTACACTGACAAATATAATGAGACTACAGCAGCTTTATGACCTTAGGTACTGGGTTATTATTGTAAATAACTATTAAAAACCTTACTGTTAATTAAATATAGCTGAAATAAAATAAACTATAAAAACGGACTAAATGTAAAACTGAAATGTTAACTTGACAACTGAAATAAGTACGTTAAGTTAGTTAAAGAACTGAAATTTCTCGAAATAAAAACTAAAACTGAACTAAAATCAAATTAATGAACCTAAATAGTAATAAAAAAAACAAAAGGTGTGTGTGTGTATCTATATAGATATAGATATTATATATAATATATACACACACCACACACAAACTATATATATATATATATAATTAGTGCTGTCAAACGATTAATAGCATCCAAAATAAAAGTTTTTGTTTACATAATATGAGTGTGCACAGTGTATATTTATTATGTATATATACAGGGGTACTGAAAGTATTCAGACCCCCTTACATTTGTCACTCTTTGTTAATTGCAGCCATTTGCTAAAATCATTAAAAAGTTAATTTTTTTTCCTCATTAATCTACACACATCACCCCATATTGACAGAAAAAACACAGAATTGTTGAAATTTTTGCAGATTTATTAAAAAAGAAAAAACTGAAATATCACATGCTCCTAAGTATTCAGACCCGTGCTGTGACACTCATTTATTTAACTCAGGTGCTGTCCATTTCTTCTGATGATCCTTGAGATGGTTCTACACCGTCATTTGAGTCCAGCTGTGTTTGATTATACTGATTGGACTTGATTAGGACAGCCACACACCTGTCTATATAAGACCACAGTGCATGTCAGAGCAAATGAGAAACATGAGGTCAAAGGAACTGCCTGAAGAGCTCAGAGACAGAATAGTGGCAAGGCACAGATCTGGCCAAGGTTACAAAAAAAATTCTGCTGCACTAGGTTCCCCAGAGCACAGTGGCCTCCATTCCTTAAATGGAGGACGTTTGGGAGACCAGAACCCTCCTGAGCTGGCCGTTCCGGCCAAACTGAAGCTATCGGGGGAGAGAGCCTTGGTGAGAGAGGTAAAGAACAACCCAAAGATCACTGTGGCTGAGCTCCAGAGATGCAGTCGGGAGTTGGGAGAAAGTTGTAGAAAGTCAACCACCACTGCAGCCCTCCACCAGCCGGGGCTTTATTGCAGAGTGGCCCGACGGAAGCCTCTCCTCAGTGAAAGACACATGAAAAAACACCTGAAGGACTCCAAGATGTGAGAAATAAGATTCTGGTCGGATGAGGCCAAGATAGAACTTTTTGGCCTTAATTCTAGCGGTATGTGTGGAGAAAACCAGGCAATTCTCATCACCTGTACAATACAGTCCCAACAGTGAAGCATGTGGTGGCAGCATCATGCTGTGGGGGAGTTTTTCAGATGCAGGGACAGTGTGACTGGTTGCAATCGAGGGAAAGATGAATGCGGGCAAGTACAGGGATATCCTGGACGAAAAACCTTCTCCAGAGTGCTCAGGACCTCAGACGGGGCAGAGGAGTTTACCTTCCAACATGACAATGACCCTAAGCACACAGCTAAACTAACGAAGGAGTGGCTTCACAACAACAACTCTGTGACTGTTCTTGAAAAGCCCAGCCAGAGCCCTGACTTAAACCAAATTAAGCATCTCTGGAGAGACCTAAAAAGCATGGTGGTGACACCAAGTTTACCATCACCTGACAGAGTGGAGAGGATCTTGCAAGGAGGAAATGGCAGAGGATACCCAAATCCCAGGTGTGGAGAAACTTGTTGCATCTTTTTCCCAAAAAAAGACTCATGGCGTATTGATCAAAAGGGTGCTCTATAAATATAGCTAAATGGAGGAAATCCATGTGATTATTTCAGTTTTCTTTTTTAATAAATCTGCAAAAATGTCAACAATGTCTGTGTTTTTCTGTCAATATGGGGTGCTGTGTGTACATTTAATGAGGAAAAAAAATGAACTTAACTGATTTTAGCAAATGGCTGCAATATACAAAGAGTGAAAAATTTAAGGGGGTATACTGAATAATTTCCGTACCCACGTTATGTATATATAAATACACACTCATGCATGTATATATTTTAGAAAAATATGTTATAGATAAAGAGGTTTATGAATAAAAATATAAATATATATATATATATATATAAACACACACACACACGTAAATATGTTCTAAATATTTACTGTGTGTGTATTTATATACATAATAAACATACACAGTAAACACACATATATTATATAAACAAAAAACTTTTATTTTGGATGCGATTAATTGCGATTACTCGTTTGACAGCACTAATATATATATACTGTATATTATATACATACACACACATGCGTGTGCGCAGTTAATCTTTTAAACTAGTGGTTAACCTCTGGACATCTACAAAAACATGAAGCCTGTAAAATATGAATTAAAAAAACATTATGTAGGCCTAAATTCCAATTTGAGGAAGATCAGAAAACACAGATAATATAACCGAAGGAGACATAACAATTGAAATGAAGGAATAAATAATGACACGGGCACACCAAGATTATTTGTATTATTATTATTATTATAAAAAAAATAGTCATTTTGTCATTATTATTTGCAGGCCGCACCAACAAGTAACA
The DNA here is from genome assembly GCA_018155175.1 of Sinocyclocheilus anophthalmus. NCBI lineage: Eukaryota > Metazoa > Chordata > Actinopteri > Cypriniformes > Cyprinidae > Sinocyclocheilus > Sinocyclocheilus anophthalmus. The sequence goes on from JADLZN010007908.1 coordinate 552,929, forward strand.
AGACGATTTGTACAGAAAAAAGAATCTACTAAAGACCAACTTAATCAATACAAATTTATTTCATATTTTACAAAGCACAATATACAATGACAGAAACAACAAAAAAGTAAATTCTCATAGCAACCAAATGCAAAGCAACCACATGTTTGGAGACAGTAGTTGAACATGACTGTATAAATCAGCATAACTTTTGAATTATGGTCTTATGTTTCTCTCCATTATCCTTGAATAAAACGCCACCCCAAAAATGTGGGTCTGATATTCAATATCTTTTCTTCTGGGTCACGTGTAGCAGCTTGATCTACTCATCTTCATTGAGTAACATGTTGGGAACACCTTTGGAGATTGGGAACTCTCTGCCAGATTCAGGACACTGTAAACATCCCTCTATAACCTCAACCTATGAGGAAAGAGAACACCGCTATTAGAACTAATTCACTTCAACAAAGTTCAAGTTTGACATCTTACTCGCTTCTGACCAATGTAATCAATCTTTCAATATTTGTCTCTCTTTTGGAAAGTCACAGAAACGCTACACTGGATTTTATTTCTTTGCTTTTGGGGTAAATGGGAACTCAAAAAAGATATTTCTTATAGACTTCTGCTTCTGAGAACCCCGGACATGTGAAAAGGGTCCATAGGAAATGACTAAACTATATAAAAAAAACACATTAAATACTCTCTATAAGTCATCTGATTTGTCTCACCTCCAGAAGAATTCTGTGAACTTTACGCAGGAACTCCTCATCATTTTCATAGTCTGGTATGAGAGTGCTGGGCAGGTCTTGAGACTGTCCAAGCTGTTAAAAACAATTCATGAGTATCCCTCAATCCACCAGTTTAATGCAATGGGAGACATGTTAATATCAGCCGATACTGATGTATCATGCACAGACAAAAACCTCCTTCTTTTTAAACAGTACTTACTGGAAAGCTGTATAAATTCACCCTCCTTTTGAAATATCATTGAAATGACATGAAACACATTATCTTCACTCACCCATCCTGCTGCCTGGATCAATGCACTCCACTCCAGCTTAGGGATCATTCGGCTCACAAACTGACCATTGAACTCCAGCTCATTCACTTTCACTTCTGTTGCCTTCATTCATGAGCCAAGACAGAACAAGAGTCAGATTTGTCATTCAAAAGCATACACACATACACACACACGTCTGGTCAGCTATCCTTGTGGGTACTCTCCATAGGCGTAATGGTTTTTCTACTGTACAAACCATATATTCTATCACCCTACACCAACACTACACATAAACCTACCCCTCACAGGAAACTTTCTGCATTTTTAGATTTTCAAAAAACTTCATTCTGTGTGATTTATTAGCTTGTTTACCCGTGGGGACCTCAATTTAGGTCCCCACTGTGACATGAGTCCCCATGAGTCTGTGTGTATTCAGGTTTAAGTCCTTACCAGAATAGAAAAACAGGTACACACACACACACAGGTTTGTTTTTGTGAAAAGTGAGGACCTCCCATAGGCGTATTGGTTTTTATACTTTACAAACCGTATATTCTATTGCCCTACACTAACCCTACCCCTAAACCTACCCCTCACAGGAAACTTTCTGCATTTTTAGATTTTCAAAAAAACCCATTCTGAATTATTTATAAGCCTTTTAAATTACAGGGACACACAAAATGTCCTCATAAATCACCTTCTACCTATGTCATACCCATGTTATTATACAAATTTGTGTCCTCATAAACCACATAAACATGCACACACACACACACGTTATAGGTATAACGTTATATTATGTATTTATCTTCAGCAGTTGACATTTCAAGCTCCAACACTCCTGTTAATTCAGCTTATCCTGTCACATATTTTTTTCAATCTAAAATTAAAATCTTGATGGTCAAACATGTTTCATAGACATGCAGCTTCCCTGTAACTTTCTGATATGAATGTTTGATTTTTGAGCTATGAGTTCGTAGAAAAGCTAGAAGCCGTGTGGGCTGAAAACACTGTACGTCAAGCTCACCTTGATAATAAGTGGGTACCCTTTAATCACACCTTTCACGTGGGATGTTAACATGTTATGCGTTAACAGCTTCATTTCCGCAGTATGTGGCTATTTATTTCAGAAACAAAGTTTAACGATTATAAAAGCGTTACGTTATAAACAACAACCACATGCGTTTTGGCGATGACTGTATGCAACCTCTAAAACAAGCCCCCTGAGAAACAAAGCGCGGAGTATTTGGTTCCGCATGCAGACTGCATTATGTCGTTATAAGTGGAATATACAGTATGTAATAATTTCAATTTAAGCTGTAATATTATTGTTAAAGCTCAGTGACTAATTTGTTGAGTCTAAATTACAATTATACAAATGTACCCTCTATCATATTTGACATTTCTGCTAATGATAATAGGCTATTTTGCAAACCTTTACCCCGTTTATTTATTAATTTTTCTGTTTTCATAAAATAATTGAATTGATTTAACCACGTAAACCTGCAATCCTGTAGCATGTGGGTTTTAGACTATAGGCTATGCATGTGTATATTTTCTGTATACGTGTATATCAGGGGAAAAAATGACTGTTTGCAGTGAGACAAACACCTTGTCACATAGCATAAAATAAATTTGTTTAAATCTATTAATGTCATTTTCTTGGATAGTACAGAAATACAAATCTGCCTTATCAAGCTATATAAAATGATTTATTAAATCACACTATTATTGCCTCTGTGGATGCAACATTTACAACAGTAAATTACAATATTTTTCAAATGCACATTTTTATTCCTTTTTTTTGTATTAATTTGTTTACACATCGTCTTGGTACTATACAGGTAATTCTTACAGCGTATGATATAGTTGTAATTACAGAAGAAACAAACGCACACTGATAGCTATGAATCACATAGTCAGCCAGTCAACCATCAATACACAAACATGCATGTCCAGACACACTCGCTCAAACACACACTGTACATACTTAGACACAAATAAACACACACACACACCAAAAACTCACTTCCCTCACACTGTTATGCAATTTACAAAAAAAGTGAATGTAACATTACCCATAAACCCTTTGTCAACCAACCCACTCCCCACCGCTTCTTCCTGCACAAGGACATCAAATGCTCAACATTATCAGTTTTTATATTTCACTAGCCATTATTACACATGAAATAAAATATTTAAAACATGTAGGAAGGACACTAATGAGACGAAAGCAAGCACGTTTTGATTGAGGAGTAAATGGCAGATAAAAGGCTGAATCTGTCAAGAACATGCCTGGGTCATATTTCACCACAAAAACAAAAGAAAAACTATATTGTACCCCAAAAGAAAATAAAGTTTGCATTGTGCATTATTTTTCTGGACAATTTAACCACATTTCAATCCACAAATCTCATTAATGTAAAGAAAAATAATCTACTGCAATGTAAAAAAAATAATAAAATAGCAAAAGTATATGCGTGTGTGTGTGTGTGTTGTACTGACTTTATGCTGATTTAAATAAAAATACTGCATTACAGAAATGAAAATGAAATTAAGAATTAAATGTACAATATCCGGATGCGTTACAGATGCAAATATGTGCAATTGTCAAGAAAATTATGTTGCAATGCAGGAAATCCTAACATAGGCTTTTATTTTCTTTATGTAAAATCTAATTACTTGACTTTTATCTTTAGATTTTGGGGTGAAATATGACCTGGAGATTTTGCAAGATTCACCCAAAAAGGACAAGACAATAATCCTTCATTAAATTCTGAAAGACAAGAAGATGAATAGAAAATTAAATGACCCATCCCATACAAAGACTGCATCATTCAAATAACGAATGCATTATTTTAGGCTTAAAGAGTTTAAAACAAACTAGATCTTTGTAATGTCAATGAAGTAGAATTATGGCACAAAGACATCAGGATAGAGAAGACAAAGAAGAATCCCTTTCAGAAAAGCATTTCACCTTATCGAAATGAGTAATTAACCTCAACATAATGTTTGAGATACTTGAGAGGGAGAATATCGATTCAATCAGATGTTAAATGAGGGTTTCAGAGAGGGAAAAGAAACACCTGGTCTTGAGCTCACAGGTAAACAATTACAGACGGATATGATTGCATACGTTTCAATACGACAAGATGAGACTGAGCTGCACTTGGCTGTCTAGAGCAAAAGTGCAAGACCAAAATATTTGCATTGCATGAAACAATGTGTGCAACTATGTGGAAGCCACTTAAAAATAGTTCAGTTTCCATTTTTTTGTCCTTTGTTTTTGCATTGACACTCACAGATGAACTCACATTCACACTCTCCCATTCATACTAACAAAAATCAGACTTCATTAACGCCTGTCAATCTCATTCTTGGCCATCTTCGGTGCGCCATTTTAAGAAGTCCTCTTTCCGCGCATCTGGTTTAATTTGGTTCCGCATTCCTCCCAGTAGGTTTGAAGTGGCTTCTGAGGCAACTATAAGTGGACGGACTACAGTGGGCGGGATCTGACGCAAAACCCCGCCCACTGCTCCAGGAAGACCTTTCTGCTCGTGACCACGAGACGCGACATCACACAGGGTCTGAGCGGTGTCAATCACTCCCTGGGAAAGGCGAAAATGGCATGAGGACGTCAGTGATAAAGAGAGTTGGACTAGCCATAAACACTTTATATTATACATTTATTAAACTAAATAGTCACAGAGACAAACATGTTGTTAATAATACAGGGATGTACCTCTCTGACGGTATCATAGGCCTTGGCCACACCCTCTCTGAGGTCAGCTGGTTGAGGGGTGCGTCTGGGACGGGGAGTGGGACGTCCCTCAGTGATGTAACGTGTCAGAGGTGGAGTTGGAGATAAGATGTCATATACTGTCTCTGCAGTGGCCTGGAAATATACATAAAAATGAAAATATAATAAATAAATTTATTATAATTAAAAGTTGTAATTAACCAACAATATAATATATATTTTAAATTATAAAATATAAATAACCAACCGTATATATAAGAAATTATTATATAAATTAACATAGAATATAGCAATAAGATAAATATAATTATTGTAAAAATAAATTAATAATAACAAATCTGTCCGTAAAAAAAATAACTCAAGATCTAGTAACATACGTTCAATAGAATAATAATTGCAAATATAATCCAACGACGCATAAAATTTCTGCATAATAAATATAAATAGAATTTAAATAAATGACCAAGAAAATATCAAAATAGACAATAAAATGATATTAAAAATTATTTTTTTTAACAAAACCGATTAGAGACTAATATTATCAATAATAATTATACTTTAAATACAGTAACAGGTAACACAACAAATAAATAATTCATACTTTAAGATATAATTCAAATTAAAGGGGTCATATGATGCGTTTCAAGTTTTCCTTTCTCTTTGGAGTGTTAACAATCTGTTCGTGAATAGAATAAGATCCCTGAAGTTGCAAAGACTAAAGCCTCAAACCCAAAGAGATTTTCTTTATAAAAGTTAAGACTCGTCCACGCCCCCCTAAAATGGCTCGTTCTAATACGCCCCCACATATTTACGTCGCTATGTGGGATGATTTGCATAACACCACCCAAATGGTCACGCAAAGAAAGAAGACGTAACTTTAATATTGTTGGCTCTTCACCGCCACCGCCCTGTTGTAACACCTGTGTTTATTTCCAAAAATGGTCACGACTAGAAATCAGTGGTTAAGGTGTATTTACAACAATGTTCCAGAACAATTCAAACCAAATATTCAGATATGTGCAGCGCATTTTATGGAGGACCGTTTACTGATCCTGGGAGAGTAACGTAAGCCCTACAATTCCCCATCTGTTCGACTGCAATAACGTTTTTTATATTTAAAGGACTTGCCACTGATAATTCAAACGCGAATTTTGAGCAGTGTAAAGTAGCGCTTGTTGTTTGTCATTTCTCCGATCACAAATGCAGACATTGTTTTATGTTTATGTGGCGCGATGCAACGCGTAAAAAGACCTTATAAGTCATTATAATCCCTAATTATGTCCCCCCACTGGATGCAACAAATGCCTTGTTTAATGTTTTTGAAATGTTTTATTGTTTTTGTCTCTTTGCTCCGGCCGGGACACGGCATCAACAGTATGTGATGGGCGTAACATTTCCGTCTCACGCTTTAGGTATTCGGCCAATCACAATGCAATGGATAGATGGCCAATCAAAGCACACCTCGCTTTTTCAGACTGATGATCTTTGTAAAAATCTACGCATTTCAGAAAAGCGGGGCAAAGAGGAGAAACAATAATATACAGTATATGGAAAATAATGTGTTTATTTTACTTTAAACCGCATAAACACATGACACCCAAATAATGCTGCTTTTTTAGCAGCATCAATATACCCCTTTAGAAATCAATAATGCATATAATAAAAATATATAAAGGTAACAAAATCGAAAGTATACAAATGAGATAAATATATTTAATAATAATTAAATATTATATAATTAAAATCATTAATACAATCTTTCATTTCATAATTAAACATAAGCATAATATACCTAATAAAAATATAATTAAATAACATGATAAAGAAAATATACAGCAATGATAAATAAATCTCAATCCAAAAATAATTTTTTAATAAAATGATTAATAATAATAATAAAAATAAATACATTAAAATATCCTATCAACCACGTGTTAAACAAGCAACAAATAAAAAATATTGACCTTTACAATCGAATAAAATGTAAGAATATATTATATAATATATATATATTAACATACATACATACCTACATACATACACCCACACCCAGACACACACACACCCACACACACACACACACAACACACACACACACACACACACATATATTATATATATATAACTCTAATTTGAAAAATCGACTCAATTGTAATTACTAGTATGGCTCAGTAATATTTGGTTATATGTGTGAGTGTGCAGTATATACCTGAATTGCCTGCACTAGTCTGTTGCTGAGCTCTAGAGCAGCAGAGGCAGTAGAGGTGCCAAACGATGCCGCCCCCCTCTGGAGGCCTCGGATAATACGCCCATCCTTCCGGTACTGCTCTATCGGCATCCAGAACAAATCACGCACACCATGGACTGCAGAGAACACAAAACTTTATTGCAATCTGACTATGCAAGATTAACCTCATGGTCATTCAATTCCAACATCACTGGAGAAACATCACTGAAAAAAAGATTAAAGGAAAGTACTTAAATCAGTCTAATAACCATTAGACTGATCTCAGTACTTTCCTTTAAATAGCCTGAGCAGTTAAAAGAAATACAGCAATGCGCCTAACTAAGATGTTGCACGTCATACTCACAGAGTTGTACGACAGAATGCATGGGACCAACACCTCCCAGAATCCCCGGCAGCTGGTTCTTCCTGATGTCTGTGAGCCATTCGTTCACAGCATACTGAATCACCTTATCAACACCCAGCAGCCTGAAACAAAACAACTCGCTCTTCAGATCTAGATTCAAAGGTAAAGCAGGCAAAAAGTTAAGATGAAGAGGTGTTTACCCATGTCTACAGCACAATCTCTTCAGCTTTAGTTCAGAGCAGTTTAGCTGGGCCAGACCAATCAGGATGCCTGCAAACGTTCCCTAGGAAACCAGAGATAATAAATCTTACCATAATAGCAGTTCAACTAAGCAACAACATTTTCTGAATAAGATCAGTTGTTTGTGTTTAAGCTTAGCACTCAAACTACACAGATAAACTAACTATGATTCCATGAACATAGAGCATCAGTTATTTTATATAAGTGATCGCCAACCTGCTCAATAACCACATGCTTCCCGTGATAGTCCAGCCATATGGGAACTTCAGAGGTGAAACGAAACTCTCTTAAAGAGAAAGAGCGCGAAAGGACATTGATTATGATTTACACATTTGTTTTGATGGATATTGTCGTGTGGTTCGATGGCAGATCTTCTACCTGAAGTAGACGGGCTGCTCAGAGGAGGACGAGGAGCCAGCGGAGGAGGAACTCTGCTCACTATAGGTTGTTTCTACAGAAGCAGCCAGAGCATGGCCAGTCCGGAGCCAGGATCTGTGTCGTCTGAAGCCTTCTGAGGAACGTCAGTTCTCACTGGAAGAATGCCCATACACAATTACACGTTCAAATAAATAGGCTAAATAAATGTGTACAATTAAAAATATACATTTAAATTCATTTGTTAAAAAAAAAAATTAAAAAATGAAAAATTGGCAGAACCATAAAGTAACTATTACTTTATACTAAACTTCAAAAAGTTATATTAAAACCTTTAAATATAAAATCAAATTAGTAATAAAACTGTATGTTTGGTGGTGTAGGTGATATATATATATATATTTTTGTATATATATATATATATATATTTGGGGTGGAACGGTTCAACTTACTCACATTTCGGTTTGTATCACGGTTTTAGAGTAACGGTTTCGGTACAGTTCGGTATGTGCTATGTTTGGGGGGAAAACTATATTGTCAAATAAAAATAAAGAAAATAAGAACACATAATCTAACTACAAACAACAGCACAAATAAATAAACAGTGAAAAAAGATTGCACTGATACTGTACGTTCAGCCTGAATATGTCTGCTATAGGATACTTACCAAGACTGGCATTTTGACATAATTTTTGTGTGATTTTGTCCATTTAAACACAATACTTCAAAGAGAGCTTAATATCTGCGTGCGTTCTGAGACACGGGTTCACGTGCGCTTCGGATGAGCGCACACACAAATCTTATCACTGCGCATGCGAGCTCGTGTTCTCTGGCTCTTAAATGTTTACACTGGCAAAGCTTAAATGAGTTTAGCTCAAACACAGATATCAACATGTGCTGTTCAGGTCTCACCTGCGTATCAAAAGTTCATGACGGACATAAATGACACGTTAATCCAGATAAAGCATAGCATTGATTTCCTCTTTCATCGTTCTTGTGGCAATGTATGGGAGCCAGGAATTGAACATCAACAGAAACAAGGGGGGGCCATTAGTCGAACTCTAACAAACCATGATTACAGATGCATGTCAGATTAATTTGAACCGCGGCCTGTGTATGCCGAAGGTGTGGGAAAACGGACACGGTTCGCTTTGTACGAGAACCGTGCACCCATATAGAGATAAGCAACAAAACTGAATAAGTTGAAGTTGAAGCAAAAAATTAGTAAACCTAACTAAAACTTAAAAATAATATATATACTAATATATATATATATTAAATGAAATTAATGAAACCAAATAGCAATATAATTAAACCTTGCTAATAGACAAATTTAAAAAAATCACAACTTATTTAAAAAATGATAAAAACGAAATTGTAAAATGAAAAACTGAAAATACAAAATAAAAGCCAATTCAAAATATATAAACAAATAATAATAATAATAATAAAAAAAAAAAAAAAAATTAATTAATTCATGGGGGCAGAATTACCCTCAGCTGCAGGGTCGATGGATAGGTAAGGATTAACTCCTGCAGCCATGTTACTGAAAAAGTCCTTCAAGAAGAAAAGTGCGTCCTAGGAAATGAAAACGAACGTGACTTTTACGGAGCCTGATATGAAACATTATTTGTTCTGTGCTGAAAAATAGTTGTTGCATAATGAGTACCTGGTCGATATTGAGTCGCAGTGGTAACAGACTGACTCTCAGACAGCACTCTGGTCCGCCCAAACCCGATTCAGGCATCACCTGCAGCGCTTTCACTGTCAACTACAGCAACAATTGAGCCAGGTAAGAGCACAAACACAAACAGAAACTTGTTCACTTTGTATCCCGCGCTCTATCTCACCATGTTGGAGTGAGCCCTGCGTGGCATGCTTTCACTGGTGTACAGGTACAGGAACTTGTTGATTTGAGAGGAAGCCAGACGGTCTCGCACCTCCAGTTCCTGGACGATAAACACTTGGCGGGAAATAGGCTGTTCTCCGAGGCCGGGTCCTTCTGCATCTGGTCCTGCAGCAGGGGGCGCCACCACTGGGTACGTCTCATGCTGGAAACTGACCTAAAGAGAGAGAAATAGGTTACAGAACTAGAAACAAGGCTTTCTGAATCTTCAAATCACTGATTGCAATACATTATACCTTTGTCAGCTGTATCTCCATGAGCAGTGTGTGCTGCCGCCCACTTCCCCCAACCCACCGCCAGGAGTTCTGAGGCCGCGAGGGCCCTGCTGAACGAGAGGGAGAACCACGGGCTCCAGGAGCAGCTGAGCGAACTCTTTGATACACAAACATTTCATATCATGTGATTTCAACTTTAAGGCATTTTCACACCTGGCTCGTTTGGAGCGCTTGTTTCAGAACCTGTTGCCTTGTGAAAACAAGCTGAACCATAAAGAAAATGCAACATTGTAACAATCTGTAACAAGTCCTTGTTTCAAAACAAAGCAAAGATCTACGGACACCCTCAAAGTCAGGCTTCTCAGACCTACTCACTTATGGCTGTGTGGTGTGTGGGCCAAGCTGGGTTTGCCACCGAAGTCTTTGCCGCCATACAAGTGCCAGACGACAGACACCTCTCGGAGCACCACTCTGTTCTGAGGCACTGGGAAGCGGGCCGGGGCCCGCAGCAGATCTGAACTGCCCCGAGGCCGAGAGTAGTAACCATCCCGCACCTTTATAGGGTCCTGGGAGAGCACCGTCACCACAGGCTCACCGTCTCTAGGCTGTCAGAAAGAGAGAAACTGCACTCTAAAAAAAAATCAATTTTCAAAGTTATAAATAAAACCGATTTATTGGGGTACGTTTTGCAAGAAAATACCATTTTCGTCTTTCTACTTCAAGATTTCATGATTTGTTCAATGTGCTACTTGCCTGTTTCTTTGTAATTACTTATGAAATAGTTTTTTTTGCCAGAGTATTAATTAAAGGCTAGAGAAGAATATGAAAACTGAGGGTACATACTGGGATGCCCATCCCAGGAGCCTCTAGGATGCAGAAGTCGTCGTTGTCGGTGGAACCCTCTGATCCTTCCTCTGACATCATATCTGCATGAGCTTCCATAGCTGTGCTGACCAGTCCATCAATATCAGACTCCTCCCCTTCTAGAACAGAGGGGCGGTGCTTGGGGGCTTCTCCCGGGAACAGATAGACTGAGACAGGCGAGGCTCGGCGAATGGAGGGAGAACCTGCTTTATAAATACACAGAAGCAAATAACCATTAATCTATAACAGTATAATAAGTTTGGTGTCTTTTTGGCTATACTTTTATTCAGCAAGGATGCATTAAAGTGATCAAAAGTTACAGTAAATGCATTTATAATGTTACAAAAGTTTTCTATTTCAAATAAATTCTGTTCTTCTATACTCTCTGTCCTCTGAAAAAAGTACCACCAGTCACAAAATATTAAGCAGCAAGCTGTTTTTGAGATAAGAAATATTTCTGAGCAGAAATCAGCATATTAGAATGATTTCTGTGGAAGGATCATGTGACACTGAAGACTGGAGTAATGATGCTGACAGCACAGGAATAAATAGCATGCTAAAATATATTCAGACAGAAAACAGGATGTATAATGATAATGGTAATACTCACCAGTATATTGATTTCGTCTTTTGATTAAATAAAGGCAGCTGGGTGCGCATAAGAGTTCTTTAAAAATATAACAACCAAACTATTTTACAATTATAAAAAGCTAGTCATGAACAAATAAATTAAAGTGGTCATATGATGCTTTTTTTTAAAGATCGTTATTTTGTGTATTTGGTGTAGCAGAATATGTTGATATGCTTTAATGTTTAAAAAACACATTATTTTCAAATACTGTACATTATTGTAGGTCCTCTATGCCCGCCTCTCTCAAAAGCTTCGTTTTCTACAAAGCCCCCTCCTTCCAACAAGCGCAGTCTGCTCTGATTGGCAGCTGACCAGTGCGTTGTGATTGGCCGAATACCGCAAGCACTCGTCAGAAATGTAACTTTCCCCTTACCATAATTGCGAGCTTCATTTTTCAAAATAAATGTAAAGACAAGACAGAGCCTGAAAGGGGAACAGAATCTCGTGACAGACACAGTGATGAAGCTGATATGTGTTGGCAGTACACAAGCCATGGTTAAGACAGCTGACCACGTGAGTGATGTGATCCTCCCCTCTCTTCTCTCTATCTCACAGCGCACACACACACACACAACACACACACACACACGATGCGCAAAACTCTGCATTTGAACAGTTAACAGCAAATACTTAAACTAATAACAAAAAAAAAGTAGCTGATTCAGAAGCGCCAGTTGTCATAGCAAAGTCGAAGTACCTCCCCTCTGGTGCACGAAAACGCGCTCGTCATCAAAATGGCATTGGGCGTTACTGTGGTAAGTAGTTTAAAGATTTCCTAATGCATTACTCGGAGAAGGCCAAGATAAGTTCTTTTGCTTTCTGCCCGAGAAACACACCAGCGTTTCCTTGACATGGTGCTTTTCAACACTAACTGTGGTTTACGGAATAACAGCAAAAACCCCCAACAAAAATAATACGGATACAACCACGCCCCTCTTTGCGGAACATTTGGGCCACATTATGCAATATTTCCACATAGTGACGGTTAATATGTGGGGGTGTTAGCGAGCCGTTTAGGGGGGCGTGGGCAGAGTCTTAACTTTGTAAAGATTATCCTTGGTTTTGAGACTTCGTCTTTGCAACTCTGGGTCTATCTCTGCACAATTTCAGCTTGTATTACTTCAAAGAGAAAGGAAAAATTGAAATCGCATCATATGACCCCTTTAACTAAATGCCACATAAACATCTGGATTAGTCATGAAACAACTACATAAACTTAAATGCCACACATTTTGTTGTTATAGACATGCCTTTATATATAAACAACTTCCAAAGTCTTACCAGAATCTTGGGTGTCTTCCTGTAGGATTCTCTCGGTGTCAATCAAGGCATCTGTGAGGTCACACTGGTTAATCTCTGCTGTCTCTGCTGGAGGGCAGGGTGGAAGGGAGGCAGGACTTTCTGACAGCTAAGAGAGAAATTTTAGAGTTGAATACAAATGGGAGAAAGCAGCTATACTAAAGCTGTAAAAAATCATACCAGAAGTTTCTGTCCGGCGATCTCTGTGAGGGATGTGTGGCGAGGGGGAGGGTGAAGATCGCCCTGGGAAACCAGGTACTGCAGCATGTTAACCAGAGCAGCGCACGAGTCGGCACAGGTGTGCACGTGAACTACATTATTAGAACAACGAAGCTCGAACAACGGCTGAGTCTGCAAATATTATTAAAGAATCACAGATAGTTATTAACAAAATGGAAGATAAAACAGAGTTAAAAAAAATGCTGCTACTGCATAGTCCAGCATTGTGTCAGGCTATAATTAATCTAAAACGACATTTTATGTAATTACTGTATAATTTTGTAACCTTAAAAGGAATATATGCAATTCATATGCAGTAAAATAAATTTGTCACATCCCATGATTAAGAGACTTGCAAGAAAGATAAAATGTGAAATAGACTGCTAAACCTAATTAACTAGTAAACTAGTTTAATTTACGATAAATAATAATAAATAAAATATTAAAATAAACATTATATTAAAATATCACAAATATTTTTTTACTAATAATAATTATAGTATTATTACCATTTAATTAATAAATAAAATCTTGATGTTCAAAAAAATAAAACTGGGACCTGTCACTGGTCAACTACCTATGCAACGCAGTTATATAAATTCATTTACTTACAATGCACACTGTAAAAAAATTATTCTCTGAATAATATAATTGAAATGCTAAGAAATCTTCAAGCCAGTGGAGGTTGGCATGAAACTAACCAGTTTCCTCGAGTCAGTTCCTTTCCAAGTTGTTATGGCCAGTTCCAGCAGATCAATGTCTAACACACACACATAGTCTGACACAGATAAAAAACGATATGATTAGAGGTGGCCCACCTATAGACATTAACGCAAAAACAAGATTTTAAAAGCTATGTTTGTTCTGTACCTCGTCTCAAATCCACAGTATCACTTTCACATTTATCGGACAGGTACAATGCAGAGTCATCCAAGATAAACCTAAAAGAAGATTTCAGAGCTGTTAGGGCCAATCAAATAATTTCAGCGCAACCATTTAAGATCACACCACAGTGACAAGTACCTGAGGTGAAAGGTCGCAGTGTCCACAATGATGTTGCTGGATAAAGAAAAGGACTCAGCTGTAAACAAAACTCGCAGAGGAAGATAAAGCGGCCTGCAGGGAGAAATGAAAAAGAAAGTTTACAGAATGAACTAAGAGTATCTGTGAGACCAAACATTCAGTGTTACTACAATACCTGTAGTCCACTGCACAGGTGGCCAGGTGAGTGTGAAGAACCGTGATGACAGCAGGTGGGGTGTAGCCTAAAATGTCATCATCAATGACATCAAGGAAATCAACAATCTGTATAGAGAACAGTGTTATTATTATTAACTGAAACTAAAAACACATTTGAGTTATTTGCATTAATGTTGACTGAAACCTAACAATTATTTTTATTACAGCTAGTTGCAATATAGTAGCAACATTTCTCATTTAATTCGGTTTAACTTGATGTACTAAAATAACTAAAACTGGATGAAAAATGAACGAAAACACCCACACAAACAAAAATTACCTTCCAATAAGAAATAATAAAAAATAAAAATAACAATAATTAAATCAATAAAACTATAAAAGTATCTCAATGTTACCAAATTGGCATTGATAATGCCAGAAAATATCAAGAAATAAATTAATTCCTCCTACTATAAAGACATAATGAAGTTTCAAAACAGTGATGTTAAAACTAAAGCCATTACAAAATAAAATTTATAAACAATATAAAATAAAAAAAACAAAACAATAAATCTAAATATTAGATGTAAAACCTAAAAGAGTTTTAAGTACTTTTAAGAAAAACTTGCCATGGCAACTAATTGAAATACATTTCTGTTGAAATGACTAAAACTGAAATAAAAACAAATTAATTAAAAGTTGTGATAAAAACCAATTAGCCAATCATTCATGACAGGTCCACACACCTATTTTAAGTTGATATCTAATCTAGTTACCAACAGGTACCTGCTCATGCCAGCTATGATTGGTTAACGCCATGTGATGTCGTAAAGTTGCACCATGGAGTCGCAGTGCGACCAGAAACTCCTGCAAAGAAAATTAGATGAATACTTATAAATGACAAACAAACAACAATCATCCCATAATTAACCCAAATGACAGCCGACAAGAAGATGAGATAACACAGACCTTCACATTCCTTTCAAGATCTAATGTGATCTTGATGGCAGTCGACAGCATCTGAACGTCGGTTTCTCGGCCACCAACACTGCTCACTCCCACCTCTGTGGGGTAAATGGTAGGGTCCAGATGACCCGGGGAAGTGAATCTGGGCATTTCCAGTTTCACAGGAATAGGGGAGTCTGGGACCTCGGCTATATAAAGAGCCAAAGACACAAAAGTAATTTATTGCATTTCAGAACAGGATAACAACTTTTTCCCATGCAATAACTATAGGAGTATAAGAGACTTAGATGTCATTTTAAATGGTTTAACAGCTCACCTTTATGGTACAGCTCTACTCTTCTGCTTTCTACGGTAAGGAAATTGAGATTGGGATTGTTCTGGTGTTGCGTTACACTAAAAATCTTTCCTCCTTCCAAGTCCAAAATGAGTTCTCCATGACAGAGGTCCATTTTACGTCCAGCTTCATTCTTCAAAGGAATGGTATCAGAATTTGATGCGAGTAAAGTGAAACTTTACTGCCACTGGTGTCGACTTCTATAATTTTGCCATTGTGACAACGCTACAATTTCTCAGGTTTTTTTTTTTGCATTTACCTTGCAATCCGTCATAGCTTGGAGACGACCTTTGCCAATCAGAACTGTTAAACAGAGCAGACTGAGGGCGTGGCTGGACTGAGGCTCTAACTGTTTCCTTTGTTTTGATTGGTTGGTTGAGAAGAACAGCGGTGGCTCCTCCTCCTCAGAGTCAGATTCTGGGTGAGTGAAAAAAATAATAATCTTTAACTGAAGCCAAAACACTGTTGTTGCTGTTAACTAAAATGATTTAAAAAAAAAAGAAAAAATCTGATATAAAAACTTGCCTTAGCAACCAATTTAAATAAAATAAGTTTAAGATTAAATGATTAAAACTAAAACTAAAATCTATTAAAACTATATAGAAATATTTTAAAAAACTAAAAAATGAACAAAAACTACAATTAAAATTAAGACTGAAAATATAAAAGTAGAAGCATGTACTAAATATTAATAATTGTAAAAATAGTATATAAAACAAGTCAAAATGTTCATAACACAACATATGAAACAAATGAGCATGACTGACCCAGCCTGAAGGCAGATTTACAGAGGTAAAATTCATCCTTCTCAGGTCTGTGCTGGTGGGAGGGACTACGAGAACTTTGAAAAGAAGAAGGAGGAGCAGGAGGAGGGGACGGAGGAGGTGGAGGAGGTTCCCACATCAACAGATCATTATTAATCCTGGGGAGAAAGAGATAGTGGAGGTTGACATCAGTCAAACATGGCTTTATTTTTACATGGCATTTATTTTATTTTACTTATTTCATTTGTACCCAACACAAATGCATATATTCTGAAATGGACATTAATTCTGAAAAGGGCATTTCAAAGTCAATGTTTAGAGATAATTTTTTCAAAAGTTCATTCTCTTGAATGTGTGAGTGTTGAGCAATACCTGTTATAGATGCTCAGAAAAGCCTCTTTACTGGGAAGGAGAATGTAGGCTACAGGAAAGGTGATATCAACTACATACTGACACTGACAGATACACTGAGTCTGAAACTCATCCATCTCCTCTGGGTCTGCTGGGATCACCATCTGAGACAGAGACAGAGAACGAGTCAAGTACAGGAATGAAAGAAAGACCGATAGACAGCCAGAACGATGGACGTACCTCTTCTGTCTCAAACATAGTGCGGCTGGAGGAGAAAGGAGAGCTGTTCTTCTCTCGGAGTTCACAGGGGTTCTCTAGAGACATGGAGCCCAGCCCCAGATCCCTGTTCACCCCTTCACACACACCCGTACTGTCAGAACCCGCTCCTTCATTCACTCGTATCTGAATCCTATAGATGAAAAAAGAGGGGAAACTAAGAGAGGGAACTACAAATGCTTTCCTAAGATTCGCTGTTTTCTTCCAACTAAAGATTTGTATGACACATTGTATTGTACTCAAAGCATAATCTCAGACACACATACACTCTCTAACTGACCTGGGAATGCCATCAGGGTTCTGTGGATCTGGGCTCTTTTGCACACGGATACAGGGAAATGCCTCTCCCTCCCAGCCCTCATACACTCCTAAAACACACACATACACACTCCAGGTGAGTTTAGAGAGAAAATACCACTGCATCCTGAACACTAGACCTTGAAATGAATCCAACCAGACTGAAACAGAAACAGAATTTAATAAAAAGAGTTTAGATCCACCAGGATTTGATCGAATCGTTATTACTACAGGGATAGTAAAAAATATACAGTGGGGCAAAAAAGTATTTAGTCAGCCACCAGTTGTGCAAGTTCTCCCACTTAAAAAGATGAGAGAGGCCTGTAATTTTCATCATAGGTATACCTCAACTATGAGAGACAAAATGAGAAAAAAAAATCCAGAAAATCACATTGTAGGATTTTTAAAGAATTAATTGGTAAATTCCTCGGTAAAATAAGTATTTGGTCACCTACAAACAAGCAAGATTTCTGGCTCTCACAGACCTGTAACAACTTCTTTAAGAGGCTCCTCTGTCCTCCACTGGTTACCTGTATTAATGGCATCTGTTTGTACTTGTTATCAGTATAAAAGACACCTTTCCACAACCTCAAACAGTCACACTCCCAACTCCACCATGGCCAAGACCAAAGAGCTGTCAAAGGACACTAGAAACAAAATTGTAGACCTGCACCATGCTGGCAAGACTGAATCTGCAATAGGTAAGCAGCTTGGTGTGAAAAATCAACTGTGGGAGCAATTATTAGAATATGGAAGACATACAAGACCACTGATACTCTCCCTCGATCTGGGGCTCCACGCAAGATCTCACCCCCCGTGGGGTCAAAATGATCACAAGAACTGTGAGCAAAATCCCAGAACCACACGGGGGGACCTAGTGAATGACCTGCAGAGAGCTGGGACAAAAGTAACAAAGGCTACCATCAGTAACACACTGCGCCACCAGGGACTCAAATCTTGCAGTGCCAGACGTGTCCCCTGCTTAAGCCTGTACATGTCCAGGCCTGTCTGAAGTTTGCTTGAGAGCATTTGGATGATCCAGAAGAGTATTGGGAGAATGTTATATGGTCAGATTAAACCAAAATAGAACTTTTGGTAAAAACTCAACTTGTCGTGTGAGGAGAAAGAATGCTGAGTTGCATCCAAAGAACACCATAACTACTGTGAAGCATGGGGGTGGAAACTTCATGCTTTGGGGCTGTTTTTCTGCAATGGGATCAGGACGACTGATCCGTGTAAATGAATGGGGCCATGTATCGTGAGATTTTGATTGAAATCCTCCTTCCATCAGCAAGGGCATTGAAGATGATACGTGGCTGGGTCTTTCAGCATGACATGATCCCAAACACACCGCCCGGGCAAACGAAGGAGTGGGGCACCCCCCTTTCCCGTAAAAAAGAAGCATTTCAAGGTCCTGGAGTGGCCTATCCAGTCTCCAGATCTCAACCCCATAGAAAATCTTTCTAGGGTGTTGAAAATCCGTGTTGCCCAGCGACCGCCCCAAAACATTACTGCTCTAGAGGAGATTTGCATGGAGGAATGGGCCAAAATACCAGCAACATGTGTGAAAACCTTGTGAAGACTTACAGAAAACGTTTGACGTCTGTCATTGCCAACAAAGGGTATATCACAAAGTATTGAGATGAAATTTTGTTATTGACCAAATACTATTTTCCAACCATTACTTTGCAATAATTCTTTACAATACCGACAATGTTGAGTTTTCTGGCTTTATTTTTCTCATTTTGTCTTCATAGTTGATTTATACCTAGATTTTAAAATTACCGGCCGCTCTCAGTCTTTTTTTAAGTGGATAAGCTTTGGCACAATTGGAGGCTGACTAAATACTTTTTTTCTCCACTGTATTTTGAGGAATGTTGGCAACCAAACAGCTGCTGGTAGCTACTTCTGCCATACAGGACAAAAAAAAAAGACTGGAAGTCAACGGCTACCAGCAACTGTTTAGCTACCAACATTTGTTAAAATATATTTTCTTTTGCGTTCAGAAAAAGAATGATTCATGAGAATGAATAAATTGTGACAAATTTTTCATTTTTGGGTGAACTATCCCTTTACATTTTAACATTATAAACTGTCACTATTGTTTAATTTAATGTGTCCTTGCTGTATTAATTGCTTAGAAGAAAAAAAAACATATATGACAACTGAAAAAAATAAATGGACGCCTCACCGTGCATATCAGTGAAACAGGCCTCCAGTAGTTTGGTGAGTTTGGCCCCTGGGCTGCAGGGGCCGTCCTGCTGAACATCTGGCCCCTGCTGAGACTTCAGCTCCAGATTAGAGATCTGCAGGCTCAAGATCTCATTTCGCACTGCACACTGGCTCAGGGGCCGCCTCAGCCCCAGGGGTCGAAGGTCAGGGATGGGGAAACGGACCTTCAACACGGCATAAGGAGATTGAAGCAGGAGAGAAGAATGGAGCTCCAACAAATGAGACTGCAGAGAAAAAGACAGAGGATTAAACCATACATTACAAACAATGTCACTATGTAAGGTTAAAAAATAAACCATTTTTGCTGAGGTAGGGGTATTATGTTGTTGTTTTCGATCAGGAGAGTTTAGTGACCTCTGCAGCCTGCGCTGTGTTTCTTTGAGATGGCACTGGACAGTGCCTCAGGGCCTGCAGGATGTCCTCCAGTCGGCCTATAATGTCCAGGTCCAACTCAGAGCTGAGCTCCCCGAGCTCGACTCGCAGAGAGCTGTCCCTGCGTATTACACGACGCCTGCTTCCACTCTATAGGAGAACAGGAAAAACAGTTTTATATAGATCTATCGCTGAAAGTATAAAAGACACAAACACTTCTCACAAATCAATGTCATAGGACTGTAGTACCTTACGCATGTGCTTCTCAGACAGACTGTGGTGGAACTGGGCGCAGGGTCTGGCAGTGCTGCCCATCGTGAAGAGACCAGCTGACTGGAACTGCAAAAGCTGGGAAAAGAAAACGTGTGGGCGCACATGCTCATTTTAAAGGAACTCTTCCAGAACCTTCATCAGCCTGCATGATGTCTCCTGCTGGATTTGCAAACGTTTGGCCAACTCACTTGTCGTAACTCAAACTGTATTCACATCTGTTTAAAATTCTCCCTGGAGCAGTTGGCAAAGCCTTGGACGTGTGACTGTATTACACCATTACACCACTGTAATAATCTGGTGACCAACTGGTAATTTTCTGATTTTAATAGCTGTTTGACTGTTTTGACAGTTCAGATTGTGGTCTAGAGGGCAACAGCGATTAAAAATTAAACACAATTCTCTACAAAATGATGCAACAAAAGAGAAAGTGTTGAATTAAATCGTTTTTTTTTTTTTTCCACGTACAAAAAGTATTCTCGCATTCATAAATTACGGTTGAACCACTGATGTCACATGGACTATTTTAACGATGTCCTTACTACCTTTCTGTACCTTGAACGTGCCAGCTGAATAGCTGTTTATGCAAGGACAGAAAGCTCTCAGATTTCATCAAAAATATCTTAATTTATGTTCTGAAGATGAACCAAGGTCTTACAGGTTTGGAACAACATTAGGGTGAGTAATTAATGTCAGAATTTAAATTTTTGGATGAACTATCCCTTTAACAATGAGGTTCAATCCCTTAACATTTGTTAATGCATTAGATTAGATGTGATTTGAGGAAAAACATAATTGCGATTTTCCTGATAACAATTGTGATTGTGATTTCAAATGTGTTTAGGTTTGCTGTGCTTGTTTGTAGGGCTGAATAATAAATAAATAAATAATATCCAAATTTCAGAATTTTCAAATGTTCAAACCATCCAGCTTTTATTTTGAAAGAAAGCTGCAGAGTAGCTGAAGAGCTATTTTGTTGACATGCATGTATTTATTTAAAATGCAGCCTTTTCAATTTGATAATCACACTAAGCAATACCACAATTTCAGTTTTATTTATTTTTATAAATCAACATTAACCTAGATACACATTGTAACCAATACACATTGTATTAATGTTATTAAAATAAAAGTTAGTTCATAATATTAATTTACGCAAACAAATTGAACTTCACTGTAAGTTTACTACCATTTTATAGAAGTGGACTTGAGCTGAAATAAAAAATAAAAATAAAATATTGTTTTAAAATCTAAACTGTAACTCAGATTTTGGTAAACCTTGATGACTCACCAATCAAATTATTATTATTAAAATGAAAATTATTACCTCTGTGTACTGTGGACCGCCCGAGTCCCACAGGCACTCCAGCAGTTCCAGCCTGCTGAAGGAGAGGTCAGAGGTCGTGGCTCGGGTGTGCCGCCCTGCGCTACGCATCTCACAAGCCAGCTGCACTGCTGCACCGGTCACCCTAATGACCAGAGGTCAGAGAGAGTCAAAAGGAGTGTGGACATGCATATACCGTAGGTGAGCATAGCAGGTAATTCCTGCCATACCTGATGTGGGAGTGGGGACATGCTTTAGCAAAGTTTCCTCTCAGATTGTGGAAGTCTCTCTCACTGAACATGCTGTCCTTAAAGAACCCAAGCTCACGGAAAAACAACTGTGACACCTCAGCCAATGAGGACAGCCCATCCGGCCCGGGAGGCGGGTCCTGCTCTAACAGAGTAAGTGTGACTCCGCCCAGAGAGAGGCGGAGCAAGGAGTCTGGTTTCAGCGGCTCTGATTGACTGCTTCGAGATGACCGTTCTATTGGGGGAAAAAAAACAAAGACTGATGACGGATTGCAAGAGAAAGCTATAATTGAATGCAGTGACACACACAACATGTGTTGATTAACTCAGGTTTAGATACATACTGGGAGGTCTGCTACATTGAGGCAAACTAGATAAGGATCCTGGTACAGGATAACGACGAGGACAGTTGAGCATTCCCTGTAAGAGACATATAAAAGTGCAAGCCAATCATACACTGTACATAGATAGCTGATGAATAACAGGTTGATGGACTTTTTTAGTTAAACATTGCTGCAAGTGAGTTTTGAAAATGTAGCCTATCAATTAATATGTGGTCAGAAAAAGTGCATGCATAATAATAAGAATAAAAGATAAAAGAATTAGTAAAATAGTGACATGCTATACAGCAAATCAAATGCATCTTTACAAAAAAAGTTTTTGCAAGCTGTTCAAACCAAGTCTGTTGCCAATTTTTTGTCATTCTCTGAAAAACGTTTGGACACCTGAATGAACATCAGAAATACAAAATATGCTGAACTTAATTAGAGATGACCTTTACACCATTGAGTTCATAACAGCACTGACCTGTGGAGACAGAGGGTTTGTTTGAACCAGGCTGCTCTGGCTATGAATGGACGATTCCATATCGCTGTCTGACAGTTCACTCCCAGAGCGTGTTGACAACACACTGCTGGTCATACAGCCAAGACCCATCGAATAAAACATCTCTGAGAAACAAGAGACAAAAATACGAAATTTTGGCAAATAATGAACTTTAAATAATTCCAGAAAATGAAAATCAGGAGAATAAAATCAGACATTGCAATTTTCGTCAAGAGCCTGAATCCTCACTTGTAAAATGTATGTATGATCAGATTTAAACCTAAATTTCATGGATTTCATCCAATGTCAAAGTGAGGAACAAATTGGGTTTAAGACAGAAACTGATGTGAAAATGTTCTTATGCATTGCATACACCAACTGAATAGCAAGTGTACAAACTTTCTGGCATTCATATAACTAACAGTTAATCAATTAATTCAACATTGTATGTGAAAATGTAAAGATAAATAGGGATATACAGTGGTCAACATTTGAAGTGGATCAAAACCCTTTCATCAACACCCTAAAACAGCTGAGTTTTACCGTTTTCTAATCCATTCAGCCGATCTTCGGGTCTGGCGGTAGCACTTTTAGCTGCAGCTTAGCATAGATTATTGAATCTGATTAGACCGTTAGCATCTCACTCAAAAATGACCAAGGAGTTTCGATATTTTTCCTATTACCTAGCTGGGGACTATTTTCAGGCACTGCGTAATATCATTGCGCCTGCTGCACCCATGGTAAGGCAGCAAAGTTCCTTGATTATTATGCCTGGAATGAGAATATATTTCCTAGCCATATCGGCCTAGAAAATCGCAACTTTTCATTTTCCGTCGGTCTTAGTACACGATGTAACTAAAGAAGAGTCAAGTTTTAAATAATAAAAATATAGAAACTCTTTTTAATTATACAGAAATACTTTGATGACAGACTTTCCTCAGGCATTTCAGAATGACCAAAACAACATATAGATGCTGTGAACGAGATCGGTTTGCTGGTTATGAAATCAAGTCTACCCCCCCCCCCCCGTCTCATAGTGCAAAGTCACATGACTTTTTCCATGCGCATGGTAGAATTTATTCGGTAAATGTGCTTCCATTGTAGTTTATGCACATTTTTTCTTATCGGATAAAAAGGTTTATCCTACTCAATTGTGATAGTTTAGAATTTATGCGCATCTTGGCATTTCCATCCAGCAATTTTTATGCGATATTCCAAAATAAGCATAAAAACAGGTGGATGAAAACATAGCTACTGTAAACATATGAAACTGAATGTCAGGTTGAGCATATTGCATTGTGGAATACATTATTCCACAATTTAGTTGCACACTACACAATTTAGCAAATGTCATTCATAACAAAAAATCATTTACTTGCTGAAAAAAATCTAGTAGTAATATAGTAGTATGCCAATCTGAACATACCCATAATTACAATCAGTCATCTACAATAACCCTAACAAAATATTGACTCTCCTCGTCTCACCTCCGTTCTCCATGCTGGTGACATATGGTTCTGCTTCCAGCTCCAGATCTCTGTCATACATTTCTGAGTTCAGCTGCTTACTAAGATCCTCTTCAATCAATCGCAGATCATCAGAACCCAGAGGCCTAGAAACACCCCCACCGGACACACCCCCACCACCGCCATCTGACAACAGAGAGAGAAAGAGCACAGTCATTCCACTGGACACTGTCAATCAGACTTGTACATCCAGGCATAAGAACAGGTTTTTTTTCACAGGCGATCTCCATTTTGAACAGCAGCTAGCACACCCACCACTAGTCTAGTTGTTGTTTATAGATCAATATACTTATGGTGCTTATGCAACCTAGGGGTTAGACAGTAGAATATGTTTTAGCATTTTAATAGTAATAGAATTTTTCATTTAAATAATAGAATACAATATGTAAAACATATTATTTTTAATATTTTTATACAATATAGTTTCTATTTATATACATATTTTAGTTAAATATGTGTTTCATCATGTGTTCTAATTACTACATAAAATAGAAATAAGGTAGAAAAACATATTAGATTTTTTTATATTTTTCTTATAAAACCTCTTTTCGCATTTTATATATATATATATATATGATATATATATATATATATATATACAGCGGGTAAAATAAGTATTGAACACGTCACCATTTTTCCCAGTAAATATGTTTCTAAGGGTGCTGTTGACATGACATTTTCACCAAATGTCGGTAACAAACCAAGTAATTCATACATACAAAGAAAACAAAAATAAGTTCTAAATTAAGTTATGACCCTGACATTTATTTAATATACTTAGTACAAAAGCCGTTTTGTATGACACAGCTTTAAGACGCCTCCTGTATGGAGAAACTAGTCGCATGCATTGCTCAGGTGTGATTTTGGCCCATTCTTCCACACAGTCTTCAAATCTTGAAGGTTCTGTGGGCCTCTTCTATAACTCTGATCTTTAGTTCTTATTTTCTATTGGATTCAAGTCAGGTGATTGGCAGGGCCATTCTAGCAGCTTTATTTTCTCTCTCTGAAACCAATTGAGAGTTTCCTTTGCTGTGTTTGGGGTCATTGTCTTGCTGAAATGTCCACCCTTGTTTTATCTTCCTCAACTGTAGGTGTTGGGACTGAATCAGCTAATATTAATTTCCACTGACTAGGGGCAGGGTTGCTTTCTAATTACTGATAGATTTCTGCTGGTTTCTTGGCTTTCCATGCCTTTTTGCACCTCCCTTTCTTCATGTGTTCAATACTTTTTCCCTGTGTCATTCCATTCTATTACACATAACTTAATTTCTGAACTTATTTGTTTCCTTTGGTATGTATGGATTACGTGGGTTTGGTGCAGACATCTGTTATATACAGTGGGTACGGAAAGTATTCAGACCCCCCTTAAATTGTTCACTCTTTGTTATATTTGCAGCCATTTGCTAAAATCATTTAGTTAATTTTTTTTTTTCCTCATTAATGTACACACAGCACCCTATATTGACAGAAAAACACAGAATTGTGACATTTTTGCAGATTTATTAAAAAAGAAAACTGAAATATCACATGGTCCTAAGTATTCAGACCTTTGCTCAGTATTTAGTAGAAGCACCCTTTTGGTCTAATACAGCCATGAGTCTTTTTGGTAAAGATGCAATAAGTTTTTCACACCTGGATTTGGGGAGCCTCTGCCATTCCTCCTTGCAGATCCTCTCCATTTCTGTCAGGTTGGATGGTAAACGTTGGTGGAAAGCCATTTTTAGGTCTCTCCAGAGATCAATTGGGTTTAAGTCAGGGCTCTGGCTGGGCCATTCAAGAACAGTCACAGAGTTGTTGTGAAGCCACTCCTTCGTTATTTTAGCTGTGTGCTTAGGGTCATTGTCTTGTTGGAAGTTAAACCTCCGGCCCAATCTGAGGTCCTGAGCACTCTGGAAAAGTTTTCGTCCAGGATATCCCTGTACTTGCCCATTCCTCTTTCCTTCTACTCTGACGAGTCCCTCAGTCCCTGCCTCTGAAAAACACCCCCACAGCATGAGGCTGCCACCACCATGCTTCACTGTTGGGACTGGATTGGACAGGTGATGAGCAGTGCCTGTTTTTCTCCCCACATACCGCTTAGAATTAAGGCAAAAAAGTTCTATCTTGGTCTCATCAGACCAGAGAATCTTATTTCTCACCATCTTGGAGTTCTTCAGGTGCTTTTTAGCAAACTCCATGCAGGCTTTCTTGTGTCTTGCACTGAGGAGAGGCTTCCTTTGGGCCACTCTGCCATAAAGCCCCGACGGATGGAGGGCTGCAGTGATGGTTGACTTTCTAGAACTTTCTCCCATCTCCCGACTGCATCACTGGAGCTCAGCCACAGTGATCTTTGGGTTCTTCTTTACCTTCTCACCAAGGCTCTTCTCCCCCGATTGCTCAGTTTGGCTGGACGGCCATTTCTAGGAAGGGTTCTGGTCATCCCAACGTCTTCCATTTAAGGATTATGGAGGCCACTGTGCTCTTAGGAGCCTTAAGTGCAGCAGAAATTTTTTGTAATCTTGGCCATATCTGTGCCTTGCCACAATTCTGTCTCTGAGCTCTTCAGGCAGTTCCTGACCTCATGATTCTCATTTGCTCTGAAAATGCACTGTGAGCTGTAAGGTCTTATCTAGACAGGTGTGTGGCTTTCCTAATCAAGTCCTATCAGTATAATCAAACACAGCTGGACGCAAATGAAGGTGTAGAACCATCTCAAAGAATATCAGAAGAAATGGACAGCACCTGAGTTAAATATACGAGTGTCACAGCAAAAGGTCTGAATACTTAAGACCATGTGATATTTCATTTTTTCTTTTTTAATAAATCTGCAAAAATGTAAATAATTCTGTGTTTTTCTGTCAATATGGGGTTCTGTGTGTACATTAATGAGGGAAAAATTTTTTTTAAATTATTTTAGCAAATGGCTGCAATTTAACAAAGAGTGAAAAATTTAAGGGGGTCTGAATACTTTCCGTCCCCACTGTATATATGATATATATATATAATATTATTCTATTATATAGATATGGGTGTGTGTAAGTACTCTTTAGCTCCTGGAACATATCAAATTCCTGCCCTTTTGCACACTTGGCAAATAGAGAACATTTGATTCTGAAAGGGATAGTTCACTGCCAATAGGAACTCCTGTCACCTTTACCTCACCCTCAAGTTATTCACCAAGAAATGTTTCTTTCTTCTGTTCACCACAAAAGAAGATATTTTGAAAAGAAAAATTAAGAAAGAAAGAAAGAAAGAAAAGTTCCATACCTACTATGGAAGTCAATGGGGACCATCAACTGTTTGGTTACCCATATTCTTCATCTAGATATATATATTATATATATTATATAAAGATTCTTTCGGGTTCAACAAAAAAGAAAGAAACTCGTACAGGTTTGGAACAACTTGAGAGTGAGTAAATGATGATAGAATTTTCATTTTTGGATGAAGTATCCCTTAAGGCTGGTGCAAACAGCCATATGATGATTGCTGATCATCATACAGCAAACACAGAACAGAGTGCTCATGTTACCTGATGTCTCGATGCAGAGGGAGGACATGAGGTCCGTCAGGTGTGTGATCTGACTGGGGGACAGCAGCAGGTGGAGACACCCGACTTTACCATCCAACTCAAACTAAGAGGAAATTCAAATCAGTTAATAAGGAAAGTAATATAAATCTCCTGTTTTGTACTAATGAAACCCCTTCATTCATGATGAAACCGAATTATTTGATCATTTGATCTCACTAATTCAGAAGATCATGCTTTAAAACATTCCCATTCAGTCTTTATTTTTATTGTGTACACAAACCTTGGGCCCAGGCAGCATTTCATTCTGTTTGATTTTGACCGTCGTCTCTATGAATCCAGAGCATTGTCCAATCAGCAGAGGCTCGGGGGGCTTAGAGGTGGGATGTAATGACTGTGGGGCATCAGAGGCATTATCACCTCTATCATTTTCATCCATCTTATCCGTCTCCCTGCTGCTCGTCATGTCATCAGAATGAACTAGCCCCTAAATTGATGAATTGAAAATCACTGTCCATTATAACTTTATGCTTGCCATAGCAACATTTATATTTATTCATTTAACAGATGCTTTTAACCAAAGCCACTTACAAATAAAGAACATCACAAGCAATTTATCATGAGAAGCAACAATATTTGTAGTACACGGTGTTAAATATGAATACACAAGCTAGCGTGTAAGTGAAATGCAGAAAAAAAGGGTAAAAAAAATAGGAGTTATAGTAAGTGCAAAGCCACTAACTAACAGGTTGTATAGTTTCCCTGACCTGTGATCCTCCGAGAGTCTCATAGAGCAGCTGTACGGAGTTGAGCTGAAGGATCTTGTGCAGGAAGGCTGGTGGCTGGTGGATGTCTACAGGCACTGTCTGGCTTGAGTCTCTCACAGCCTCATCACAATAGTCCACTCTGCAGTATCACATGTTACCACCAGGGACAGAACACAGATTGGTCACAAACAATGGAAGCACTCTAGAGCAGGGTTGCCAGGATTTCACAACAAAACCCATTCAATTGCTACTCAAAGCTAGCCCAATCGTGTTTCGAGGGGTCCCCCAGTAAAAAAAGCATTCAGGAGGGTAAAATACATGTTTTTTGTCGGGGTTCCCCTGTTAAAATAAATATCACATATTGGGGTCGCTTCAACCCGCAGACATGAAAAACAACCCGTGGCAACAATGTTAAAGAAGCCCCATTCCACGGGAAAACCGCGGACTTGGCAACACTGCTCTAGGAACTCAAGCATGCAAGGTTTGTTGTGAAGGATATGATTGATGTTTATGAGTCAATGAGTATTTTTAGTTTAACCTGTGAATCGACTAAAAGAATGCAAAGATTTTCAAGTATTTTGACTTGGAAAAATATGTTTTTCCAGTAATAAGCCCTACTGTTCAAAGGCTTAGGGTCATTACAATTTAGAAATTAATATTTTTATTCAGCAATGATGCATTAAGTTGATCAAATGTGACAGTAAAGACATGTACAAAAGATTTCTTTTTCAAAATTTGTTCTTTTGAACCTTCTATTCATCAAAGAACTCTAAACAAAATGTATCACAGTTTCCACAAAAATATTAAGCAGCACAACAGTTTTTAACATTGATAATAATAATAAATTTTTTGAACACCAAATCAACATATTAGAATGATTTCTGAAGGATTATGTGACACTGGAGTAATGATGCTGAAAATTCAGCTTTGCATCACAAGAATAAATTACATTTTAGAATATAGAAAATAGAAAACAGCATAAGAGAAAAATCCATGCCATTCTTCAATGGCACATCTACCTGGGTAACCATATCTAGCACATCACCATACTTTATTAATAAACAATAAAAACAACAAAATGCATCCATAAATGCACAAAGATGTAATTCATGGCCTCACCGTTTAATGCGCATCTCTAAGGCGACCCCAGTCTCAGCGTCCAGGGAATGGTGTTCTACTCGCACGATAGTGTCCAGAAAGGTGACTTTTATTCGACGCAAGACTGCAAACACACAAACAATATGTGACAATATAGTTAGCCAGTCATCAAACAGTTTTACTTCATGATGCAACAATACAAATGTACAGAATCACACTCCTAGACACAAGAAATGCTACACACCTGTCTCGATGGTCTGTGCAAACATTTCCAGCCCCTCCAGTGGAGCAGGTGGCTCTTCTGACGCCTCGGGTGGGTCCTTCAGGCATTCCTGGGCCAGCTGCATGCTGGACGTCATGCATGATGACCACCCTTGGGAATCCCAGTTTCCATCTAAATGAGATCAGAGAAAACAATTAAACAATAAGTCAGTCCTGTGTAAAATATGGCTTTATGTATTAAACCAAATGAGTGCACAAAGAACGCTCCACAGAACTCACTGGTTCTGTATTTGGGTCTGCATGTTATTTGCAATCCAGTGACTTCAAGGGTGCAGTGTTCTGTCACGAGTGCCGCCCAGGGAATAGTCACTGCGATGCTGTTCACGAAACCTTCAGCAATCTCCAGCGGAGCTCCCAATGAGTCCAACAACTCATTCACTGCCTGAAAAGAGGATTCAGAGAATAGTTAAGGAATCTGAAGGTCAAGTGATAACATGTAAGAACAGTAGATGTCAAAATGACTGTGAAACAGAGGAAGGATGTAGTGCTAGATCAGGGGGTTTCCGTCTTTTAGATGCCATAGAATATAATCATCCCCATCCTAAAATTAAAAAGGTGTCTATATATTTGTATGTATAATGACCCAATTTATACTGTAAAAAAAAAAGTGTAAAATAATATTTGAAAAAGTGTTTATATTATATATAATGCTGTACTGTTTGATGTATTTAGATTTTAATTAAATTTAAATATTATTTACATTTTTGTTTACACTTTTACACTGACTTATTAGCACTCCTTTGCAGGGCCAACTCTGAAAAACTAAATGACAACTCCACAAAAATTTAAAAAGGCAATAAAGTAATTCGACTCAAAATGTGAAAGCAAAAGTTAGTAAGCCTTGATCACTGTGACTTAAGACCAGGAAGAAGATCTAAGATGCAGCCTTTTCTGCACAAGTCATCAAACTCTTGGAAACATAAGTGCTTCCTCAACTAACAAGATGTGTTGATCTCATACTCAAGACTAGATATTGCGAATACTGGAAATAAGGGCCACTTGGACAAGGAAACTGGCCTGGGCATGTCTTACCCCACACTTACCCACACATCCAGGTTAATTTCTCTAATGACCCCGCTGCCATTGTACAGGTCCAAGCTCAGCTGGTCCAAACTGAGTCTTTCCTCCAAGAAGTGGCCCAGGTAGTGTTGCAGGAGGTACCGACAGGCCCGTTTCTTTATTGAGCCCGACCAGGGGAAGAGCCACCGAGACATATGTCCAGAGCAGACAGGGACAGGGAGCAGAGAGGCGCCGGAACAAGACACCAGTCCTGCATAACAGACCTAAACCCCCTCGGTAGTGTGTGAAAACGAGAATACAGTAATACAAGCGTACTACGATAGACAAGAAGGGGTGAAACCGTCTAACTTCCTGTCCTTTGACACCAAAATCCCCTGGTTCTTCGTCTTTGAACGTCAGGTTGTCCAAAGCAGCGTTTAAAAGAGGATATTTGTGTTGAAACAGGTCACTCCGGTTCTACTTTTAATAATGTCACTGAAATATGCGACAAGTCCTCTGGCCAACGGGGTGTTTATTGTTTTCATACTCGGACTGAACCGAGTGTGCGTCATGACGCCAGCGTAGCTGAAGATGCCGGAAGTTGGATACGTACATTCGCCATGTTGGGACGGTCAACTTGAACGCTTCATCCAGATGTAGACATACGACTAGAAATTACTGTACCCAAACTTACGTAGATTTGTATTATTTTTTTTTATGTAGAGCCTTATGTAATAAAGATTCGATTAAGTTCCATATAATTATTGATATATACTAACAAATTCAACATTCCAACTAGTTCTGAATTATTAATTCTGTATTGATTAGTAGTTTTATACAAAAGCAAATTTAATCAGGTGCCCAAAAGTTTACCTGGAATTTTGTCTGGTAAGGGTCAAATATTCCTCCAGTGCTGTAATGACTTTAGTGTTTCATATTGATTTCTTGATCTTGCTGAGTAAACCAACTTTATTGCCGTGAAAACATCACATTTAACACAACACCAAAAAAAGCTCAGCACATACTTCAGACATCACAATTAAAACAGAAAAAGTGCTTTTAAAATTAATGCAGGAACAGTGCTGTAATTTATTCAAGCATAAACCTGAGGTATAACCCTTTTAAGAAAGAAAAAAAACTCAAAATAAAACTATAATATAAAACAAGATTTGTTTCATTTCTGTTTAACACATCATAATTAAATGCCTGCTAAACAACAAATAAAACTATGTACATACATATGCATTTCTGTATGTTTGTTGTTTTCATTTTATGAAAGCAGCTTCTGGGATCTTTCCTTGAGCCTGAAGGAGACAAAATATTATAATGAACAATATGATAAATTTCAAATCCCAAAGCCTCAAAATGGATGCAATTAGATTTCAAAAGCATATGGTCCACCTCAGATCTGAACACTAATCAACATAAATTAACAGCAATGATTTACAACGTTCACAAATCACCTGATCTCTGAGGGATTCAGATACATTCTTCAGCTTATCCAGTCAAAGACAGGCAACAAGTTTTGAGAAGGTTAATCAGCTTTTGAAACATTTGAACTAGTGCGGCTTTCAATGGTTAATGCCAATATATTTTAATTTCTGATTATTTATTAGCAGCAAACTGAACTGCTGAAATGAGGGCATAATGAACATATTGCATTTCTATCAATTGGCCAAGCAGATTCATACCTTGAGTTCTGTGAAAATCTGAGCAGCTCGGTGAAAATCCCATGCGTTATCCTGCAGACATCTGACAGCAATACACAAGCCTTAACAACAGGGTTGGGAAAATATTGACTAGGGGTGGGCGGTATGACCAAAATCTTACATCAAAGTAAAGTAAGGGCAACTTTACATCAAAAGTAACAATATACAGTCATCTTCACTGGAAATTAAATTTTTTTCTTCTTTTCTCAAAGTGATAATGCCTATTTTAAAATTAAACATTTTTTCAAATGAAAACTACTTCATTTTTTGGAACTCTCATTTGTAAATAATGTCTTGCTAATGCAGTATAACTTACTTCTTTGGATGCAAATAAACAGAAAATAAATAGCAAAACAGCTGCTTTTGTATTAAGCCTCATATCGCCCAGCCCTAGTATTTCCCCACATAACTTATAGAAAGAAACATCTATATCTAGTTCTATAATTAAGATTTGCAAGTATAAGGGCATGGTTTTTGCTCTCTGCTCACTTTTGAGACCATTCCAGGTTCATTTCAGACATCTGGGAGAAAGCGGAGAGCATTTCCTGCTGGGATGCCGCAAGGGTGGGCAGCACTGGGCTATTCGAGGGGGCTGGTGCTGCAAATGCACAGTGTATCTCCTCGCTGGTGGCGTTCCTCACAAAGAGCTCGTCGTTCACAATACACAGACTGCAACAAATACCAATCAACTTTATGTTAGTAAGAGCTCATTTTGACCAAGTGACTAAGGATGATTGCTTTAACTGTCAGCTGAAAGGTCAAGACATGCACATACATGAACTCTGGGAAATTCAGTGTGGGGAAAGCCAGTAAATGAAGATAACCATATTAAGTAATAAGTGAGTAGAGAGAAGAGAGTGTTTTTATTTGTTCATGCTTGTGATTTGCTGCTGGATTTTCCTACCCAGAATTCTGAGCTGGAACTGTGATGAAGACTCTGGAGAAAGCCTTGACACGGTCTCTCAATTTGTCATCAGCTGAACAGAGGAAAACAAACATTGAGTTGAACACAGCGCTATTTGATCAACTGTTATGCTGACACATGTAACTGCATTCAAGCAAGACTCACCTTCTTTGAACACTCCACTCACTGTGAACACTAATAAAGTCCTCTACAGAGAAGGCAGGAAAACAACAATGTCAAAAAAATGTAAATTACAAATTAAGAGCTTCAGTGATAGCAGTGTTAAAATCATTGAGAAACTCACTGAGTAAGTGTTGACATCAACATTGACTGAATTCATGTCATGCTGGGTCTTTGGGAGCTCACTGAGGAAGGCGACTACAGTCAGGCGGGAGTGTTTTAGCAAGTGGAACCAAGCGGCTGTAAAGAAGAAGATGACTGTACATGACACATACTGATCTGTTTTTTTTTTTTACTTTATTCTTTGCTTGTTTCTCATGTGTGAAACATACAGGAATCTTTGATGTTCTTGATGTTGCGGCTGTGTTCATGATAATTTTTTAACCTGCACCTGCAAAATTATAGGAAAAAGTAAAAATACCAAAAATAAACTTGTATATTATATACAATTCTGCACATTTACAAACACTAAAAATATTTTTTACATTTAAATTTACTTATTTCCCCACTAAGAAAATTGTGGTGTGAATTTATTTTGACAAAAATCTGGATCACATTTAAAAAAAAATCATAAATGTTAACAGTGATAGTTTTAATATACAACAATTATGTAACATAGTAAAGACAAATAAAGCCTTGTTTGAGGACCATTAATCAGGTGCTGCGCTGCTTGGTTTACTGCAGTTACCAGGGAAATTGCTATATTCCTGGCATAAAGCGAATGAATGAGGAGAACTTCTGCTTTTTGGTTTAGTCCAAAGCCAAAAACGACCATTGTTTTTACACCCCAGCCCCAACCGCAACCATCCCCCTCCCCCGTATTTTTGGGACCATGTTGACAGGTATGTCATATCTATATTATATATTACTGTCATATATAATTGCTTATTAAAGAGCAGAGTGCCATCAAAGATGAGTGGTGTTTTACCTGGAGAGATGGTTTATGGATGGCAGACTGAGAGAGAAGCAGGCATCATCGTGATATGCCTCCAGCAGCAGCTGTCTGTCCCCAGAGTCATACACACAGTAATAACTGCCACAAAACAAACACAAACAAACATCACTGCTGACAAATGCATGCTTTACAGAATACTAAAGATCATCCTACAGGAAAACAATTGCACACATGCACTTACTGTTGCAGAAAACGTTGAATGAGTCCCTGGATTTCATTCGATACAAAGTGGCTGCCCTGAATTAGTTACACAGACACATCCAGTCAAAAACTTCACATTAACACTCCTCAGGTCAATATAACACTGCAGACTCTTGGGTTACCTTGCAAGCAGGGATGTTTGTGCCTGTTTCCACGTCAAAGCAGATTGGAGGTGGAAGCACATGACCGTCCTACAGAAATAACACACATTCGATTCACTCCTGCAAATGCTAGTGATCACATTTTGATGATAGATTATAAATACAAAGATTGTTTCTCTAAAATAACATGCATTGCTTAATTATGCACATCAACAGGTAAACAGTAACAATTTTGATTTCTTATTGACTTAACATTTCTGTATGCATTACAATGATAGTATTTCTGTGAAAAGTGTACAATGACACTTAAGCAATGTGTTCTTTTGGCAGCAAGCCTGGAATCAGGCTTCCTGTCCTTGACCAATTAATGATTGACTGACTTTATTTCTAACAAACACTAATAACTGTACCGTACATTGAGTCCTGTTAGTTCAAAACATTATTGACAAATAAAAAGCCCTCACCAATCTGAGAAGCCTGGGAAATCTCTCCCGAACAGCACTGTCACAAGACAAGAGGAAAACAGTGACGCACCTGATCATTCCAGCAGGCACACACACATCACAATCACCTGTGCACTCCCAAGCCACTTCTCCTGATTTTTATTTGTGTATGCAATCATTTGAAACAATACTGTACCAGGTTCAGCACAGAATATATTTACTTTTTATACATTTTAACCCTATTTGCAACACTCTCTCTGTGTGAATTGGTTACATTTTTAGATTTTAAACCCAACTGCTGTCAGTCACTTACACAAAAGTACAAAACGCAAGATCATCACAAGAAAATAAAAATTTTTCACCTAGAAATGGCTTACGGAAACATTCTCTGATTATTAAATTTGAATAAGAGAAAGTATTTCTACTTCAACAGACATAGACGAGTTCTCAAATGACTTTGTGAATGAAAGCTATACAAGCTCAGTGAAAAACAATTGTGTTGGGTGCTGTGGCTTTATTATACATTTATGAATGCACACGAGTGTATTTAAGAAAAATTGATGACTGCAGACTCAACAGGTTATCAGAAAAAGCAGAGTTATTCAATTGGTGACCCACCATTCATCTTCATTCAAAAGAAGCATTAAGCTGTACACTTATGCTGAATGTATCCGTGAAAACCGATATATACTTTGAGTTTACTCCCAGACACCATCATTAAATGGTGTGCGACATCAAGTGAGAAGCATCTAAGTTTGACACACACATATCTGTTAGAAGCCACAATTTACTCTATAATTAAACTATTTTAAAATGAGATGAAACAGCCTCACATGACTGAT
This sequence comes from Sinocyclocheilus anophthalmus, assembly GCA_018155175.1. Lineage (NCBI taxonomy): Eukaryota > Metazoa > Chordata > Actinopteri > Cypriniformes > Cyprinidae > Sinocyclocheilus > Sinocyclocheilus anophthalmus. The sequence goes on from JADLZN010007908.1 coordinate 588,959, forward strand.
GACGAAAACAGGAGAAACATTGTGTTATGAATCAACAAATTAGAATAAATCCCCAAATCACCACCCTTACAAACATTTACCATGAATGTACTGTAATAACACTATTCGTATTAACCATGGTTTGGCAGAAATGTGGTATATTCAATTGAATAATAAATTATTAATATAGTCATGCATTGCATTTATTATGGGAGTAAAGGAATATAATACATTTTTGTTATAAACTATAGCAGTTTGTGTGCGCGTGTAGTTTTTTTTTACCAATGTTTAGACTATTGTTTTTAAAACAAATATAGTTTTGTTGAAACCTTAATCAAAATCATAGTTACATTTAACCATATTAGTGAGAAGGAGCCATGCATATTCATGCAGTCAGAATTTAGAATTTAATTTAACCCAATACATTTTTATGTTTTACTATTGTTAATATCAGTTCACTTTACTGCTGAATAGGCTTTTCAGGTTGATTTCTCAATTTATAGGCCTCCCTGCCCCTTGGCCCACTTCAAATCTTCAGTCTGATCATCTGGCCCTCAAGTGAAGCTAACTGAAGAGCCCTAAAGTAGTCTTGGCATTGATGCCCTGATAACCATCAAAAAGTATCTTCTAGCGAAACAGCCAATGAACCCCAGCTTAAAAATAGCCATGAACATAAAGTTAGCTATATGAAAGAAACAGTTATACAATGAAACCGATCCCAGCAGCTCCAAAACAGAGTCCTCTTTACACCAGTACTGACTTGCCACATAGACATAAACGGTCTTATTTCGTTTAATTTTTTTATTAGTAGGATGAATTTATCCCTGTTTTCAGGAGCACTTCCCATCTCACACTCTCTAGCATGAAAAGTGGTCCCCAAGCCATTTTTATACAACAACATGGAATTTTGGAACAGCCATCTTCCTTCCATCAACTTCCTTCTTCATTGTCATCACTGTAGGCTTTTTGTAGTAGACACGAGAGTGGGATCTTATCAGTCACTGGCTATCCAGAAAAGGCAGTCTGATTGGAGCAGGAATACAGGGACGGGGAAAAGATGAACATGAGCAAACAACATTTACTACATTTTGCAGCAAAAAAACGTGGACTGATTTCCCTTGAAATGCCACCATACTATTTCCTGTGGATGTCTTGATAAGGAAGAAAATAAAGTGCTATTTTTTTATTTAAACTTATTATAACTATCTTGAAAAATAGCCTATATATTTAATATGATTATTTATTCAGTTCCCTGTTATGAAGGCTGGGATCAACTTCATGCATAACCGATGTTGATTTTAAAGGAAAGAAAAAAAGAGTAATGGTTTTGTTAAAGCCCCAGAATCAACACAGGAGATTTGGAGAGAAGAAAGAAAATCCAACTGAAATGAAAGAAATTCTGGACATGTCAGTCCGTCACACACTTGCACATGTGAATGCACTTATAACAAATGAACAGAGTGCCATATAAAAGACAGAAACATCGCAATTTATTCAGACAACTTACAATTTGTTCTGAACCACAGTAACTAAATAATGATGGATATTCTGAAGCAGATGAAATAAACCACAAGCAATGAATTATGAATGGTTGTTCATGTGCTAACATCTGCAATCCCAAGTTTTGATGATTATTTTTGATGATATTCCAGGTATATTAAGTACTACAAGACTGTGTGGGACAGAATGGGACTATATGAGACTTTATGGACTATAAGACTGTACTGGACTCTGTAACTGTGTCAGGGTGAAGCATCATGGATGCTACTTATGGCGCTTTTCCACTGCATGGTACGGCTCGGTATGGTTAACTTTTTGGGGGTTTTCCACTGGGTACAGTACCTGGTACTTTTTTTAGTACCACCTCGGTTGGGGTTCCAAGTGAACCGTACCGTTACCAAAACGTGACGTGTAAACTCTGCTGATCACGGATTGGCCGGAGAGAATCGTCACTACCTGCGTCACTGAACTTGTGACACAAACACAACCGCTAGATTTAAATCAGCACAGCCAGCGAAGGATCGAACGCAACCGTTTTGAACGAGCGCACCTTTTTTTAACAACCAAAAAGTTTTGTTGTCTGTTGCGGAAGAACAGACGTTCCTCTCGTTGATAGCAGAGGAGCGGATCCAGCGAGAGCTTGATGGGGAGACCCGGAATGAAAAAGTTTTTTTTGTCGGAGTGTTTCGGTAGTAGCAGGCGGCGCAAACTCTATTCACGGACAACCTTTTTCTTCGTGAATAATCGCAATTGTAAAGCGGGTACGCAACTGATGTGCGCAAGCAAACCGTGCCGTTTTCGCCGTAACACGTACCGAAGCTTCCCCCGAGGGTACCACGCACAGTGGACAAGCGCCCCCTCTTACTTGATACTCTGAAACTAGCTCCCCCTTCTTTTCGGCCAGTGGTTCCAACTTCTGACGCAAGGCTCCCTCTATGTTCACAATCGATTATCAAAATGCAGTGTTTCTTAAATTTAAACGTTTTCTCAGTGTAATAATCACTTTTAAAATCTTATTGTTGCCTACTATACCTCAGGCTTTTACAGCACTAGTGATTAATTATAGTTACTGCCAACACGGTCTAGGATTCTGTCTTGTGGACACCACGTATTATTGTACGATTCTTTCAGCTAATTCCGCCCACCTGTGACTTTACCCCACTGCCGTTCGTCATGGCTCCTGAATGCATGTAGGTCCGCGTCTCCTGATCGTTGACCTGAACGCGCACACCCCAGCCGTGGTCTGTCCAACGAAGCCCACTGCCTGACCCTTCACCCCCCTCCCCAGCTCTCCTGCTTGCTTCAGCTGAAACCGCGCCTGACACCGCCCATATCGCCCCACCCACAGAGACTGCCCGTCCATTACGTGGCGCTGCCGTCGCGTACCCCGCCCTGCCGCAGACTTCCAAGATTGAGGTATACTGCGAGCCAGATCGTGCTAACAGCTGTCCCAGCGGGCGGATGTGACCTCTACTCTTATGAGCCAGGTTAGGGGCCTGTAGGTTAGGGGCTTTGTTCACCAGTTTCTGCCACTGTCAGTCGCCTTCCCCCGCGCTTGTTCCCTCCGCTTCAACCCCCCCCCTCCCCGGCTCCACGCCCGCGGACGCCCTGTTTCCCTTCCCCTCTTCCTTCTGTGTTTCCCAGACGGCTTTTCCCCATGGGCCCCTACCCTGCGGGGGCTGTGAGCCATTTCCTCCTCCTTCCCCCCTCCCCCCCTTTTCTGTCTCTGCATCTCTCTTACCTTTCTTTTTCCCCTCTCCCCACTCTTTTCTTTGCACTTTCTTCGCCCTGCTGACCTTTTTCCCGCCGCCTTTTGGGTCCCAGAGTTCCCCTGACCCCCCCAAACACCGTTGCTCCCGGCAGTTCTTGTATGGTCCCGCAGCCTTCGGCACTACCCCTATCGGGCCCCCCGTCCTCTGACCTCTTGTGGGCTCCTTGCTTTTCCACCTCCCTGCTTTCCTGTCGGGCAAGACTGTCATATCGGCTGATCTTGTACCCCTAACCTGCCACGACTCAGGACGCTTTTGCGATTCCACTCCACACCCAGAAGACGCTCCCAGCGCCCCCTTTGCACAAACACACACGAACATGCCCGTTCGCCAAATATCTGTTTAGATATTTCACCAAACACACACCAACAGAAAACAACAAAAACACCTGCACCACACCAATCTAAACAAAACATAAGCTCAACTTAGTCTTTAAATAACAAGACAATAACACCATCTTATTAATCTACCCCCACAAACACACACCCCCCAAAATTCAAAAAAACACCCCCCACGAAACCCAGATTACGCGACCACAACAAGTACTGAGAGCACCCCAACCCCCTACAATTTGGCAGGCACCAAACTCCATCAAAACCACACCCACAAATAATCCATAAGGGACCCCTACGGTAACCTAGCGCACATACTACAGCTCAACAGCGCATCTTCAATGCAACAAACGATTATAGAATCACATCTGACACAACTGCTGATCAATGACTATATTCTTTCATCTACTATTATGAAAGTGTTAAGATAAATAAAGTGTTTCCTGGAATCAGTGTCTGAGCATGGCCTACCCACAGCGGTTTACCCTAGAAATAAAACGGCATAGTTTAATGTTTTCACCAGCTGATGTTTTGATTTCCTATTTTTGTCCAGACATTGTGACTGAACCTTACTGGATTAGATGAAGTTACTATATTTATTCTTTAGTGCTGCCAGATGAAGGAAGCAATTTACACCTGGCCTTTGACACACTTCTCGAATGATCATAGTAAACCTTCATGGATCTTAAAGCTACTCTGTCATAAACATTATTTAGCCGATTGCCTGAATGCCAAGAGAATGTAGTCCTGTGTCTTAGAAAAAAAGAAAAAAATTAATCAAAAAAAGAAAGGCCTAATATTACCCAATTTGATGATGCTGAGTTCAAAAATATTAATAAAACATTCCTTCATGTACAAATTGTTTCACAAAATAAGAATTTAGATTTTTCAAATCATATACATATATCGTATGAATCAGCTTTAATGTACTTATAAAAATGAAAGCAGTCAAATTTCTTCAAAGTGTATCAATTAACTTAGTCTGCAAAGGAGTGAACAGGTATGTTCAAATACTCAAATTAATCTGAAATAACGTTACATAAACAAGTTATTTAAAAAAAATAAGCCTTTTCACAAAATCTGTATTTTCTGTCACTGTTGAGTAAAAAAAACAACTGGGTCATGTTTGCATTTTCTTCTGTCACTGGCAATAATCCTAACTTTAAAATCAGGATTAAGCATAAAATAATGTGTTAGAATAATTAATGCATGTGAAAATGGGCTGCGAACTGAACAAATAGTTGTAATGCGGCTCAGAGGGAAAGGACAGGAATCATGTCTTTATGGCAGTTTCTCTAGTGATTATGATTATGGGATAACAAGACTTCCTCACCTTACAAATGATTGTCGAAAGCAAAAATGCTTTGTCAGAAAGTGTGCCATACTTAAGTAAAACAGACACTATTTTTGGAATCAGCACCCAAAATTATTAATAAACAGCTACTGGATTTCATTCAACTAAAGTTAGAATCACTATTACTTATGTTTAGGTTAATGATTTGAACAAACCCTTAAGTCTTACCTCTGGGATATTCTCTTGTATGATTTTGATCACAGCTTGCATGCAGTTTTCTTGATTTAAGATCATCTCAATATTATGGGAAACCAGGTCTGATGGAAAGAGAGTCAAATATAAAAAAAAAACGTCATTTTGAAAAAGCGCTCAACTAAATTTCTGACAAACAGGTAACTGGTAATCTGGACTTGGGACATCTATGGTAGTTTGTGCAGTGCCAGGGTTTTGGTTATTCAAACAGTATAGTTTTACCTGGATCAGTGCGGATGCTGTTCAGGTCGAGAGACTTCTGGGAACCGTCAAAGCGTTTGGACATGCAATGCTTCACAAAAAAAGAACAGTTAAATGCAACCGCTGCCCCCTGTAGACCACAAGTGTTACTGCAGCAAGAAGCAGCTGTAGGTCAAACCTTTAAACGCTCCAGATCTTGTGGCTTCAGCTCGCTTTGGAGGAAAGGGGGACTGGAACAACTGTTCATAAGCACGGCCACCTGGGGAACAAGAAACATGTCAGCAGTTTCAAGATAGAACACAGTAATGAGAACGAGATGAATGCTTTACAATAGATGAGACAGCGCTGTACCCTGTTCCCTTCGCTGTCCGTGACTCTGCGTGTGAGTTTGCACAGAGCGCTAGCAGCAGCAGCATCCTCCAGATAGAAATTAACTTTATGTCCCTCTGTGGAGTACTAGACAAAAACACAGAGAGACACAATCAGACACAGATGAGACACATCAGCTGAAAATAATGTACTGGTAATTCAGTGATTTAACAATTCACTGACAGGTTAGTTAAAAGGTTAACTCCTGTCTTTGAGAGTATGTATTGATATATCACCCCAAAATAATAAGTAAAGAATAATACATTTTATTTTGAAAAAAATAAGAAAAAAAGAAATCAATTTTCTGTGTTAAATGTGCTTTATAATAGCAGTCCTAAAATGAGACTTCATTTTCTGCAACAAAGTATTAAGAAACATATATTCATATTTTCTTTTAATTTTGGATTGAAATATGCCTTGGGAGTTTCTTGACAGTTTATGAGATAACCCTTGAAATAAACAAAACAAACAAATAAATAAAACAAATAATAAAATGTGGGAACATGACCACACACTTGTTCACTAATCATTAAAAAGCATTATTATCAACAATTACAAATACACTAACTGAAAAGCATAACTGACATAAAACAGCTCTACTGATCCCTTGAGGACAAACAATATGGTTTAGCTAAACTGATCAAATCACAGCGATCACTTACGTGTAATGGAATAAACGCAATGGGGCAGAGATTCTGTAGTGATGTTAGAAGCCATTTCTTAGCATACTTTTTTCCATGTGGGATCTGTGAAACAAAAGTAAACATTTCAGATGCAGCAAACCAGTAGTAGTTCCAACCGGGGGGGGGGGGGGTTCATAAAAATTGATTTCTTAAAAGAATTCTAATTTTTTTAACTTAATGTTTAAATACTTAAAAAGTCTGAAATGTAAGATTTTATTATTTTATAAAAAATTTTTTTTCAAAACTTTTTTAAAATAATACATGTTATTAGATAACATGTTATGTTGTAATCACCCAACCAACATTTTTTGGTTCATTTAGAGTCGGTTGTTAATAGGGATGCAACGATTATATATTTTGTTGGTAGGGTGTTGTCCTATTCTTGTCGGGAATATCACGGTTTTACGATCTGACGGTTATAATGCATTTATTAATTTCCCACACCAATTAACTACTGTTATAAAAGCACCCACCACCACCCATGAACACGCTTTAGATATTAAAGTGTTATTTATTGCTGGCTTTTGAAACAGAATTAACACAGTAACCAACAATACAGCACGAAATAATAATAAACAAAAGACAAAACAAAAGTCCATCTCTCCCATTGGAATTAAAAAAAGTTGACCTCTGCTCTGTAAACATCCATGACCATATTTCTCTTTTGGAAATAACAAATGGAAATAGATCGCAAAAGTGTTTAATGTTTTCAGTTTGTACATTCTTTAAATTTCTTTTGGACCTGGGTTAGAGACTTTGGAAACATGGTGAAAAATTTTTTGTTGGTTTTTACTTATGAATAATACAACAGGGATAGTAAATAAAGTTAATGAAGTTTTATTAATATACGACTGATATTAACTTTATTTATCCCACAGGGGAAACTATTAATAATGAGGGAAATAAACTGAACTATCATTGTAATCAACTGTCATCCATACGTATTCATTTTAATAATCGTTATAATAATTCATATGATTTTACATGTGGCCTGGGAAAATCATGTCTATTATTTTGGATTGTGAGATCAGAGATCGCGCTGCGCACACACAGAAACATTCAGAAGCACAGAAACTTGTTGTCAGCGCTGCCCCACGACTTTTATTAATAAAATAGATTAAATAGCCTACTGGAGAGGCGCACAGACGCAGGTAGGCTAATTCACACAGCAATGTCACACATCTCTCTCTCTCTCTCTCATAATTAATTCAAGTAGCTAAATGTTACAATTGATTAATTCAAATAAATGTGATCTTACAGCACTATTTCATCTCTTTCTGATCTGAAGCGGGCAGAATGTTGAGCTAACGAGCTGTAGCTTCGCGTCAGGTGGTTCTTACCTTCACGACGTGCATTAAAATCCCTTATGTATTCGCTCTTTTTTACAGCAATATTTAAATGACATGGAAATAAAGCTTTGCCGTTTGGTCCCTCTGTCACAGTTAATCGAATGCATGTAGTAGCCTCGTGCCTCTCACGTCATTTTAAGCTGGTGCACCGCTAGTGTAACTTTTTTCGTTTTGCGCAAGCTGCAACGGTTCTGTTCAGTGTAACAGAAACACTCGGTTTAGCGGAACCTTTACGATTAATTAACCGTGACGTTTTAAAGCGCGGTTAATCGTGAAACCGGTTAATCGCTGCATCCCTAGTTGTTAATGTCATTATTTTAATGTTTCTGCTGTGGTTGCATTTAATAAAAACTTTATTTTTTGGATTGTTTTTTTTAATGGGGGTCACTGCTATAAACAACAAACAGTTATCAGGACATAGATTAGATTAGTCTGGCTTTTTCTAGATTAATATCTTCTTGTGTACTAATCAGTCTGCACCCAAAAATACAGTTCACTACAAAATATTTTTTTTATTTCATAGTTTCTATCTTCTGTTGAACACAAAAGAAGATATTGTGAAGAATGTTGGTAACCAAACAACTGACGGTAGCCACTGAATTACATAGTACCCAAAACAGCTGAGTCCAAACATTATAATAATCCACACGACTCCAGTCCATCAATTAATGTCTTGAAGCGAAAAGCTGCGTGTTTGTAAGAAACAAACACATCATTAAGGTGTTTTAACTGTAAACTGGCCAAAATATGGATAGAAGACTCTCTCTATTAGTGTTGTTAAAAGACCCGGTACTTTGGTCAATCATACTAAAAAAAAATTAAACCCTTTACGGGTACCAGGTTTTTATAAGTACGGTGGTTACCGAGTACGCCTACCCCGGTTCAGCGGTTTTGGTTTGTGTAATGCTATCTGAAAGGTGCGCAGATGCGCTCTCTTCATAAAAGCACTGAGACATGGCGAGTTCAAAAGGAGGAAACACACCAAACTAACTAAACACTTTAAAGACAGACACCCGGATCCAATTAAAGAGTTCAAGCAGGTAAGTTTCATTTCATCCTTTACAGTGATTTATTTGTGGCTGCCCGCCACAATATCAAAACTCACCACCACAAACAGATTTTCCAAAAGGTAGGGGTGCTCCGATCAGGGTTTTTGAGGCTGAGAACGATAGAAGAAAGCAGAGCAGAAAGCAGCATGGCCGATACCGATCTTTTTAAAGCCTTCTTTTTAGCATTTATAACTATTAATAGTGATACTCCAATCAGGATTTTTAAACATTTATTCAGGGCCTGAATTACATTTTTTTGAAAATGGGGGGAATTTCCCCTCTTAGAGAGGGGGACAGCAGCTTTCACACAGAGGTCGCTACTGATCCGAGGTGATCCAAACACACATTTTATCCATTATTTTGATTTCAAACCCAAACATTGTCACTGAAAATGCTTTTTCAACATTGTGATTCTTTTTGTACACAGGACAGTAATACAGTTTTCACGACATGTTAAACTCAAATATAAGCAAAAACATTATTCAATGCTTGTACTTTTGCATATTTACTTCTTAGATTTATATATTAAGTTGCTCAAGCAATAGGCAAAACATTTAAACTACTTTTCTTAAGTTATCACAAACTTAACATTGACAGAAATAGTCAGCTCTACTGCCTTTACTTTTGCATTGAAATCTTTATTACAAGCAATCCTGTGGTTCATAAAAGACTTTGTTTTTCTACCTCCAGGAGTGCATCTATTATTGCCTTCTTTATCTAAAAGTTTTCTTTCCCTTTAAACCTAGCCAAAAAAACATATCTGTTGACTGTGAAACACAGTAGACATTAATAATATGCATTTATGGTGTAATTACTAAATTTGTGTCAACCCATGTTAATTTTTTCCGCGAATAATGCGCTGTCACTTTAATTCAACGCTTGCAGCGCAGCAAAAATAGACTCGGTGTGGAAAACGATCTCTGCAATGATGCAGACGCAACGCCTCGTGGAACGCACTGCCGGCAGCAACACGGCAGTGTGCAGCTCATTAATTTTTAAAGGGGTCATATGATGCAATTTTTTAAAGATCATATTTTGTTGTATTTGGTGTAACCGAATATGTTGACATGCTTTAATGTTTAAAAAACACATTATTTTTCGAATACTGTAAATTATTGTAGGTCCTCTATGCCCGCCTCTCTCAAAAGCTTCGTTTTCTACAAAGCCCCCTCCTTCCAACAAGCACAGTCTGCTCTGATTGGCCAGTGACCCCAGTGCATTGTGAATTGGCCCAAAACACCGCAAGATAGGGCTGGACAATAATTCAATATCAATATGTATCGCGTTATAATTTTTTTCAATAACGGTGATATTATTTTTAAACACATTTCCGATATTTCTATATACATTACCAGTTTCACATACTTTGATTTATTTGTGGCGTTTGACTTCGTGAATAAACATGAGCACTGCACGTTTAAAAATCATAACACGGCGCGGGTGTTTAATATGAATGTATCTCTGAAGGGAACCGACTGTCTTCAGAAAAGTTTCGATGGCATTTTCATTTGATCTGATAAAATAGCGTTCATGAGCAGAGCTGCTTTGATTACAGCCATTAATGGGGAAACCGCTAGTTCCATCACTCTAAAAGCGCCTCCTGCTGGAAAAATGAGTTTTCATTTTAAATAAGCCCGTCTCCAGCAAGGTTATTTTCGTAAACTAAAACTAAAACCAAGATGAAAACGATTGATCGAAAAAAAATTTCGTAAACTGAAATAAAATAAAAAAAAATCAAAATAAATTGATGTGTGTCATTTAGGGAAATACCGGGAAATTCCCGTAAATGGCGCATCATGCACGTGAAGTTATCTGACGGAGAGACGCAAAGCAGTTTAAAGCAGAGTCCTGCACGGGTCCTGTTAGACACAACAGAACACCTGACCCGTTAACCGACAGCACCCAGCATCGATTTAATCCGTTACCGACACGTTGACAAAGACAATCAAACCGCACCCGCATTAAATCTATTACATCAAGTAGGCAAAATTATTTATTTTCTCATGTGACTCAAGCAATCACACCAAAATAGGCATTTTAATTTGGTGCTTTGAAGAGAAATAGACAAGCAGCGCAACAGAAGAATGATAAGAACGCGCATCCTTCCTGTATACAATACAAACTTTTGCCTACATCTTGTGAACAATCTGCCAGGCTGTTTTGAACAAATGTGCATAAACTACATACTTAAATCTTCATAAATGAAAAGAACATATTTAGATATGACTTTACTGTTAAGTGCCATTGTCTTAAACTCTGCAGTGT